>CM053583.1:119811711-119902034 GCA_028627135.1 Pseudochirops cupreus | reverse complement strand
TCAGACCTTTCTGGTGGTTTATACAGACTCAATCAATGATCATTTGACTCAATATGAGGCTATAAAATATAGAACATAGTCTAAGATATCCTATAATGAAAGAATATGTAAAATCAAGTTCTCAGGGCCTAGGATGGTATATTAGATGGTCTGGTTCAGTGCTCTCATTTTACAGATGATGAAACTGAGGGCCAGAGAAATTAAATGATTTGATCAAGGCCACTAAGTTAAGTAACTTAGTCAGGATTTGAACTCAGGTGTATTTTTTTCCTATCACCCTGCAGCCATCAACCTAAGGTTTTACAGGTTAGGAAGTTCCGAATATTTGAACATCCTTCTATCATGTTTCTCAGTCGGTATGTCACACAGAAAGAGCATGAAACCTGGGCTCAGGGGATCTGAGTTCAAATTTGTGCTCTGATATGTACTAGCTGTGAACCTAAAGTTCTTGACCTTAGTTTCCTCATTTGTAAAATTAAGCTTTATAATACTTGCACAACCTACCTGATTGGAGTGTTCTGGGAGAAAGTCATCTGTGAATTTTTATCCATTTTTGTGAGTTATTAACCTATTTGATCAGTGTCTTCAAAATTTCGGAGTATTGAGCTGAATATTTTACGCTCCATAACTCCTGCTAGAGAAAACATTAAGTGAATCTGTAGAGTTTTCCTAGGAAAAAAAATGTTGTTTGAAAAAAATGCTAATTGAAAATAAGATTTAAACAACTCATTAAATTATCCTCATCAATATCCTTTATGTTTTCAGGATGGTATCTCAGGAGTCAGAGGCATGGTAGATATCTTACAAGGAGGCCTGATATTGCTTTCAGGACCCTTGTTAGGCATTTTCCTTGGCTATAGCACCCTACATCAAATGCTTTTTAACAGGATTACATGAACCCCCATGTGTTCAAGGATGGATTTCAGAGGGTTCTGTGATGTTGGATGAGAAAAAAGTACATTCTTGTTTTCATTAACCTGAAATGGAAATGTCACTGTTCCTTCAATTATGAATGCAGATAGTCAACATAATTCTGAGAGACGGTCCACAGGCTCCATCAGACTTGCCAAAAGGGCAGAATGATTAAGAACGCTTGCCCTAGTTTAATGTATGAGTATTTGTATTGGACTGTGCGTCAACTTTTCATAGATTTAGCCCTGGAAGGAACCTTAAAGATAAGCTAGTCCAACCTCTTTACTTCAGAGATGAGAAAACTGAGGCCCAGAGAAGCTTAGAATTTGCCTTCTTCCTACAGGTAGGAAGCAACAAAGGAAGACTTGAACTCATGTCTTCTGCGATTCTTACTCCTGATCCAGTATTTTTTCTAAAATGCCATACTGCCTTAAAAATTATTAATTACAATCTCATGGTATGGCAGCATCCATATGAACATTTGTGCCAAGCCCCAGATCCTATAATGTATTCACCCTAGTTGATTTTTAGTCATCTTAATAGAATGAAAGAGCTTCATCTCATGCTTCAGGGGATCCTAGCGAAATCTTTCCATGATGAAGACAATCTAATGCTACCTATCATTTGTTATTTAATATTTTCTTTCTTTTCCACCTGCAATAATTCACCAACTTGCCTGATTTAGTGGCTAGAATGATTTCAACAACTAGGACACTGCATGAACCTAGGCATCTTCTCCTTGAATCATTGAGGAAATTTAAATTAACTAACAAATATGTACTAAGAACCTATTTAAAATAAAACAAAACATATCTGCTATATGAGAGTGACTCTGTTGGGCACCGGTGCTAAGCTGGGGCTCCTTTATTTTTTGTCTTTGTATCATTATCACCTTGCACATAGTAGATGAAAATATAAATGTTTGAATTGAGTTGTCAATGTGACCCATAGGTAAGTAAACACACACCTCTTTGGGGGCCTTGCAGGGGGTGGCTAAACGTCTATGCTGCAGTAAACATTTTTGGAGGACACTTCTCAAGTATTGTACTATGATAGTAATGAAAATAAATTCCATTAATGTTGTGATTTATGTTTTTAAAAATGCCTTCAAAAACATATTTTACTTCTTAAATCTATGACAGTCCTAAGAGGTCGGCAATTCTAGTCTCAAGCAAAAATTCAACAAACACTGACTAAGCATCTTAAATTAGGAATCATTAACCTCATTATATTGAAAATGTGACCTTGAGCAAATTCAGATAGGTTGGGATGTGGAGTTGTGGGAGTTCAGCTTGACACCCTCAACATATTCTTATTAAGAACCCAAACTGGATAGTCTTGTACTATTTTTAAGATTTCTGAAATAGGATTCTTTCACTAAAACCAGGGGAGGGGAACATTCCAAGGCTAAAGTCAGAGGGAGGAGTTGCAGATGTAGGAAAGTCTTCCACCAATAAAGGTCTGTCATTTTGTTAACTTGGGAAACTCCTTCACTTTTTTCAGTTGTTTCTGACTCTTCATGACTCCATTTGGGGTTTTCTTGGCCAAGATACTGTGAGTGCTTTACCATTTTCTTCTCCAGCTTATTTTACAGATGAGAAAATTAAGGCAAATAGGCTCAAGTGACTTACCCAGGGTCACATAGCTAGTAAAATTCTGAGGTCACATTTAAACTCAGAAGATGAGTCTTCCTGACTCCAGGCCAGGTACTTCATGTTACCCTTAGCTCCCTCACAGCTGTGACTTAGTAGCTAAGTCCCGGGGAGCTGGCTGAGGTTGTTACATAGCTGCTGGGTAAATAAAGCAGGATATGAACCCAGATTTTCATAATTCCAAACCTACTGCTCTTCCATTAAGCAACATTGACTTTCAGTTTTCATCATTGAAGTTTCATAGATAGCTTTTTACTTTTTTCTTGTTCCGAGGCAAATAGTAGGAGAGACTTGAGAAAACGGTGCTGAAAATTTCACCCTAAAACCTGATGATAAAGTCTTTCTTTTCTCAGTTTCTCTAATTAATATGGATCAGTTTCATAAGGCAGTTTTCTAACTCTCAAGCTTTCCTTTGCTTGTGTTAGGTTTGGTCTGCCATAAACACGGAAATGGAATCTATGAACAAAAAGATCTCATCAATTCATTTTGTCTCAGCACTGGGTAAGAAAATCACTGGACAGCAGAGTTAGTATTCTGTGGTTCTGGAATGCCCACAGGGGGCTCAGGATTTGTACTGTAGCCTCAACCAACTAAAGCTTTTGACCATACTCTACTGCTGTGCAGACATTGCTGAAGTAAACATAAAAAAAAGAGAGATTTTTATTCATTTGTGGCATTGGGGGTGATGTCTTACTGATGGTCTATTTTTGTATTTGCAAGACTTAGATGTTCAAAATCCATCATTTCCTTTGTTTTTCCTACTCATTCTCTACAAAGCAGAGACAAAATCAAATAGATAAACATTTATTTTTAAATATTTTTTAAAAATTAGGAATGAGTACTAATGTCAAAGTCACCTTTGTAATCTACAGAGAAATTATATTTTTTATACGCCTTGGAAAATTGGGTTTTCTGTAGAGAAAACAAGTTATAACTATATAGTTAGAAGTCCATTTTATTGTTGTGCCTCTGAATTTCTCCACCAGACTTTTACAGTCTTGGAGAGTTAGCATGTTAATTAAACTGGAATTTCTGAACCATTAACATGGGGGAAATGAAAGTACAGGATAAATATAGATTTCAAATTCTATATTGTAGTCGCATCATGGAAGAAATTGAAAATGGAGATAAAATAATTCGTGCTCCCAAAATACTAAATTTTGATTCAAATCCATGTGGTTAAAAAAAGAAAGCAGCCACTAATGGTAGAAAACTGTATATGGGGTGATTTGAAAATTAACTGTAGCTGACAACTAAAAATAAAAGTGTCAGCATGTTGCCTTCACCCTAGTTGGCAGAAAGTGCAGGATTAACAGCCAGCTGCAGCAAGGCCAGAGAGGAGGCAGGGTAGAAAAGTGCATCTGTTTGTTTGTTGTAGAGGAGGGAGCCAATAGTTAGAACTGGGAGTAGAGACAGAATAGAGGTTAGAAGCCTTCTGGCTGCAAACAAAACAAGTGAAGAGAAAGAAGGGTAGGTCAGTCAGAGCAGAGGTGTGGCAATAGTAAGACCAAATTAGAAGGCTTGAGTAATTTATGAGGAACAGAGGATGGGAAGACACAACGACCCACAAGTGAACCAAGATTGAAAGGACAAGGGGAGTAATTTGGTCATGGCAACATGAGTGGTATAGAAAATGACCATTTATCATGAAAATGCATGCTCCAATAATGGCATCCTTTCCCCAAGATAGCAGTTCATATTCTAGCTCCCTAATATGAGCTATGTTTCTCCATTAGAATGTAAGTTTCTGGAGGGCAAGAATGGGCTTGTTTGGTTGGATGTGTATCTTTAGTACAATGTTTGGCATACAGTAATTGCTTAATAAATACACTGTTAGAGAGGATCATGAACTTATAAAGATGATCTGATAATGCATGGAAAAGTTGCAATCTGTTGCCAAGAAATACCCACACTGATGAAATCAGAGCTGTTTGGAAGTACTGAAGCTACGGCTATTAACTACTAATTAGGTAGGTTACATATAAATAGACCACCTGGAAAGAAGCTATTCAGAAGTATTTGGCAAAGAATGTAATATATATACATGGTGGTAAAGCAATGAGACTTCTCTTTAGCCATAATTTTCTATCATTAAATCTTTCTGTTTCATCCCTTCCAGACCAAATCTGCCTTACTATTGCTTACAATCTCTCTTTACTTCTCTATGCTCTTCCAGTCCATTACCTTCACTCTAACTTCCCTATTCTCCCTTCAGAGTCTTGAATGTATGGTTGGCCATTTTATCAACACTATCAACTAACTTTTTATCCTTTGACCCTTTGTTCAACGGACAGTCATTCTTTGCCATGTCCCTTGGTCATCTTTACCATCAGTTTTCTTATTCCAACTAAATGTGCTGCTGAATGCTTTATGGTTAGTCATGCAACTGGGCCAACTGGATTCACTACAAATTTATGTTATGTTGTTGTTGTTGGTCCTTTGTTTTCCATGAGAACCAGTGACATCACAGGTGATATCTTGACTTGTAAATGAATTGGATTTAAGTGAAGCAGAATTGCACAACACTGTGAGCCTCAGTCTTTCTGCAAGAGTCATTGAAGCCCAGTGGCAAGACAAAAGTCAAGATGATTGGCAATGACTTGGAATGCAGTGGAATACCTTGGTGTCTTTGATGTCTGAACAAGCTCTAAGTGCTCCAGAGTGCCTGTTTCAGCCACCTTCCTGGCTGTTGGAACAAATTTTTCTCATTTGCCCATTCTCCTGGGTAAAGTCTTCACATGCTTGGGGTAGATATTCCCTAATTCACCAAAGAGTTTGAGACTTGTTGGTCACCCTAAAGCTGGCTTAGCCCATCTGCTCAGGGGGAGGCTGCTGCACATGCTATATAGCTTCTTGGAGCCACAGGTGAGAGTTGGATGGCAGGCAGACAACAAAGGTAGTTGACCAACCCTGAAAAGGGCTTCTAGGAGAGGTGCTAGTTCTTCCTGAATATCCCATATACACCTTATGTTATGCAGTATTACCTGGAGTCTACTGTTACCCAGAAGTCCTTTCATAGTTCCCTGATGGACTATTTCATTCTCTACAGCATCTATTCCAAACCTTCACCTCTCTCTCTCTTTTGTTTTTGCTTTATCAGAAAATACTTGTTGGTTTTTATGAATTTGGAATGGATGACTTCACAGGGTGGTTTACAAATTCTTATTCTTCTTCAAATAACTCTACTGATTAGCTTTCTACTGAAGCCAGTAAGAAAGATTTAAAAGAACTTCTGAATTTCCAGTTCAAGGATATTGCAAATTTCTACTGTTCAGCACACTGTCACTTCAACCATGGAACAAGAGAGTGGTAATGACCCCTGAAGGCATCTAGTGTCTATTGACTGAACCAGATGATGGCTATGCATGGAATTGAGAGTGACATGGAGCCCTTGACCCTGAAGAGAAGCCTTTGATATGCATCCCCAATTGGTCTGGCAAGTCAATGTAAACCACACTCATAGGGATGTCAATCCTCAGATGTCTCTTGATTTCCTGATTATACTTTATATCCAACAGTGTTGAATATTGCCAGGTGTCAGCCTCAGTATTGTTATTTTCCAAAACTCTGTCCTATGCTCTCTTTTCTTCTCTGTCTTCGCTTGAGAGCTTGCTGAATTCATCCACTTTAATGGATTGAACCATTATATACACATGGGCCTTATCTCTCTCCTGAATTTCTAGTTCCATATTGCTAACTTCCTGTTCAACATAACCATATGGATTTTTGAGCACTCAGTATCTCAAATCAACATATCCAAAATAAACCTCATCATTCTTGCCCCCAAATTGCAAACTGTCCTCTCCCGCAAACTTCCTCAATTGCTTTTGAGATCATCACCATCATTCTTGTCATCCATGTTCCTCAAGAATCACCATTTACTCTTCCTTCTCCATACCCCATATAGCAGCGGTTCTCAACCTGTGGGTTGCTCCCCCTTTGGGGGTTGAACAACCCTTTCACAGGGGTTGCCTAAGACCATAGGAAAACACATATTTCTGATGGTCTGGAAGCAAGGCACCACTCCTCTATCCATCTGCAGGTGGGTCCACCCACCTGCAGATATGCCCACATATGAAACACTGCCATATACAAACTCTTGCAAATTTGGTTGATTCTATCTTTACATCTGTTCCATATATTTGTTATAACCACCAAATAGATTATAAGTTTCACCTCTCTCAAGCCACCTATACGACCTCCTCTCTCTTCCCTCCTAGCAGAAGATCTCATCTCCTATTTTGCTGAGAAAAGAGAGACTACCCCTTATCATTTCCCTCTTCTTTGCCACTCCACACCTAAAACCCTTCTTCATCATCTCTCATTTTCTCCTTTGCTCTAATCTTTGGTGAATATGTAGCCTTCTCCTTGCTAAGGATAACTCCTTCATTGCTGGTCTTGATCCCATGCCCTTCCAAATCCACTTACACCTTACTCGATCCTTATGCCCATTTCTTCTTTCATCTTTACTCTCACTTTATCCACTGACATCTTCCCTGCCATATTTCACTGATCTTGATTTTATTTTTTAAATTAAAATGTATTTTTGTTACCAAAAAATTTGCCTTCTTTTTGCCCCCCAGCCACCATTGAACAAAGAGGGGGTAACTCTCTTGACAAATATATATAGTCAAGCAAAATAAATTGGCCATATATATTTCAAATCCTTTACTTCTCCATCAGGTGGTGGGTAGCATGTTTCATCATGAGTCCTCTAGAATTTTGATTGATCTTTACATTAACCAAAGTACCTAAATCTTTCAAAGTTGTTTTTCGTACAATATTGTCATTACACAATGTTCTCCTGGTACTACTTACTTCACTTTTCATCAGTTTAGTCTTTTAAGTTTCTCTGAAACACTTCATAATTTCTTAAAGTAGAATGGCTTTCCATCACATTCACATATCATAACTTTAGTCATTCTCCAGTTGATGTGCACCTTTTAAGTCTCCAGTTCTTTGACACCACAAATCCCTCTCCGCTCCCCCCAAAAAACCAAAACATGTTATATTTTCGTACATATGGGCCATTTTCCTTTTTTTTTTTTATCACTTTAGGGGTATAAACCTCATTGTGGCATCACTGGGTTAAAGGATATATACAGTTTAATAGCTTTGGGGGCACAGTTCCAAAATGTTTTCCAGAATAGATATATCAATTCAGAGCTTCACCAACAATGCATTAATGTAATTATTTTTCCACAGCCCCTCTGCCATTTGTCATTTTCCATTTTTTGGGGGGGTTAACTTTGCCAATCTGATGGGTGAGAGGTAGAACCTTAGAGTTGTTTTAATTTCCATTTTTACAAATTATTGTGATTTAAATCATTTATATATATGTATATATATAATATATAGTATGTCTACATCTATATCTATATCTATCTATCTATCCATCTACATACTCAGGTGAAAAAAAAATTCCACATTAGCCATGTCAAAAAAAAAGTTTTGATTTTTATTCTGAGATTATCACTTTTCTATGTGGAGGTGGGTAGTATATTTGATAATGAATCTTTTTAACTGTGGTTAGTTCTGCTATGTTGATGAGTTTGTAAATCTTTCAAAGTTGTTTGTCTTTATAATACTTTTGTTATTATATAAATTATCTAGTTCTGTTCACTTCACTTTGCACTGGTTCATACAAATATTCCCAAATTTCTCTGAAACCATTCTTTTCATCATTTCTTACTGCAAAATAGAATTCCATAACATACATATACCAGACCTTGTTCAGCTATTATCCAGTTGACAGTTACCCCAAAAAGTGTCCAATTTTTTGCCACTACAGAAAGAGTTACTATAAATATTTTCGTATATACTAATCCCTTCTTTCTTTCTTTGATGTCTTTGAGATATAAAACTAGTAGTGGTATCACTGGGTCAAAGGGTATACATAGTTTTATAGTTTTTTTTGGGGTAGATTCCAGATTGCTTTCCAGAATGGCTGGAATCAGTTAGCAACTCTACCAACAGTGCATTAATGTTTATCCTTCCCCTCAACATGTCCAATATTTGTTATTTTTCTTTTTTTCAACTTTGCCAGTATGATGAGTGTGAGGTGGTAATTCAGAGTTGTTTTAATTTGCATTTCTCTAATTATTAGGGATTCAGAACTTTTTTGTTTTCATATGACTGTAGCTTACATGTTTCCCTCTTCCTATTTATAGCCTTTGGCCATTTATCAATTGGGGAATTTGTCCATCTTTAAAATACCTTCCCTTAAGTCTGTTATTTCCTCAAACTATTATCTTATATCTCTTCTCCCTTTTATAATCAAACTCATAGAAAGCACTGTTTATACTGGTTACCTCTTTTTTCTTTCTGCCTCCTTATTTCTTAATCCCTTGATATAATTTAGCAGTGCCCTAGGTCAAGATTTCAACAGCCAGGTGGAGATAGTGACATGGCCAAACATCTGGTGGTCAGTAGGGTATAAGTTATTGTTCTTTTCACAAATAGCATAATAATACTATAGATCTGGATTTCAGATGAACCTAAAGTTATATTTGCCACCCAGGAGCAAGTCCTGGGGCTCAACAGAGCACCTGTTCCAACAGAAAAGCCATGTTTCACAAAGAAATTACTAGAAGACATCAATAGCCATTGTTTCATGTGATGCTTGGATGTATGCTTGCATGTATGTGAAGTTTAAATGAAGGCATTCACTTTCATTGATAATGTATGTATTTTTGGAGGGTGTATCCCAAGTTTATAGGGGAGATATTTTGTTCATACAGTTCTTATTACACCATATCAATAAATGCCCTTGCTTTGAGCTGGTTGTGTTCTCTGACTGGAGGCAAGTATATCAGTGGGTGTGTGGGGTGTTATTAGCTATCCTATATTTAGAATAAGAGGATCAGATAAACTTTGTTTGAAATCTAGTTCTGTTATGTCTTAAATTCTTTGGTCTTGGGAACTTTAGCTCTTCAGTTTTTTGGAATTCACATGTTTCATCTATAAAATAATGGAGGTGAAGTATTTAATCACCAAGGCCTTTCCAGTTCCAGATAATAACACTGAGAGATCTTTTTTGTTGGAAGAACAGTTTAGTCCTAGACTGACAGAACTATGTGTAAATGCCACCCAGAAATTATGCCAAACAGCAATCAATATATGCGATCTTCATCATTCCTAGTTTTATGCAATGTTATTCAAATAACCAGAGTGTATATGTTCCACTCAAGTTATGTATTGTTATGTATTATTACCATTTAGCTACCATTTGTCAGGTTTAAGTATAATTCTACAAATCTTTAAATTCATCATTTGTGTTGTTTAATTGGATTATCAGTATCATAATTCTATTGGATTTGACCATTTTCCCCACAATTTAAAAGTCCTTCACTTAGTAATCATGACAGATCCACTAAAACTCTACTGGCCAGTCCGTCAATGTTGAATTTTATAGAACATTTTAATTTTTATTTTGTGTGTTCTCTTATGAAAATTCCCTTGAGAAACTGATCAAGCTTCTGGAAACAGTAATTGTACAAATTCCATTTTTCCCGGCTACATTGAGGTGTTCATTCAGATTTACATTGTAAATTTATAATGCCACCACTTGCCAAAAGTCATGGTCATAATTGTGGCCGTGCTTTTGAAATCTTCATTTACCGTAATCATACCTCCACCAACTTCTTCCACTGATAGCTTAGAGTGGTATCAATTTAATTCCAATGTCTCAAGAATATTCCAGTGAAGGCCACATTCTTAGAGGGTCTATCTAGCCTGAGTACAGGTCTAGTATTGAACTATATCTGTACTTGATTTGAATGTCAGCTTAGCTAAATTTGGAGAGGCACATCACCAGCTGATACATTATTTTTCACATGAAACTGAGTACTAAGACATGGAGGGATTGAGTTCTACATTAGTATAGGGAATTTCTGCACCAATGCAATAGTATCTCCTGAAAACAACAACAACAAAAGTATTCCTCCTAATAATTAGACAATGAATGAGTTAATCCTAATAGATTTCACTCAAAGTTAGGAAAATCTGAGTTCAGGTTCTGTTTCTGATATATAGTGATGGTTTAACCATTAGTTAAGCCACTTAAACATTCAGCACCTAAGACAAAAAAAAATTCTGAAATTATTCTAGATGAATTACTTTATCTATATTGGTGGAGGGAATAAAATAATAATAATAGCTAAGATTTATATTTTAAATTAATTAATTTATATTTAGTTTTCAACATTAATTTCCACAAGATTTTGATTTCCAATTTTTCTCCCCATCTCTCCCCCCCAACTCAAGATGCCATGCATTCTGATTACCCTTTCCCCCAGTCTGCCCTCCCTTGTATCACCTACTCCCTTTTTTATCTCCTCCCCCCTTACTTTCTTGTAGGGTAAGAGATTTCTATAGACCATTGCCTGTATATCTTATTTCCAGTTGCATGTAAAAACAATTTTTAACATTTGTTTGTAAAACTTTGAGTTCCAAATTCTTTCCCTTCTTCCCTCCCGACCTACCCTCATTGAGAAAGAAAGCAATTCAATATAGGTTATACATGTGTAGTTACGCAAAAGACTTTCATAATAGTCATGTTGTGAAAGGCTTACTATATTTCCCTCCGTCCTACCCCCGTTTATTCTGTTTTCTCCTTTGACCCTGTCCTTTCTCAAAAGTGTTTGCTTCTAACTGCCCCTTCCCCCAATCTGCCCTCCCTTCTATCATTCCCTGCCTCTTATGCCCTTTCACCTTAATTTCCTGTAGGATAAGATACCCAATTGAGTGTGTATGTTATTCCCTTCTTTAGTCAAATCCAATGTGAGTAAGGTTCACTCATTTCCTCTCATCTCCCCACTCTTCTCCTCTATTGTAAAATCTTTTTCTTATCTCTTTTATGTGAGATAATTTACCCTATTCCATCTCTCACTCTCTCTTCCCAATATATTCCTCTCTCACCCCATAAATGTATTTTTTATATCATCCTTTCACATTCAACTCATCCAGTGCCCTATGTTTATATACATATATTCCCTCCAAATACCCTGATATTGAGAAAGGTCTCATGAGTTAAAAATAGCTCCTTTCTATGTAAGAATATGAACAGTTCTTTAGTAAGTCCTTTATGATTTCTTTTTTCTCTTTACCAATTCACGCCTTTCTTGATTCTTGCATTTGAAAGTCAAATTTTTTTTATTCATCTTTGGTCTTTTCATTAAGAATTCTTGGGGGTGGCTAGGTGGCACAGTGAATAGAGTACCGGCTCTGGAGTCAGGAGGATCTGAGTTCAAATCCAGCCTCAGACACTTAACACAAAACTAGCTGTGTGACCTTGGGCAAGTCACTTAACCCCAGTTGCCCTCCTAAAAACCAACCAACCAAACAAACAAACAAAAAAAGAATGCTTGAAAGTCCTCCATTTCATTGAATATCTATTTTTTCCCCTGAAGTATTATACTCAGTTTTGCTGGTTAGCTGATTCTTGGTTTTAATTCTCGCTCCTTTGATCTCTGGAATATCATATCCCAAGATCTTCCATCCTTTAATGTAGAAGTTGCTAGATCTTGTGTTAACCTGATTGTGTTTCCACAATACTTGAATTGCTTCTTTCTGGCTGCTTGCAATATTTTCTCCTTGACCTGGGAACTCTGGAATTTGGCTATAATATTCCCAGGAGTTCTCCTTTTGAGATCTCTTTTAAGAGATTATCAGTTAATTCTTTCAATTTCTATTTTACCCTCCAGTTCTAGAATATCAGGGCAGTTTTCCTAGATAATTTCTGGAAAGATGATGTCTAATCTTTTTTTTTAATCATGATTTTCAGAGAGTCCAATAATTTTAAAATTATCTCTCCTGGATCTAATTTCCAGGTCAGTGGTTTTTCCAATGAGATAGTCTACATTGCCTTCTATTTTTTCATTTGTTTCTGTTTTATAGTTTCTTAATTTCTCATGAAGTCATTAGCTTCCATTTGTTCCATTCTAATTGTTAAGAAATCATTTTCTTCAGTGAGCTTTTGGACCTCCTTTTCCATTTGGCCAATTCTACTTTTCAAGGCATTCTTCTCTTCACTGGCTTTTTGGACCTCTTTTGCCATTTGGTTTAGTCTATTTTTTAAGGTATTATTTTCTTCAGTATTTTTTTGGGTCTCCTTTAACAAGCTGTTGACTTGTTTTTCACCATTTTCTTGCATCACTCTCATTTCTCTTCCCATTTATCCCTTTACTTCTCTTACTTGATTTTCAAAATCTTTTTTGAGCTCTTCTATGGCCTTTGACCAGTTTATATTTTTCTTGGAGGCTTTTGATGCAGGAGCTTTGACATTGACTTCTGGTTGTATGTTTTGATCTTCTTTGTCACCAAAGTAAGATTCTATATTCTGAGTTTTTTTTATGCTGTTTGCTCTTTTTCCTAGCCCAATACTTGACTTTCTAACTCTTTGTCAAGGTAGGATTCTGCTTCCAGTGAGTGTGGGTGTGGGTGTACTGTCCCAAGCTTCAGGGGCTTTGCACATCTGTTTTCAGAGATACTTCTAGGGTCCTGTAAATTTTCAGGTCCTCCAAGGTGGCATGGTCAAAGGAGAGGTGTTTACTCCTTTTCTGGCCTGTGCTCTGGTCTGTGAGTGACCACAGCACTCTTTTCAGTCTTGGAACTATGAGGAGGATTCCCTCTCCACCAACGCCACAAGTTCTACCACACCAGAACTTCTCCTCACCCCAGGACTGCCACCCAAGACTGTGACCCAGATTCAAGCTGGGCAAAGCATGACAATCCTGCCTCAGCTCCAGCAAAGAGAACTTTGCAATCCTCCTCTGATCAACTGCTGATCCCTATGCTGATCAATGAGCCCAGAGCTCTGGAAGCAGCGGTCGCAACTGCTACTGCCTTTGCCACTGCCACCACCTATGCTGCCCCAGGGCCACACTACACTTCTCTCTCACCCAGTTCCAACAGAGTTTTCTGACCTTCTATGCTGTCTGGTATTTGTGGGATGAAAAGTCTGGAAACAGCCATATTTGCCAGTGTTTCAGTCCCCTGAGGCCTGCTCTGGCCCCATTTATGACAATGTGACCCACATTGGACTGCACTCCTCTCCCAGCTTGGTGCAATAGACCCTTCCTGTTAACCTTGCAGGCTCTCTTGGGTTGAGTATTTGTTTCACTCCAACACTTTGTGGGTTCTGTAGCTCTAGAATTTGTTTAGAGTCATTTTTTACAGGTAATTGGAGGGGTTTGGAGGAGAGCTCAAGCAAGCCCCTGCTTTTTCTCCACCATCTTGACTTTGCCCTCTTGCCTGGCTAATATTTAAATATTGACATACCTACTACGTGCCAGGCCCTGCACTAAGCACTTTACAAATCTCGTTTTGTCCTTACAACTTTTAGAGGTAGTTACTAATTTTTTTTTTTACCCCCGTGTTACAGATGAGGAAGTGCAGGCAAACAGAAGTCAAATGTCCAGTGTCATGCAGCTAGTGTCTGAGGTTGCATTTGAACTGACATCTTCCTGACTGTATACACTGTGCCCCCTAACTGCTTGATGAAATCACAGATCCAGATTTTTTTTTTGTGGTGAAGGTTATACTGTCAATTATTTTCTTGAAAATAAATGACATGTTCTGGACATTCTGAGTAGGATCAGAATTTCAAAGAGAGTCCCTCCCCCTGATTGCCACCCAGCAGAAAAAATACATATTTTAACAATTAAAATTTTTCACTGGTTTCTCAAGTAATAATATCACTCCCTCAGTAATATTTTTTACAATAAAGCAAATTACTATGTCACATGACTGATAATACCCATTGTCACACCAACTTAATTCTCATCCAAATAAAATCTTTGTTTAAATGGATTGTTTTGTTACTTTCCAACAACATGCAATATAACATTCCATTTTGTTCCTTGTGAAAACTTCTAGCTAATGGGTTTCATATGTGGTAGTTCCATTTATCTGCCTCTTAGATGGAACCATTAAATAGAAAACAGCTTTTTTAAAAAGAATGAGTTTTTCATTCACAGGGATAGACCTTTGCTTTTAAAGATACACCATTAATCACCTAGTTAAACCACCAATTTACTTTGTTTCTCTTTGCTCTACTATAGTTAAAAGCTAGTGTGGGATGTGGGCAACAAACAAGGATCAAAGGATTTTGTTTCTATCTTTTTGCCACCAACATAAAGCTGGCTCTCCTTTGTACCTCTTTTGTTGACTCTGGGGATGTAGATAATGTTGAATCTCATGAAACTCATTTAGAAGGCACTGAAAAAATCTGTAGGCAAGTCCACAGATAAACCCCTTTTGAATCACTTCATGCTCTTTATTGTTACTGGAACAACAACTTTTAAACATTCTTTTACAGATTGAAATGCGAATTTTATTTTTTAAATTTCTTTTTTGAAAAATTATTTCACCCATTCTCTATAAATAGTCCACCTAGTACAGCTGTGCTACAGTGTTCCTTTGTTCCTGACCAACAGCTGCATTCTAGGACTCCTCCCAGATGAACTTCCTTCAGATGACCTGGTAGCAAGGGGCAGACAAACATGGAGACAAGAGCTTTGGACTGTGAGGCTGGACAACTAGATTCTTTCTGGTTCTGATTCTTCTACTAGCTGTTTGCATAACTTTAAGCAAGTCATTTTAATGTTCTTAGGGAATCCATTTTATCATTCTTATCTCTAGTCTTAACTAGAAAATTTTCAAGGTCCCTTCTACCACTACCATGCTAATTTCTATGCTGGGATGTATGGGTGTTCAGGAAAGATTAGTTGACCTCATTGTTATATGGCTCAGAAACCCAGATGGTATATTAGTGCCATATCAGGAAACTTAATTGCTTCTATTTGATTTGTCTTAATAAGATTCTAAAGATTATCTGGTAATAAGGTTGGACACTGAAGTCCTTTCTTGAGCTGAACAGCCACACATTCAAATTTTACTGCAGAAAGTGCACCTCTGATGGTCTGGCCACATTGTTTGAATGCCAAATGTACATTTGCCTAAAAGGCTATTTTAAGGAGAATTTATACAAAGGCAAGTGCTCACACAGAGGTCAGAACAAGTGATACAAGAATACTCTCAAGATTTCTCTGAAAAATTTTGGAATTGATGGTGTGACATGAGAGACACTAGTACAGAACTATCCATCACTTCTTGGCTGCATCAAAGAAATTGCTGTGCTCTATGAGTAAAGTAGAATTTCAGTAGCTCAAAAGAAACATGAGATGCACAAATTTAGAGGCATTCCAACTATTCATATGGACTATTTTTGCCTGACCTCTGGTAGTGCTTTCCAAGCTTGCATTGGTCTGATCAGCCACAGTCAGACGCACTTTACCTTGACCCTGATATAGTGATGTCGTTTTGGTTCTCTTAGAGAATAAAGGACAACAATCAATTCCTATGGTCCTCTTTGGCCATGAGATCCTATGAGAAGGGACCTTAGCAATCATCCAGTCCTACAATAATGATAACTATAATAACAATAATAAATTTATATACCACTTTAAAGTTTGAAAGGCATTTTTTTTACATTATCTAAATTGATCCTCCTATCAAACCAATCAAAAATATATTATTAGGTCCCATTTTCCAGATGAGAAGCAAGTTCAGAGAGGATGTCAGTGGTAGGATTTAAATGCAGGTCTCTTCCAGTTCCACATTCAGTATTCATTCCTCTGCATCATATTGCCGCTCGGCAATGGAAGGAGAGAGCAGCCAATTTAACATTAAATAAGACTCGGGAGTGTCAATAATGAAACAGAATAAGAGGTCAACAGCAGATACAAGCATAACAACTGTGCTATGAGAATAAGAAAAGTCAGTGTCTGGGCACTCTGCTACTGCTGTACTGCTGTGATAATTCTGATCAAACTCTATGAGGGAATATGGGAACAGTATATACTATACATCTCAGAAGTTTAATTGGTGCTTTGTATATTTTGAGTACCCAGAGTAATGTGTAAAAGCATGGGTAGTCTAGTTCATAGCTTTCATTTTTGCACGTTCTTTTATTGCTATAAACTTCCTTTTCATAACAGGGAATCAAGGCGGTGTACTCTTGCAGAGAGAATACTTTAGTATGTCCACATAAATGGTATCACTATTTTCTTGCTTCTTTGTGTTCTTTCAAAAAACTATAAAACAAAGACAACAACAATAATAATGTGCATTCCATATTGTTCCTTTTATATGGTAAACCATCTGAGCTGGGAGTCAGGAGACCTAAGCTCTCCTCTTGATCTTATTAATTATTAAGTTATTTAAGCTTGGGCGAGTCCCTTCTATGGATTTTAGCTTCCTCACCTGTGTATTAGGGGGATAGTATTATGCACATTCTCTCTGAGATCCCCACTTAGAATTATATAAATTCTTAAGTTTGGGTCGATTAACAATGTCCTAGGCATGTAGCTCTCCCATTGATGCACACTGTGAACATGCAATGATTCTGTTCTGAATTTTTCTTGCTCTGTTTGAAAGTAGTGCTACGACTTGTTGGGAGGGGGAGAGTTTGGTTATTGTCTATAAAGAAGTCATTAGGTGGCTCACTGGATGAAGTGCTGGATTTGGAGTTAGGAAAACTTAATTTCAAATGCAGCTTCAGATACTTACTAGATGTGTGATCCTGGACAAATCACTTAACCTCTGTATGCTTCAGATTCCTGGTTTGTAAAAACAAGATAATAATAATAGTTACTTCCAAGGGCAGTTGTGAAGATCAAATAAGGCATTTGTAAAGCACTTTGCCAACCTTAAAGAGTTCTATAAATGGTAGCAGTAGTATTACTTGTTGTTGTAATTATTCTAGGTTTAAAGAATTTTCCTAATTTTGGTTTCCATTTACAGGCTATGACCATGTTGGATTTTCACCAGAAGTACAGAATTGTCTGCGGTGGGCTTCCTTTCTGCACTGTTTCACTCCCCTACTCCAGGGCCTCCTCAGTCAAGATGCTGCTGTAGGCTTTTTTTCTTGCCATGCATACCCCTTTGTGAAGGTGCTGCCATGGATGTTTTTCTGGTTTACCTTGTGGAACTCTTCTCCCAGTGCTTCAGACTTCTGGCAGCTACTTGTGTTGCCCTGGGTTGAATAAAGGAGATTATTGGTGCTTTTCTTTGAATGTCTTGATCATTACTTCATCTGATGTGTCTCTCAGATCATTGCTCAAGTCGATTTGGGTTAACTGGGCTCCTCTACCACCTTTCATACCACCATCCATACCAGAAGTCCCTTAGCTTGGCAGTTAAAGCCCTTCCAAGTCTGACTGTAGCCTACCTTTCCAAGTTCATTTCTACCCTTCACACATTCTGTATCCCAGCAAAATTAGCTTACTTGTTGAATACAAATTCAGAAATCCATTTACTGCCAGCATGCTTTTTCTCCCCCCCTTCTCTTCTTCTTCCTTCATACCTGGACTATGCTTCTTCTTAAACTTTACTAGAGAATCCCTAGCTTCCTTTAAGGTTCAGCTAATTTGCTATCTCCACTACAGACTTATGTGATTCAGGCTTCCATGAGAATCAAGTAGGTCACATGGACCTATTAATGAATGGGAAAGATCTTCCCATTAAGTAAAATCAAATTATCATTACAGTCCTGCATAGTACACACACACACACACACACACACACACACACACACACACACACACACACACACATTAACCAATAAGATAAGGATGTCAATACTTTGAACAATAAAGATGGCTTTTTTTATCAACACGATTCTATGTTCATTCATTTGTTCAACAAAAACAGAATTCCCATTATGCTATGGGTTATGGAGAACAAAGATATTTGGCGCACTTGTATTTTTTTAAAGAGTAATATAGTGGAAAGATAGGATATGTACACAAATAATTATAACATAAGGCAAAATTTGATGCAACATAAGAGGGAAACAATATAATGGAATCAGGGCAGCTAGGTGACACAACAGATAGAATGCTAGCCTTGGAGTCAGGGGGACCTGAGTTCAGCTCTAGCCTCAGACACTTACTAGCTATGTGACCCTGGGTAAGTCACTTAATCCTGTTTGCCTCAGTTACTCATTTGTAAAATGAGCTGGAGAGAGGGAAATGGCAAACCACTCCAGTATCTCTGCCAAGAAAACCTCAAATGGAGTTATGGAGAGTTGTATACAACTGAAACAACTAAACAACAATAATGAATGGAGAGAAATAACAAATGGAAGAGAAAGGACAGTTATTTTGAAGTAAGTGGAAGATCCAAGAAGATTTCATACAGAAGATACATTAAATTGGTCCTCAAAAGATAGGAAAAGCTTTCAAAGGTGTAGATGGATCAAGTGATATTCTAAGCAAAGAAAATGGCAGAGAAAAGGGAAAGCTTGGAGCATATTTAGACAATAGAAAATAGATTTATTTAATCTGATTATGTTTATATAGTGTGTCACATACACAGACACACACACACACACGCACACACACCCCGAAGCAGTACTCATTAAATTCAGAAAAATAAATTTGACCTAGAACATGACTGAAGATTGAAAAGACTGAAAAAAGGAGTTTGGGCTTAGTTCGTTCATCAATTTTGAGTCTTTAAAGACTTTTAAGTGGGAGGTGGTGGTGAAAAGGCCAGAGTATTGTTTTAGGATGTTTGAAATATGAATGCTTCACCACATGCATAAATTGATCCATGTAGAATGATAAGGGACCTTGGAGGTCATTTATTCTCAACTTCATTATTAAACAAATGAGGAAACTGAGGCCCAGAGAGATAAAAGGCCAGAGTCACACAGGTAAGAAACAGGTTACTAAGAATTTGGAGCCAGGTTCTCTTCCAAAGCATGGTCTTTTTAGAAATTAATGTCTTTCATTTTTATATCACCTATATTCTCATTGTGTGTGTGTGTGTGTGCGTGTATTATGCAGGACTTTAATTATATCTATATAAACCTGTTGAAAGCAAAAAAATTGTTTTCTATTTTATCTTTGTATGTCCATCACCTAGTTCACTGTCTTGCACTTACCAGGCTAAATGTTACCTTATTAAATGTTTGAGTTGGATTGGATTGGATTTTGGAGTGTATAGAATGATATCATGGAAACATAAGCTTATGTTACATGGGTCGCATAAACTCCAGAGAATAATGGGCATGTCTGGTAGTTTAGGGCAAATTGGGAGACAATGCCAATTTCTGTGATAAAATTAAAACCAACTGTCAGCACAGAAACAATTAGAAAAATGGTTAAATGAATTTCCAGAGCTGGGATCATGGATCTCTCCAGAAGCGTGTAGTATATAGCTGCCAAGGTCAATGTAGGAAGGTTGAAAACTTGGAGGTCAGGGGAATTGGGATAGGACCCTTTGGAGGCCAGAATGAGGTAGGTCTTTCTTGTTCAGAGATGAAAATAACAAGAAGAGAATTCCCCTAGGTTTATGTGTGATGGACTCCTGGGACATTGTGGTGAAGCTAATAATTTGCTTTTAAGAATAATGTTTGTAAATGTATACTATAAAATGCAAAACATTACAAAGGAAACTAATTATTTTGAAATATATTTTTATAACAAGTTCACGGTCTCCAGGTTGAGTCTGTGGTCTAAGGTGAGAGTGATGAATGTATTATGCTTTGGGGACAGAAACTCAGGATGATTTATTTAGGATTGGGGAGGGGAAGGTGAAGTCCTTGCCATAGACCTGGGTTTTTTTTATTCCCTTATCTGTGGATTGGAAAAGCAGATTCTAAACCAAATTATTAACTCAATGACTAGGACTTGCTCTTATGCCTATCTAATGACTGGGCTAGTTAACTCCAAAACCAAAAATTAAAACAAGCTAGGGTATAGGAAGAGAAAAAGATACAGGTCTATGTATGTTTGTAGAGAGCAGCAAAACTAAATGTTAATGAAGATTCAGATACATTTTAACTTTTCGTTTTGTTCATCAGTATTAACCCTCTCTGGTTCCCTGTGTACTTTGCACAAAACCTGGAGGTGGAGTGGGAGACATCTAAAGAAGGATTGTACATGAGGCTATTTTCAGGGAGGAGGGTAGGAGAAATGGAAAATTCTGCGTTCTCTGTTGGAGACTCAGAAGATGG
Organism: Pseudochirops cupreus; assembly: GCA_028627135.1. Classification (NCBI taxonomy): domain Eukaryota; kingdom Metazoa; phylum Chordata; class Mammalia; order Diprotodontia; family Pseudocheiridae; genus Pseudochirops; species Pseudochirops cupreus. The sequence continues at coordinate 119,881,445 of CM053583.1, read as the reverse complement.
GGGCAGGAAAATAGGAGAGATGGTGGCAGTGAGAAACCAGTAGGGAACACAACAAACCGAGTCCTAAGGAGACAAGTTTTTAGAAGAATGGCTTCATAGGGTTTAACAAAATGCACAAAGAACAGGAGTAGACCTATAATTTCATTCATAGAAGGAACTTCCAGGTGAGGAAATCAATGCAGATTGGCACCTTCTGGACAACTTAGAATCAGAGGGAGTTGCCTAGAGGGCAGAGAAGTCAGGTGAATTTCCCTGGGTCACAGCTTTGACATATCACATACTAATATGTCAGATGTAAAACTTGAAGACAGGTCTTCCTGGTTTTAAGCCTGGATCTCTATGAATGAACCACAAAAAGAAACCTATTCTTTTACTTATGTATGAAATATGAATTTCCCCCATTAAAAAATGAGGATACTGACATTCTAAGGATATACGCACTAAAAATATTTTTGTCTGCCTCTCTTATCTCTATTCTCCCCTATCCCCTTAATCCTTCCTTTATACATACTGACACCTCAAATGATTTTTAAAATTGGCATTGGCATTGAAAAAGCAACTCTATTAATTTGATAGAAGGGGATAAACAATCTTGGAAGGGAAAATCTGTCGATACTGTTATCCTTATATATAGCGATTCTGAAACCTGGAAACATTCAATGGTTGTCTATGGTCCCCTTGCAAATAGCGGTTCCGGGAAAGGGAGTGAGATTGGGGGAAGGAGGATGTCCCTTGAGACCTGCTATCAGGGGTAGAAAACTTTGAGGAGAAAGCTCTGTTTTATAACCCCCTCTTTTATTTATCATATCAGAGATCAGCCAGGAAATAGGGTGACAGGTGTAACTACAGCTCAAGGACTGCAAAAGTTCTAATTCATTAGAAAACACTGGTTATTTTTAGTTCCACAGTTGGGAAGATGGCTGTTCTCTATCTTTTGCGGATGCACATACAAGAGAAACCATGGCAACAAGCCACACAGGGAAATAAAGAGGTGAAGACTGCATAGCAACAGACCGGGAGTGTTTACCTATTTCTTTTTTCTTTTTTCCACCTCCCCTGCTTGGAATTTCCAAATGTATTCCTGTTTCCAAAATGTGGGTAACATTTTTTAATCTTTTGTTCACTTGATCAGCAGTTCTTTGCTATGTAGGGGGACTGGTCAAGGTCTTTCAAAACATTTCCCAGAAGCAAAGAGAACAGCTGTCATTCTGAAGGTCATCTTGTAAAGCTCTTATCCTGTTGCTTACTGTGGTTGCCTCGAAGAGGAGGAGGAGTCAGTTCTGCCAGGAAGTAGGTTTGCTGTTCAAAGGAACCAAATTTGTATAATGAGCAATTCAGACACATTTGCAGGGGGCTACAGCACCCATTTGAGAAACACAGGAAATAGAAGTAGATCATATAGTGTTGGCTTCGTTTGTTTTCTACTTTTTATTCCCATAAAGCAGGACTGTAACTAAGTGGGGGTAACAAGGGTTGTGTCCCAGGGCACCGAATTTAGAGGTGCTGACAAGAAGGCTGGGAACATGAATAGAAGCTGGATAACATCATGCAAAACTCAGAATTCTTCTACAAACAGCTAGAATGTGTGAGAAAGCAGACGTTAGAAGATCTGGTATTTGAAGTATGCTCTGAAAACACAGAGACCAATGGGACTTTCGATCTCTGACTATCCCAAGTGAAGTAGAATCCTAGCCCTCTAACCCAAACCCAGCTCAACTTAGAAGGCCTTTTAATTCTGTGTGTCCTGGGTGTGGTCTGTAGTCCTTGCCTTGGGTACAAAATTCCCTAGTTAAAGCTCTGCCATGAAGTCATTTAAAAATGTAATTCCATAGTCAAAACAAAACTCAGGTTTACAGATAGTCACTTAGGATAATAGGTAACTTGCCTAAATTAACCTGAGTTTTAAAGTTGGATTATTCATATGCAGTAATTATTTCAATTCAGGATCCAGCTTTGGGGTTGAATAAATGGCTCACACACAAATAGTGTTAACACTAATTAAAGGGGTCTGAATGATTCTATGCATATGTTCATCTGAGAGATTAATAAATGTACTTTAATGAGACCACACTCTATGATCTGCATTTTAAAAGCCTACAGGAAACATATTTAGCCATTTGGGAATTTGTTTGTGTTACTCAATGAAATGTATATTTTAAATATATATATGTATATACATATATAAATAGATGAATAGATGGATATACACACATATATGCCATTTTGAATTTTACTCTTATTGATGTCAAAACTAATGTGACATAAGACCGTTGTAAGTTAAATATCCCATGTTCAGACAAACTTATTAATATGCAATCTATTTGGATTAGTCATAAAGACCCTGAGCAAGACAAGTAGCCTTGTACTTGTTAATTCATCAGCTCCTAGACCTCCAAGAAGGCTAGGAACATGAATACATGCTGGATTGTTGGTATTGTTCAGTCATTTCAGTCATGTACGACTCTTCATGAACCCATTTGGGGTTTTCCTGGGAAAGATAATGGAGTGATTTGCCATTTCCTTCTCCAGCTCATTTTGCACACGAGGAAATTGAGGCAAACAGGGCTAAGTGACTTGCCTAAGGTCACACAATTATTAAGTGTCTGAGTCTGGGTTTGAAATAAGGTCTTCCTGATTCCAGGTCTGGTACTCTATCCACTGTACCACCTAGCTGCCCCCAAGAAATGGGATAACATCACATAAAATTCAAAGCTTTTCCATGAACAACTAGAATGTGTGAAGAAACAGATGTTAGAAGAGCTTGTGACTGGTGTGTTGCTTCAGTGCTCTGAAAACAGAGACCAATGGGAATTATGTTTCTAAAATGAAGTTAAATTTCTCTTAATTTCACCTTGAAATGTTTTAGAACATAAGATGACTGATAGAATTTAGAACGGGAAGGGAATTTATTAATCTTAGCAGTCTGTACAGTCCATTGAACATTGTCCCCCAAACCCTCACTCAGTTGAGGAAGAAAATGAAGCTCAGAGAGCTACAGTTATCCCTTCTATATTGCAGGGGTTAGGACCGGGTGCCCCCATATTCTAGAATATCTGCATAAAATTTTTGGACCCTCCCTTCATACTGGAAAAGAAGTCGGAATTATTATGGTATTAAAATATGTTGATTTCACGCAATGCTACACATATTTTACACATTTTTGAGTAGCTAAACTTTTTCTGTGTTGTTGTTGGCCTTTGAATGTAGTATGTGACTTCTGCAAAACTTTCCTATTTAATTGATTATGCTGACATATGGTATATTGAAACCATGATGAGGAAGGTATAATTGTAAACTGACTTAAAGATGACAAATAGCAGAGAACAGGTCTTAGTCGAGGTTCTCTGACTCTATATCACATTATCTCCCTAACCTTATTTGTCACTTTGGGTCAAGAAAGAGGAGAAAATTTCATTTTTAAAGTTCTTTCTTAGTGGAAGTCAGCAAAGCCAGAACCATTTCCATTTTGAGAGGTACCAAACACCAGAGTATGCATCTTTAGGCTATAAATGTTACTGAAAAATGGTTTGTAAATCAGGATTTTCAAAATTGCATTGTGTATTAAATGCCCCAGTAGAAAATATTAAATAAATCCTGCAGTGAGAAGTCTTTTTGCTACAGGAAATAATTAACACTTAATTTAAGGAGGACTAGCAACTCTGGTGTGAGTACTTGCCAAAGTCTTTTCAGGGTTGCTCGTCTACCTTTGGTGTTCACCCATCACCTGACTTTCACCTGGGGCTCCAAGAAGCTATAGCATACCCAGTGGTCACACCCCAGCAAACTGTCTTGGCAGAAGAGCTAAACCAAGTATTATTTTTAACAGAACAGTGCTTGTCTATACTTTGAGATGAGTTGTTGTAGTCTACTATGGAACCTTCTCAGAGCCTTTCAGAGAATGCTGGAATCCTTGAAAGAAAATATACCACAAAAATCACAACTATATCTGGAAAAAGATATAAATTGCCTTAGCAATATTAGCAATTTATAATGATATTGCCTTAGCAATATTACATATTACTAAATGAAGGAATAATATGGAAATGGAACCATTAATGTGGTCCAAGTTGATTGAGTTATACTTCTACATGTCTGAGTATAGGTTTTCCCATAGATTTTCAAATCCTTCCTCTCTCTGATTGCTATGAATTCTTCACAAGTACTCATGATATTTCTGTAGTCTAGGGATCATCTACCCCCAATTCTTTACTCAGGGCTCCCAAATTAGATATTTTGAGAGTCATTAGTCTTTCTAAAACACAGCTCATGAGCCCCCACCAAATCATTATGTTCTACTTTTGCCAGTCAGCCATAAAACATACTTAATTCATCACAATGGCATTTAATTAAATAGCAGTGAAATAAAATAGGTACTAATACAACATTTTCCCCCATAAACACTGAGCAAACTTCCCCACAAACACATACACAGTGGAAAGAATGCATATTGCTTTATAAGAATAATTTGTGGGACCTGGACACCTGTGTGAAGGAATAGAGATGTAGGGAAAACATGGCCATAGGATATATATATGAAAAGAGAATTCACAACTTGGATGCTGAAAGTTTCTGTCTTTCACTGATGTCAAAATTCTGCTTCCTGTTAGACTTTCTCCCCATCAAGAATAGCTCTCCCTACTCTTCGCAAGACATTGTTCTCGGCTCCAACTGGTTGTCCACCTCCTGCTATTACCAGGGTTAACTCATGCCATGTACAACATTCATTAGAAAACCTGTGCTTACAATTCTTTCAGCAGTTCTGATCACACATATTATCCACAGAATGACATGGCATTTGATAGCCCTTCTCTGCACAGGTTCTTTTAGTCAGACTCATCAGTCTTCTTCTTATGGAATAGTTATAGTTCTCAGCTGAGTAGGTATCTTCAGAACCATCTACAACTCAATCCTTCACCTACTGAAGGCGCTGTGATTAGTCATCCTTTCCCTAGCAGAGGGAACCTGAACTTCTCCCAATTAGCTTTCTCTACAAAATGGCTATGAAATTGTCTTATCTTCAGTCAAATTGCCCCAGAAGTTACAGATAAGGTAACATTGGTTCTGCCCTTTGACCTCTCATGAGATCTTTTCTTTTCACTAATTCTCATCTTCTGAATTCTTCTACAAGGAAGCTCATTTAAATGAACTTCTCTGCCTTCCCTGGGTCTCAGTTGAACTGTGATCTAATTTATGGTCAGGAACTCATTTTAATTTCTGGGACTTATGCACTTGATCCTTCCCTATACTTCAGACCAAGGCAAATATTTCTAGAGCTGGGTTTTTTTTTTTTTTCCAAATGGAAAGGGGATCAAGAGACAATCTGGTAAGGAGTATTTTGACTTTATCCAGTAGTGTAATGTGTGGTGCACATACAACCTCTTACCTTTACTTATGCTAATAGATGAGATGGAAATGCTAATTAGACTTACACTTCTCAATACAAGCAACCAGGCCTAATTAATCAAAGCACACAAACAATATCCTCCCCCACAAGCAAGCCACTAACCTGGGTCTTTGATGTTTCCATAGGCTTCTTTCATTTCAGATCCATGACAAGGTTCCCTTGATGCCCAGCTGGAGGCTGTGTATCTCCCTCCAAGGTGCTAATTTGGCAAGGCTCCCTTAATCAGCACTCTCCTCAAGCAAACAACTTGAATCTCAAGTATGGGGAACACAAGAGTAAGCTCAGTCTGGCTTTAGGAATAGGCTGACGGATGAAACCACAAGCCGGTTTTTTGTACTTTTACCTGTGTTATTACTTATGTTTTACCTATGTTAAAATTTTAATTTACCTATGGGTATTCCTAAGTTGTGTACCACATAATTTGATTAGTTTTGTTGTTGAGTCCTTTCAGTCATGCCCAACTCTTCATGACCCCATTTGGGGTTTTCTTGGCAAAGATACTGGAGTGGTTTGCCATTTCCTTCTCTGGCTCATTTCTACAGATGAGGAAACTGAGGCAAACAGAGTTAAGTGACTTTCCTAGGGTCACACAGCTAGTAAGTATCTGAGTGGATTTGAACTCATGAGGATGAGCCTCCATATTCCAAGTCCACTGCTCCATCTACTGTGCCACTCAGCTACCTCATTTGATTGGTAGTTTACTACATAAATTACTGTTAATAGTTCATAATATTTCTTATTGATGATCTGTCTTGTCATAGGGTTCATATATGTTTATATAAAGAGCACACATGTTGTGTATTACATCATACCATACAATGCTTATCTTACTGACAAACAACTTAGAGAAAACTTAGTCAAAACTGCTCAAACAATATGGAGGCTTAAATTGAAATGGAATCTGTTCAGATGACAAATTTATTCTTCCCATCTTACTAATGTACTAAAATTTATTCTCAGTAGAAGAAGCCTTTTTTTAACTATGAAAAATAACAGCAACTGTGCTGGGTAGAGAGTCCTGAAAAACAAAATCTCACCCCTTTCCCTTTTCTTCCAGCAAGATATCACAGCTTTGTCCTTTTCCCTGACCTCTCTACATTTCAGTTCAATAAATCCAACATATACTCATTAAATGTCTACCACTTAATGCTCAGTAGTGGGAAAGGAATACAGGTGAAATAAAATGACCAGTAACCTCATGGTGTTTATAATCTAGTAAAATATGCAACACATAATAGAAAACAAGGTCATTATTGAATGGATACTTGATCTCCTAATTAACTGACGTGATTGAAAAAAAAAGTTACTAAGTACAAAGGCAAAAATGAAGCACAGGAGGGTCTTAGGTACTGAGACATGGTTGTCCATCTCAATTTCTCTGTAGCTTTGAATTTTCTGACAAAACATTTATCTTCTGTAGTTATAGACTAATTATATGCTTATATAAAACAAACCACATCATTTAGACTCCCTTTGGATCCAAAGCTGAAGATGTTGATGTAAATGAACTAATCAACCAGATGTACTTTTTTGTATAAGAACTTTTGCTGTGCTGTTTCATTTAATTAAAAGATTTCCACCTCTCTCCCCCAACTCTCTCTACTTCCAGTCTAATGTAACCGTTTTGGCTCCCTTACAGCTCAGTGTTTGCTATATAACTTGAAAAATGCTTTCATATAATTATGCAAAATTATTCTAATTGCAGAAGTCTATAACTGAAAAGATTATTCAACATGCAATGAACTAAGAAAGTTATATAGTGGATGATTCCTTCAAAATAAATGTACCTCATGTCACTTTTTAATTTGCAAATTGTAGTGAATCCTTTCCTTTTCTGGCTTTGGAAGGTGTGTTACAATTTATGAAGACCCTCTGAATCAATCCTAAAACAGTTGAAAACATGCTTCAGAAAAATAAAAGGAGCCTGTGTGACATGTTCCAAAGCACTAAACCCCCTATAGCAAATTGCTAATTAGATTTGAAATCTGATTTTCTGGTAAGGGAATTTCCTCGGTTGTCTATGGGGAGAAATGAAGAAAAAGTTATCTGATCTACAAAGGTATAATTTTAGAAGAATATGTATGATGTGGCTCAAATGGTTTCATTTAGTGATAATCACATTCATAGAAAACAGAAAAAGAATAATTATTTAGAGGTAAATTTTGGAATAAAAGTGTGTGTGAGGGTCAGGGAGATGATTCACTAGAAGGTAAACTCCTTGAGGGTGAATACTACTTCATTTTTATCTTTGAGAATTCAATACCTAGAATAGTTGCGTGGCACATGTACTTAATAAACTCTCACTGATGTGAACTAATTGACGCAATGAGATTTAGAAATCTGGAATTTTAGAGCTGTATCTAAAAGGAACTTTATTGACAATACCGGCTATCCTTTTCATTTAATATATGAGAAAAATGAGCCCTGGGCAGGTTGAGTGAATCATATAACATCATAGTGTTATTTAAATTCCTTGTATTGCTAGATTTTGATTTGATTTTTGAAATTCTCAGAATTATTCTCTCACCTGGCACTTGGTTAAAAAGTTAAAATTTAAAAATCTTTCATATAGTTGTGAAACTTAAGAGAATGATAAAGATTGTGCTATGTTTGGAAGTGAGTCTGTGTGATCTCCTCTAGCTCTGAAAAACAACAATTATAATACTTAGCATATATGCCAGGCACTGTACTAAACTCTTTATAAATATCTCATTTGAACCTCACAACAATCCTGAACAGTAAGTGCTGTTATCCTCTTTTTACAGATGAGGAAACTAAGACAGAGTTAAATGACTTGCCCAAGGTCAAACAGCTTAGTAGGATCACAGGCAGGATTTGAATTCAGGTCATCCTAACACCAGGCTTGGTTCTCCATGCATTGTCATCTAGCTCTCTTTAAAAAATAATTTAAATATCTGTAGCTTAGGGGTGCAAATCATTTGCACAAGACTGTTTTCATTCTTGAAACATGCTCCATAGTTCCCAGTTCTTTACAGAGAGAAGTCTCTGGACAGTAAGAAACACTAAAAGTGACTGGTACCTTGTGTCCCTATTCCCAGACTACCACATTGCAGGCTTCAGGGAACTTCTCCTTGGGTGATGAGATTGGGGTTCTCTCTCTATCTCTCTTTCTTTCTGTCTTTCCTGTCTCTGACTCTGTCTCTGTCTCTGAAATATCTTGCTCCCAGTGGGAGACGTCATTCACTCTGTATATTGTCTGGTGTATTCTAATCCGTGCAATTTCTCTGATTTCTGCATGCTATTGGGTTGGATAAGTGGATTCATATGCTATTTACCACGTATAATGATCTTAGTAAAGCTGGCATTTTGTGGGAAGAGGGTGAAGCCATTGGATATTTTGCTTGGGACATTCCTTCCACTTTAAATGAACAACGACCAGGAATGAAGAAGCTTAAATCTAAAATTACTTCCCTGAGACGAATAATATTTAGGGTGAGAGTATGAGGCATTTAGATATCATTTTAGCCTGCCATACTCTCTTTGAGGACAGTAGAGAGACCAGTCTCATGAGCACTACAAGTACAGCGCTGGAAAAAAAAAATCCCTTCTCTCCCTTTAGCAGGGGTAAAGGGAAACACTACAAACTATTGGATAATAATTTATTTTAATTCAAAATTAGGCATTAAATAAAAGTGAAATATTTTTTTTTCTTTTTCTCTTTCTTTCTTCCTTGCACTCAGAAGAAGAGGCAGAATGTTGTCATGAAGAAAGATTTGAGTTTGGAGTCCCAGATCTACCATCACACTCCTTGGGTTTTAGATTTCCTTATATCATCTCACAATGTACATTTAGAGCAGGAAAGTACTTAACAGATTATTGAATATTATAGCCTCATTTTATAGATGAAGAAACTGGGATACAGAGAAGTATATGACTTGCATTTGTGACAGTCACAAAACTCAAAGCCCAGGTCTTTCTGATTTCAGTGCCCTATTTCTACCATACTACATTTCCTCCTAGGTAAATTTAGAGATTGATCTAATTGATCTCTAAGTTTCTTAGAGTTGTGTGGCCCCTTCCAGCTCAAACACTCAGGAATCTTGGATTTAATAAAATATATGTGATATTGCCAGTGAGACAGATGTAAATTATTCACTTTCCAAAAGTAAAAGACCTCATAGAGCAATCCATTTAATTTAATGGAAAAGATAATGATTTATCAAATACTTAAGTAGTGATTTAAAAAAAATAATAATATACATACCAAAAATAAAGAGTTTATTTTCTTAGCAATAGGCATAAATTGCCTTTCTAATAGAAAATATAGCCAATTTAAAGCATAAACAGAAATACCATATTAAGTGAAATAGAAATTCACCCTCAGAAATTTAACTGGAGAATGGATCATTCATTTTTAGGCCCAAGTGTTCCTTTCAGTGAGGGGACAGAGATGCATTAAAAACTCATAATCTTCTTCAAAGAGGAAAAATGGATTTTTTTTAAAGGAACATCTATAAACAATACTCCTTAGAGAGGATTTCTTTTTTGTTTTCATTCATGGTTATCCCACAAACATAGTTACAAATCAAAGAAGAGAAGGAAATGCTTGTATGCTGTGCAGACCAATGTAGACAAGATTAGAAGATCAACAGAAGGAGTAGGGTCCCTAACCCAGTTCTACAAACCCCCAAATGGTAGGAGGAGTGTCGCTCAGATGTGGACTCCTTCCTATGTGGTCATAGGGAATTATGTAATGGCCACTGACAGACACTAAGGGGGTGAAAAAGGCAGATCTTATCCCAAGGAACCTTCCTGGGGCTTGAGAGAGGGAAGAAAAACCAATCCTCTGAGTATTGCTTTCATTTCCATTACTGTTGTACATTGTGTATATTCATAATCAGTCTTTAGTCTTAATCTTGGTTTAAATTTTATAAATTGTTCAACAGTATTTATTTTTTCCCAATTATGCATGGAAATAGTTTTCAACATTCATTGTTGAAAGATTTTGATTTCCAAATTTTTCTACTTCCCTTCCCTCCCTCTCCTCTCCCCAAGACAACAAGTAATCTGATACAGATTATACATGTACAATCATGTTGAACATATTTCCACATAAGTCATTTTGCGGCAGAATTAAAACAAAAGGGGAAAACTATTAGAAAGAAAAAAAATAAACAAAAATAGAATACTTCCATCTGCATTCAGACGCCATAATTTTTTCTGTGGATATACACAGCATTTTCCGTCAGGAGGCTTTTCAAATTGTCTTGAATCATTGTATTTCTGAAGAGCTAAGTTTATTGTATTGATCATCACACAGTGTTGCTGCTGCAGTATACAATGTTCTCCTGGTTCCGCTCACTTCACTCAGAATCAGTTCGTTCAAGTCTTTCCAGGTGTCTCTGAAATTTGCCTGCTTATAACTTTTTATAGTAAAATAGTGTTTCATTACATTTATATACCAAAACTTGTTCAGCCATTCCCCAACTGATGTACATTGCCTCAATTTCTAATTCTTTACCATCACAAAAAGAGCTGCCATAAATATTTTTATACACATGTATCCTTTTCTCTTTTTTATGATCTCTTTGAGATAAAGACCTAGGAGTAGATTCCTGGGTGAAAGGGTTATTATACATAGTATGCTCATAGTTTCAAATGACTCTCCAGAATGGTTTGGATCAGTTCACAACTCCACCAACAATGCATTAAAGTTTCAATTTTCCCATATCTTCTCCAACATTTATCATTTTCCTTTTCTGTCATATCATTCAATGTAGAAAGCCAAAATATTTGATTCTTGGGGGTCAGTTTTCCTATGTAGATATCCTTGACACTGTGCGCTTGGCTCCCCCCTCCCTTCCCCCTTGCTCCCCCCCTTGAAGCCTTCCCTGGAGAGTATCCTTTGTTATGTGAATGAGTTAACTGACTCTCCCAAAGACTTTTTGGTGCCTAGATTTACAAAGCCTTATCTGAGCTGCTTCCAGGATGTGACAGACTATTATGATGATAAGACTATTCCAGGATATGACAAACTAAGCTTACTGAGAACAGTACTTGAATCTGTCTGCTCGTTCTATAAAAACCTTGTTCAAAGAATCATTAAATGGACTTCATGGTTCTTCCTTGAACTGCCCACATAGTCTGGTCATTTCTTATTCACATCTCTGATCATGCTTAAGTGATAGCCACAGAGCAGCCCACGACAATCCAATCTGATGGGGTGAGGTGGTATCTCAGAGTTGTTTTAATTTGAATTTCCCTAGTCAATGGTGATTTAAAGAATTTTTTCATCTATAGCTAATATCTATTCATAAATAGCTTTAATTTCTTCACCTGAAAACTCCCTGTTCATGTCCTTTGATCATTTATTAATTGAGTAATGCCTTATATTCTTATAAATTTGACTCAGTTCTCTATATTTTTTTAAAATGAGACCTTTATCAGAAACATTGAATATAAAAATTGTTTCCCAGCTTTCTGCTTTCCTTTTAATCTTTTTAAGATTATTTTTTCTTTATTTTTGGTTTATGACATTCATTTCCACAAGATTTTGAGTTACAAATTTTCTCCCTGTCTTTCCCCTACCCACCACCCCAAAACAATGAACCCATTGAATACCCCCTCCCCCAATCTGCTCTCTCCTATATCCTTCCCCATTCCCCCTCCAACTTTCCAGTAGGGCAAGATGGATCTCCATACCCCAGTGCCCTTATATCTTATTTCCGAGATGCATGTAAATAATAAGGATAATGATAATAATAATAATAATAATTTAAAAGCATTTTATTTTAAAAATTTGAATTCCAGATTCTTTCCCAACCCCCCTTGTCACCCATCCTTACTGGGAAGATAAGCAATTCAATATAGGTCGTACATGTGTAGTTGTACAAAATATTTCCATGGTGGATATATTGTGAAAGACTGACTATATTTCTCTCCATCTTATCTTGCCCCCACTTGTTCTATTTTCTGCTGTGACACTGTCCCGTTTCAAAAGTGTGCTTCTAACTACTCTCCCCCCCATAATCTGACCTCCTGTCTATCATCCCCCTCTTATCCCCTTCCCCCTACTTTCCTGTAGGGTAAGAAACCCAATTTAGTGTGTATGTTATTCCCTCCTTAAGCCAAATTCAATGAGAGTAAGGTTGACCCATTCCCTTTTGCCTTCCTGTTCCTCCCATCCATTGTAACAGTTTTCTCTTGCCTCTTTTATATGAGATACTTTACCCTATTCTGTGTCTCTCTTTCTCCTCTCATTATATTCCCCTCTCACCTCTTAAATTTTATTTTTTAGATAATCATCATTTCCTGTGCTCTCTGTCTATGTATACATGTACACATATATACACACACTCACATATGCATTTATATGCACACATACCCTTCTATATAAATATATATATATATATATATACACACACATGTATATGTACACACACACACACACATACATACACACACATTTATATTCCCTTTAACTCTCCTCATACTGAGAAAAGCTTCATAAGTCACAATTATTGTTTTTCTTTGTAGGAATGTAAATAGTTCAACTTAAATAAGTTCCATATGATTCCTTTTCTATTCTCATGCTTCTCTTGCTTCTTGTGTTTGAATGTCAAATTTTTTATTCAACTCTGGTTTTTTCATCAAGAATGCTTGAAAGTCCTCAATTTCATTGAATGACCATATTTCCCCCTGAAACATTGTACTCAGTTTTGCTGGGTAGGTGATTCTTGGTTTTAATCCTAGCTCCTTTGACTGGAATATCATATTCCAAGCCCTACAATCCCTTAATGTAGAAGCTGCTAGATCCTGTGTTATCCAGATTGTGTTTCCACAATATTCAAATTGTTTCTTCTTGGCAGCTTGTAATATTTTCTCCTTGACCTGGGAACTCTGGAATTTGGCTATAATATTCCTAGGTGTTTTCTTTTTGGGATCTTTTTCAAGAGGTGATCAGGGAATTCTCCCAATTTCTATTTTGCCCTTTGGTAATAAAATAGCAGAGCAATTTTCCTTGAGAGTTTCTTGAAGGATGATTTCTAGGTTCTTTTTTTGATCATGGCTTTAAAATAGTCCAATACATTTTAAAATAATCTCTCCTGGATCTATTTTCTAGGTCAGTGGTTTTTCCAGTGAGATATTTCACATTGCTTTCTATTTTTTCGTTTGTTTGGATCTGTTTAATATTATCTTGATTTCTCATAAAGTCATTAGTTTCCATTTGCTCCAATCTAATTCTGAAGGAATTATTCTCTTCAGTGAGCTTTTGAAATTCCTTTTCCATCTGGCAAATTAGGATTTTTAAGGCATTCCTCTCCTCATTGGCTTTTTGGGCCTCTTTTGCCATTTGAGTTAGTCTGTTTTTTAAGGTATTATTTTCTTTAGTCAGGTTGTTGACTCTCTTTTCATGATTTTCTTGCATCATTCTCATTTCTCTTCCCAATTTTTCCTCTACTTCTCTTACTTGAGTTTCAAAATCCTTCTTGAGCTCCTCCATGGCCTGTAACCAGTTCCTATTTTTCTTGGAAGCTTTTGGTGCAGGAGTTCTGACTGTATTGTCTTCCTCCCATTATATCCTTTGATTCTTTTTGTCTTCAAAAAAGGAATCCAAGGTTTGATTGCTGTGCTTGCTTTGCTTCCTTATGTTGCCAGTCAATTACCTGACTTTTGAGCTCTTTGCCATGTAGAACTCTGCTTCAAGAGAGGAGAGCTTTGTCCCAAATTGCTGAGGTTTTTGCAGCTTCTGCTGCTACTAGTTGTGGGCCCTCTCTGCAGCACACACAGGCTCTGACCCACTGGCCACACAACCTAGGACCTCCACCCAAGGTTACGATCCAGACCCAAGCAAGTTAAAGCAACAGCAATTACCCTCTCAATGGTTACTTGGTCCCCCTACAATCTGTAGGCCAAGAGCTCTGGAAGCAGCCAAGTGTTGATGGTTCTACAGTCACTGCTCTTCTGTTGCTTCTTGACCTGAGGGTATGGGCTCTTGCTCTTCCATTCTTCTCCCCCACTGTTCCAACAGAGTTTTCCAATGACATTTTACTTGCTCTTTGGCATTTATGGGTTGATAAGTCTAGAAACTGCCATAGCTGCTGGTGATTCACTCTCTTGAAGTCTACTCTGGCCCATGCTGGTCACAGCTGCCCTGAGTCTAAAACCACTTGGCTCAAGGGGGACTATGGTCTGCTGCCAGTGAGCTATAATGGACCCTTTCTGTAAGCCTGCTGGGCTGCCTTCAGCAGGAGATTTGTTTCTCTGTCACTTTGTGGGTACTGTAGCTCTAAAATTTTAGAGTTGGCAGAACCAAGATGGTGGTGTAAAAGCAGGAAAACTCCACAGCTCTGATTTAACCACCTCAAATCCCCATAAAATATGACTCTAAACAAATTTTAGGGTTCCAGAACTCACTAAATTACAGAAAAACACATCTCCCACTGAAAGCAGCTCAGCAGGCAGGACAGGAAGGGCTCATTGCAGCACACTGGGAGCTGAAACCAGCCCAGCCTGAAACAGCTGCTTGGCCATGGGGCACCACGGCTGGAGCTTTCAGGAGAGTGGATCAGCAGCAGCTGTGGCAAGTTCCAGAATTATCAAGCCATAAGAAAAAACTAAGTGAAAGGTTAGTGGAATTCACTAAATCTGGGGGAGAAAAGCAGGTCCAGCCAAACTGCCTCAAGGGCAAGGAGGCAGCAGAAGTCGTGGCCCTGCAGCCACTTCTACGTGGCTGTTTCAGAAGCTCCCCACCCGCAGGTTGCAGGGGGGGCAAGTGATCATTCAGAGGCTAAGAGCTGTTTCCTTGAGCTGCCTGGATTGGGATTGTGGTCTTGGGTGGTGGTCCTGGGGTGTGTTTTCAGTGAGTCAGAGCTGGTGGAGGCTGCAGAAACAGCGGCCTCCTAATAGCTCTGGTAGCTGCAAAAACGCCAGCAATTTTGGACAGAGCTCTCCCCTCTGATAGCAGAGTTATACCGAACCTAGAAGTCAAGTAATTGACTGGCAACATGAGTAGGCAAAGGAAGCAAAGCAGACCCAGTAATGCAACTTTACATTCCTTATTTGGGGACAAAAAGGATCAAAGCATGGAATGGGAGGAAGACAACACAGTCAGAACTCCCACACCAAAAGCTTCCAAGAAAAATGTAGATTGGTTACTAGCCATAGATCAGCTTAAGAAGGACTGAAGAAAATAAAAGCTTAAAAAATAGATGAACTCAAATGGCAAAAGAGGCCCAAAAAGCCAATGAGTAGAAGAATGCCTTAAAAAGTGGAATTTGCCAGATGGAAAAAGAATCTCAAAAGCCTTTTGATGAGAATAATTCCTTCACAATTAGAGTGGAGCAAATGGAAGCAAATGACTTTCTGAGAAATCAAGATACTATTAAACAGATCCATACAAATGGAAAAATAGAAGGTGATGTGAAGTATCTCTTTGAAAAAAACCACTGATCTGGAAAATAGATCCAGAAGGGACAATTTAAAAAGTATTGGACTACCTGAAAGCCATGATCAAAAAAAGAACCTAGAAAGCATTCTTCAAGAAATTCTCAAGGACAATTGCCCTGATATTTTAGAACCAGAGGGCAAAATAGAACTTGAAAGAATTCACGGATCACCTCTTGAAAAAGATCCCCAAAAGAAAACTCCTAGGAATGTTATAGCCAGGTCCCAGAGTCCCCAGATGAAGGAGTAAATATTACAAGCTGCCAAGAAGAAACAATTTGAGTACTGTGGAAACTCAATTAAGATATCCCAGGATTTAGCAGCTTCTACATTAAGGGATCGAAAGGCTTGGGATATGATAATCTGGAGATCAAGGGAGCTAGGATTAAAATCAAGAATCATCTACTCAGCAAAATTGAGTATAATGTTCCAGGGGAAAATATGGTCATTCAATAAGCTGGAGGACTTTTAAGCATTCTTGCTGAAAAACCCAGAACTGAAAAGAAAATTTGACACTCAAATACAAGATGCATGAGGAGGTAAACATGGAAAAGAAATCATAAGGAACTTATCGAAGTTGAAGTATTTACATGCCAACATGGAAAAATGACAATTGTAACTTATGAAACTTTTCTCAGTATGAGGACAGGTGAAGGGAATACAAATGTATATATACATACACATATGTCTATATAGTAGGGTATATGTATGCATATGAATATGTATCTCAGTATGTGTATATATGTGTATATAGAGGGCACAGGATCAATTGAATAGGAAGGGATGATACTTTAAAAGGTGGAATTCTGAGGTGGGAGAGGAAGAGACTGAGAGGAGACAGAGAGAGACAGAATGGGGTTAATCATCTCATATAGAAGAGGCATGAGATAACTGTTACAATGGAGGGGAAGAACAGGAAGGCAAAAGGGAAAGGGTCAACCTTACTCTCATTGAATTTGGCTTACAGAAGGAATGACATAAACTCTAAACTGGGTATCTTGCCACACAGGAGATTGGGGGGGGATGGGGATGAGAGGTGGGATGGTGGAGGGGAGGCCAAGGTCAGGGGCAGGGTTGCTGGAAACACACACATTTGTAAAGGGACAGGGACAGGTTAGAGAATTGAACAAGGGGGGAGCGGGATAGGAAGGAGGGACATATAATCAGTCTCTCACAATATGTCCATTGTGGAGATGTAACTACACATGTATAGCCTGTATTGAATTGCTTGTCTTTCCAGTGGGGGTTGGTGATGAGAGAGGAAGGGAAAGAATCTAGAATTTAAAGTTCTATAATCAAATGTTAAAATATATATGTATATATTATTTTCATCATCATCATCATCATCATCATCATCATCATCATCATTATTATTAACCACATGCAACTGGGAATTAAGATATACAGGCACTAGGGTAGGGAGATCCATTTTGCCCTACCATAAAGTCAGAACGCCTATGGGGGAGGACACAGGAGAGAGCAAATTAGGGGAGGAGTTATACAATGGGATGGCTATTTAGGGGTGGTGGGTGGGGGAAAGATTGGGAGAAAATTTGTAACTCAAAATCTCATGGAAATGAATGATGTAAACAAGAAAATAAATTAATATTGTCCAAAAAAAAGCAAAAGAAAAAAAAATTTCCTTTTCATGTCAAAAAAAATGAAATTTTAAAGTCATATTTTACAGACATTTTAGGTGGTTGTGTGGGGAGCTTACAGAATTGTCCTTCTTCTATGCTGCCATCTTGGCTCCATGCCCCCCCCCCCCCTTTTTCTTCTAATTTTGACTACATTGGGTTTGTTTGTGTAAACCCTTTTTAATTTAATGCAATCAAAATTATCCACTTTACGTTTCCTAATGTTCTCTACCTTTTGTTTGTTCACAAATTCTTCCCTTCTCCATAGATCTGAGAGGTAAACTATTCATTGCTTTCCTAATTCACTTATGGTCCCACCTTTTATGTCTAAGTCACGTATTCATTTTGACCTTATATTGGTATAGTGTGTAAGATGCTGGTCTATGTGTAGTTTCTGCCATACTATTTTCCAGTTTTTCTCAGCACTTTTTGTCAAATAGTGAGTTCTTATCCCAGAAGCTGGCCTCTGATACCAAACAGTGGATTACTATAGTCAGTGACTACTGTGTCTTGTGTATCTAAACTATTTCACTGATCTACCACTCTGCTTCTTAGCTAGTAACACATAATTTTAATATTTGCCACCTTATAATATAGTTTTAGCTTTGGTACATCTAGGCCCCTTTCCTTTACATTCTTTTTTCATTAATTCCCTTGATATTCTTGATCTGCTGTTCTTTCAGATAATTTTTTATTATTTTTTCTAAATATAAAACTGTATTTTCATAGTTTTGATTTGTTTGTCACTGAATAAATAGACTAATTTAGGTACAGTTGTCATTTTAACTTGATTTAGCTTGGCCTATCCTTGAACAATTGATATTTTTCCAATTGTTTAGATATGACTTATTTATGAGAAAAATATTTTGAATTGTGTTTATATAGTTCCTCGATTTCTCTTGGCAGGTAGACTCAAAAATATTTCTATTGTCTATAGTTATCTTAAGTGAAATTTCTCTTTCTATCTCTTGCTGTTGGGCTTTGTTAGTAATATATAGAAATAGTGATGTTTTGTCTGTGTTTATTTTATATCCTACAACTTTGCTAAAGTTGTTTATTATTTTATGTAGTTTTTAGCTGATTCTATAAGTGCACCATCATATCATCTGCAGAGTGATAGTTTTATTTTCTCATTGCATAGTTTTTAGCTGATTCTATAAGTGCACCATCATATCACCTGCAGAGTGATAGTTTTATTTTCTCATTGCATATTCTAATTCCTTCAATTTATTTTTTTCTTGTTACTAAAGCTAACTTTTCTAGTACAATATTGTATAACATTGGTGATTATGGAAATCCTTGTTTTACCCCTGATGTTATGGAGAATGCTTCTAGTTTATCCCCATTATACACAGACACACACCCACACACACACACACACCCATACACACAAACACGTAATGTAATTATATGTAATGCTTGGTGATGGTTTTAAATAAATATTGCTTCTTCTTTTAAGTAAAACTCCATTTATTCTTATGCTCCCTAGTGTTTTTTTAAAATAAGAATTTGTGTTGTATTTTGTCAAAAGCTTTTTCTGCCTCTATTGAGATAATAATATTACCTCCTGTTATTAGTATGATCAATTATACTGAGAGTTTTCC
This sequence comes from Pseudochirops cupreus, assembly GCA_028627135.1. Taxonomy (NCBI): domain Eukaryota; kingdom Metazoa; phylum Chordata; class Mammalia; order Diprotodontia; family Pseudocheiridae; genus Pseudochirops; species Pseudochirops cupreus. The sequence continues at coordinate 119,862,393 of CM053583.1, read as the reverse complement.
GAATATTGAACTAGTCCTGCATTCCTGGTATAAATCCTACCTGGTCACAGTGTACTATCCTCATGATAAATTGCTGTAATATATTTACTAACATTTCATTTAAAAATTTTGCATCACTATTCATTAGGGAAATTGGTGTATAATTTTCTTTCCCTGTTTTGACTCTTCTCGGTTTAGGTATCAGCACAATATTTGTGTCATAAAAGGAATTTGGAAGGACTCCTTCTTCACCTAATTTTCCAAATAGTTTATATAGTATTAGAATTAACTGTTCTTTAAATATTTGGTCAAATTCACTTGTAAATCCATCAACTGGTGATTTTTAATTAGGGAGTTCATTGATGGCTTATTCATTTCCTTTTTCTAAAATGGGATTATTTAAGTGTTTTATTTCTTCTTTTTTAATCTGGGTAATTTATATTTTTGTAAATATTCATTCATTTCACTATTATTGATAAATTTGTTGGCATATAATTGGGCAAAATAGCTCCTAATTGTTATTTTTTTAAAAATTTCCTCTTCATTGGTGGTGAATTTGCCATTTTCATTTTTGATACTGGTAATTTGGTTTTCTTCTTTCTTTTTTTTAACCAAATTAACCAAAGGTTTTTCTACTTTATTGTTTTTTTAAAAATAAAATCAGCTCTTAGTTTTATTTATTAGTTCAATAATTTTCTTACTTTCAGTTCTATTGATCTCTCCTTTGATTTTCAGAAATTCTAGTTTGGTATTTAATTGGAGATTTTTAATTTGTTCTTTTTTCTATCTTTCTTTAGTTGCATGTCCAATTCAGTGATCTCTTCTTTCTCTATTTTATTCATTTAGCATTTAGAGATACAAAATTTACCCTAAGAATTGCTTTGGTTGAATTCAATAAGTTTTGGTATGTTGTCTCATTGTTGTTACTCTCTTGGATGAAGTTATGGTTTCTGTGATTTGCTGTTTGACCCTCTCATTCTTTAAGATTAGATTATTTAGTTTCCAATTAATTTTTAGTCCATCTTTCTATGGCCCTTATTATATATAATTTTTATTGCATCATGATCTGAAAAGGATGCATTTAATATTTCTGCCTTTGACTGTGAGGTCTTAATGTCTTAATCCAGTTCAGTTTTTGTGTAGGTGCCATATGCTGCTGATAAAAAGGTATATTCCTTTCTATAGTTTTCTCCTGAAGTCTATGATATATAACTTTTCTAAAATTCTGTTCACCTCCTTAACTTCTTTCATGTTTATTTTGTGGTTAGATTTATGTAGTTCTGAGGAGAGGATGAAGTCCCATACTAGTATAATTTTGCTATTTTTCCTATAATTCACTTAACTTCTCTTCTGAGAATTTGTATGCTATACCACTTGTCTCATATATGTTAGGTATTGATATTACTTCATTGTCTATGGTACCTTTTAACAGGATATAGTTTCCTTCTTTATCTCTTTTAATTAAGTCTATTTTTTTGCTTTTGCTTTGTCTGAGATAAGGATTACTATCCCCACTTCTTATTTTATTTTATTTTCTGACTTCAACTAAAGAATAATATATTTTTCTCCAACCTTTCGTGTTTACTCTGGGTGTATCTCTCTGCTTCAATTTGTCTTTCTTATAAACAGCATGTTATAGGATTATGATTTGTAATCCACACTGCTATCCATTTCCATTTTATTAGAAAGTTCATGCCATTCCCATTCACTGTTATGATTACTGTGTATTTTTCTCCATCCTATTCACCACCCCTACTCCATCTTATATTTTTTCCCTCTCCTTTCCCTTTCCCCTGTTATTTTGCTTCTGGCCACCACCTCTCTCAATATGGCTTCCCTTCTATCAGCCCCTCCCCTTCCTTTCTTTACCCTTCGCCCGCATACTTCTGGCTTCCTTCTATTAGCCTTTTTCTTAAACCAAAGGGACAGAGTCAAGACAGCAGAGGGAAGTCAAGAAGGTGCCTAAGCTATCCCCAGTTTCTCTTGGAAACAATGTTAAATCAAGCCTCTAAATGGATTCTGGAGCTACAGAATCCACAAAAAGACAGAGTAAAACAATTTTCCACTTTAAGATAAGTTAAAAGAAATGGAGGAATTGCTCTGGTTGAGAGTAAGGTTGAAACAATACTCTCCCCCTCCCTTCTTTCTCTCTTCTGTAATAGGTCTTTTTTCTCTCTTCATGTGGTGTCATGTACCCTATTCTGCCTCCCCCTTTCCTCTTCTCCCAGTACAATACTTTTTTTACCCCTTAATTTTTTTTTATATCACCACATGAAAGTCAATTTATACCTACACGCTGTCTATGTATATGCCTTCTAACTCCCCTAGACATACTGTTTTAAAGATTTCTAAGTATCATCTTCCCACGTAATGATGTAAACAGTTTAATTTCATTGAGCAACATATTTTTTTCTTCCTTGTTTACATTTTTATGCTTCTCTTGCATCTTATATTTGAGGATCAAATTTTCTGTTCAGTTCTGTTCTTTTCATCAAGACATTTTGAAAATCCCCAATTTCATTGAATGCCCATCTTTTCCCCTGAAATATTATGTTCATTTGTGCTGGGTCGTTGATTCTTGATTGTAATCCATGCTATTTGCCTTCTGGATTATCATATCGCAGGCCATCTAATCCTTTAACATAGAGGCTCCTAGGTCCTGTGTAATCCTGACTATGGTTCTGTGATGTTTAACTCATTTCTTTCTGGCTGCTTGCAGTATTTTCTCCTTGATCTGATAATTCTGGAATTTGACTACAAAATTCCTTGGAATTTTCATTTTGGGATCTCTTTCTGTAGATGATTGGTGGATTCTTTCAATGAGTATTTTACCCTCTGGTTTCAGGAAATCAGGGCAGTTTTACTTGATAATTTCTTGAAAGATGCTTTCCAGGATCTTTTTTTGATCATGGCTTTCATCAGTCCACTAATTCTTAAATGTTCTCTCCTGGATCTATTTTCTAGGTCAGTTGTTTTTCCAATAAAATATTTTACATTTCTTCTATTTTTTTCATTCTTTTGATTTTGTTTGACTGATTCTTGTTTCATAGAGTCATTAGTTTCTACTCATCCAGTTCTAATTATTAAGTAAACATTTTCTTCAAATATCTTTTGAATCTCCTTTTTCATTTGACCAATTTTATTTTTTAAGAAGTTGTTTTCTTCAGTCAATTTTTGTTCTTCTTTTTCCAAGCTGTTGACTCTTTTACATAATTCTCCTGCATAACTCTCATTTCCTTCCCCAATTTTTCTTCTACCTCTTGATTACTTGATTTTAAAAATCCTTTTTTAGTTCTTCCAAGAGGACTTTTTGGACTTGAGACCAACTCATATTCCCCTTTGAGACTTCACATGTACTCATTTTGATTTCATTGTTTTCTTGTGAGTTTGTGTTTTCATCTTCCTTGTCACCATTGTAGCTTTCTACAGTCAGCGCCCTTTTTGGTTTTTGACCATTTAAAAAAGTTGAGTTCTATTCCTAGGGCACAGGAAGCACTGTCTCAAAATTTTTGTGCCTGGCGTCTGGCTTTCCACAATGTGGCCTCGAATACTGGCAGCTTGCCCACTATGCTGGGGTGACCTGGCATAGTCATGCCTATTGTTCCAGAGTTTTAGTGCTAGCAATTTGACTTCTGCAATGTGGCTTATGGCCTCACAGCTCTCCTGCTGTGTCACTGGCCTGCTGAGTTTGGACCGAGGCTTGGTGGCTGATCTGTACTGTGGCTAAGAGTTTCCTGCTGGCCTGCCCCAACATCACCTGTAATGGGTTGAGCTCCCCTTTTCCTCAAGTGAGACAGACTTTTCTTGAAGTCCTTCTAAGTTATCTTAAAGTAGAAAATTATTTTACCTTGTCTTTCTGTGGATTCTGTAGCTCCAGAATCTATTTTGAGGTTTGCTTTAAGATTGTTTCCTGTCCTCTCTGACACTTTGGCTCTGCCCCCTTGGTTTAAAATTATATCCTCCCCACCCACTCTGGTACCTGAAAATGAGAGGCAGCATGGCATATTGGATAAGATAACGATCTTGTCTGGGTTCAGATCCTAACTCTCACATTTACTAGCTATGTGACCTTGAAAAGTAACATTTCTGGGTCTCAGTGTTATCATCTGTGAAACTGAGGGCATTGAACCCATAGACATTAAGGCCTTTTCTAGTTCTAACCCTATAATCCTATGAAACGACTGATTCCTCCAATGAATATCTGTGTCTTGATAAACTTATTTAATAAGTCTAGTAACATTTGGACCAAATTTGGGTCTTTTGGGAAGAAAAGGAGCTGGACCTATAGTGAAGAGCCTTCCATTCAAATCCAGAGTTCAAGCCTTATAACATACGTGACTTTTGGCCTTGGTCTCAGTTTCTTCATCTGTAAAGTAGGGACAACAGTATCTTACATCACTTATCTCACAGGATTTTTATGACACTACTTTGTAACACATGTTGATTCTAGTTGTTGTTATTTCTCACTACAGTAGGATCACTATTGTTGTTTTGCGCTGTTGTTGTTCATCCTTTGTTCTCGAAGACGACCGATGACATCAGGAGGGTAGATTAGATTTAGAGCTGGGAGAGACCATCTGACAGTTCAATCTAGAGCCCAAATCCATGAGCCAGTAAGCAATAGAGATAGGATAAAAGTCCTGCTCTAAAACTCCAAAGCTAGCTCTCAGCACTATTTCCCTTACACTAGGATGCTAAGCGATCAGAGAAATTGCATGGGCTGAATGATATCCTCCTACATGCTGTTTTCTGTGGTCCTCACAAAGGATATGGAGAAAGAAAATGTGCATCAGAGAATACTATAACATCTCTGTGGTTCATTTCCATTTTGTTGTTATATTTCAAACATTAAATTTTGGAAAAAGGTGGACCAAAGGCTCTTTTGGGTCATTAATTGTACATGCCTTCATATCTACAATGTTTGTGCAATACTGACAATTGCTGTTCACCATGTTGTTAAAGTTGTGCTATTATTCACACTCAGTGTTTCATAAATAATGCTGATTTTGTGAATTCCATCCCCAACATAACTTCTGGGAGAAGTTATATAAAAATGGTTTTATGAAATGGTAAATGTTAAACTTGATTCTCCTATTGATCTTTAAGAGAATTCCAGTGTGATTGTGTGTGTCTGTGTGTGTGTGTGTCTGTGTGGGGGGCAGGGAGAGAGAGAGAGTTGCTCCAATATGGTTTGCTATAACTGAATTCAACTGCAGAGTTATTAGCTGTCAGTTGGAGCAAAACATACATTTTGGAGATGGATGGATGGAAAAAAAATGTTCTTTGGCCTTCCAACTCACCAAAAGCTTGTGCTACCAACCCTCCAAAGAAGACCCTAAAGCTGATAAAAACTACACTCTTCTTTAAAAAAAAAAAGGATGACAATTTCAGATTCGAAATATATAATTAGATGAAGTAAAATTTATAAAATGTTGACATGGAGTACAAATTACACAGCATAGGTATTTAATCTCCAAAACAGGAGGGGTGGTATAAAGGCAGTGTGCGTGGTGGGTAGAGTTCTTAGGAGATCATAAGGATCTGGGTTAGACTCATGACTGATATTTTGTATTTGAATTCCCAGTACCTTACGCAATGCCTGGAACATAGTAGGCACTTAAATGCTTGATTGATTGATACTGGTTGTGTGATTCTGGACAAGTAAGAACTTTTCTGTGTCTCCAGCAATGTCCAAAAATAGGTTATGATCTATGTTGGCAGAGGCAGTCCACATACTAGGATTCTCTTATGCTGACCAAGTAATAGTCATCATATATTCTCAAGTGTTCACATAAGTGCGTGACTGTCACTAGAAACTTTAAAAATAATGACTTTATCAGTTACAAATATGAAGCATACTTTAGTTTACAGAAAAAAGTTTCACAGAACAAAGACCCTAGAAAGTCTCCTCTCTGGTCATCATTTCCACTTCTTTCCCAGAGGAACCTTAGACCACTCATGGAACTACATTGGGTTCTAATAGATGAGCTTTTGCTTTATCTTGCCTAGAAGTAAATCACTATCTTGCTTCCTGGCATCCCCCTGTAAACCATACCATGAATGTTTAGTTTCCCCTCCCCTTTCCAGCTCCTTTTGTGTGTGGTTTCCCCCATTAGAATGTAACCTCTTTGAAGTCAAGTCCTTGTATCATCCTTACTTGTATTTTATTCCCAGCACTTTTTTTCAGTGCCCAAGACATAGTAAGTACTTAATAAATATTCTATGCTTCTATCCATAATCACTTATCTATCTGTCTAAGCATTCTGATTTCAGCAATCAGACCCAGGAATATGTACAATATGACTATCTATATGAGAAATGCAAAGTTTATGCTTTTTTGTGCTAGCTTCTCTGCATCTAGCAACCTCTCTATGTTGCCCTTGCCCTGGTCTATTTTCAAAATTATGTTACTTTGATAATAACTCACTTTTATATGGCTCTTTAAAGTTTCAAAAATATTTTACTTGGGATGATCCTGTAAGTTGATTCTTCTGAATATCATCGCTTCAGTTGATAGATGAGGAAAATGAGCATCATAAAAGTAAAGTAATTTTCCACAAATTTCTTGGTAAAAAAGTGGGAGAGTTGGGGCTCAGACTCAAGTCCTCTAAATCCAATTGTCTTTCCACTATTGCATACAGACTTACCTGATCTACCTTTGTGTAGGGATGCTCCGCATCTGAGCAGCAAGGACAGAGGCATACCCCACCTCTTTTGACTATCCAATGATAGCAATTCATACTGAAGTTCTAAGGGATCAACAATGACTTTTTGCCCCTGAGATGACAGAGGGTGAGAGGAGGACTACTTCAGGTCGTCAGGTAGGCTTGTCCTGACATAAGATGTAGACAAGAAAAGGGTCTGCTGAAAAGATGTTGCTCCTTTACAACAGGTTCAGTCACGGCAAAAAAGAATTATAGCCTAAGGGACAGTAATGCTCAGAGGTCTTTTTTCTTCAATAGAGAGGCTCTTCAAGCATCTTGTTTCTCTAGGGTGTAGGAATACTTCTCTGTACCTTGTTCTGGCTGAGGACAGAGGATCCCTTGGGGATCTTAGAGCATGTTTGAACCAGTAAAATGGGTCCTGAACCTGGGCCGCTCTTAATTGAAGAGCTATGCTTGTGCACATCACATCTAGTTTAGGAAGGCCCAGAGAAGAATGAACTTGGACAATGATCCTCTAGGCCACTATTACCTGCCACCACCCAAGTGTCAGAATGTTGAATGATGGTTCTGGCTAAAACCAGCCCTTCATAGTTTAAAAAAAACTGGTTTTCTCCTCTACATGGAGAGAGACTGTTCTTATTTTGTCCTTATTTGCAAAGCTATTGGTAATGCTGACAAGACAAATGTGCACTCTTTCACATACAAGAATGATGCTTTTAAGCCACCATTAGTAAGCCATAACTTAAAGCTATTTCCACAGTACTGGTGATAGATATACACTGACTCATCATCGCCATCCTTTCTCTGACCTCCTTATTGCCATGAGGGTTATCCACAAGTGCATACAGCGTCTGTGGCAATACAGCAAAGGAGAAATAATTGGCTCTCAGTGTAATGAAGTAATGATGTTAAATCTTATTTTTTTCATGGGAATTCCCTTACTAAGGAAGGGATAAGAGGGTAGCTTCCTGAATTCATACATAAGGAGATAAACAATCTACTGATATAATGGTATCCTATATGTCACTAAGAATGTTTGAAAACATATCAAAAAAATTTTTAGAACTGTAAGGGACCTCAGTGATCACTAACAGTGAGGGGATTAATACCCCAAAAGAGCAAGTACCTAAAGGCCTAAATGTAAAAATCTGGAGGAGGATAACGACTAATTTTCAATCTTATTCCACTAAATTAGTGCATTTATACAAGCTCAGGGTTCCACTTTGACATCAAAAAAGAGCTTTATGGGCCAAGAAGTAAGATAAAACTTATGTCCCAGTCAAATTAATATACTCTCTTTAAAATGGAAATATTCTACTGGAAAGAATATCATAGGGACAGAAGCTTCTGGGACCTTACATTTGTCCCTAATGATGAAGTATTTTTGCTTTGATTAAGATAATACAAGGTACTGTAGCTATTACTAGATGCTTAATTTAGTTTATTATGCTATGGCTAACTATTTATTTTGTGTATCTAATATTTCATTTGTATACAATGGCAAAAAACACATTTTAGACTATGATAAAGCAGACTTTTTTCCTGTTTTTTGTAGCTAATAAAGCATAAATATTTCATCTATAAAATAACATTCCCTCAAGTTATTCTGTGGTTCCTATTCATATACCTTCTCTAATTAAAGATGAAAGGAAATAGTTCCCCCCATTCTTATTTCTACAAAAAAAATTTCCTTACATTGCTTGTAACTTTAAACAGAAATGCCTCTGAAGTTTTTTCTCACCTTAGAGAAGGATGTGGGAGTAGTGGAAAGGTAATGAGTTGATAGCTCCAACAGATGCAGAGTAAGTGAGAACAATTGCATTTGCTTCAAATAACCAAGACCTTTGTTGAAGCCAAATGGCGGACCAGGGGCCAGTAGGATTTAAAAATTATCAGCCACTTTATGTCAGCAAAGTATGGCATCCCCAGATCTCTATTTAAGATCCACTTTCAGTTCTGATGAAAAAGGAAAAACAATTGTATTTCCCCTCCCCCAATGAAAGAATGGTATTGTTAGAAAATTGCACATATATAATACAATCATAACATTTCCCCACTTCCTGAATACAATGATTTGACATCACACACACTTATAGAGCATCCACACTGTTCAACATACTGGGATGGGCCTGGGAGAGGTGAAAAGTTTATATAAGATTAGGTTTCTATACTCTTGAGGCTTTGAGGCTTAGTAGGAAGATAGGACACAAATGTAACTATAATACAAAACAATTAATGATGAGTACATTAAAAAGAAATTTAAAAAGAGGGGGAAGAATTTTTACTAACAAATAATCTAATCGGGAAAGACTTCATGGAAGAGGCCCTGTTTGAATTGGGCTTTAGGAATACATATACATTACAAAAGGTTGTGTTGTTTCTTTTCAGTTGTTGGGGTGGGTGGGAGGATGAGAAGATCAATATTTATTAATTTAAAAATAAAATTTAAACCAGAATGTATGAGTAATAATCACATGAATGCTATGGGTAAATAGGTATACTACTAGTGAACCTTTTGTGTACCTGCTAATTAATTCAGCCATATTGGAAAGCAATTGGGAACCATGCCAAGAAAGTTGCCAAACTGCTTACCCTTTAATCCAGTGATACTCTTGATGTTTGTGGTTTAGGGGTGCTCGAGACTGCAAATACCAACACACCGGGTCCTGCCTATACTCCATCAACACCACTATTAGGCTTGAACCACAAAGAAATCAAAGGAAGGGGAAAATAATCTAGAGGCACAAAAATATTTATAGCCATTTTCTTCCTGGTAGCAAAAAATCAGAAACCAAGTGGGGTGCCACATTTGGGAACTGCTAAATAAATTGTGATATATGAATACAATGGGATATTATTATGTAGAAAGAAATGATGAAATGAATAACTTTACAGGAAACTGGGAAGATCTTCATGAACTGGTGAGTGATGTGAGCAGAGGTAGAAAACAAAAATATAAGATTATAACATTATAGAGAAAAACAACTTGGAAAGACTTAGATAGACTAGTCAGTATAATGATAAATTATGAGTCAAAAGGAATAAAGATGAAACTATCACTTACTTCCTGACAGTAAAGTGATGAACTTAAAATGCATAAAGAGACATACATTTTCAGATATGACTAAAGTAGGAATTTTCAAGACTGTTTAGATATGTTTTGAGAGATTTGTTTTTAATTTTAAAAAAATACCTCAATGAGGAGTAGAGGGAGGGATAGATTAATAAAGAAACATTTGTCACTTGAAAAACTAAAATAATAAACTATCATAAAACTACTATAAAGATAAAAATAATAAGTAATGAAAAAAAAATCACAGTATAATAAGTAATAGGTACATATAATAAGTAACAGGACATTCCAGGCATAGGGAAACATCATTGAATGAATGCATACATACATGACTGAATAAATGAAGTAAATGAAAAATCATTCCTTAAATCCATACTATATACTGGGTACTGTGCTAAGCTCTGGGTTTATAAATATAAAAGATAATCCCTACTCCCAAGGATCTTATGAAAATAATAATGTACAGAGTACTTTTTTTTAGGAAAAAGGAGTGATCTAGTTTGGCTGGAGAAAAATATGTGAAATATGATATATGGATAGAAAGGTAGAGTGAATTTATATTATAAATACTCTTGAATAACAGGCAAAAGACTGTGAGCTAGTGTTGCATTGTCCCCAGACGAAGGTCAAATGTGATGAAGAAAACACAAAAGTAGTTGAAATGCCATCCCCCTTTACATGGTTTGTAGTTGAAAGTTGCAAAATGTAGATACACACATATATATACACATACGTATGTGTATACAAGTGCAAGCTAGGCCAGCAGTAAGATTCTTCAGAGCACAAAAATTGAAGCAACTGAATTAAAGAGGCTATATGGGGAAGCTGAAGGAACGACCACTACAGACTCAGGGGGCTTGGGTTCAAATTTGCCTCTTACCATTATTTACCATTACCAATTCACTTCTGGTCCTCAATTTCTTAGTTTGAGGTGGCTAATTTATATGGCCTGTGAGGTTCTTTTATAGCTCTAGACTTATGATCTTATGATTCTAAATAGGAATCTTATTTTAGGAGTCAAGGTTCAAGACTAAATTAGGAGGCAAAACCTAGGGATTGATGAAGAAGCTCACTTTCTGACTTAGCATGTCTCCTCACAATTCCATTTTTTTTTCAGATGGAAGCTATGTATGTTTCCCTACACTAACAAGACAGGTCTGCTGCATATGAATGTCTAAGTAATTTCTCCTCGATCATCCAAACTGAGTGATGGTAGGCAAGGAGCAAAAGGGTGTAGTAAAGTGTCAAGGTGAACTTATCATATCAAAGACCAATGGAAAAAACTGGTTATTAAGTGGAGATGGTAACCTCAGTCTTTAGGCCACAGTTCCGGGAAATGGGTACTTCCCTCCAATTTCAGAGAATGCTTCCTGATGTGCATGTCATAGGATCTTAGCCAGATCTATTTGCCTATGCTTAAGGGACCAGTGTCCTTGATGTACTCTACTCATGTAGAGCACTCATTGTAAGTTAGTCTTAGAGGTCCCAAATTTCTCCTGGTAACCATTATCTATGAGGGCTGTGCTGCATGGACTGAGTGAAGGGACCATAGTTCCTGCAGAAGCTCTAGGTAGATAAATGAACTGAGATAATATAATAAAATAAAATTTTGTGGTTGGCAATATAGAAATTCAGTCATTTTGATGATGAGGTATGGCACATTTCTAATATGCTCCATCTTCCTACTGGGGGGTGAAATGTCATGGCTAGCTGATTCTTTACCCAGAGATTCATGAATAGTTCAATCTAGCAATGTGTGGTAGAAAATTCTGGCAAGATGGCAGAGTAATATGGATAGATAAAAATGCTCCCCAAATTAAAAGAGATATAAGTATAAAATATATTAACATACACGTATTTACATGTATAGATACGTATATATGTGTATATTTATATTATAAGCTATATCTATTTCTATCTATAGATGAAAAAATAGATCTCTATATCCATCTAGATTTATCCATCTCTAGATCTATCTATTTATAAAGGGAGAAAAGAATAGGAACAATCAGGGAGTTTTAAAAGACATAGGGAAAAAGAAAGAACAAGGAAACAAGCAATCAATAGAGAAAACATATTATAAGTGATAAAATAACAGTTAGAGATGAAAAGACTCAAAAGAGAATCACCACAAAGAAAATTAACAAGTTAGCTTCAACAATAGCCCAAGAAACAATGGCCAACCCGGCGTAAGGCACATTAAATTAAATCATGAGTTTTTTTTTTTAAAGGGAAATGAAAGAATATCTGTTGTTTGTAAAGAAAAACCTAGCGTCTGCAAGCAGTAAAAATGGGTAAAGAAACTGATGACAAAAATTAAAATATGAAGGAAGAAGTGGAAATTTTGTAACTAAAAAAGAAAAAAATGTGTCAACGGATAGTAAATTGCTCAATCTGGAAATTGATGAGCCAGGTGGTAGAGAAAGTATCCAAATGAGGTTGAGTTCATCTGTGAGAAAAGTTTGAAAACTTCACCGAGAAGACAGAATTTGAAAAACAACTTAGATAAGGTAAGAATTATCAGATAACTCTTCTCCCTTACACAAAAGGCTGCCTTTTCCAAGAAATAGCTGAATTATTTTTTTACAGAAATAAGATCAAAGAACAAACTTCAGAGCAAAAATATTCACTGTATGGTTTTATTGAGAAATGTCTAATGCAAGTCTCTTAAAGATATGGTCATCAAACTCTAGAACTTCATTAAAGATTTCATAGGCAGCTAAGAAGAAAAAAAATGATTTATTAGAGTAGCTTAAATTAAATGACCTAATCTAATGGCCTTTTCTCACTTTGTCCTTCTTGACCTTTCTGTAGCCTCTGACACCGTATATCATCCTCTTCTCGGTACTGTCTTCTCTCTAGGTTTGCATGGTACGGATTTTCCTGGTTCTCCTTCTAACCTATCTGACCACTCCTTCTCAGTTTCCTTTGCTGGATCTCTGTTGTGGTCACATTCACTAACCATGGGTGTGCCCTGAGGTGCTGTCTTGGATCCTTTTATTTTCTTCTTTTTCTTATTATTTTCCTTGATGATCTCATCAGCTTCCATGGATTCAGTTATCTTATCTACAGAGAGGAGTCTCAGATCTACCTGTTCAGCTCTCATCTCTCCCCACCTCTACTTTCCCATCTGCAGCTGCCATGTAGATATTTCAAATCAGAAATCCTGTAAACACCTTAAACTCAACACACCCAAAACTGAACTCATTTACTTCCCTACCCCACAATTATCTATCTCTTTTTCTTAATTTCTCTATAACTGTTGGGGGTACCACCATCCTTCCAGTCAATCAAGCTTAAAACCTAGGTATCATTCTTGATTCCTCATTCCCTCAATACGCATATCCAATCAATTGTTGAAATTGCCCCCAGATTATCCTGTACATAACTTGTTTACGTGTTGTCTCTGCCACAAGACTGTGAACTACTTGAAAGCAGGCCTGTTTTTTGCTTGTTTTTGCATTCCCAGGTTTTATCACGGTGTCTGGAGCATAGTAGGCGCTTAATAAATAGTAACTCACCTTTTGAATAGGTAGCAGAAATTGCTCCCCAGCAGGAAGTTCACAATTTAAGGACAAAGAAAAAACAGTTAGATTATACAATCTCAATCCAAAAATGCTTTGTGCTTTGTAAACAAAAAAATCTTAGAAAGGTGCCTCTTGGGCCATCCAGATAAGTACATGTTGGGGCAGCTAGGTGGCACAGTAGATAGAATACCAGCCCAGGAATCAGGAGGACCTGAGTTCAAATTTGACCTCAAGATTGGCATGGCAGTCAAGGTATAAGCAGTAATAACATAAATTTCTTCAGAGAGAAAATCCAGAATGAGTCTTGTACCGTATGTGGAAGTGCCTATAACTCCAGTTTTATGATAGAGAAGCTGGATGAATTCAAACTCTGACAAACCTTTCCCCCATACTTAGGAAAAGGTGTCACAAGGGCCATTTTTAAGAGGTGCTTTGTCTGGAAGATTCTTGTGGTCTGTCTAGGAGACAGTGGGCCCCATTCTTCAGTACTGGGACTGGGATGTGGGCAGTAGATAATCCAACTGAGACAGCAAGGAGAGCAAGGTCCAAACAGACGTCTTAGTGTCTGGAGAGTTTGCCTTTGTTGCTATTCTATCTACAGGAGTTCCTAAAAGGTTTTAATTTTATATTTCAGGTTTATTATATTGTTTCTTCCTAATTTTCCCTCTTACTCCTATGTAATATATTTACATATATGTGTACATGTATTATATAGGCTATACATTACATATATACACATTATATAGAAGCAGGAACATATGAATATCTATCTATCTATCTATTAAATCACTGTACAGTTGACAGTTTAGGTTATGTAAATTAAATTCTTATTTTCTAGTACTCTGGAGAATATATTCATTCAATTAAAATATGTTCATTTTAATTCAGGGAGCATTTATTAAGCACTATTAATCTCTGATGATACAAGATAAAAGTGAAACAGCTTCTGTCCTCGAGGACAGAGCTGGGTTGTCATAGTGGATTTAGCACTGCACCTGGAGTCAAGAACATAGGAATTCAAATCCAGATTCAGATACTTATTAGGTATGTGATCCTGGGCAAATGGCTTAGCCTACATGTGCCTCAGTTTCCCCAACTGTAAAATAAGTATAATAAGAGCACCTACCTCCCCAGGTTATCATGAAGATCAAAAGAGATAGTAACTGTAAAGTGCTTAGTACAGTACCTGGCACATAGATATGTCTATATATCTCTATCTATCCATCTGTCTATCTATCTATCTATCTATCTCTATCCATATCCATTCATAGTTCCTTCCCTTCCCTCAAGGAGCTTACATTCTACGGGGGCTGGAACCACATGGACACTGAGAAATAAATGCAAATCCCATATGAAATAATTTCTGTGAGGGGGGGGAACTAATAAAGGAGATCAAGTGCTGACTTTTGAAGGGATCCAGGAATTTCAAGAGCCTGGATGTGAGAAAGAAGAATATTCTACTGGGGGGGGGGCTGGGAGGAGGAGAATGTGGCAAGCAGGCAGTGAGTTATGGTATATAGGAAGTAGTAAGCAGATGAACTTGACTGAAAAGCAGACTGTTTGAAGGGCAGCACTTTTTTAGTAAAGTAGAAAGGTAGGTTAGAACTAGATTGTGGAGGGCTTTACACATCAAGGAGTTATCTAAGAGGTAATGAGGGGCTACTGAAGTTTCTAGAACAGGAGAGTGACAAGGTCAGGTCGGCATATCAACATTAATAAGATAATATAAATTTGGCAGCTGTACAGAGGATTATTACAGAGGGAGAATAATGGAGACAGGGAGATTAATTAGAAGGCTACATTGTATGGGTCTAGGCAAGAGGTAATGTGGAGAGAGCTGATGGGAATGTAGTCATGAAAGCAAAGCAAAAGAACAGATCTGAGAGATGCTATGGTGTGATTGACAAGATTTAGTAAATTACTGGATTGGGACTATGAGGGAAAGTGAAGAGTTATGGCCAATCTTGAGGCTGTAAACCTAAGGGACTGCCAGGACAGTGGGTCTTCAATAGGGAAGGAAAGTAGGGAGAGGGGTGAATCAAGGGCAAGTCAGACTAATTCTTAATTAGGCACCAAAGGATCCCATTAGACGCAGCAATGCCTACTATCAGGAGCATATCAAAGAGTTGGCAATAAGAAGAGTGGTGAGAGCCTCCCTCCCACCCCCCCCCCCCAAGGACACTCACAGAATCACAAACTTATAGACTCAACTGGAACATAATTATTCCTAGTCCAAGATAAAAGGGGTGAGCAAGTGAGGAAGTGATATTGAACTTGGAAAGACAGTTACCATTTGTTATTAGGGAGAGATTACTATAGGAGAGCACATCAGTGCAGATTGGCTCCTAGACAAGAAAGATGCAGGGCCTGAAATAAAAGAGAATCAAGCGGCAAAGCTGAAATAGCCAGTGTTTTCCTGGTTCCTTTGCTCAGGGCATTCCGATTTTTGAAGATTAGTTCAGCTCGGCCTCAGAGAGTCAGCATGCCATCCAGAGCCAGCAACAGCTCTTCCTCACTCACGCTGGGCACCCTCTTTGTAGGACTCTAATCTAATAAATGATTCAGTCTGACTCTGCTGAATTGATGGGTCCCAGGGGCCGCATGACACACAGAACAGGTAGACTGCAGTCTTTCTAAAGGCTCTGCTAATGACTAGCATGCAGATGTTCTGGCTCCAAAAACCTCAGGGATGGAGCCATGGGTATTTTTGTTGTTATTTTGTTTTTAAAAGGGTTTCTCCTGCTGATTTTTCCTGGCTTATTTTATTAGGAGCTTTGATTTTCTAATAAGCGTTCATGTGAATGTAAAATCTGCACTAGTCAATGATGCATGTGTTGTTTTATTCCAAAGTCTAGTTGTACAGACTTTTCATTGATCTATAATACTCATTTCCTCCCCCTCCCACTCTTTTTAGGAGCAAAAGTTTCCGCCTGATATTATAACTATCTAGACCAGAAGTACTCTGCTGCAGAGCCTTGAATTCAAATCATGCTCATCATTTAAATTTTCTCAATTGAATAAAAATTTTCCCTAGCATAAATCATAATAATATCATAGGTTTTAGGTTGTAGGAGTGTGATCTAGGTCTTTAAAAGAAAGAGGGATTTCTAGTGGTAGCTTTGTGGAGGGATTATATTCTTTTTTTTTTTTTTTTTTTGCTTTTTGGAGCCAGTAAAGCAGGGCAATTGGGGTTAAATGACTTGCCCAAGGTCACATGGCTAATAAGTGTTAAGTGGAGGGAGTATATTCTGAGCATGGGTACTGATCTACAAGGAGGGATAGAGGTGAGAGAGGGTAGGATAAGATTGGGGCATATAGGCAAAAAAAAAAAAAATCACTGAAGGAAACCACACGGACCCTGAATCCCAAAGTAAGGATATAACTGAGAAGAGAAAAGATGTTGTTTGGAAAACAAGAACAGGTATTGTTTGTGTATCCCTATGATCACTGAATAGGTAGGTGGTGTAGTAGATAGAGCAGGGGCCTGGAATTAGGAAGATTTAAGTTAAAATCTGGCCTTAGACACTTCCTATCTATGTGACCTTGCATGAGTCACTTAACCTCTATTTACTTCAGTTCCTCTTCTGAAAAATGGGGACACACTGGAGAAAAAAAATGGCAGATCACTCCAGTATCTTTGGCAATAAAACCCCACGCTGGATCACGTAGAGTCGAGAATGACTGAGATGACTGAGTGATGATAATAGCAGTAGTCACTAAACTAACATTTATTAAGTGCTTACCATGTAACCAGGGCTGTGCTAAGTGCTTGGGACACAAAGAAGGCAAAAAAGAAAATTCCTATGGCGTAGTCGAATGAAAGAACATGGAAGAGGTATGCTAAGACTCATACATATTTTTCCTTAGTTCTTTTTGATTTGAGAAGGAACCATAAGGGAAAGGCTTATACGTATTAATATTTAAAGAGAATGTTTATTATTAACTTCTTACCATCTAATCATGGTAGAGAACTCCAGGCTCAAGAAAAAATGTGGGTTCAAATCTTACCTCTGACCCTTCCTGGCTGAGTTATACTTGAATCTTTCTGAAATTAAATCTTCATTTTCATTTTTTCCATTATATTTCTCTTTTTCTTCTAAACATTCTTATGATGGTATTATATCTAGTCTCAAAATGACAGCATGATTCTTTCGCAAATGAGTCACAGTCTGGTAATCAGTTGAATGACAGGTCTTTGCAAGCTTTTGAATGTTTTAAAATATCTCTAACAAGGAAAGAGAGTGTACTATGGGTTAATAGCATCTTTCTTTTCATTGATTTTTTAGTTCTCCCTGTAATTACAATAGGGCAATGAATGGTACAAAAAATGACTAAGCAGGTACTAGAAGAAAATGCTATTTTTGTTTCAAGCTAAATTTTATATTCTTTAAAAAAAACTTTTGATTTGGCAAAGAGGGCTTATTGAAGAGAATTATTATGCCATAGAAACAAAGTCATGGAATTGAGAATCATAGAATTGGTAGGGACCTTAGAGGTCACCAATATTAATCCAAGAATCATATTCATGATATCCTGAGTAATTTATTATCTAACCTCTCTTAAAGTCCTCCAGGCATGGACAACTCAATACCTCCAAGGCAGCCTATTCCATTTTGAGACAATGTAAGTTTTCCCTTATATTGAACCAAAATCTGTCAGTCTGAACCTTCTACTAATTTGTTTAAGGAAAATAACTCGAATCCCTTTTCTGTTCAAAACTAGAAGACAGCTGTCATATCCATCCCTAAATAAACCCAAGCTAAAGGACTCAGTTAATCCTTCCAGTTTATAAATGGCCTGGATTTTGAGTCTCTTGCCATATTGGAGTCCCTACTCTGGATCTGTTCCAAGTTTTCTCTCAAAATCTGGTGTACGGAGCCAAAATCCCTTTTGTATTTAACAAAACTGCTAGTTAGTAATATCTTTCTCCCAAACTTCAATGTCCAGTTCTGAATTTGTACAGTTGAGTTTCTAAACTTCAAGCAAAAGGATTTATAGTTACCTTGATTGTATTTTATCTTATTTGATTTAATTGATTAAGAACTCTTTGAATTGCCATTATATCATCTAATGTTAGGCAACAGCTTCTGTCATCTGAAAATTTGGCATGTGTGCCATATATATTTTAATCAGATTACTGATAATCATTGAACAGAACAAGGACAAGGTAATATCTCCGGGGCACTAGAGATTTCACTTCAGGTTAATATCAATACATTAATCCCTTGGAAACAAAACTTAAAGAAAAAAAATTATCTATTCAATTGGACTGATGGGAACCAGAGGACCTGACTGGAATCTTGCATCTGCTCAGTTTGAGACAACAGTGTCAGACAACAATCATTTATTAAATGTTTACAGTATGCTCAGCACTGTACTAAACACTGGAGGTACAAGGAAAGGCACAAAACAATTTCTTTGCCCTGAAAGAACTGACAAAACCTCCTTTAGATGGTGAGGTTTTAGGAACACTTTGTACTACACTAAAAAAAGGCATTCCTTTAGCAAGACCAACATTTAATTCTTTCCTTAATGAATTTCACCTTTCTATAATTCAGTCCATTGGTCCAATATGACAATAGTTTTTGGGGTTTTGATATCAAATGTATTAGCTATCTTCCTTAGTTTCATGCCACCAAAATATTTTATAAACATGCTATATAATAGCTGGGTCACCTTGGGCAATCAGACAGTTGATAAGCATTTATTGTGCTTATTCTGTGCCTGGTGCTATTACAAGTTCTGAAATAGTTTCACTCCTCTGAAATAGTTTCTTCATCTGGAAGATGGAGATAATAGAACTTACTCTATGTAACTCCCAAGGATGTCAAGGTGCTTCATAAATATGTGGTAGTATCATTATCCATGTTTTCATTCACATTTGATTAAGAAATGCTGAATATCATGATTTCATTTGCAAAATTCTTTCTGTTTTGCATATTGAAATGCTTATGTTTGCTTATGATCATGTTTCTAATGAAAAAAAAAGAAAGGCATAGCCTTTTAAATTAAGGCCATGATAGTCACAGGTCAGACGATGTCTGGAGTATTGAATTTAGTTCTGTGCATCACATTTTACGAAGGGCATTGAGAGCATCTCTTGTTTCTATTCTCTACTCTCTAATTACAAGTTCATCACCTTATTTCAGACCTCCTATCAACTCCCAACTAGACCATTTCAGTAGACTTCTAATTATTCTCCCTGCCTTGATTCTCTCCATCATGATTACATAGTTGCTGAAATAATTTTTGTAAAGCATGGGTGTGAATGTGTCATTAACCTACTCAGTAAATTCCAGTTACTCTCTCACATTTTTTTTTTTTGCTTTTTTTTGCGGGGGGAGGGCAATTGAGGTTAAGTGACTTGCCCAAAGTCACACGGCTAATAAGTGTTAAGTCTCTGAGGCCAGATTTGAACTCTGGTCCTCCTGACTGCAGGGCCAGTGCTCTACTAGCTGCACCACCTAGCCTCCCCACCTATCATTTTTGATGTTCAATTGTCTTCAGTCATGTCTGACTCTTTGTGACCGTATTTGGAGTTTTCTTGGCAGAAATACTGGAGTGATTTGCCATTTCCTCTCTAGCTCATTTTACAGATGAAGAAAGTGAGGCAAAAGAGTGATATGACTTGCCCTGGGTCGCACAGCTAGTGAGTGTCTGAGGCCAGATTTGAATTCAGGAAGATGGGTCTTCTTGACTTCAAGCCCAGCGCTATCCACCACACCACCTAGCTGTTCTCCATCAACTAGATGATCAATATATAATCCTCTGTTTTGACTTTGAAAGCCTTTTATAACTGGGTCCCAGCTTACCTTTCTGAATCTGTTCTATATGACTCCCATTCTTACATTCAGCACTCAATCAGACTAGCTTTTTTGACATTCCTCACATAATACCCTCCAGTCTTGTTTCTCTGCCTTGTACCGTTTCTCTTCCATGCCTGGAATGCACTCTCAACTCTTCTTCTTAGAATTCCTTGTTTTCATGAAAATTGTACCATCATCTTTAGGGCGGCTAGGTGGCTCAGTGAATAGAACACTGCCCTGGAGTCAGGAGGACCTGAGTTCAAATTTGGCTTCAGACATTTAACACAAAACTAGCTGCGTGCTCTTGGGCAAGTCACTTAACCGCAATTGCCCTGCATTCCTCTCTCCAAAAAGCAAAAAACAAACAAATAAATGCCATCATCCATGTGAAGCTTTTTCTAATAGTCCCACCTACTAGTATTCTGCACTCCCCCTAATTACTTTGCATTAATTTGTATGTGTTTATTTGCATATAGTTGTTATCTATTTGTATATGTACTTGTCTCTCCAATAGAATGTAACCACCTTGAAGAGAAGAATTTTCATCTTTTTTTGTATTGTTCTCCCCAGTACTTAACACAGTGCCTGGTCTTTATTTCATACCCTAAAATTTAATTAGTGCTTGTTGACTGATTAAAAAGCTAAAGAGTGTCCAGAGGAAGACAAATGGGATAGTGAAGGAATTTAATGATGGATGAGTTCCTCTTTAAGGAGAACAAAGCTGACATTTTTATCTTCTCTTCACAAAAGAGAAAATATGTTCAGAGAAGAATGAAGTGCTGTGGACGTTTAGCATCTTTGAGCCTCAGTTTACTCATCTGTAAAATAATGGGGTTGGACTAGATTTAATATTTTAAAATAAAATTTTATTGTAACTTAAAATGTAAGAACCATTCTTAGCCTGCATGACATACAAAAATAAGGCAATGTTGGATTTGACCCTCAGGTCCTGCTTTGCCAACCCCTGGACCTTGAATGTCTCTCCCAGCCCTAAGCCCTATGAACCTCCCACTTCAAAATCCCAGGAGTTAGTGAGGATAGCAAGACTCCTAATGCAGTCTTCTATCCCCTGCTCTCAGGCTGCTTCTTTCTAGATTCCTCAGTGAATTTTAAAGAATATTTTCCTAATCCTGTGGTAGTCATGTCTTTCTGTTAGAATAGTCCATTTAGTGATTTCTTTCACTGTCACTAATATTTACTTTTTTAAAACAGACAACAGTCTGGAATGACTTACTATATCTCTTTAGTGCAGTGTTAGTTTCCCTCAGATGGACTCATTCATCTCTAACCAAAGTGATTTAATGGAATTTGTGAATGAGAACGATATTTTGAAATTGACATTATATAGACTTTGTTTTACATCAGAGCAATTTTGGTACAGCTGTGATATATGATGGAAAATGAAGTCCTATAATGGAAACCCTGACAGAACATTAACTGAAAAAGTGCATGTGGACTAATTGATTGTCCCAGTGAAATTAATGGGAAATTAGATGGAGGTGAAGTTTGGGGGAGGCTGCAAAGTAGTTTTCTGGTGGAGCCTGACCTATGGTATTCACAGAGTCTTGGAGCTAGAGGGGACCTTAGAGGTCACAAAATCTAACCACTTCCTTTTACAGCTGAGGAGGCAGAGAGGCTCAAGACCTGCCTTGGAGAGAGGGACGTGTGGGTTCAGATCTTACCTATAGGTTGATAGGGATATGAAAACACTGAGGTTCTTTTTTAAAAATTTCTAGCACTTAGCCCAATTCCTGGTACATCAGAGGTGCTTAACAATAATATTAAGAACAATAAATAGCTAATATTGCCACAGGGACTACTATGTACCTCAAACTGTGCTAAGAGCTTTACAGATTTTTTTCATTTGATCCTTATAATAACCCTGATAGGCAGCTGCTATCATTCTTCCTCTTTTATAGTTGGGGAAACTGAGGCTGAGGTTTAGTAACTTGCCCAAAATCACCTGGCTAAGTATTTGCATCCAAATTTGAATTCAGCTCTTCCTGACTCCAGAATCAATGGACCCTCGTACCACTTAGCTACCTCAAGAGTTTAAAAAAAAAAAACAACTTGACTTAACCCCTTGGTGTCCTAAGCAACTCTTTAAGAACATGTTATATAGGAACTAAAGATAGGAATTGGAGCAGATTGTTTCTGAACCAGAAACCAATGATGAAAAATAGTACAAACAAATCACATAAAGCAACAACAAATCAAGACCCAGAAAACTTACACAACTTGCCCAAGGTTACACAGAAAGCAATCATAGATTTAGTGTTGGAAGGGACGTTGGAGATGATCTAATCAGTCACTTCATTTTACAGATCAGGAAACTGAGGCCCAGAGTCACAAAGGCGGTAACAAAAATGCAAACTTAACATGTCTTCTGATTCCAGATGTCCTTAAGCTTAATTTGTCAATCTTTCCGTTTCTTGCCTTCACTCCTACTGTAATGTTCACGTACATGGATCTTTTGAGTTGGAAGAGATATTAGAAGTCATCTGTACAGTGAGATGGAGAAGGAAAAGGCAAACCACTCCAATCTCTTTGTCATGAACAACCTAAATGGGGTCATAGAGAGTTGCACGTGATTGAAAATGACTGACCAACATTATTCTTAGTATTTAACAACGATAATAGCTAGAATTTGTATGATACTTTAAAGTTGGAAAACCACTTTTCACATATTATCTCATTTTATTCTCACAGCAATGCTGGGAGGGAGGTGCTATTATTATCTGCCATTTTACAGATAAAGAAACAGGGATACTATATTATATATTTAAAAGGAATATAAAGTTGTATATTTGCAGTTTCATGCACAATCATCTTTTCAAAAGTTCTACTATGTTATGAAATTGCTTATTTTATTTCATAAGCTCAGAATAAAATAAATTTGAAAAATAGGGATGAGACTGCCAAAGGTCATACAGCTAATAAGTGTCTGAGGTTGAGTTTGAATTCAGGTCTTCCTGACTCCGAGTTTGACATTCTATCCACCACACCACCCATTTGCCATCTTGATTAATCTAACATCTACTTACTCTTGTGTCTATCCACTGAAATTAGTTCTATCCTCTAGAAGAACAACAAAAATTGAACCTCCACCTCTTCTATATGAGAGTACTTAAATTATTTCAAAACAGTTAACAAATTTTCTCTTGATCTTCCTTCCTCTATGTGAAACATCCCCAGTCTCCAAGCATTCTTCATAACATAGTTCCCAGTCTTCTTACTATCATAAATCTTCAATATTATTGGCTTTGAAGTGGCAAGGATTTTTTATCTAGGAGATCTAGCTCAGGGTAGAGATGGAAATTTTCAATGGGAGCTAAATTCTCATTCACCCTCATATTTCCTTTGGGCTAACCTTTTGTACTCTCTCCTTCACTTACATCTATATGAAGGCAAAGGACGAACTTGAATAATTCTAAGTGGAGCTTTCTTTTTGCACGTATTTTATATGTGTAATGAAAGCATATACAGATGGGAGAGACCTGGGTGTTCACCTTATACATATAAATTCTTTTCATCTCTCTTTCTCCTGTGAGTTCAGTCCAAAATGCTTTATAATGTGGTACCTGGCAGGAAAGTCAGATGAGGTAAGTGAAGAGGATAAGATAAAGGAAGAGACGGTTTTTGGTAGTGCAAATTTTTCAGTTCCTTTAGAATCAGATACTAGATAGATACATATTCTGCTTTTTATTTAGGAGGAACTCTACTCCCTACCATTGCTTCAGGGAAAATTAACTTATGAAAACAAAACAAAACAAAACTATCAGATCACAAAATTAGAATTTTAAGGAACTTTAAAGGCCATTTTGTCCAGCTCTCTCATTGAAGCTAAATGACTTTCTCAAGGTCACACAGGTGATAAATAGTGGAACCTAGATTTGAAATTACGACCTTTAATTGAAAGTTTTGCACTATTTCTACTATGCCATATTACCCAGTAATAGTCAAGATCTTTACTTATATACTGAGATACTACTACAGCTAAGTAACAAAACTGCTGCTGTACATGTAGTATTTTAATGTTGGGAAAATGCTTCATGTATATTATATATATATATATATGTATATATATATATATATATATATATATATATATAATGTATATATGTAACCTTGTTTGATTCTCACAACCATTTAGTCAGGTAAGTGCTCTAGTCATTAATATCTCAACCTTAACTGACAAACTGAGGTTGAGGGAGGTTTCAAATGACTAGCCTAAGGTCACACAGCAAGTAAGCATCAGAAGCATCCAGATGTGGTCTGCCAAGCCCAGATACTTCTAACCAGGTCTTCTTGACTCCAAAACTAGCATTCTGTATTCAGTATCCTATAGTGGCAAAGAACTCTGGATGTGGCATTGAAGTCCTGATTCTCTCCCTAGCTTGGCAGCCTTGGTCAAGCCACAACTTCAACTGAGCTTCATTTTCTCTATCTATTAAAGGAGAATAATTACACATACTACCAACCTTATTGTTTTAACTAAAGTACTTCATACATGTCAAAGTACCATACAGAACAGATGATGAAATATTTTATACTCAGGTAAGACCTGCCTGAAATTCTTAGTAATGATGCCAATTTTAAGACTCCTTCCTCTACTACTGACTACCTGTGTGACCTTAAATAAATCATTTAACCTTTGTGGGCCTTTGTTTCCTTATATGTAAAAGGAAGGTATTAGACTAGAAAACCTCTAAGGTTCTTTCCAGCTATAAATCTATGATCCTATGATCCTGTGAATGTATATATGGTATGTATGCATACATATACACACAAGTATCTTGCCTGATTTCATGAGACCACTTTTGATCACCCAAACAAAGAATTCTCCAAGGTCACCTGGTCCAACCCATTCTTGAGTCACTTGCTGTTGTTATACAGTTAAGTCAAGTCAAATCAACAGTAATTTATCAAGAAATTCTTATGTGCTAGGCACTGTATGAAGTGCTAGGGATACAAAGAAAGGCAAAACTAATCCATGTTCTCTTGCTGGCCACAGTCTAGTGGGGGAGGACGCGTGCAAGCAAATATGTACAGACAAAATAGGTACAAGACTGTGAAGCCAAGCATGAGCAGCTCTCCAGAGGACGGCTGCTGTGAATAGCTTTAAGATTCTGATCACATAGTATAGTGAACTCTCTATTTATTCTGCAATAAACTAAGTCAAAACATTCACAAAAACCAAAGTATAGCGTTCACAATGATATAACATAACAACTTATCACTAAAGTGACCACATAGTTTTAAACAAAAGATATCATTCAGCATACTAAGTACAAAGGTCTCCCACCCCTAGGTCACATTGCTTTAATCTCATCAGTTAGAAAGTGTTCTTTCCTCTTGCTTGGAGAGTAGTTTCCAGTCATCCTTAATTCAATCATCCTTAAGGGGTACAAGGTACAAAGTATAAAGTTCTCCCATCCCTAGGTCACAGTAAATTATGATCTTCTCAGTTAGCACTAAGTACCCAAGAAGAGGTCTTTTCGTCTTGGCTTGAGGCTGACTCCCAGATTTCATGGTTCCTCTTCCATGGGTCCAGCTCTTGCCTGAATTCATCCAACAGTCACTTGGATTCACAGGCAGGCAGCTCTCAGCTCCTCATCCAGTTCTTCATCCAGTTCCTATTCCATATTAAAGCTCACAGTGTCCCATACACCTCAAGTCTTTTGCAATTTCTGGTTCTGGAAAGATAAAGCTTAATAGAGCCAAAACAACATTCATTGCTGGCACCATCATCAATTCACTATCTGCCTGTAAAATCAACACAGACCCACAAACAAGGTCTGAGAAATCAACACAAATCATCAATATAGTCCCAGGACGTCTAAAACCCTCCTCTAGGACTTCTGTAAATAGACAACAAGAAAATCCTCCTTCAGGGCTTCTGAGCCAGTAGTAAGGTCCCAGCGCTTCTGTACAAAGTATCACAAACACAAATCAACACAGACAGAACAGCAAATAGAGTGCCAGCACCACAAGTGTTCTTAGTTCTGCTCTGTCCCAGCTTGTGCTCCTGCTTATATATGGTGGTTCCCTTTCCTGTCCTACACTTCTTGTTGCATTAGCAAGTTCCTCCCACCTTCAAATCACAAGGCAGGGCTCAAACAAGGTGCTAAATACTTAAATAACTGAAACAAGGCACTAAGTACTCGTTTTCTTGCCATTACAAGGACAAATTAGAGATAATCTCAGAGGGACAGGGAAGGAGGTAAGATTAAAGTAGACTGGGAAAGGTTTCTTGTGGAAGGTAGAACTTTAGCTGAGACTTGGTGGAGGCCTGGGAAACCAGGAAGCAGAGAGCTCCAGAAGATAGGGGATATCCAGAGGATTTGATACTTGATCCTGGAGGTAATAGGAAATCACTGTGCCTTAGACCAACTCGATAGCTGAGTCAAACTGGATTGGAGTAGGGAGACATGTGAGGCAAAGAGACCAACCAACAGGCTGCTGAAATAGTCCAGGTGATGAGATAATAAAGGCCCAGACCAGAGTGGTGGCATTGTCATAGGAAAGAAAGGGGCACATAGAAATAATGTAGAAACAACAAAATTTGGCAACACTTTGAATAGATGGGGTTGAGAGACTAAGGAATTACAGATGACAAGTGGATTGTGAGCCTGGGTATTATTCAGAGAATGTCTTCATCAGTAAGAAAAGTTAGGAAGAGGGCAGAGTTGGGGGGCAGGCAATGAAAATGAATTAGTTCAGTTTAGATATATCAAGTTTAAGATATCATAGAGACATCCAGTTCAAAATCTCCAGTGGGTAGCTAAAGTTACAAGATGGGAGGTCAAGAGAGGGGTTACTGCTGGATAAATAAATCTGAGAATCATCTGCATAGAAGATGGTCATCAAATCCACAGCAGCTGTTGCCATCACCAAGCAAAATAGTATAGAATGAATTCTTGGTTATTTATGGGTTATAGTGAGATTCCCTTTAAGTCTACATTTCTGTCATCAGGAATCTCCTTCACAATATTCCATACAGGTGGTCATCTAGCTTCCACTTAGATCATCTGAGCAATACATTCCATTTTCAGACCACTTTAATTGCTAGGAAGTTTTCCCATACATTGAACTGAAAAGTGCTTTTCTGGAACCTCTGCTTTTTGTTCCTGGTTCTGACTCCTGGAGAAAAGCAGAACAAGTTTTTTTTTTCCTCTTTTCCCTCTCCACATTTGATATCAGAGATCCAAAAAGCCCCATGGCCCTTCCTTTTCCCTTCCTTTCCTACATAACATTTTCTTTCTATTTTCTAAACAAGAGCCTCTAACCTCCCAACAAAGGCATTGATTCCTCTGTTACTTTCTATATTTTTTTTGTTTGTTTTTCTCTTTGAATATTTCTTTTCTTCTCCCAAGGAACACTTCACTGTACCTAATTACCAGAAAGCATAGATGTTTTCCTCTAGCCAGCTCATTTACTTGTTCAGTAGGGATGCCAACTTTTATTTTGTCTGTACATAGCTATTATCTGACGCCTGCAGAGACAGAAACATTACAGTTTTCATGGGATTGTAAGACCAGAGATTTAGAGTTGAAAGGGACCTTAGAAGTCACAGAATCCAGGGGGAACTGAGGCACAAACTGATAAGTGACTTATCCAGCCAGTCTCACAGAGCTAGTAGGTCTCTGAAGTGGAATTTGAACCCATTTCTCCTTGACTAATTGCAAAGCTAGCCTTGCTATTTTTGCTTAGAACTAATATTTTCATTTCTCTCTCCCTATTGTGTCTAATAGTGTGGCTGTCTGCTCTTGCAAACTGCCTCTTTGCCATTCTTATTCAGGTTCTCTTGTGAAGGACTCCACAATGAGGTTTTGTCTATACTGTTTTCCTTTTAGGCTTTTTCCATGGTTTTTTTTTTTCTTCACATCTTCTCATGAAAACTATTCGATGTCATATTGTTCCTTAAATAATCACATTTTGCAGAATGATTGGCTTGACAGTGACAACATAGCATATGAAATAACAATGCATTTACTGAAATAATTGTAAAATAAATTGCATCTGCATGACTCCCTAGTGCTCTTCTTTATCCAATGAAACAGTGTCCCTTCTATCCCAGTGCTAAAAGGCAATTTAAACATTTGTGCTGTATGCTGCAGACAGATCTATAATGTTGCCATTCAAAATTCATTAGACAGAGATTGTGAATACTTTTAAAACTGCTATTCCAATTTGACAGTGGAGAATTTCATTAACTTTGGGGCAACGCAATTATGCAACCAGTCTCTGGAGACAATTCCACAACTGACTGTGTGATTTCATGAAAATGTTGTTTCATGCAGTTTTTTTTCCTCTGTTCCAAAGCTTTCTTACTCAAACAAGTCCCCAAAGGTGCATGACAGAGCAGGTAGAGAAATTTGTGAAAATTTCAGCCATAGTCAAGATATGCAAGAGGGACATGGTAATGCCTGGAAGCAGAAAATTTTGAATTTAAATAGAGCTCTAGTTCATCTGGTTCAATCTATGTTACAAGAAAATGGATTTTGGAATATCATTAAGATATCATACCATCATCTCATGGCAAAATGTGACCACAGTGTAGGATATAGGTAGGACAAATTTAGCACTGTTTAAAACTCCAGTATACTATGAAATTCATGTAATTTCAAAACACATAGAATTTTCTGATCATCTAAAAACTGTTTCCTGGGGAAAATGTTTATGTTCCACATCTGCATTCATTTTTTTTTTATCATTTTACCCTCTTCATCTGAATTTCCACATATATCTTAAATGGGCTAAATGAATGAAAAACCATTGGCACTTACTATGTACTAAGTGAGGAAGTTAGGTGGCTCAGTCGATAGAATGCTGGGATTGGAGTCAGGAAGACTTGGGTTAAAATCTGACCTTCTATAGCTGTGTGACCCTGGGCAAATCATTTAATACCTGTTTACCTTAATCAATGGAGAAGAATATGACAAACCACTCCAAGATATATATATATATTGTTTAATTTTGCTTTTTGGTGCGGAGAAGGCAGGGCAATTGGGGTTAAGTGACTTACTCAAGGTCATATGGCTAGTAAGTGTTAAGTGTCTGAGGCTGGATTTGAACTCAGGTCCTCCTGACTCCATGGCCAGTTCTCTATTCACTGTGCCAACTAGCCACCCCCTACTCCAATATCTTTGACAAGAAAACCCCATGGACAGAGTAGTGTGCTGTGGTCCAGAGGATCATAAAAAATGGGACATGACTGAACAACAGATGTGCCAATCACTGGGGAAACAAACAGAAACTGAGACATCCCCTGCTCTCAAGAGGGTAACACTTTTAAAATTGAATTTCTTTCAAATTAATTTTATTGCTATTTTTTAAAATATTATTAAAATCACTAAAATGTTTCCCTAATATCCTTCTCCCCTCCATGTAATGATATTTTTAAAGAAAAAATTAACAGCAAATCTGATCAATACAACAACAAAAAACAACCAAAGACATGTGAATTGTTCCACATTCATGGAGGAACCCCTACAAAGGGGTGGGGCTGTCTTCTCATATCTCTTCGTTAGAGTCATACATGTTCTTTGCAATTTTGCAACATTCAATTTTTATTGTTTTGTGGCTGTTCTTTACATCGTTGTTGTCATTGTGTATGTTTTCTTCTCTCTGATATTTCACTCTACATTAATTCATATGAATCATGGGAATTGATGCTTCTCTGTATTCATCTCATTCATTATTTGTTACAGCACAGTAATATTTCCATCAATTTAATGTACCACAATTTGTTTAGCAATTTCTCAGTCAACACACTTTGTTCCCATTTTTTTTTTGCTATCCCCCAAAATGATGCTATAAATATTTTGGTCTAGATTCTCTTCTTATCACTAGCCTCCTTAGGGTATAAGCCCAGTACAGGAATTTCTAGATCAAGGGATATGGGCATTTTAGTAACCTTATTTGTATAATTTCAAATTTCTTTTTCAAACTGGTTGTACCAATTCACAGCTGTACCAACAATGACTACTATGTCTGTCTTCCCACAATCCATCCAACACTGAATATACCTATTTTTCCTCATCAGAGTGTTGATTTTTTTGGTACTTATCCTCATTATGGATAATTGGGAAGATTAAAGATACAAGAATGCAAGAAATTTCATAACTAGGAGATTGAAAACAAAAAATTGAAACATAGACCTTGCTTGAGTACTTAATCCCAAATAACACAAGACACAGGAATATGTTGACTTCATTACCTGATTTGGACTTAATTCTAATGACTCTGATTGACAATGTGTGCCACACTATCAAATTTAGGAAATAATTTCTTTAGTACATTACATTTTCACCTTTACCATACAAGGAATTTACCTTAAAATTGACTTCATCATGGTTAAAAATATCAAGAGAATCAATGTTAAAAAAAACAGGAAAAGAAGGAAGCCTAATAGTACCAGATCTTAAACTATCATAAAAATAGTCTGATACTAGATAAGAAATACAGAGGTTGAGTAGTGGAACAGATTAGGTACACAATATATAGAAACAGATGGGCTCAGTAACCTAGTGTTTGATAAAACCTAAAGATCCCAGAGATCAACATCTCACACTGTACCAAAATAAGCCCAAAATAGATACATGATTTAGATATAAAAGGTGATATTAAAAGCAGATCAGTGGAGCCTAGAATAATAATAGCTATCATTTTTATATAGTGCTTATTATGTGCCAGGCTCCATGGTAAACATTTTGTAATTGTATCTAATTTGGTTTTCCTAACAATCCTGGAAGTTAGGTGTTATTGTTATTCCCATTTTAGAGATAAGGAAACTGAGACAAATACAGTTTAAGTAATTTGCCCAGGGTCACACAACTGGTTGGTATCTGAGGCTGGATTTGATCGCAGGTTTCCCTGATGCTAGGCTTGGTGCTCTAGCCACCCTAACACATGGGAAAAAAAAAATGGATGTCAGATATTTGTATGAGAAAAGAGTTCACAATCAAACAAATGACAGAGAAGTTCAGAGGATATAAAGGAGATAATTTTGACCACACATAGTTAAAAAGTTTTTGTATAAACCAATGCAGCTAAAATGAGAAGAAAAGCAGTAAATTGTGAAAAAAAATATTTGCAGCAAATTTCTCTGATAAAGTTCTTATTTCCCAAATATATAAGGAACTGAGTCAAATTTACAATTATAAGAGCCACACTGTATCATAAATGGTCAAAGGAAATGAACAGGCAGTTTTCAGAGGAAAAAAAAAATCAAAGTTATCAACAAAAAAGTTTTAAATGAAGAATAATGAGCAAAATGCAAATTAAAACTTCAGTGATGTATCAGCTCACATTCATCAGATTGACTAAGATGGTAAAAATGGAAAATAATGAAGGCTAGCTGGGATGTGAGAAAATAGGTATACTCATGCACTGTTGGTGGAGCTATGATCTAATCCAACCATTCTGGAAAGCAATTTACAACTATTCCCCAACAGCTACTGGACTGTTTAAACAGGTCTTTTGACTCAGCAACAGCACTACTCCATCTATAACCACAAAGAGATCAAGGAAAGAGGAAAAGATTATTTGTAGAAAATTATTCTTAACAGCTCTTTTTGTAGGGGTAAAGAATTGGAAATTGAAGGAATGTTCACCAATTGGGGACTATCTGAACAAATTATAGCATATGAATATAATAGAATATTATTGTGTTGTAAGAAAAAATGAAAGGGAAGGTTTCTGAAAAACCTGGGACAACTTGTATGAACTGATGCAAAGTGAAATCAAACAGGAGAACAATGTATATAATAACAAGATCAGAAAGATAATCAATTTTGAAAGACAATAATCCTGAGCAATGACCCACCACAATTTCAAAGGACTCGTGATGAAATAAGTTGTCTACCTCTAGATAGAGAAGTAATGGACTAAGCAGAGAGATTGAAATATTTTTTTTCCTCTTTCTTGTACTTTTTTTTGGGGAGTTTGAGGAGCATGTGGAAATTTGTTTTGCATAATTATGTTTGTAATGGACTTTGTTTTTCTTTTTTTTTTCCAATGGATATGGGAGGGTGGGGAAAGGGAAATAATTTGGAATTGAAAATAAAATAAAAATAAATTTTAAAAAGAGAATATAAAAAATGAAATTGACTTTGTTTTGTTTATAATTAGAATTTTGCTAGAACTATAACACCATCCCTCCAAATACTGGTTTATTTAAGTAATGTAAAAAATGCATTTAAAAAAATGAACCATCTTATAAGATCATAGAGGACTTTAAAAGTCATTAAGTCTGATGCCTTCATTTTATAGATGAGGACTGACATCCAGAGTGCTTGTGACTTGTCCACATTCACAAAGGTAGAGTATGCATCTAGCCGGCTAAGTAATTCACTTCATCTGGAGTCAGGAAGACCTGAGTTCAAATACCACTCAGACACTTACTAGCTGTGTGACCAAGAACAAGTAATTTAACCTCCTTCTGCCTCAGTTTCTCCATATGTAAAATGGGGATAACTTTCCACAGTTGTGAGGATAAAATGAGGTAATTATTGGTAAACTATTTTGTAAATATGGTAGTACTATATAAATGCTAGTGATTAATTGAATGCTAGCTATATAATTGAAATTGAATTAAAACCAAGGCCAGTATTCTATCCTCTACACCAGTGATATCTAACTCAAATTGATATGGGGGCCACTGTACATCAGTGTTTATCAAGATCCCAGCTTACTGACAGCATAGTGATTTAGAAAATGACATATTATCTATATTTTATTTTATTTTTATTTATTTTATTAAATACTTCCTGATTACATCTTAATCTGGTTTAATCTCACCTCTACTCTGCACCATGCTGCCTCCTAGTGATAATTACATGTTGAATATCTATATCCAATATCATCCCCAATTGGAAACCCTATTGATGACAAACAACCTAAACCATTCCTTTTACTAAGTAAGATACTGGTAAAGTAATTCTATCCAGTACAAAACTGATCTGAAACTTTTTAATTTTTGAAGAGCAGCTTTATGTTATAATGTATCATTTATAAGGAGGTATATACATCATTTCATTTTATTTTGCTGCTAGGATTCTGTTCAAATTTAATTTGCATCAAAAGCCAGGAGACATGTTTAAAAACTGTGCAATCTACTTGGAGATTTCTAAGGTCCCACCCAGCTGTAAAATTCTATTCTCACCTGTTAGCTACATATCAATGCAGCATGGTACTGTGGGAGAATTCTTCATTTGGAATCAGAAAGAGCTTGGTTCAAATTCCAGGTATTTAAGTTATTAACTACACGTCATGGGGCAAGTCTCTTAATCTCTCTGATCCTCATTTCCCCATCAGTAAAGCCAGAGAATACCTGTTACAGGTACCTTGTAGGGTTGTTATAAAGAATAAGTGAAATTATGTGTAAAAATCTTTGTCATCTTTAAAGCACTCTTTCAATATCAAATAATAGTAGTAGGGAAGATGAATTTTCTCTCATCCATTCATCCTCTTTTACAGAAGAGAATGCCTTTGTAAGGTGAAGATGGGGACAGTCTATAACCATGGAGAAATGTGGCTAAATAGGGAGTGCTTGTATCTCCTGAGAGAGGATCAATTCTCTCATTGTGTATATTTGCACTACAGGAAGAATTCTCATTGACTTGAGTCAACTTCAGAGGGAGCTGAGGGCACAAAGGAGACTAGGGGAGTGAATAGCCTTTTAAATCTTTCATAGGCCTGGTTATAGATGATGCTCTGGGGAACAAAATGTTGCCGGGATTGTAACGTAGAGATGAAATCTCAGTGTTCAAACTGAACAATAGCTTAAATGGAAAATCTTACAAAGTAGGTAATAGATTTGTTCCTCCAAAGAGAAGATTTTTTTTCATTGAATGCCCAAGCATACACTTTAAACTCCAAAGGAAATCTCCTAAGATATGCTTTCCTGTGGTTGAAAGTCTTTGCTATGATTTATGGAGTAAACACAACAAAGTTTTAGCAGTCCATCATTACCAGATAGGAAAATGAAAGTGCAAGAGCTATACAATGAAGATGATGATGATGATTGATGATGAAGATAATGGATAATAATAATGAGAGGCAGTGTGGAATAGTGCAGAGGTATCACACTAAAAACTACCCAGAGTATGAACAAGATAAAAATGTAATTGGGGCATATTTAACAAAATAAATAAAAATAGAACTTAAATAATATTATTTTGTGTTTTTCTAAGTCAGTATCCTTCTAACAGTGAAGAGTTGCTGTTTGAATTTGAAACCAGTGGTGGAATCTAGAGAGCTGACTTCAGAGTCAGGATGACCTAGAACGAAGTTCTGCCTCTAATATATACTGGATATAGTACATGAGTCTGGATCAGTGACTTGATCTCTCAAGGCCCCTGAGTGACTCTCTAAGACTCAGTTTTTAAAAAAGATGATGATCTGAAGTGGGAGAGGAAGTTTCTTTTTGGGAACTCCTGACACTTATAAAACAACATATGATTAAAAAAACATAACGAGTCCGCATTTTAATCTGACTTGACTTTTACTTTTAACTTTGTTTTACTTAACATGACTTTAAATTTCTGTGGGAAGAAAATGCATGTGATTCTGAAAAACTATTTGAACACTCAAAGTGAAATAATAATCATTTAATAGAGAAAAAGCATACACATTTTATTGGCTTATTAGTATAAAGATCTTTCAATGCTTTCCAAGTTGTTTTCTTTCAGAGTTGTAGTCATATCAGTTGTCCTGGTTCTGCTCACTTCACTTCTGCATCAATTCATAGAAGTCCTCCCAGGCTTCTCTAATCTATTCCTTTTGTCAGTTCTTAGAGCATAATAATATTCCATTACTTTTGTTACTTTAATTGGTGGTTACCCACTTCATTTCTAGTTCTTTGGTATGACTATAAGTTCTGCTAGACATGCTTTTTGTTCTTATGAGTTCTTTACCTTTTTCTTTTACCTCCTTGGGTATAAGCCTGCTATTAGCCATGTCACCATATTGGAGGGTATGGACAGTTTGGTGACTTTTGGGGGACAGTTTCAAATAACTTTTTAGAATGTATGGGTCACTGCAGGGCCCCAGTGCATTAGAGTGCCTGTTCTACTATATTCCTTTAAATAATTGATATTTTCATCAACTTAGCCAATCTGATGGGCATGAGGTAGAACCTTGAAGTCATTTAAATTTGTATTTGAACCATAAAACACTTAGTATAGGACCTGGCACATAAGTACTATATAAATGTCACTATTATTATTGAAATGAGGCTGAGGATGAGGAAGATGATGGTAATGATGATAACTTGGAATATTTTTCAAATAGTTGTTAGATACATTGCCTTTCTTCCTTTGAAAATTTCACATCCTTTGACCATTTTCTCTCAGAAAATGACTCTAGTTCTTACATAGTTGCATCAATTTCCTGTGTAATTTGGATATCAGACTTTCACTGGAGTAATTTGCTTTAGGGACATTTCCCTAATTAACTCTATCTCTTTTAATTCTATACACATTTATTTTGTTTGTGAAAAAAAAATTGTTAAGTCTTGCCCAATGGATTGGAGGCTTTAAAATAAGGGTCAGCAAACTAGAGCCTGCTGGCCCTATCTGACCTGCCTGTTTTTGTAGCCTGTGAGTTAAGGGCCAGATTTGGCCCTCAAGTCATAGTTTACCTGCTCTGAGTAAATGCTTTAGTTTTAGAATGTTTTCCCCACTTTTAAGCTAGAAAAAATGGTTCTAGTGTATGACCTATGTGGATTCTTGTTTCATCTATATTAACCTAGGTTCTCTAACTCTAGAGGGAGCAATTTTGTTGTTGTTTTACTATATTTGGAATAAATGGTAGGTACATGATTGAAACTCAGGACCTTTCCTCCCAATCCAATGTTCTTTCCTTTCCAGCACGTATTGGAAGTCATTCTTTAAATATCACCAGTTGTTACTATTGATAATTTATCTGATGCTTTTTAGGGAGGAGGGTTGAGGAACTGGCAGTCACATATTTACATCAATAGTTAAACATATCTTCCAATAATTAAGTGTGCTGGGGGGTTTGGCTCAGGGGGAGAAAAAGCAAGCTCCATCCCTCTGTGGGTGCCATACCTATTCTGACAGTCCAGGGGTGTGATATAAGCAGATTTGTCCAATAAGTCTTTGGCTTAGCTTGGCTTTCATCCATTGGAAAACTTTGCTCTCTTCCCTTCATTCTGCATTTCAATAGATGCTAATTATGGTCAGTCACCTATGGCTCCAAGAAGCTATAGCATATGCAGTGGCCATATCCTGGTAAAACCATCTCAACAGATGTGCTAAATCAGGCTGAAGATAACTGACAGGCTTCAAACCCATAGTGAGTTAGGAGGATGTCTATCCCAAGCATATGAAGATTTCCCCCAATGGAATGGGTGGATGAGCACGATTTGTTTGTTATGGCCATGAAGGTGACTGAAGCAGGCGCTGTGGATCACTTAGAGCTTGATCAGACATAGAAGATGCCAAGGTGTTGCCACTAGACTTTGATTATTTTAGAAGGGTGAGGCTATTGACTTTGTGCAACTCTCCACTTAAATTCTCATGAAAGTTAAAACATCACCTTCATGATGTCACTGGTCTTCTTTGAAAATGAAGGATAAATAATAATTATTATGGAGCCTATCATATAAGTATAACTCAATGGTTTTTAATGCCCATGGTATTCAAAGGAATAAAGCAACTATATTAAAACAGTACCACATAGGTTATGGGACAGCTAATGCTAGGACTGGAATCAGGAGACTTATTTTCCTGAGTCTCAAATCTTTAATTCTTCCAATATGGCCTCAGAGACTTGCTAATTGTATGACCCTGGGCAATTCATATAACTTGTTTATTTCAGTTTCCTCATCTATAAAATGATCTGGAAAAGGAAATGGCAAACTACTTCAGTATCTTTGCCATGAAAACCCCAAATGGGGTTAGGAAGAGTCAGGCACAATTGAACAACAACATAGGTTGCGTCTCCCTGATTCCTTATGGATCACAGCAACAGGGACCCATAACCTTTTTTTATAGGTCATGTACCCCTTTAATATCCTGGTAAAACCTGCAGATCGCTTCTCAAAAATAATGTTTTTCTATACATAAAATAAAATACCTAGGTATTTATCACTGTGATATTACTCTAGAAATCAATATAGCATCGACATTTTATTGTACTTTTCTTAATTGGCCAAGACCAATGATTTTAACTGTGTAGAGAACTTTCAGGGTGAAAATTGTCCCTCAGTTAAGGACAGAAATTTGACTATAGCTTAAGGTATTCAATAGTTCACAGGAGCTGTGATTAAGTGATATTTCTATACTTACACAACCGTATGTGGTAACAATATTTGACTTCATGTCTTTCCTGGAAGGAATGGTCTTCTATCTACCGTTCCATGTTGACTCACCCTATGGTGGGAAAATGACACAAAACACTAAGGAACATTACTAACATGTGATGCAACACCTTTTGAGATACACTGGCTTCATTTGATCAACAACCATTAGCCAAAAAGGAGTACTCTTTTATGGGACTGTGGCTATGTTATGCTGGTGAGTGCAAATGGTGGTCAGAGAGATGCACTATTGCTTCCTTCACTTTGTACCTCTGCTACAATATCAAGAAGTGTGCCAAAACACTGGTGTCAAATTGAGAAGATGCTTCTATTATTTCTGCTATTGGAAGAGTATCATCACAGTTGATCAATCTGTTACTGCTACACTAACCCATTTTCATTATGGACCTTGTAGAAAGAATTGTGACTTCAATTATAGGACTAGAATCCACTTTGATCTACTTTTATAGATCTTAGCAAAGGCTTTATAGGACCAGAATCCACTTTGATCTACTTTTATAGATCTTAGCAAAGGCTAACTCTTTTGGTAAAAATTAATAGACAGTAGGTATAGGTAGAAATTTATCCAGGATATGATCTGGTGAGTTAATTTTCAAAATGTTGATAGAACTGGTCAACGCAAATTTTTAGACTTTGTCTCATCGATAACTCAGTAGAACTAATTCCTGTTATAGAAAATCAACTGAAGATGAGCAATTAGAAAACTGACAGGTCTTTGTAACAGCAAGCACCCTAGCAAACCCAGGATAGCTGCCAGAACAGGCTCTTTGATCTGTTTTTCTAAAGGAAAGCAACTAAAAAGAGGCTGACAATCTTACTTTAATCAAATATATATCATTCACTTAGTTCAGGGGAAGAAGCCTCCTGAACTTCATAAAATACAAACAGAAATTACAAGAAGCAAAAAATACAGAGAAAATAACACAATTCAACAGACCAACAGACAGGGCTTCTAGTTGTCTGACCATTACATATATAAATAGTTACCAGAGGGAAGCACAAAAATCTAGTTTTTCAAACCAGGAGGCTCAACGACTGCCCAGTCTCATCTGGCCAAATCATACAACTCTTCCCGTTAAGTCAGTGAGTCCCAAAGCAAACCTCACCTCAGGAGTATATATACATTACACACACACACACACACACACACACACACACACACACACACACACACACGGTGTAGGCCTTCCTGGAAAACAAGCCTCCCCTAAGCAAGCTTCTCTTGTTGGGCTCTGGCCCATTAAAGGGCAGGGAGCATCTTCAAATTCCCTTACCATTACAATCTTACTGGCCAGTCTCTTCCAACAATGCCCTTCAGGGTTTCCTTAATCACTTGCACCACAGCTGTTTGCTTGAGTGTGCTGAGACACAATGATGGCAAGCGAGATAAAAAAGTCTCTATTCACACTTAAACTCTGTTGAAGCAGATACAGACTAGGTGTTGAAAATGATAGTGTCTGGCAATTTTCAGGTTGCAAAAATCAGAGGCAGCTTTGTGATAATTTTTTGTTGTTGTTGTCTTTTTGGAGGGGGGAAGGGTGGGCAATTGGGGTTAAGTGACTTACCCAAGGTCACACAGCTACTGTTAAGTGTCTGACGCCGTATTTGAACTCAGGTCCTCCTGACTCCAGGGCCAGTGCTCCATTTACTGTGCAACCTAACTGTCCCTGTGATAATTTTAGA
This sequence comes from Pseudochirops cupreus, assembly GCA_028627135.1. Classification (NCBI taxonomy): domain Eukaryota; kingdom Metazoa; phylum Chordata; class Mammalia; order Diprotodontia; family Pseudocheiridae; genus Pseudochirops; species Pseudochirops cupreus. The sequence goes on along the minus strand of CM053583.1, from coordinate 119,823,310 downwards.
AGAAGGTTTAAAATGGATAGTGATATGTGCTTTGATTTCATTGATACAGGGAATCTTCATGTGAGGAAACTCCATTCACCCATGCACCTTGACATCTTCTCTATAGCTTATGATGTTAGACTCTCCTTTCATTACTAGATTTTCTTACTCATGTAGCACCTTGTGGAAGGGCCCTTTCCTCTTACTGCATTTCAGAAAAGGCATACATATTCTCAATTGCTTTCTGTCTTCCCTGGGGGCACTTTTAATTAGCTGTTGAGCCAGAACTCATACTCATAAAGGGGCAATTCCTTACCTTCAGACCTTTTATTCCTGGAGACCTCAAGGGACAAGGACAATTTTCTGAGCTCTTCATGCACTAACTTCTAGGCAGGGAGTTTACAACCTTCTAGGCAATGCAACATCAGGGATGGGGCCTCCTTCTGTTTGTGTCTTCTTTATTTTGGTATAGGATCTTATGAGATTTCTGAAGCCATCTGGTATTTTTCCCTCTTCCTGGGAACAGTATCAATAGATATTAACTCCTGGAACAGTTGCACTAAAAACAAAGGTATATTGTCCTATAGGGAAAGAGTTGTAGGCAAAAAGAGAGAAACCCCTGAAAGAAATAACCCACTTGACACTAATTAGGTTGATTTCAATGGAGACAGAATGTAAAATATGTAAAGAGTAGCACTGTTTCTAGTATCCCAATGGAATTTAATATTAACTTCATCACCGATTATGATCATTCTACAATTATTTATTGCTTAAATGTTCCATTTTCTGTGTGTGGGAATAAAACTGCTTGTCCCATACTGGATTAATGTTTGTATTCTGTGTATCTTTTTACTCTTCTGCTCCCGCCATGGGGAAGGACTCCTTAGTTTAAAGACAAAGTCAAAATTCTCTTTGAGAAACCTGAGGTGGAAATGGAATTTAAACATGGAAACTAAGGATAAGCAACCCCAGAGCAATCAACCCAGGGTCTATCTAGAGGGCAGGTAAAGGATAAGGACAGCAGACCACCACCAAATCCTGTGGGCTCAGCCTAGCAGTGCCTGTCTAGACTGGCACAACAGTAATTGGCAAAGAAAAAAAAAAGATTTTCGAGAACTCCCAGTTGCTAAGGGCAGGGTTTCTTTCTATTAACCTGGTTGTAAAAGAATCCTAGAGTCATTCTTTCCATAAGCATGCACTTTTAGCTAAATCAATCTTTAGCTTACCCTTGAAGGTAAACATTGATTAAGCATACCTCCTACTTTTGGCAATTATTCTCCCCTACTGAAAAACTTTTAACCCAGACAAGAGCACCCAAATGGGTTTCCTGACTATGAATTAATGCAGGTCAAGGGTTTCTGAAAGCCTTCAGTGAACAGCATAATAAAACCAGAAACAACCTTGGATTTGGATGATTGTACTTCTAGAGAATCAGAGTTCTACAAAATAATCATGTTTTGGGGTGCTCAGGTAAAAGATCATAATCCCCAATAGTTATAAAAGTAAGCTGTTGTCAGGAATGCTCTGAATATTTTCTTTCTGTTTGCTCCCTCCCTCCCCAAGTTGGAAGCAGTAACAAAGGATTTGTTGTATATGCTGTTTGTGTCAGTTTTAAATCACCAATGATAAGTGTTCTTTTAGAGGTCACTGAGTGAGGCCTGAGATTATACTGTTTTTCATTCTGCAGACAAATTGGACTTGGCCATTGTTGGCCCCAGTAGCAGCAACATCAAGGGAGTGATATGACATGGTAACCCCAGCCAAACCTTGGTGGCCAGACCTCTTGTCTTATTTCTCTTTGAACTGCCTCTTTAGACTATTTTTTTTTAGACTTTAAAAAAATGTGCACACCAATGTTACAGATAGAAGGGGGACCAAAATGAAATAAGAATTCCTGAGGTTTAAGAAAGTGAAATTGGTAAAATAGGTGACTAAAGCCTCACTTCATTCTTTCTAGAGTTCAAGGCACAGAGAATCAGAGGATATGATATTGATTCTGCTTTGTTAAAAATTGTTTTCCCCACACTGTTTGCACTAAATGACATTTTTCATAGTTTCTTCTCTCTTGTTTACTTCTGACATGGATACTCATTTATAATGCCCTGACAAAGTATTTTAGATACTCATTTAAAACATCTTTAAAAAAGCGTTTTAGATACCCATTTAAAATACCTTAAAAAGGTATAGCAGAAGCCAGGATAACTCATCATAGGGTTCATTAAAATCCATGAAACACAAATAATGGCTTTCCAGATACATTCCATTGCCGCTTCCCAGGTAACATCTTTGGACTTTGAATGTTGTTCCTAAAACTACAATTAGAAAATGGCCAATATGTGAAATGGAAATATTAACTATATTTCAGTGAAGTTGAAATGGCTGAGCATTCTTGGCTGGATATCTATCTACCCTCTGGTTACCATCGGAATTTAAATTGGAAAGGTTCTTAAGAGAGAATAACTTCGTGGGACACAGAGGTGCCATAATTTACTAGTATTAGGCAACAGTTCTCTCCCTCTGTCTCTCTGTCTCTGTCTGTCTCTGTCTGTCTCTATCTCTGTCTCTTTCTTTCTCTCCTTCTTTTATTAAAACTTTCACAGAATCATAGGAAGTCAGAGCTGTACTACAGAAAACATTTTGTCTAGCTTTCTTGTATTGTGGATGAGGAGACTCAGGCTCTGAAAAAGGAGATGACTTTCCTGAAATCATGCAAAAGGCATATTATCCAATAGTCTCAAAGGGGCATGAAACAGTCTTTTATCAGTTTTAGGATTCTTACATAAAAACTTTAGCAGAATGTGTGTGTGTGTGTGTGTGTGTGTGTGTGTGTTTCCTCAAATAACTCCATATAATAATAAAAAGCAAAATCCATGCTCCTTTGCTCCTCTGTATTTTGGCTTTAGTCCCTAGTTACTGCTTCTTCCCCAAATGGTGTGGTCACATGTGTGTTTCTTAGAAATCAAGGCTCTTCCTAAAGAAATTCTTCTTTTCCTAGAGGTTACATTCTCAAATTCTTGAGTTTAGGATTATTTTAAAGGCAACCACAAAGGCTGACAGTGTACAGAAAATTCCCCTTTCACTGGCTATAAGGCTGGATTAAAGTATTAAACTACCTAGGAAATCAATCTAAGAGGCCAGATTCTTATATTCTGGAGTAAAATCATTTTATAGATGAATAAATAGGCTCAGAGAGCTTAGTGTCAGATGCACCATTTGAAATCAAATTTTCTTGAAGCCAAACTCAGCTCTCTAACTAACATATCACACTCCCACTTGATCATTCTTTAAGGATGTGCTGGAGTAGCAACCCTCAGGAACTCTCACCACTTAACCAAGTAATCAGTATACTACAAAGGAGTAAATGCTGGGTTTGGTGTCAGAGGACCTGGGTTTACATTCCACCCCTGATTGTTGGTGTGTTTTGCTTGGGCAAATGATTTAAACTCTTTGGGCCTCAATTTCTCATCTATAAAATGAAGGAGTTGAACTAGATTGCCTCCAATTTCTTTTTGAGCTCTGAATCTATTTTCCTCTGAGCCACAGCTCTCATGTGGTTGAGAGGTTACATGACTACTTAGATAAAGGTGGAATCTGGAACATGACATCATCCAGGAATTCTCCTACCGAGTAATATTATGGGTAGAATATAGCTTTCTTTGCCACGTGTTCCTACCATAACTGTTCCATCCTTTCATCCAAATAACTGCAATAATCAGTATCCTTCTAGAAAAAGAGAAGAAAGGAAAAGAAAAGTTATAAAGTATGTATTTTTTCCTGTCTGTTATTTTATAGGCCAAGTACCTCTCATGACATTCTGTTCCAAAACATTGTAAGCCAAACTAATCTTGAGGCCAGCCTACATCTTCTCTGTGAGTGCCAAGGACATGCCCATTTCCTTCACAGATAGATATAAGCAAAGTCTTATGCAAAAGTTCACTACTCTAACTTCATCAAGCTGATGAGAGAAGTGCCTTGATCAAAACCTTTAGAATACATTATGTCATTTCAACCTCACAACAACCTTATAAGATAGGGGGAAGGGGAAGGGAAGAAGTATTTATATAGCATCTATTATGTGCTGATACTATGATAACTACTTTTATAAATCACACAAACATTCTTTCATTTGTTCCTTACCACAATCCTTTAAGGTAGGTACTGTTATTTCCATTTTACAGTTGAGGAAACTGAGGCAAACAGAGATTAAGTGACTTGACATGAGTCACACAGCTACTCAGTGTCTGAAATTGGGTTTGAACTCAATTCTTCCTGACTTTAGGCCCAACACTCCACCACTTAGTTGTTTTAGTAGATGGTATAGATCTCAGTATCCTTTTATAGATAAATAAACAGGTCCAGAGAATTTACTGTCAGAGGCAAAATGTGAAATCAAACACCAAACTCCCAAGCATCCTTTTACATTCCAACTCTCTTATTTTTCAAGTCTCAGTCTAGTCCTGGGCATTTCTTGTGATAATTTAAAGTTAGTGAGTGTATAGGCACAAGTTGGTGCCAGCCTGCTAGATTTATGGAGGAGGATTCCTAGAGTTAGGGAGTATGACCTTAATTAAGTTTGAAGTCCCTAAAATATAACCAATTTCCTCTGAACCACTTGTGCTCTGGGTTCAAGTGATGTAATGCTAAACTAGCTAGTCCTTCAGACATTCCAGCATATAGAAGGGATTGCATGGAGTAGAGTTGAGCAGGAAAAGCATTCTTATGAAGGGGAACAGCCAGTAGAAAGACAAAGATGGAAGTCATGGTATCAGGTGTGAGGGTCAACAAACAAGTTAATTGAACAAACTTTTTTAAAGCATGCACTGAGGAATGATAAGAAAACCATGCTGATGGGACCATAATGTTCAAGAAGGAGAATAATGAATAGTGAGTTTGGAAAATAGGTTGAGGCCTGGTTGTAAATGGCCTTAAATACCAAATAAGAGAATTTATAATTATTCCTAGAAAAAAAGGAACCAGTGAAGTTTGCTCAGAAGAGGAATGACATGGTAAGACCTGTACTTGAGAAAAAAAAAAACACTTGAGTTGCAATGTCGAGAATGGGATTGGACAGTGAATAATTTGAGGCAGGGAGATCCATCAGGTAGTTCTTGCAAAAGTTCATACACTAGAAGCAACTAGGTGGTGCAGTGAATAGAGCACCGGCCAGAAAGGAGGACCCAAGTTCAAATCTAGCCTCAGATACAACACAAAAACTAGCCATGTGATTTTGGGCAAGTCACTTAACCCCAATTGCCCCTGCCTTCCCCCCTCCAAAAAAGCCCCCCCCTGCCAAAGTTCATACACTAAATGGTGAGGACTTGAATTATACGGGTGGCTATGTAAATGAAAAATGTGAGAGATATCATGGAAGCAGAAAAAATAAGATTTGGCAATAAATTTTCCATGTGGAGTTAGTGACAGTGAGGAGGTCAGTGGAGAGGATGCTGAGGTTATTAACCTGAGTGACTTAAAGAATGGTGGTGCCCTTGACAGAAACAGGGAAATAAACACAGGAATTTCAGAGTCATGGATTTGGAGGCTGAGGTTGAATAATTGTGGTTGATAAAGAGATCAAGGTTATCACCATCTCAATGTGTGACTGAGATATAGTCAAGGTTCAGGTCATTGGATCTGAAGAGTGTGAAAGAGTAGAAAGAAAAGGACATTCAAGGGGATGTTGTTTAGTCATTTTTCAGACATGTCCCATTCTTCATGATCTCATCTGAGGTATTCTTGGCAAAGATACCAGAGTAGTTTGCCATTTCCTTCTCCAGCTCATTTTACAGATGAGAAACTGAAACAAATAGGGTTAAGTGATTTGCCCAGGGTCATACAGCTAGCAAGTGTCTGAGGCTGGATTTGAACTCAGGAAGATGAGTCTTCCTGACTCCAGGCCCTGTACTCTATCCATTATACCACCTAGTTGCCTATTGAAAGGGATATAAACATGTAATTTGAAGTCTTGAAATTTAAAGGCAGAATTTTGGGTAGAGAGGAAGACCATGTGATGGGCACTGAACTTCTTGGGAAAGGACAGGGAATGACCTGAGGTCTGGAAGATAATAGCCATTAGGATAATAGCCACAGGGATTTGAGTGGGGGAATTTTTGAGGTTGGAGTGAATCTCAGAGGAGGAAGGTAATAGAGAAAAGATCTATGATATCTTTTTTATGAGGATTGTAGATATGCTGAAACATACTTGTGGGCAAGGTGTGCTGTTACATCCTGGGGAGAACATTACCATTGACTCTTTTCTCTCACCTCAGCAAAATCAATCCCTTTTTTGTCTTGGATCTTGTATCAGCAATGCAGTATTCACAATGCCTACAGTAACTAAAATATGCTGATATAGTTATTAATCACAAAATGGAACAGGCTCTCTACATAAGAAATACAGAGAGTGCATTTAATTTAAATACCAGAAAACTGAGTCCCAAAACCAGAAAGTCAAAGCCAACACAGTAGTTACGAAGCTGCCACATGTGGTCCAAGTATTAAACACCCACATCCTCAAGCCTTCAAATAGGACAGGCTACCTCAGGCAAAGATCCTCCTCTCCTCACGCACGCAACTGCTCAGTGTTGAGGCAGCTCGCTCCCAGCAGCTCCGGCCCCTGGGAGTTCCTGCCCCAGGCAGTCCTCAGCAGGAGTCCTTAGCAGAGATTCTGGCCTGCTCAAAGCAAAAGGAGTTCGCAACCGCAGCCACTGCCTCTGACTCCGCTAGCAGTCAGCACCGCATGGAGACTAGCTTGGTTCCGGTGTGCTCTTGCTCCACCCCTTCCTGCTACATCAGCAAGCTCAAGGGGCATGGAAGATCTTCAAATTCCAGTATCATTACAGATCTTTGGTGGGGACACCCTTCAACAAGGCTATAAACTTAGTAAAGGACCTTACTGTTCTCCTTACTGACCTCCTCACTGTTACCCTACATGCAAAATTAATTGTCAATTTTTTTTTCTCTGTCTACCATCAAATCTACTCAAATCTCCTTACTTCATGCTCAGTGCTCTACCTGGGATGCCACAGCTGCCTCTTAGGCAAATTAATACTAATAGCCTAATGTAGCCCTTTATAGTTACATTTCGCTCATCCAAGTTCACATGACTAGCAAATTGCAAAACCAAAACTCACTCCTTATTTTCTAACTCTAGGTTCAACTCTTTCCATTATATCAAATACCCTTTTCAAAATTTGTACTCAACAAATGGATATACTTCTGTATTTGTTCTCTCTTCACAAAGATTTCCTCCCTAGAGAATTTATTCCTACTTGCAGATAAACTATAACTTCACTACTGGTGGAGACAGTCTTAAAGCCAAAATCTCAGTGGATTGCTCCCACTATCAACTCTGTTCTCTGTCCAATCTTCAACCTCTTACTATCCACTGGCTGCGTCTACACTGCCTACAAACAAACCTCTGTTTCCTTCATCCATTAAAAAAATCTCAGTTGATCCAGACCTCACCCCTAGCCATTATCCTCTATCTCTTCCCACTTTCTCAGCTAAACTCTCAGAGGAGGTCATCTGTAACTACCATGTCCTCTCCTCTCCCTTTATTCTAAAATCTGCAACCTGCCTCCTGACCTAATCATTGGACTGAAAACAGTTCTCTCCAAAGTCACCAAAGATCTCCTAATCACAAAACCTAATTTTTTTTTCCAATCTTCACTCTTTTTGACCTCTTCATAGCTTCTGACATTCTCCATAGCCCCTTTCTCCTGGATATCCTTTCTTCTCTATGTTCTGGTGACATTTCTATCTCTTAGTCCTCCTTCTACCTCTCTGATTGCTCTTCCTCAGTTTTCATTGCTGGGTATTCATCAAGGTCATGTCCACATACAGATTTAGTATGAAAGTTACAAGCACAAGGGCCATCATTTGAATTTAGAGAGTCATAGAACTATAGCTGGAAGGAAATCCAGAGTCCAACTAGTTGAACCTGTTTCCATTTTACAGATGAGGAAATTGAGGCCCAGAGAAGTTAAGGAAATTACCTCAAAGAATAAAGACTGGAATAGGCATTTGAACCTAGCATTTCTACTCTTTCTAATACATCATGCGAATCAATAAAAATTTCTTCTATATTAAAAATGCATACTCCTTAATGTTATTCCAAAATTTAGATGGATCTGTGCTTTCATTGCTATTATGTTATTTCTAATGACTCAGATTATAATCCATCCATGTCTACTCATCCTCTCTAATTTCTGTCCTTGTTTAAACTGGGTACACTCATAGAAGCAATTAGAATGAGTTCTAGGAATAGAAACTCTATTTCTATGAGTTCTAGGAATTTTAAAATGGGAAGAAAATAGATTTCTTCTTTGTATTTTGATTCCCATATTTGTCACAAATGTGCCTCTCCAAATGAGTAATTAAATGGATCACATAATTAAAGGGATCCTCACTAATTGGGTAGATGTAGGCTGGAGGTGGGGGAACTAAAGAGAAAAACTAGTACTCTCCTTTCCTAAATCACAGTTAGGGCCATCTGAAATAAAGAACATATGAAGAAAAACACTATTAGCATGCAGAGAAAGAATTAATAAATAGATGTATAGAATCTTTTTATCTATCTATCTGTCTGTCTTTGGAGTTTTTTTGTGTTTGTTTAGCATTTAATTTTCCCCAGTTACATGTAAAAACAATTTTTAACATTCGTTTTTAAAATTTTGAGTTTCTTCCTCTCTCCCCACCCCACTGAACCCTCATTGAGAAGGCAAGTTATATAACTATTTGTGTTTAATGGTAGCCATCCCTAGGGCAGGGGTGGAGGAGGCAAGAAAAAAAAAAGAAATTTACATAACTGTTGTATATTTGGAAGTTATAGCAAGTTGTGCGTGGTAGATTTGCAGTTTCATGTGCATTCATCTTTTTATTGTACTGTGTTATGGAAATGCTTGTTTTGTTCTGTGAATTAAAAATAAAATAAATTTTTAAAAATCAACTCACAAGATTTACATGCAGAGATGAAATTTGTTATATGATATCTTCAGTGGTGGCTGGAGATGCAGTAGATGCAATAGTCTTCAAGTCTGCATACAGATTGTTGTGGTAATATGGCATATTGAAAAGTCCCAAGATGACTTTCCAGCTTTCTGTTTTTGTATAGGAAAATCCTTTTTCTCTGGAGTGCATTGTGTTAGGGATTCTCCTTCATTTGGGGTATTGGGTGGGGAGAGGGTTGGGGATGGTGATTGGGAGAAAAGCAAAGTGTCTTCTGTTATCTCTGTTCCTAGATTTATGCTTCTGGATTTCCAAGCACTGTGATTGGTTGAGTGAGCAAATGAGGGAGACTCCTTTCACTGTCTTAAAGGTCCTCACAATCTTTTTTGATTACACATTCTTTGATGGAATATTTTATGACAGTTCTTCATACAAAGTTGTTTATACTTTAGCTGTTCCAGATTACTTATACCCATCATTTACCTCTCTCAGTGATTCTTACTTTTAATTCTCTGAAGACTGTAGTATTCCATGACTCACAATCATACAGTGTCCCCAGTAGACTGTTGGTATAAATGGGATGGACATTTGTTTTGGGGAAAAGATTGGTATCATTAATAGAATTTTGTAATTTCCTGGAGGGAGTTCAGCCCATTATAATCATTCGGTTTAATTCTTAAAATCAGGGCATGCAATTACTGTTGTAAAAGGGGTTACATTGGAATGATACTTCTCAACTGCATAGGGGTCTACCCAAATATGGTGTCATATAAACATTTCAATGCAACATTGTATAATCTACACAAAATTTTTTGCCTTCTCAAAGAGGGAAGTGGGGAGGAATGGAAAGAAGAAATTTGGAACTCAAAATTTTAAAAAAATCCACCAAAATAAATGTTAAAAAGTTTTTACATGTAATTTGAAAAAAATATACATAAAGAAAAATTCCAGTGTGAGATAAGAGAATGAGGAGGGGAAGAAAATGACTTCTAATCACTCTTTACCTCAGCAAAATAGTTTGTCTTCTCTCCAATTCTAATGAAATTAAGGATGAAGACCTTCTAGGTTTACCCTCAATAAAAAGATAGTTTCCATTTTAAAATATATTTTTTCCCCTCTGGCTAGACAGTGTAGTGGATAGAGTGCTTGATTTGCAATCAGGAGTTCAATCTGCTTCAGGCAGATTTATTCACAATTTTCATTTATTTGTAATTATTCATTTATTCATAATATTCATAATTCTGAATTTATCAACAAGATCACCTCCCGCAGTAATTTAACCTCTTTTAACCTCAGTTTTCTTATCTCTAAAATGGGGGTGATAATAGTACTAACTTACAGAATTCTTGTGAAGATCAAATGAAATAACTTTTGTAGAGTAATTTACAAACATCAAAGGATCATGTAAATGCTATTTATTATTATTATCATCATTCTTAATTATAAAGTCATTCTTCAGAAGAGAAGAAACAGAAGATTAGTGCAAATTTGGACGCTTGCCTCTGGTTAAATGGTAAACAACAAAAACTCAAGAAGCCATTTGTGCTACTCTTTGTCAAATCAGATCACACCTTTCCATCTCATGTACCTGTGAGGAGTTTAGGTTATACATTAGGTTCACCTCAAAGTTTAACTCAACCCCTTTTTGGAAGAACTACCTATATTGTTAATGATGCTTGCAGCTCCTGTGTAGGTGTAAGACCAATAACACCAGCACATAGAAGGGCTGCAAGCACAGATTCTTTGATCTGCTTTTCTAAAGGAAAGACAGCTTCAAAGGGGTCAACAATTTTATTTTAATTAAACAATGCAGACAGATAAGTAGAAAGAAGTGCTTATCCAAGAAATAATTCAATAGACAGAGCTGCAACTGTCTAAACAAAGTAATAGATACATAATCACCAGGCAAGGAAGCACCAACATCTGGGTTCACAAAAGCCAGGTGTCCCCTTTTGAAATGGCTACCCAGAGTCTTATCTGACCAAATCACAAAGACCCCAGGCGAACATTCTTCCCATGAGTGAGCCCCAAAGCAAAATGCCAACCTCCCAGAATATATATACTTTTGACTAATAGGCTCAGAGTCAGAAGAGATCACAATCCATGTAACTCAGGGTTGTAATGCCAAGAAAGGCAACTTCCAAGGTTAGGATTACCAGCATAGTAAACCCCATTTGTTCAGCAAACATTCACAGAACAGAAAAAGTCAAAATACACAGTAACTTGTTTCTTTAGCAAGTTCTCAATTCAATCCAGGTACTACTCCACCCCTAGAGACAATGCATTCATTTAGTCAGTCAAAAGTCTCTTCTCAAATAGAGATTAGTCTCCAACCATAAACAAAGTACATTCATTTGGTCAATCACTCAAAGGCTTCCTACCCCTGAATCTCAAAAGGGGCAGGAGAACACAAAAGGCCATCCACCCACTCTCTGCCTGTAGAACAGTCCCAGAACCCCTGAAGACATCAGCAAGGCCCTCTTCCAGGATTTCTGTGCAGGTACCACAAGAAAATCCTCCTTCTGGGCTTCTGAACCAACAGCAAGGTTCCAGGACTTCTACAACAGCAGCACTGTCCTTCACCATCAGGTGAATCTGGCAAAACAACATCAAAACAGACAGACAAAATACCAGCATCACAGCCATGCCTCCTCAGTCCTTGGCAGTTCCAGGT
>CM053583.1:119773069-119803614 GCA_028627135.1 Pseudochirops cupreus | reverse complement strand
TATCTATCTATATCTCCTTAGAGCTGTAGCACCAATGCAATATTCACAGTGCTCATGGTCACTATAAATATAACTGCATGGCGCTTGATCACAAAATATAACAAATTTTCCATATAGAAGACAGAAGTAAAAAATTTATTCAGACACTGGAAAATTGAATCCCAAAACCAGTAAGCTAATTCCATTATAGTAGCAAAAAAGTTAACAAGCCATAACAACACAGCATACTTTAGCCTTCCCACAAACCAACAAGACTCATAAGCCTATCTGTCTCCCTTGGAAGTATCCTTTCCTCTCAACTGTCTAGCTTGCTCTGACTCCTAGCTTCCTGTGGGCTCTGCTCTACCCTTCAGCAAATTCCTCCTACCACAGACTCCATGTGACTACATTCAGCAGAGTATATTTTCAAACCAGGGAAGGTCTTCAAATTCCCTTAGGCTTATTAAGGGGCAGGGAAGATCTCCAGATTCCTATTACCCTTACAAGAGCCTAGCACACTGACTGGTACATATTATATGATTAATATTTGTTAGATCATTAAAATATTTGATTTTCTGGCTTCATGCACACTTACACGTAGTCCAAAGGTTAAAGGTTTTGAGGGAAAGGAAACAAACATTTATTAAGTGCTAGGCACTGTGCTAAGCATTTCACAAATCTGGTTTTCACAACAACCCTTTGAGGCAATTGCTATAATTATCCTTATTTTAAAATTGAGGCAATCAAGATAGCAAGAGGTTAAGGAACATGCCCAGGGTCACACAGATAGTGTCTCAGGATAGATTAGAACTCAGGTCTTCCTGTCCCCACTGGCTGCTCTGATCCCTAAGGGGAGAGTATCACTTGGACCCATAGGTCACAAGACCTTAAGGAGGAAAGAATCATATACCACCCTTTGAGAGAGAAGCTCTCACCCAAGGATGCAATATAGCTGTTGATAAGAAGACCCCTCACAAGGGGAGAGAGAAGAAAGTTGGGATTAGGTAGAGAGACTCTTACTAGTGATGTGACCAATTAGTTCACATAGAGGCAAAACTCAATCATTTCTACATGCTGAATAAGACTGTGAAGAGCCTTCCAAATTTCCATAACTTGTGCCCAAGCTCCAGTAGATCTGTCTTTATTATAGTTGGATTTATAAGAGAATTAGTTTCCTCATCTATAAAGTGGGGATAGGGCTATTTAAATTAGATGATATTATAAATCTCTTTCAATTCTAATTCTGTTGGGTATTCCATGGACTATGTAAGAGATGTCATTTTTTTTTTTAGACTTGATTATACAGTTCTGATAATTTTTATTAGACTTTTTCTGGTACCTGTGATTTTTTGGTCAATGAACATTTTTTTAATGATATTCTTTGTTATTATGAACAATAACAACATCTCTGAATTCTTAGTAGGTACAAATTATATCAATACGTTTTCTTGGGTTTTATAGGAAATGAAATTCATTCCATTATCACTCTATAGAATATTCTTTCCCTTGGCTTGATTTCTCAAAAATTAAATAAGCATGATGGCTGTCATATTCTCTTTGTTCAATCTCATGGGCCAGTTCCTTTCTACAATTTGCTTTTAAATGATCTTCATTTCTGCTTGTTTTTCTTCAAAGTCTGGTTAGAGGCTATTAACACTTTTTGTTTCCTATAACATTTTTCTGTTCTGATAGAACAATAAAGCATAGTTTTCTTTTAATAGCATTTGCCTCTGGCTAAAAAGGAAAAGCAAACTTTTTTTTCCTTAAGAAAAATAAAAATTAATCAAAGCTATATGTAGTAATTTTAAATAGTCTGTAAAATGTGAATAAGATTTCTAAATATAGGTTTCATTTCTCAACAGTCCTTATTGGTCCCAGGCAGTTTGTTGTATTCTTGTGGGTTGAGTACAAATTCCAAAGTATGTTTTTAGAATCTTATTTTGAAATCAAACCCTTTTTTGTGCTTTGGGGAGAACATTACTCTTTTTACTATTAAAACATCTCCTAGGAGGACTTAGAAATTTTATCTTAAAAACAAATTCTACTGTTTAACCTACAAGCCCAAATATGAACATACCTATATGTTCTCTTACCATCTTAAAATCTAATTATCATTTTAATTAAAGCATGCAATACCCTGGGTCTTTCTGTTTTGTATCTATGGCCATTCCAGAAACTATCCCTTTCCACTCTTCTAGGCTCTACCTAGATTTTCTAAATAACTGAGTTGCTGGAAAAAATACATTAAGTGACTTGTGGTAAGTTGAATAATAGTAAGTTCCATGTGGGCAGGGGGATGTGAGGAAAAGACCAAATTTAGAATCCTACCTAGTTACAATCCTTTATAATACTAAATGTCCGACATTAGTATTTTGGTGTGTGGGTGTTTTTTTTTTTTTAATAAGGGTATGTTGGTATTCTATACATTGACATTCTAGAGCCATGTAATGGCAAGCAAAGGAGTATTTAGCTCCTTGTTTCAGTTCAAGTGTCTTTGAGCCTTGCCCATGATTATATCAAGTCTGTCTTGGAAACAGAACCTGTGAAGCCCATAGTGGGAGGGACTTGCTAAAGACTGGAAAAGTAAGAAGGAAGAGATGGGTGAAACAGGGAGGAACTGAGGACATATAAAACTTGAGCACAATTGGGACTGAGCAGAACTGAGAAGGAGAACATTTGTGATGTCCAGCACTTTGTTTTCCTGTTCTGTCTGGGCTGATTTGTGTTTGTGTTGCTTTGTCATGAAATGACAAGTCTAAATAGAGTGACCACAGAGTCTGAATAAAAAGTTTTAGGAGCTTTATTTTACCAGCTGGAGCTGACTCCATGCCAATTGTTAAGGAGAGCAGCAGCTAGCTCAGGGCTGGTGAATCTTTTATACAGTACAACTTCATTGTTTGGCTCACTAACATAATTTGTCACTAAGCTAATTATGCTCTGTGTGTGGAGGAGAAGAAAAATGAAGAAAGAGACAAACTACCCCAGCCCATTTCCCATACCTCAGGCTGTTTCACTGACTTTTATCTCAAGTTCATCTCGAATTCATAAAGTTTTTCACTTAACTAGTTCCTGGCCATTTCAGTCAGACAGAAGCATTCTGTCTGTTGATTTGTGTACTTGGTCAGACAGAAGCCTTCTGTTTGTTGTTTGTGTTACTTTATCAGACAGAAGGACTCTATCTGTTAATCATGTTACTTTGTCAGACAGATGCATCCTGTCCATTGACTTACGTTGATTTCACGGGCAGTAAGTGAATTGAGATGATAGTGCCAGCAATGTGTGTGAATGTTGTAATACTGCTAAGCTGGATGTGTGTACAGATTGTTGCAGCTCTGTTAAGTTTTCTTTTCCCAGGAACAGAGACTTCAAAGGGTTTGAGGTGGACTGGTCACCATGAACTTTGAGCTGGAACAGGAGCTGGAACAGGATCTGGGAGCTGCCTACCTGTGAATCCAGATGGCTGTTGGGTGAATTCAGAAAAGAGCTGGGAGTATGGAAGAGGAACCATGGAGTTTGGGAGTCAGCCCTTGGTCAAGATGAAAGGAACTTTCCTTGGGTATTTAGTGCTGACTGACAAGATCAGGATTTCCTGTGACCTAGGGGTAGGAGTACTTTGTACTTTCTGCCTCTCAAGGATGATTGAGTTAAGGATGATTGGAAGCTAGTCTCCAATCAAGATGAAAGAAGACTTTTTGATTGACAAAAATTAAAACAATGTGTACTTTGTATCCTGAATGATATCTTTTGTTTAAAACTATGTGAGCACTTTAGTAATGAATTGTTACATCACTGTGAATGTTGAACTTTGGTTTCTCTGAATGTTTTGCTTTAGTTTATTGCTGAATAAATAGAGAGTTCATTATAGTATGTGATCAGAACCTTAGGGCTATTCACAGCAGCAGTCCTCTGGAGAGCTGTGTGTGCTTGGTTTTACAAACCACCATAGTGATTCTAAGCTAAAGGTTCTGATTTTATCATCTTTTTCTGTAATCTTTTAAAGTATATTTGACAACTGTATTAAGAC
The DNA here is from genome assembly GCA_028627135.1 of Pseudochirops cupreus. NCBI lineage: Eukaryota > Metazoa > Chordata > Mammalia > Diprotodontia > Pseudocheiridae > Pseudochirops > Pseudochirops cupreus. The sequence goes on along the minus strand of CM053583.1, from coordinate 119,799,611 downwards.
ATTCTAAAGACTTAGTTGGCTTAAGGGACTACAGTTTCAGGCTGATGGTGTCACTTTCTCATCACAACAGTCATGAAAGCACCAAGGAGCTCTGATATTTAGTTGTTAGATTATGATGGATAACTCAGAAAAGGAGCCCCACTCAGCTGCATCAATTGGAGGTATCTTCAATGTGTATACTTGTTGAAGCTATGTCTAAGTCAATCTTTTTTGTTTTTTAATTGTTGAATGAATCTATAACTACCTCTATTTGTTCCATTATCAAACTGCTGAATGACCAAAGTTTTTCTTATTTTGTTCTCATATTGAACCTAAACTACTAGGAGACTTCCCTGAGTCAGGCCCAGCTAAGACCACTACCACTACCCTTCTCTCATTTATTTCCCATCAAAAAACTTCCCTAAAACAAATACATAAAACTAATCCAGCCAATGGTCAGAAAAGGTATATCTACAGACCATCCTAGCAGGAAGTTTATTTCAGCATCAGTCTTCTGGAGTTGTGATAAGTTACTGGGTTGCTTATAGTACCTAAATCTTTCATAGGTATTTTCTTTTACAACATTATATTGAATAAATAATTTTTCTGGTTCTGGTCCTTCACTCTGCATCAATTCATACAAGTCTTTCTAGGTTTCTCTGAAAGCCTCTATTTCATAATTTGTTATGGCACAATGATATTCCCTTACATCCCTGTCGCATAATTTGTTCAGTGACTCCAGGCACTCCTTTTGCTTCCAGTTCTTTGCTACAAAAAGAATTGCTATAAATATTGGTATACATCTTCTATTTGTAAAGATTTCCTTTTACTAACAGTCAACACTACTTAAATTGAAATGATTTTTTTTTCCCTAGGGAAGGATAATTATTTTAATTTCATCTTTGATTAAAATTTCCCAATGCTTGAGTCATCTCTGCCTCCTTATAAGCTTTGTAACTTTGGAAAACCTGTTAAATAAATCAACAAGCATTTGGCAGATATCTACCATGTACTAGACTCTTTGCCTATGAGAACTTCAGTTTCTTATTCTGCAAAATGGAGATAAAAATGCTTGAGTTACTACTTGACAGGATTATTAAGATCAAACAAAACAGTGGATCTGTTTTGAAACTGTAAAGCACCAGACAAAGGTGAGATAACCCTGCCTTACCGCAGGTTATAAAACATACATTAAATCATTATATTTTCTCTTTCCTGAATTCTGTTGTTACCCCACCTTCTTGGGGTAACTAACCACTGAATTCATCAATGAGGTGAATAGATGCTGCAATGGATAGAGGGCTGGATCTGGAGGCAAGAAGACCAGAGTACAAATTGTCCTCCAGACACTTACTGTGATCCTGGACAAGTCACATAACTTCTTCTTTCTGCCTCAGTTTCCTCACCTGTACAATAGGAATAATAATATCATTTACCTTCCAAGGTTGCCGTAAGGAAGAGATGATGTTTGTGAAGCCCTTTGCAAATTTTAAAGAATTATATAAATGCTAAGGATGATGATGTTAATGAGAGTCATGATCTCATTGATCTAAACAATGCAGCGTTGTTTGCAACCCATTCAGTGTTTCTTTTCCTCAGCCTTTTAAAATGAATGACATTACCTAAAATTCTATCTGATATGGATCAGTCGAACACAATTTTTTTTGTTGTTCATTCATTTCAGTAGGGTCCCTATTTGGGGTTTTCTTAGCAGAGATACTGGAATACATTGCCATTTCCTTCTCCATACAATTTACAGGTGAGGAAACTGAGCCAAACTAGGTGAAGTGACTTATCCAGGGTCACACAGCTATTAAATGTCTGGGGCCAGATTTGGACTCAATCTTTTTTACTTCAGGCCTAGCACTGTATCCACTATACTACCTAACTTCTAACACAAGTTTAAATTAAACTATTCAAGAGTGGAAATAATCTTTCAGCCTTTACATATCATAGTGTATAATTTTTCTATTTCTTTTCTAAATCCAGTGCTCATGAAATGGATCTAGTAAACCTGAGAAACATATAAAGAACTCCAAAATTAATCATAGAACTATTTATTCTTATTCTAATAAGGAAAGGTGATGAGGTAAGGCAGACAGGGGTGTTTGAGACCTTGGCACATACTGGCTGGGTGACCCTGGGTAAATCACTTAACCACTTTTGTACCCCAGGTAATCTTTTAAGATTGTAAGTGACCCAGCTCACATGCTTCTTGATGTAAGACATTTCTTTACTGGTAGTTCTCTAAAACAATGTCAAACCTTTCAAATCATTCCTTATCCCCAAATAAATAAGACACTGTTCTGGTCACTAGTGCTCCAGGTAACTATTGATCACTGTATTTTCTTACTTGATTTTTATTGGCATGCTTCTTTTAGTATCAGTGTCAGTCAGGGTATATTTTCTTTTTTGTTTATTTTATTTCTTTTTTTTGGGGGAGGGGGGTGGCAACTGGGTCCAGGGTCACACAGCCAGTCAGTTCTTCTTTTTAAAAATTGGTCACAGAAGAGGAGAAAATTGGATAGATTACTTCAAATTTAAGAGTCTGCTTTTTACTGAACGTAGAAGTCTACTGTCTGCAAGTGATTTCTTTTCTTTTAATCTTTGAATTGATTTTTCAGAAACTAAAAAGGAGAGAACCTTGTGAAGTTTTTAAATATTCATATCAGTATTTGTTTACATGCTAAAGAGAATAAGGATAAGAATTGATAAATTCTTATCAATTTTGTGAAAACAATAAAAATTTTTAGAAGCAAATGTGCATTGTTAGAGTACTCTACTGCATAACAACTAATAAAGGTATGAGTATTAAGCTAATGCTTAAACTTTGTGTTGCTCTGTGGGCTCAGGTTGGTTGACATTTCCATGGCAGTTTAATAAGATTTTCATACTTGAAATTTAGTCACAAAAAGGAGTAGTGGCTCCAGGCCTTTCTAGTTAAGCTGCTATTTGGTAAGTTATCTTACTTTATTTGCCATTGAGCTACTCATATACATGCATTGATAATTCATCTGTTTGACATTGTTTCTTCCATCCAACATTTCCCTTCTAAGAGGTTTACTTAATGGTCTGAAAGAAATATTTCTCCTATTAGAGTTACAAACCTTTTTCATGTGAATAATGTTGTTCCCTTGTCTTGAATAGTCATATGTTTCTACTGAGGAAATATATGGACTTTTACAGAAACAATTCCATAGATATACTATGAATCATCACATAGCCTTTCATCAGCTCTGTTCATTTTTTAACAGAATTGATTTTTTTTAACATATTGATTTTGCAGCCAGAAAGTAACAGATGTTAATGAAAAGTAGTATTTTCATTCTTCCCTTAGATTTCCATAAGATATTGAAATAACATTCTAGGCCAAAAGTGATGCCCTCAAATAGGATTTTGTTTTCAAATGATAGAAAAGTCAATATCATTTCTTGCTTTTCAAATTAATCTCATGTTTGTGAATCTCAAGTCATTAATATAACGAGATACTGGCCAATAAGGGTTTAATCCTTTGATTGTGATCAGTATCCTGTTGTGTGCTGCCAATTCATATGGATGCTTGTGGAACTTGCTTATAGAAATGCATGGTGACATGAAATGGATGGCTCCTGAATTTGATTGAGAGCATACACCAATTTTCTGTGACTCTTTCCTGTCCATTTTCTGGTGGTAAAGAGAAGTCTTTTAATTGGTTGCTGAGCTGTAAATGAATTTAATAAGATTAATAAGATTTATGAGGATGTGAAACCATAGCCTCACTTCCCTGGAACAAAGTGAGGAAGGACATCTGCAAAATTCTGGGTGGGAGAAGGACTGGCCATTTTATTTGCTATATCTTCTATCCTGCAATGATATATGTCCCCTGAATAAGTGGCCATGGTGTTTCTTCTACCCTTATTGTGTGGATTCTTCCTTGGTCAGAAACAAAAGAGTATTGTAGAAAGAACAACCTTGTGAGTACTGAAAGGTCAAAAGAGTTACCAGAGTTATCAAAGGAAGCTAAAGGCAGAGACTGCCATAACCTGTGCAACCAAGTCAGGTAAGAAGCCAGCAGAACCCCAACAAGCTACTTGCATGATACAGTCCACAGTGAATCAACCTAGCAACTCAGACAACCAAGGGAATTATGGTGCATCAATTGATTGTGCCACTTTTGGAATCGAGCTTCGAGGGAGGAATGTTTGCAGCTATCACTCTAAGGTTGAGCCCACTTTCCCCAGGGACTGAAGCATAGAGAGAAATGTGTGACCCAACTTGTGTTTTGGTAATTTGGGTTTCAACTTATTTTCTCATTAAATATCCCATTATGAAAGAATTTTAATTGTTTATTGCTATTACTGAGGTATCAACTGGTTTAAATGAGGCTGAGAGGTCTGAACTAGCACTGGCAAATTCTATTGAGACAGTAATAAGTGGGGGTTGATATGAAGAGAAGACATTAGGGGACTGATATTGGGCAAAGGACAATGGCATTACAAGAATCCCACAGCTCCTGAAGGTTACCTAGTTAAGACTCTAGAGGTGAGATGAAGTAATAGGCTTGCTTTAAGAACTCAACTCATGGCGGGGGGGGTATTAAAAGTAAGGAGACTTGCTTTAGAGCCTTTCTACATGAATAATTTTGCTCATATGTTATTTGTAGAAATGATTTGAATCATAAGCTGTTGCAGCTTCAACAAGCATTTCTATCAACTAAATGCAAGACATTGTGGTAAACACTGGGGCTATAAATCTAAAATTGTCCAGGACCTCAAAGGTGACTTGGGAGTTATGACCCTAGAAGATTACAGTACCTTCAACAGAAACAGGGAACGTTTGGGAGGAGAGAGTTTGAGGGAAATATTAGTTTCGCTTGGAACATGTTGAGTGTGAGATTCAGCTAGTACATAGAGGTGATGATGACCAGTAAGCAGTTGGCAGTGAAGGACTGGAGTTCTGGGCTGTCTCTGAATGCCTTGCACCAGCTAGCTTTGCACATGGTAGACACAAATGCTTATTTTATCAGGTAATACCATGACAGATTTTGCTAGAATTGGAAGGGATAATGGAGGTTACCTAGTCTAACCCTTTCATTTTGCACGTGAAGAAATTTGAGGCCAAGGAAGGTTGTATAATCTGCCAAGATAACACAGGAATCAGAACTGGATTTGAACTCAGGGACTGCGATATTAAATCCAGTGTTCTTTCCACTGCACATAAAATTGGAAGTTATATAGAGATGCCAAGGGAATCCTAAGGGATGAATGATATTACCAAGGGAAAGAGTATAGGAAGAGAAGAAGAAGGCTCAGCACCCCACTTTGGGTGGCATCCACTCTCAGCATATATGTGACATATGAAGACATTTTGTTTTATATTTTTTTCCAAGTAAGGTTTCAATGAGGTATTATCTCTGTGAATATCAAATGCTCCGCTTCCCCACCAACCTAATTTTCTTTTCTTATCAGTTACAACATGCAAAAGCTAGAGAACAAACTTTTATTGTTCAATAGAGGACTATTTCTTACAGGTGAGGAGAAAATTAAATCTGTTTTAAACATGCTATTATGCTCCTACCCTCCCATTTAATTCCCCTTATGTCTAAATATTCATTCTTCCCTGCTCATGGTGAGAGGATGATCATTCTTTTATTTCCATGGGGGAAGATAGCCATTCAGAATGGGTAAGGTAGGCGATTCTCAGCTTGTCCATTTTCCTAAGCCCTATGTGATTTTCTAGCTCAATTTTAATGGCAAGTTCCATTCAACAGGAGGACTTTTCATGGGCAAGAATCTATATTGACTCTTTCAGCACCAGTCAGGAATGATGCTGACTCCTTTGCTTACTGAAGCTTCAAAGTAAAGAGCCTTGATCTCACATGACCAGCAGAATGTGATATCACTGAAAGTGATATTTGTGAGTCTGATACTGAAGCAAAACTAATGCATGAATGAATAAAGCATTGATTAATCAGTTGCTATGTACAGAGCACTGCTAAGTGCTGGAGATGTTTATAGAAAAGTAAGATGATCTTTGTTCTCAAGGAGTTTGCATTATGACTGAGAAATAGGAAGCCTTGTGTCAAAGTCTCAATTGTCTACTAGACAATTTCAACAGGCCATGATGAACTAATTACAGCAAATATTCTGATCATCACAACTTTGGCAGGTCTTGTATAGAGACAGACTCATTCAGAAATTTAGGCATGGGGAAAATTTCTAAATTCCTTTTTCTCTAGTGTGCTCTATCTTCATCTTAGTTATTTTTCACATACTTTAGATATATTCTTTTTTAGAAAGCTTTGCTAAAGAAAGCCTTTTCATAGGAATATTTACTTTGTAAATATATTAAGAATAGAAGTACAAACATTTTACCCCAATACCTAGGGGCATACTTGTTCCAGTACCACTGTGGTCCCTGGGGATAGTGGGCTCAGAATTAACTCATTTTCTATACAGAGTTTTGCCCAATCAAGTTCACTTACAAATTTGTCATAACCGATAGCTGAATAAGTCCTCATCTGTTCAACTGTTGACATAGGTCTGAAAGATCACTCAGGACTTGACTCTTCACTGGCTGGTTTCTGGCAGATCTTAGTATGGATTCTACTTGACTTCTGCAAGCTCTCTCTCCTGACCTGTCAAAGGTGATAAGATACTAGTCATGTACAGTCTCTTTAATTTAAAAGTAGGAAGGAATAGACACAACAGGGATAGAAGCAACAGAAGGACCATCTGCTTTCAGCTTCATGGCCTTAGTGAGAAGATAAAAGCCTGAGGCATTCCTCCCCACTAAGGGTTTAGTCCTTGATGCCTCACTTGAACTCAATCAAGAAGGAATAAGGATCCTTAGATATATTCCTAATAAGTGAAATGTTTTATAAGAAGACAGTCTGAATGAATTTGGTATGTTTATTAATTGTTTTGTTTCATATATTTGGTAAGAATCTTCTGGTAATATTGGACCATTAAGTGATGTTAATTTATTTGGTGTATGAGGGATTTTTTTTCCTTAGGAATAGAAACAAAGAAAAATAAACAATTTCTATGATTCCTTTCCTCTTGTAAAGTGTAGCCCATGCTGTTGATTTATTGGATGACTACCTGGCTTTCTACAAGTTCAATTAGTAATTTGAAATGGAACTTCCAAAGGCATTCTTTGAGGCAACATAAATATCAGAAGAAAAGTGCTAAGAAAAGAAATTCTATCTCAATGAAGTTCAATGTTAAAGCAGCAGACAGCCTTGATGCCATATTGGGCAGAAGCTTGTCAACTAACTTTGAACAATAATTGCATTTCTGTGTGTGTGTGTGTGTGTGTGTGTGTGTGTGTGTGTGTGTAACCAATGCTTTCCTCATTTTGTTTGTCTTATTTTGTTATTGGGTTGTTTCAGTTATGTCTGACTCTTCATGACCCCATCTGGGGGTTTTCTTGGCAAAGATAATGGAGTGGTTTGTAATTTCCTTCTCCAGCTCATTTTATAGATAAGAAAATGAAGCAACTAAGGTTAAATGACTTGCCTAGGGTCCCACAAGTGGGAAGTGTCTGAGGCAGATTTAAACTCATAAGTGTGAATCTTCCTGGTTCCAAGCCCTACAGGTTCTTCCCAACGACAATTTCTATAAATAAGCAAATGTAACTGAAGTTTGGAAGTGGGTTATAGGAAAGGAGTCAGCGCTTAGATTTAATTACATGGTCTTATTTTAACATGACAAGAGTTGTGAATAACAATTAAAAGAGTGAAAAAAGATGGAGAAAATGAGAATGAAGAAAGATATGTTGATTACTCAAGTAGATGGACAAAGGTATTCACCTAGTATGTTTAGTGGACCTTGACTACAGTACCCCCAATACCAAGAGTCTGGCCATTATTGAGACTTCTACTTAGTGCATAAAGTGTATACTGGAGGAGGAACTGTTTCAGACAGAATTAATGATTTGTTGACAATAATATAATAATGATAATCAAAAAAACATTTTTCCTCTATATGTTTTTGAAGGCTTTGTTATATAGAAGATAAAGTATTTTATGCTAATGCATACTTACATATAAAATAATATTTATTTTAGTATATAGCAAAGCATTTATATTCTATTTATTAGTACAAGACTTGGGGTTAAGCATGTGAATACTTCAATTCCTTTGACAGGAAACTTTGACTGTCCATATATTTTGTTCTTTCGTATTTAATATTTCAAAAAGTTTGTGGCTTTATATAGGACCCACAATGGCAACCTAGCCACATTTATGTATTTATTTCATCAACATCATAATTATTGATACTTGCAGATTATCATCTTTTCAAAGTTTCTCATTTTACCTGCATTTCTTCCCATGAAATATTGTGCTTAACTGCAACAGAGCAACAGTATAGACTTATATTATAAACAGTAAAAAAAACCCAACATCTTAACAGTAGGAATGATCAAAGCTTTTTGCAGAGACAGAATCAGCTGGCTGTATGTCATTATTAAATGCAATCAAAAACTACTTCTAAGGCAAATCTTTTAGTTATATGACTGATTTGATGTAGCTTAAGATACATATTGCATATGACAGAGCAAAACAGATTATTTTTCATTTGTGTTTGACTACAATATTCACAACATTTTTCTGTGCATAATTACATGAGCTACTTCATCTAACTGTATCTTGAGAAACCGTGTCCCACCGTGTAAAATCCAGACTTCTTTGCTTGGCACTCAAAGTTCTTCATGATTTAGACTCCCATCTCTGCCAATCCCTCCACTTCCTTTTACAGCTTTATCTCTCTGTCCCCCCCAATACTATATAGAGCTTAAGCTGCAACTTCAACTGTGCTAATCACAAATCCTCAAACACCACCTGAAGTTTCCTGTCTTCACACAGTTTTCCATGCCCCCCCCATCAACTAGATTAATAATAACAGCATAAATATAATAAAGTATTTTAATAGTTTAAGGAAATATAACTTCTTTAGTATGGATTCACCCACTGATACAGATCACAGTCCTTTTATAACTTAGTAAATGATGTTTAAGAATTGTTATTGGCAAAAAAACCCCATCTAACTCAGTGATGATGATGGTGATGATGATGATATAACCCTAATAACATACTTACATAATGTGCTCAAGTTTAAAGGTCATAGTCATCTCCTTTATAACCTTGTGAGATGGCACAAGCTTTATTACCCTCATTTTACAGATAAGGGAAGGAAGATTCAGGAATGGTGACTGAGTTGCTCAGAGTCATGTAGAAGAATGCTTTAAGCTTTACAGGGAATGCTCCCTTTCAATATTTGCCTCCAATTCAAATCTCCTTTAAACTTTTTGGATCCCCTTCCTCTCTTCCTGCTACCTCTGCTTCCCCTCTTCCCTGCCTTCTCTATCCTGGCATGATATTTTACTTGTACTATTTTATGGCACTTATTCACACTCTCTTTACAATAGTTACATTCTGTCTACTATCTACTATCTATTATCTACTATCTACCGCCTATTTACTATCTCGATTTTAAGTTTCTTGAAGTCACGGACCTTTATTTATTTATTTTTGTATCACTGAAACACCTAGACACCTACTGAATGAAAAAATGAATGAATTAATTTTGTGTAACTAGGAAGGTGATGGTGCCTCTTTAATGTCTGGAATATTCATTTAAATTGATAGGGAAATATTCATTTTAGGTCAAGTTTTCCCATATTTGTAAAGCATTGTAGTAAGAAAGTCTGGAACAACATCACATTAAAATGAGCAATTATTTATTGTCGGTAAGCCGCCACACAAGGAAGACAAAAATAACTTGTGTAGGAATCCTGGGGGAATCAGGTATAAGCACATGAAAGATTACATGATAATTTTTAAAAAGTTAAGGCAATAATAGAAAAGATGTCATAAGGTGTTACATGACTAATTGCTACATAAATTTATACATAATAAGTGCTATGGGGTTAAGAAGGAGAGAGAATTTTTGCATTGCAGTGGTCAGAGGATGTTTTAGGAAGATGGTGAGATTAAATCTGAGACTTGGAGAATGCGTATATTGGATGGGTAGAACAAAATGGCATTTTGAGCCTAACAGTTAGATTCTTAAAATTTCATTAAAACATTTGCTCTAGATTTGGTTGTTCTTGATTAAGGGTAATTTTGGTCATACTCAGTGAAGTTTACATATTGCTTTTAATGTACAGGTATTTTCAAGTAGATAAACTATATTGGAAAAGGGAATGGGAGTGATTTAAATTTTTTAAAAAAGTTCTGAACTTTAAAAACACCTAATAAAATTAGCGTTTCTGTATACAAAATAAAATAGAAAAAAGAGGATGGTATATGAAACAATAAATCCTTCCTTTCTCCCTCCCTCCCTCTCTCCCTCTCTCTCTCTCTCTTATTGCTAATCCCTCTTACCTTCCCCTCCTCCACTGAAAAAAGAACAAATAGAAATAAAATACCTTTAACACATATACAGAATCAAGTACAACAAATCCTCACATTGGCCATGTCCAGATTTATATCTCACTATGCCTTGAGTCTATTATCTCTCTGTCAGGAGGTGGTTAGCAGGGCTCATCAGTCCTCTTGTAATTATGCTCAATTATTGCATTGGTCATTGTTCTTAAGCTTTTCACAGTTGTTTTCTTTTTACAATGTCATTATTATTATGAAAATTGTTCTTTTGATTCTGCTCACATCAGTGTGTATTCATTTATAGAAGTGTCCTCAGATTTCTCTGAAACTGTCCTTTTCATAATTTCTTTTGGCACAATGATATTCACCAAGTACCTTAGTATTAAGTTTCAGCCATTCACCTTAGTACCACAAGTACTACCTTAGTTTCTTAGATTTCAGTTCTTTGTCACTATTAAAAGAATTCCTGTATGTGTATGTATATATATGTGTATATACACACACACACACACACATTTTTTCTCTTTTCTTTGATATCTCTGGGCTATAAGTCTAGTAGTGGTATTAGTGGGTAAAAAGGTGTGTTGTACAGATTAGTGACTTTTAGGGCATAGATCCAAATAGCTTTCCAGAATTGCTAGATCAATTCATTGCTTCACCAATAATCAATTAGTGTGCCTTTTTTTCCTGCATCTCCTCCAGCAATTGTTGCTTTTCTTTTTTTGTCACTTTCACCAATCTGACAGATATAAGTAGAGCCTCAGAATTGCTTTAATTTCTATTCTTCCATTAGTGATTTGGATAAAAAAAAGTTACATAGATGTTGATTGCTTAGCTTTCTTCTTTTAAAAACTGATTGTTCATATTCTTGAGTCACCGTAATTAGGAAATGTTGACCTAAGTATAATCATCATCAAGCTTTTGTAAAGAATAAGTAGACAACTGAGTTAATTGTTGATTTGTCAGGCAAAAGAATTCTTCTTTTATGTAAAAAGAAAAAAAATAAGTTGGGGCGGCTAAGTGGCACAGTGAATAGAGCGCCAGCCCTGGAGTCATGAGGACCTGAGTTCAAATTTGGCCTCAGACACTTAACACTTTATTAGCTGTGTGACTTTGGGTAAGTCACTTAACCCCAATTGCCCTCCAAAAAGCAAAAAAAAAAAAAAGAAAAAAAGAAAAAAGTCATTGCTACATATCATATTATATGTAACAGTTGCTTAATAAATTTATTGAATTCAATTTATTTAATTGAGTTTTGGGTTTATTTAAATTGAGACAGATTAATAGTCTACTTTAATTATGTCATAAAAGTTCACATCTTTTCACCAGGACACCAAGTTAAAACATCATATGTCTTAAAAAAAGGAGGAGGGAATAAGGAATCCCAATTTTCAAAGAAATGCAACATCTCCATGCTTGTTAAAGTTGAATAAGATGACAGACCAGCCACTTTTCTAGAAATTACATGACATTCTTATTGAAAGGAATAACTAAGGCTCTACCTTCATGGTTCTGTCTTCAAAGTTCTTAAAGTCATCACTTTCTTCTTTTTTGTGAAATAGTTTTCATGAACTCAGGGTGATCTCTGTGACAGGACAAGGCACCGGAGAAGAATTTTTGTTGGTGGAGTTCACATACTGATTCACTTAACATTTTTAAAAATGCATATTATATTCTTCTGAGGGTGAAAAATGTTAATAACGTGGTTTTGGCCAGATGTTTTCCAATTAAAATAAAAAGAAAAGAAAAATGTGTTTATGTGTATGTGTATATACAAATATATGTGCACATATGTATACATATAGGTGTGCATATGCATGTTTATATGTGTATGTGTGTATATATACACACATACATGTAAATATGTATACAGATACACATATATTCAACCATAAAGCTTTTCATGATCCAAATTGCAGACCTAAAGAAGGCAGGGTAGGACAGGAATTAAGGTCTCATATTGAGAGTAAAAATGAGGAAAGAGTTTAACTAAATGTATAGAAGTTGTAGTTGCAACAAACTGTGTTTTCAGCCCTTATCCTCCATTCCTCCTCCTGCCTCTCTGAGGCTAATCCCCCCTTCCAATCCCCCCCCCCCCAGTTACATAGTTCCTCCACTGATTTTTGCTGTCCCTCCCTTACCAAAATCAATTGCCTAGACAGTAATTGAATTAAGGGCAAGAAGGCCAGAGGTACCTGGGATAAATAGAAATATATATATTTTTTAATTTTGAGGAAATATTCTGTGTTTTGCAATGCCAGGTTTTTTATTCTATTGCTCTGTGAAGTTCCACACTACAAGGAAAATCATATTTTATCTATGATTACTTTTAATGCTTTCAAATGTAATAATAAAATATTACCAACTATGAATTCCAGAAAGATGATAAAAGTTAGCTATGGTCTACTTTATTTTACCTGCACCAAAGAAAATAAGCTAATAAGAATAAAACAATGTTTATAGTCTTCTATCCCAGGGGACATCTTTTATAAGAATGTTGACCATAATTTCTCAACATACAATGCAAGTAAAATTTAATGGGAATATATATAGATGTAAGTTCAATATGAGTGGCATCTATCTTTGTTTCCTTAGAGTATACCATGACATTATATAATATTTAATTTAGAAATAAATTTTATGATAGTTTTGTTTCTTACTATATTAAAAAGATTCTAAATCTAAAATAAGAAACAATTTAACTTTATGACAAAAACAGCAACAATTTACTGATTCTTCATATAACTGAAGAATAGACAATCACCTAGCATCCTTCTCAAGAGAGCAAAAATATAAAACCAAATTAAAAATAAAACCCAAATAAACCGTGGAAGGAAAATGTGTCCTCTATTTCTGTTATTTTTCAAATACTTTAAAATAATACAATAACTCACCAGGGACTGCCTCATAACTGGTTCCTGACATATAAAGCAAATAAATGCATTTTTGATGATGAGATGATATGAAGAAAGAGGAATCATTTTCTCCACTTTATTTTCTAATATGCATTACCATACTCAGATTGGGTTGTGTGGTTTTTCCTTCATTATAGAAGAGGATCATGACATCAGGGAGATAATGACATGACTTGTAATTGACTTTGATTTGAGTGAGGCTGCGAAAAGTCACCACCCTCACTTTCTTCTCCAGAGCTATCTGGGTCCAATGGCCAGATGTCTTTCAGGATGACTGACGATAGCCCAGGATGCAGTGGGAGACTTTGGCCCTTTTAAACTAAGTTCTTTCCAGGTTCTCACTTTGAGTGAGGCAACCCCCATTCAGCGAACAGGTCTTTTAAAGAAGTGTTCAAGGGATGACTACTTTAATAAAAAAAAAAATCAAGCTGGGAGGGGAAGACCCTCAGAGTTGCTGGCCATAAGAGAAACAGTTGCAATTTACATTCACTTTGAGCCAGGAAGGCCCCCAAAATAATCATAGTGGTACTTGGGCAGGGACTTATTGTCTAATCTATGAGATCCAGCACACCCAAATTGGATGGTGATAAAATACAGAAAGCTTATTTTTTGTTGTTGTTTATAAATCAAAGTTTATGCCATAGTCTAAGGATAAAGCATCGCAATTTTTAATTGATTTTCCTTCAGAATTATCTCAAAGCAATGATATTTCAACAGGCAATAGGATACATTCAATAAAAACTTTAGGGTTCACCAAGCATAGGAAAGCCCTTATTACGACTAGAAATTCTCTAGTCTAACTCATTCATTTGTGTGATGAGGGAAACTGAGGATGAGCAGATCTATTGCCCGTGGGTTACATGTGTAGTAAGTGACAGAGGCATATGTCAGACCTAGTTCTGATGAATCTAAAACAAGAACTTGTAACCTTTACTTTGTGTCATTTACAACTTTGGCAGTCTCGTGAAGACACTGGGCTCCCTTTCAGAATGTTTTTAAGTATATAAAATATAATGTACAGGATTAGAAAGGAAATTAATTACATTACAATTAAGATGTGATTTCCCCTTACCCCACCAGTTTCATAACACCCCCTTCCCCCCTGCCCCAAATCTATCTGAGGACTCTGGAGGTCTGTGGACTCCAGGTTAAAAAACCTCTGCTCTAAAATCAGTCCTTTTTGACTATTTCCTTGTGCAGAAAACCTTCAACTTTTTCATAGTTATATACGAAACTGCAACAAAGATGAAGCAATTTGGTCTTTGCCCAAGGACCCAGAATATGGGGGACTGTATATTTAGAAAGTGCTAACAGAACTTAGAATCCTTTAGTAGTATAGAAACAAAAGAGCCAACACATAGTTTGCAAGACCAATTGGTTAACATGGGAAGCCATTTCCAGAGGTATGTTACTTCCTTTTCTTACCTGCTCCATCCCCACTCCCCACATCCTCCAACTACATTAGTCAAACCAATGTCCTGGAGGATTTTCTTGGCCAAGATACTAGAGTGGTTTGCCATTCCTTTCTCAAATATTTTTATAATAGCACATAATTTAATAATTTGTACATAAATTTTATATTATATATAAATTTTTTTATATAAAGCCTTATTATTTAATCTTTTTTCTTTTGCTTTTTGGAAGGCAATTAGGGTTGTGACTTGCCCAATGTCACATGGCTAGTAAGTGTGTCAAGCCTCTGAGGATGAATTTGAATTCAGGTTCTCCTGATTCCAGGGCCAGTGTTCTATTCACTGTGCCACCTAGCTGCTCCCAAGCCTTATTTAATCCTCGCAACAGATCTGTGAAGTAGGTCCTGCTATCTCCATTTTGTAGGTAAGAGTAGAAGAGGTTAAATGATTTGCCCAGGGGGTCCTGGAGGATTTGTCTTAGAGGTTTTTGTGTTTCATCCTGGGTCAAAATCCTACCTCACTTCAAATGAAATATTGTATACTGTTTGTAATCTTGCTCAAGGCACAGAATTATACATAAAATACAGTGTATTATTTCTCTCTCAGTTCAAGGATAACTTAAGAATCCTTTTCTGAGGCACCTTGGGATAGTAGATAGAGAACTGATCCTGGAGCCAGGAAGACTTGAATTCAATGCTTGACATAGACACAAAATATAGGTAACCCTAGGCAAATCATTTAACCTCTTTTATCCTTAGAAATAGCAGAACCTACTTCACAGGCCTGTTGTGAAGATTAAATAAGGCTTTATATATTTAAAAAATTATATGTAATATAAAATTTATAAACATATTACATAATTATGTGTTATTATGAAAATATTTGAGAAAGGAAAGGCAAACCACTCTAGTATCTTTGCCAAGAAAATCCCATGGACAGTGTTGGTATGTTACAGTGTGTGGTGTCACAGAGTTTATACATGACTGAAAAACAAATAATAAAATATAAATTATATATATATGTATATGCACAAACATTGAAATACTTTGTGAATATTATCTACTATTTTATTATTCTGTTGGCTTATAGTAAATTAAAATGTAAAATAATTTCATTTTACTCAGAAATGTGGGGAACTCTCCACTTTTTCCCTGTTTTTTTTTTTTTAACTTACTACTTGTTTTCTGGAGGGGCTGAATTGATGGAATAGAAAAAGTTGATCTTTCATTATATCAGCTTTTATGCTATTGTGAATTCAAAAGTTTTGAAATGAAACTCTATTTCCTCAGTATCCAACATTTTATCCCTGTTCCTACTTCTGGCAAACCAAGGTCTCTTCTGATTTAAACTTGTAATCAAAACGTAGTGATTCCAGATTAATTTGAAAAGGCTTATCAATGGGAAAAAAAATTTTCATGAGGACCATTTAAATAGCTTGCTGGGAGTGTATTTGGTTATCTCTAAATTTTCAACATTCCATCACATGTGAGACTTATATGGGAAACAACTTGCCAGAGGGACATGTCCCATATCAGAATTTATTAGTCAACAGACTTCTTATGGTGAATTATGGCTTTGTCGGATAGACTTCTTTCTTCCTTAATGCACTATATGGAAAATTACACATATTCCTGTGCTGAAAAAATAGACATTATATTCCTATGCTCCCCAAGCTGTAATATGTACAGTATATCCCTGTTGGACATTTCCTTCTCCAGTTTATTTTACCAGATGGAAAGAGCAAATGAAAATCCAAGTCAGACTCATCTACCACCTCATAAGTTGTATAGCCTACATTATGCTGAAGACTACTTTACTTTTTTCCTGCTGAATTTGCTCAGTTAATCAGTTATGTTGGCTTCATGTGCATAATATTATAGCTATGAAGCTTAGAGAGCCTGTGAACACAGTATCGAGGTGCTCAATGCATGCTTGTTGATTGACTATAAAATCATCTAGTCTAACCCTCTCATTTTAACGAGATGAAACTGAAATTCAGAAATGTTAAGTGACTTGCTCCAAACAGATCCAAACTTTGGGATTTATTTGGTGAAGTTTGGATTCAGTCAAAGAGCTGCACTTGAGGACCTAGAGGGCCACATGTGGGCTCAAGGTCATGGGATCCCCAGTCATGTTGTACATCAAATACTAAAACGAAGATGCCAGAAACCTAGCCAAATATTTCTTTGTCCTCAAGTTCACCTGTTGTTGTTCAGTAGTTTGTCGTATCTGATTTTCTGTGACCCTGCTTGGGATTTTCTTGGCAAAGATATCGGAGTGGTTTGCCATTTCCTTCCCAGCTTATTTTACAGATGAAGAAACTAAAGCAAACAGGGCTAAGTGACTTGCCACCTAGTATGTATCTGAGGCCAGATTTGAACTCTGGAAAATGAGTCTTCATGACTCCAGTCCAAGAGCTCTATCCACTGTGCCACTTAGTTGTCTCAATTTATAACAATAAAGGGCACTAGTATAACTTAGAATTGTTTTATAAACATTGGAGCTAGAAGAAACCTTAAAAACTATTTCAATCATTTCAAAATACAGATGAAGGCATTGAAATCCAGAGAGGTTACACAGCATGCACTTCTTCATCAAACTGTCCTTCAAAGCAAGTATAGCATATAGCATAAAAATATTAAATAAAATATTAGAAAAGAAGCTATATACTACCAATATTATACAGTTTGATCAGGTTGGCCTTATACCAGGAAGGCAGGGTGGGTTCAATATTATGAAAACTATAGATACGCTAGATTACACTTACAAAAAGAGTAACAAAAGTTACATGATTATATATTATTTAAAGCTTTTGAGAAAATACAACATCCATCCATTTCTGTTAAAAACAACTGAAAACATATGAAGACGCGGACTTTTTTTTTCAACATAAGTAGTATATTCCTAAATTGAAGAGACATTATATGTAATAAGGATAAACCAAAGAACTTTCCAGTAATATTGTGGGTAAAACAAGAATATCTATTATCACTGTGAGTACTTTATGCTGTGTAAGAAATAATAGCTACAGCCATAAGACAAGAAAAGTAAATTGAGGTAATAAGAACAGGCAAAGAAGAAATAATTATTGCTTTTTGTAGATGCTATAATGGTTTACTTAGACAACTTAGAGTCGCAAAATGTATTGAAACAATAACTTTGGCAAATTTGCAAGATATAACAAATTCACGGAAATGCCAGTTTCCATGAATTATGAACGAAATTCAGCAAAAAAGAGATAAATTTCACTTAGAATAACTACACAATGCACAAAAGACTTTCGATTATATATACCAAAATAGATAAAAAGAACTATTAAAACAATATTTATGGTAATAAAGGTAAATAACTAGAGAATTATTAGTTGTTCATGGAGAATACAAGGTAATAAAATAAAAAATATCAGTACTATATATTTTATTTGCTTATTCACTCTCATACCAAAGTACCAAAGGATCACTTCATAGAGCTACAAAAGTAATCATGAAACCCATTAGGAGGAAGAAAATGTCAAGAATCTTATGGGTGATCATGCAAAAAAAAAAGCAGGAAGGAAGGGGCCTTACAAGTCAGTACCAGATAACATTATACTTCTAAGCTGTAATCATCACAATTTAGTGTTCACAGAAAGGAGAGGCTGGTAATGGAACTAATCTAAGACTAAGGAGGTACCCATTAATTGGGGAATGACTGAACAAATTAAGGCATATAAACGTGATGGAATATTATAGTGCCATAAGAAGTGATGAAAGGGAAGATTTCAGAGATTTCTATGAACTGATGAAGATGAAGTGCGATGCGTCAGGAGAAAAACTGGTGCAATCATTACAACAGAATAAAAACAAACGACTTTCAAAGATTTAAGAACTTCAATCAATGTGATGACAGACAGACAAAAATTGCAGAAGACTGATGAAGCATGCCACTCACTAACATTGTGGTGATGAACTCAAGATGCAGAGTTAGACATAAATTTTTGGACATGTTCAATGTGGAAATCTAGTTTATGTGATTACCCATATTTGTTACAGGAGTTTTGCTTTTATTTTATAAATAGGACTGGAAGAGAAAAAACAAGTTAAATAATTGAAAAAAGTAAAATAAAAGTTACGAAAAGAAGACATGGTCAAAGGCTAAATTGTGAAGCAGGTAAAATTCATGACATAATTTTTTTTTTCAGCAAATTCTTGGTTTTCAACATACTCTCACTCCTTACTTATTCCTCCCCTATTCATCTCCCAACCAGCCCCACAAGTTTCCAATAGTCTTGTGCCATCTCAGGTTTCTGGTATAAAAAGGAAGAGTATAATGTACCTAATAACGTTAGAATGAATCAAGGAGTACTACTCCCCAAAGTATTTGAATAATAAAAGAGGATCCAAGGCAGAAGAAGCTATATAAATGAAAGTAATGGTAGAATTTCAGGTGCTGTTGTAATAATATTTAAATAAGGTAAATGGATTGATACTCTGAGCAAATTATTTCATTTTACTGGCTTTCAGTTTCCTCATTTATAAATTAAAGGGATTATCCCTGAGTCAACTCAATTCAGCAAGCATTTATTATGTGGCTACAATGTGCAAAGAAAAGAAATATGAAAAATAAGGAGTAGAATACAATATGAACAACCATAATAATAATGATAAGAGTCCCAGTCTAGAACAAACTAGCAAAGGAGTAGAGAAGAAAACCTGAGGTCCCTTGTAGCTCTAAATCCTATGATAGTAAGTCCATCTGCTTCTAAAGCTGATCTTCCTTCAAAGATTAAACATTACAGCTCTAAATCAGATGATGCCATGGTCAGAGGTCCATCTACATCAGGCTTTCTTAACCAGAGGTCTATGAATTTGTCATTCTTAAAAATAACATTTTGATATAATTAGTTTCTTTTACAATCTTTTGTATTTTATTTTATGTGTTTACAAACATTATTCTGAGAAGGGGTCTATACGTATCACTAGATTGCCAAAAGGGGCCATGGCTCAACAGAGGACAATATATTAGCAAGATAAGGTATTGTTCTACTGTAGTAACTGTCATGGCTAAAGTCTGCATGTCCTATTATTTAGTACTTGTCTTAATGTGAATCCATAACATCTAAAATTTTAAGTTTTGGTTGGTCTAGTGTGCTGGTCAGTTTCCTAGTAGAGCATAGGTCAAATCTGATGTTCAGATTTTGGCAGTGTGGACCACAATGAAAGCAGATTACTGATGAATGCGTTCCCCATACCTGCTTCTTTATGGATGCATTTGAGTTATTTATTTGTCTACTATTCTCTTTAATAAAATTGAAACAACGATCGTTACTCTATATACGAGAAAAGGAACTCATGAAGATTAAACATATGATTTTTTCTTTGTATTGTTTAATATAAAAATATAGACATTTAGGCACTGTAGGAAAATAGACAAGTCAATAGGTAGGTATTAAATGAAAACTGAACAAACCTCAAAACATTCAGATTTAATTCATGTTGCAAGGTCTCATGATTCCTTTGGAATTCTCTTTGGTCCTTGTATTGATCATTTAAGTTCGTTTAAGTCTTTCTAAAACCATCCACTTCCTAATTTCTTACAGTACAATAGTATTCTATTACTTTGTTTAGGGGAAAACTCCCCAATTGATGAACATCTCCTCAGGTTCTAGTCCTTTGCTACTACAGAAAAAGGTGCTTATCAATATTTTTGTACATATAGGTTCTTTTCCTTATTTTTCGATCTTTTGGAATGTAGAACTAGTAGTGGTATCATTGGATCAAAGGATATGCACAGTTTAATACCTTTTTGAGCATTGTTTCATATTACTGCCTAGAATTTTTGAACCAGTTCACAATTCCACCAAGAATGCATTAAAGTATGTTTTCATACATCCTTTGCAGCATTTTTTCACTTTCCTTTTTGTCAACTTATCCCATGTTATGACCGTGAGGGGGTACCTGAAAATTGTTTTAAATTGCTTTTCTCTAATTATTAGTGATTTAGAGCATTTTTTTTTCATATGGCTATTGAGAGCTTTGATATCTTTCTCAAAAACTGACTACATACTTTGATCATTTATCAATGGCTCTTATTCTTATAAATTTAAGTCAGTTCTCTACATATCTTAGAAAAGAGACCTTGATCAGAGAAACTTACTTCAAAGATTCTTTTTTTTCACTCCACATTCCTGCATCTCTTCCAAATTTATCTGTCTTGGCTTTGCTTGTGCAAAATTTTAAAATTTTATTTAATTAAAATTGTATATTGTATCTTGTGTGAAGATTTCTATGTCTTCTTTGGTTATGAATTCTTCCTTCACAGATCTAACAGGTAATGTTTCTTTAGTTTGCTTAGGCCTCCTTTATCTTTCATAAAACTACTCTTTCTTAATTCAAATCCATAGGATCATAGATTTAGAAGTGAGAGGGAACCTAGAGGTCATCTCGGCCAGAACTTCTGAAACTTTTTCCATTCAAGACCCCTTCAGTGCTTCTTAAGTTGTGAGTCATGGTCCCATATGGGGTCATGATCCACATTTTAAGAAGCGATGAATTCTATTCTAACTCCATCATTTTACAGATGAGATTAAAAGCAAGCCATGCCTTCCATGTAAGTCACATATATGGTAAGCAACAAGAACAGATTTCAAGCTTAAACCTTCTAACTCCATACCCATAATCTTTCAAAAGCACTTAGCAAAAAGAAAAAAAAATGAAATTTAAAAAAAAGTTTCAAATGAATGGCACCGTGTGAGTACTAAATTGAATGGAACAGAACAAGCTAGAAAATAACTCTATAAAGTATATCTGGTAAGAAAGCAGTTTCCATAGCAACTGTGGTTTACAGATTACCCTGTATCTAGCTATTTCTTGCAGTATATCTGAACAGGGATATCTTGTATATAACCCTCTTGGAAACCCTATAACTATCCAACATTATTACATAAATAAAATCCTTCTAATTGGAAAGGGCATATTTTCACGTGCACTCTGTATCGGAGTTTGCATATCAGTGACTGACAAATTGCATTTGTAGGTATTCTTTGAAATACCAGCAGTTAAAAGAGTTGATGTAAAATCCAATTATATCCTGTCCCTGCGTTATGAACACACAGAATGAAGGCAAGTAAATTCTAATAATCTGTGATGTACAGTTCCTCATAATAAAAACAAGATCTTCAAACTGTCACAAGTTATTTTTTCCTAAAATTTATATTTTGATGCAGCTATTAATTGAATTGGTGTTAAGCTTCTTCACTGCACTGACTTCAGGAACTTTTTCAAAGAGGCTCCAAATCATTGCTTTAATCTCTGCATAGGAACACAGTTTATATCTCTAACTTAAGTTAAAAATAGCAAAATGAGTATTCAATACACCTTCATCTCTATTTTCATTGCAAAGAAAAAATGGATTTCTGTTTTTTTACACAGTGATTGAACTTTTCAAATCGTCATTCTAATCAGCAGGTGCACGTAACTGACAAATGGTTCTGTCAGTGGACCATAACCATATAATTAGGCTGTTGAAAGACATTTCTGTCACTTGCTAACAGAATGGGCAAAGTGCATATCTCTTTGGTGTTTATGCTGTCAGATATTTTGCAGTACCCTTTGCAGACAGAAAAGAGGTTCTTTTTACAATGACCAAAGATTTATCTTTCTTATATACATTTAAAAACACCCAGCATTCAGTTAGTAGGTCATGTATTTCATCCATGGCTTTAAAGCAATATGAGTGATATTAAGTGGGCCATTTAATACTATTAGGTCTTAGTTTCCCTACCTAAAAATGGGTTAAAATTTCTTTCTGCTCAGTTGATCTAAGGATGTTGTGAAGTTAAACAAGATAAAAATATTAAGTATTAAAATATCTAAGTATCACATAGTATTCAGCTCTCTTGAAATTTGCTTTTCCTAGGTTGTTATTCTATTTTTCTTTTTAATTAATATGCCTTTTCCTCTCATTTAGCATCTACCTAATGTTCTTTTTGTGAAAATATCCATAAAGCTTGGGAAGATGAAATTGGGAAAGGGACTGGTCTTGATTAAATACACACAGAAGAAATCTGAGCTGGGTTGGGACAGGGAGGTGAAGACAAAAGAAAAATTTAAAGGCACCTGGTTGCACATCTCAAAATATTTCCGGGGAGAGAGTACAAAAAGAATGAAAAGTGTCTTGATGGATATCCTTATCTCTTGTTCTCCAACTCTGCCCTGCTCCCCCCAAAAGTATACAGGAATAAAAGCAACTATTAATCCATAAATCTAATTTTAAGGTCTATAAGATGTTTGTGAAAATGCATTTATTGGTGGTAATGTTGGTAAAAATATGAGCAGAAAGTGCAAATATTTTTTTTTCTCATCATTATCATGGAACTGATTATAAGAGGTAAAAAGTAAATACTTTATATATATATATATACATATATATATACACATATATAATACTTTATATGAGATATAAGGTAAATGTCTATTTATTATGTTATTATTGCTTTTTGATTGCAAAAAGGCATTTGCCATGGTAAAGTTTAAAGGCTCTCCTCTTAATCAGTGTCCTTGAATCAAGAAATGTTAGCATACTGACAATTTTGTATGCTAATATATAGAATTTCCATATCAAATGAGGGATAAAACAAATGCACATGGGCTTTCCAAAAGTGTTTTCCAATAGTGTAATGGATGATTTGTGCAAAGGACAAGTAGAATTTTTTTTTTCCATTGACATTGAAGTTCTCCAATTGCTTCTGTTTATAGATGGCTTTGGTCTATTTGTGTCAAGTCCCAGAACATTATAAGTTCTTCACTGACTTACAAGATCCTTCAAAAGAGATTGTTCTTTCAGTCTTCAGAGACTGGTCAAAGTGAATGATGAATATGCATCACCCATTTTATAACATGCATCTGAATGGTGACTCATTGGGTTAGTATATCCATAGTAAAGTCTGGGACAGGTCTTGTAGATGGACAATTAGCTTGCATCAGAATTGAATAATAAAAAAATAAGAGAGAAGGATATATCACAATTAGGAAATTAGCATCTTGTGTAATCTGGAGCTGCTTGTGAATGCAACAGCATATCTTTCTTTGTTTATTTTTTCTATTTTTGTTTATTAACATTCTTTTCTTTTTAAATTTTGAATTGTAGATTCCCTCCCTCTCAAACATTCCTTTATCACCCACTGAGATTGCAAACAATATGATATTAATTACACATGTGAAATCATGTAAAACATTTCCATATTAGGCATCTGTCAAAAAACATAAATTGAGAAAATTATACTTTGATTTGCACTCAGAGTTCATTAGTTCTCTCTCTCACTCTGGAAGCAGATAATATTTTTTTCATCATGAGTCCTTTGAGTTGTCTTGGATCATTATATTGATCAGCGTTCCCAGTTTCATCTTCAGAATTTATATTTTTTGCTTCAACTTGTCTACTAGATTTTTTTTTTAGTTTTATGCTTAATTCATTTGTTGATTTTTAAACCAACAGTTGATCATCATTACAACATTACTGTTACTATGCACAATGACCTCCTGAGTATTCTCAATTCACTTTGCATCAGTTCATATAGGTCTTGCAATGTTTTTATCTGACATTCCCCCTATACCCCATCATTTCTTATATCACAATAGTACTCTATCACAATCATATGCCACAAGTTACTTAGCCATTCATTAATTGATGACAATCTTCTCAGTTTTCAGTTCTTTGCAATAACAAAAAGATCTGCTATAAATATTGTACAAAAAGCCTAAATTTAAAATATCAGTATTATCAAGGACCATCTGTTATGGGAATCTGAAGATCTTCCCTGCCCCAGGTCCTTTGCTTAAGTGGCTCTGAGAACCTTCCCTGATTTGAAAGTATACTCTGCCCCCTAATAGGCTGAATGTGGTCACATGGAGCCTGTGGCAAGAGGCTTATTCTTCAGGGATGCACATGCCTTATTACTTTGTGACTGGGCAGTGGGTCAAGAAGGCTGTGACAATCTCTGATCAAGGAGAAGGGCATATATACTGCTGATGTGAGGTTTTACTTTGGGGCTCACTTTGAGAAGAGTTGTGTGATTTGGCCAGACGAGACTCTGGGCAGCCGTTGAGCCCCCCGGCTTTGAAAAGCCCAGATGTTGGTGCTTCCCTCTCTGGTAACTGACTAGGTAACTGATGTAATGGTCAGACGACTGGAAGTCCATCTACTGATCTGTTTCTTTGACTGCTTGTAACTTCTGTTCGCATTCTCTGAAGTTCAGGGTACTGACTTTTTACCCTGAACTAGGTAAATGATATATGTTCAATTGATTAAAGTAAGATTGTTAACCCATTTTGAGTTGCTTTCCTTTAGAAAAGCAATACATGCTATTGTTCTTTTTCATGTTTGCTTTTGTTTCTTTTTTCCCATTGTTCACTCCATTGGTTACAACCCTTCTATGCAACCAGACTAACGTCCAGTGTGAAAGTATTTGCAGATCCTATAGCTGATTGCACGCCACCATGGGAGGGAGGGGGAGGGAAGGGAGGGGAGAAAATTTGAAACTCAAGGGATTGTGGAACTGAACCTTGTAAACTAAAAGTAAACAAACAACTCAATGAAAAAAAGAGAAAAAAAAGAAAAAAACAACCCTAAACATGACCAAATCAAACATAAAAAAAAAAAAAAAGAAAAGCAGATCTAAGAAACTGCTAACAGCCACCTTGGGGATGCTAGGGTGCTTGCTGCTACACCCTCAAATCTAATAAGAATCATAGGGGTAGGAGATATGAAAAGCAAATAAAAAATGCCTGGTGAATATGAAAGGTAAGGAAAAGGTGAATGTGAACAGGCTATTGGTGTTAACATAATTGAGAAGATACATGAAGTTCATCTTGAGTACACATGTGACGAGAAAAGAAGGAAGGCCATAGAGTGGGCAGTCCAAGTGCTGTACTGGTATCCACGAATCTTTCTTATATACTGCTTTTATTAAACTGCTTTTGTGTACAAAATCTACAAGAAAAAAACTCAGAGAAAAATACCACTTGACCACAAAGTTACCTAGAATTCTGGCAAGAATTCTGGAAGGGAGACAATTGTAGATATCATTGGTAATGAATTAATCATGTAATTTAAAATATGTGTACCAAATGACATAACATCTAGTTATATAAAGGAAAAGTAGAATTAATTACAGGGAGAAATAGTAAAACTATAAAGTACAGAACACCAATGTACTCCAGAGAGTCAGAAAAATCTAACCAGAAAAAAATATGAAGAGTTAAAGATCTAAAATAAACCTTTGGAAAAGTTAGATGGTGACTCATAAATGGGAATATGATATATATTTCTCAACTCTTCATGGCGTTTTTGTAACTATTATGTATAAGGTTATAAAATCTCATACACAAGTGCAGAAAAGCATATATCTTAAACACTTCCTTTATTGACCACAATACAATGAAAGAGCATTAAAAATGAGTAAAACTAATTAGTGACTAAATAACTTAATCTGGAAAAATTGGCAAGTCAAAGTACAAATCATAAACAGGCCAGATAATCTTATGAAATATTGGCAGCCAAAAGGCAGTATGTACAAATTTGAGGGACACAGTCAAAGTAGTCCTGGGTGTAGGGGGAATTTATCTAAACACTCATCTACAAAAGGTGAAAAAAAGCCAGTTCATGAATTGGGCATATAAGTTAAAAAACTAGAAAATCAACAAATTTTTAAAAGCCCTATCAAGGGGGGTGGCTTGGTGGTGCAGTGAATAGAGCACTGGCCTTGGAGTCAGGAGGACATGAGTTCAAATCTGGCCTCAGACAATTAATACTTACTAGCCATGTGACCTTGGACAAGTCACTTAACCCTGATTGCCCTGCCCTCCAAAAAGCAAAAAAAAAAAAAAAAA
>CM053583.1:119748572-119763753 GCA_028627135.1 Pseudochirops cupreus | reverse complement strand
GCTCTGGAGGCTTTCGCCGGACTGCTTATCTCCCCCTTTCACAATCTCTACTCGCAGCTGCTGCTCTCACCTGAGAGGCTCCTCAGCTCCTCTGGTCCAGCCGCCCCCAGGGCACAGCCGTGGCTTCAGGGCAGGCAGGTTTTGATTTGTAGTGCTGATATGGTTCCTCGTAGCCGAGCTGACTTTAGTGGAAAGTATCTTTGTGTGTGTTTTGGAGTTCTAGGATTGGTTTAGAGTCCTGTTTTATGGGTATTTTGGGGTGGCTATGTGAGAGCTGCTATATGTTGCTGCTGCTACGCCACCATCTTGGCTCTGCCCCCTATGTCCATTTCTTAGTACAGTATCTGGCACACAGGAAGTCTTAATAAAGACTATTCATTCATTCATTCAAGCAAAATCTTCTATACTCAAGGTCACACTCCACAAGGCTGTCTCAATCCTTATTTTAAACAAATTTCTAACAAAGAAATCTAGCACACACAGAGTTCAGGATTAGCCTGAACTCTACAAACATGATCACTGCTTAATCCTAAACTGACTGCAGACCTCTAAGTCGTTGAAGCCTCATTGCTCATGCACTTATGGGGCACGACAAAGCTCTCATTTTTTTCTCTCCCCTTAGGTGTGAATGCCACCCAAGTAGTCCCTGAATTGCCAGCAATGAGGCAGGAAATCTACTTATTTCATGGTTAACAAACAGTAAGAAGACCCATCCTGGAATGTTTGCTTGAAGGCAGAATTACTTTGGGTTTCATGAAACATACTTACTTGACATCCAACAAGGGAAAAAAGATGAAATGTATACTTTTCTGTCACAGCTATAGCTGTGAATACCTTGTCCTATTTAGAAGTCTAACAATTCTTTCCCTTGTATAGTTTCTCAAAGTACTTCAGAGTTATTATCATCTGCTGGGCAGAATTATTATCTCTATTTTACATCTAGAAAACCTCACCCTCAGAGATGTCTTCCCTGGAGCTACAAGACTTTGTTCACTGTAAAAATAGCAATCATTCATAGGCTTCTTAAAATAAGATTCTTTAAGGATGAAAAAATCACAGAATCAAAGGTTTGAAAGTAACCCTGAACCCCAAAGTTTGTTTTTGTTTTCCTCTTTCCCAATAGAACTAGAATTATATTTATATGTCCACACAAGAGGCATGTAAATAAAAAGTCATATACGCACAACTCTATTTAACATACTGTGCCTTTGTATAGTGTGCTTATTCATAGAAAGAATCATGTAGTGTCTATGAGCATTAAAAATATAGACCTCAAGTCAAATGAAAAAAAATGTCTACGCGAACCCCTAGAATGATTCTACCATGTTTATTTACATATAGAGGCATTTATGGTATATGGCAAGAAAATTGGAATTGTAGTTGGAAGACTTTGGTTCGAATCCTTGTTCTAACGCTTATTGGCCTTGTACCATGGATAAATTATGAACATCCTAGGACCTCAGTTACTACCTCAGTTACTTCAGCATTAAAATGAGGAAAATGATACTTGCTTGAAAAATCACTTAAATAATATTGAGCGGGGATAAGCTGACCTTGGAGTCTGGTGAACCTGTGCTTGAATCTTGCCTCCAACAATTACTAGCAGTGTGACCCTGGACAAGTTATTTGACTTTTATGGGTCTCAGTTTCTTAATCTTTAAAAGGAGGTTAGTGAAATGAGTATCTACTTTACGGGTCTGTGATTATCAAGTGAGAAAATGCATGTGAAAAGCTCTGCAAACCTTAAAGTGTAAGATGATATTACCTATTTTTGGAGTCTTTGTTTTCTCATCAGCAAAAAAATGGGGTAGTGAAAACAAAATTTTGTAAGCACAATATAGAGATATCCACTATTATTGTTTTCTCCCTTGCACTGTCACCAGCAACCCACTTCCATGACAAGAATGAAGTTAAGAAACCTGTTTTCCTCTTATTGAACCTAAAATGCTGGATTTGGAAACAGTCAACTTCAGCTTGAATTCAAGTTCTGAAGCATATTACCTGTGCACCACTGGGAAGGTCGCTTATCAACTCAGAGACTTTATTTCGTCTAGAAAATAAGCATGTTAGACAAGGCAAACCCTAAGGTCTCTTTCAGTTCTGTGACCCATGATGCTATTTTGACTCTGCTGGGTTTCTGTGGGTAGAAAGTCAATCTGGGCCAAAAAAGGGGAAAAAAAAACATGGTTTCTTTCTCATTCCTCCAGGATATTTTCCTGGTCATCATCTTAATATTTTTTGTAGGTCAGGAAAGAGGAGAATAGGAAGAAGAGGACCTCCTTTACCCTTAGCTTTTCTTCCTGTCTCCTTTTCCCCAGACTATTTCTAGACACCAAGCTTAGTGGTCAGAAAACCATGGCAATTAGTAAGGCATTTATCAGCTTTATGAATTATTTAAGCTCTCTAGATCTCAGTTAATTCATCTCTAAAATGGGGATAATAGCGTATATCTCACATAGTAGCTATGAGGCTCAAATGAGATAATGTATGTTATAAAGCACTTTGCAAGCCTTAAAGTGCTACAAAATGTTAGCTATCAATTTTTATGGTGATTGCCATTTATCTAGCTCAGCCATGGAACAAGACAACATCAACTTTACTAGGAGACAGTAAAGTAGTGATATGGGGCTGAAACAGCTGCTTGGTTCTTCTTCTCCTAGGCCAATGGTGCTTAAATTTCTAACCTAAACATTGATATTAAAATAAGTCTCTATTCCTTCTTTTATAATGTAATATTAGCTAATAATGAGCATAGAGAAATTATGAGAATAGCCTTCATAACCACACAATCAATATGGCTATGCCATGTTGATTATAAATTTAGTTTCACTGAACCATAGAGATGACTTTAATGGCAGGGCTGCGAAGGACTTTAGGGATCATCTAGCACAACATCTTGATTTCACAAATGAGGAAACAGAGAGCCAGACAGATCAAATGCCTTGCTTAATAGAGCTTAGACAATGAATTAGTGTAAACCTGGGATTAGAGCCCATATTTTCTGACTCTTTAAGAGCACATTTCTTCTGGAACATCATGTTATCTCTGGTTGGCTTTGGGTAGGGCCAGTCTGAGTTAGAATAAAATCATACTTAATAACAGCTTTTCCTTCCTCTCTCTCCCAGTTTTGTCTCCACTCCCTTCCCCTTTTCCTTTGCCATGCCAAGCAAAATACATGTTAATGATAATTTCCCTGCTCTTAAGATATTTATAATGAAATTAAGACTATATATGTAAAAATATTTATGATGATTTGTGCTTTCCAAAGAAAAAGAAAATGAGAAGGACGGTATAACAGGACATACAATGAAGAGTTTTGTGGGGGAGGTTAGTGGGGAGGAACTAAGGACTAAGACAGAAGGTCATCAAGACATAGTGAGCAGACCCTATAGAAAGGTAGGAAGGGGAAAGGGAGTTAGAATAAAGGTGAGAGGAAAACCAACAGTAATATATTCTATTTTTATAGACCTCTGTTTAAGCAGTTTGCATGCAATTTTCTAAGAGCTTACTTTTCTGCAGTTACTAGTGGGTTCAAGTATGGGAAGAGAATATAGGAGATAATGGGGAAAACATGAATTTGTGGTTGCGAGACCATTTCCCAAATTGCACAGCTTTGTTAGCACATGAAAGGAAGCCTTGCATGTCAATAGATAGTCTTCTAAGCAAATTTTTTAAAGAAATTAAAAACTTGGTGACATTTGGTACATTTTCCACTAAGCCTTAATTATGGGATTCCTAATCTTTTCCCTCTTTTGACTTTCTGGTTTCAAGCAGAAAAAAAAATTAGTTACTTCTCTAACATACTTTGCTTTAGTGTTGCACATAGATATGATATGCTGATAGATAGCAGGGAAACAGGATGGTATTATGAAAAAAAAAACCCTCTTGATTTTGAGTGATATAATCTGAGCTTGAATGACATCTGTGCCATTTACTAGCAATGTGGTGATGAACAATACACTCAACCCTATCCAAGTTGTAGCTTCTTCATCTGTCAATTGGATGCAGTGATATTTGCAGTTCCTCACAAAGCTATTCTAAGAAGACTGGGGTCTATGGGACATTCAGGGAGGACTAGCACCTCTGGTGTGAGGGTTTGCTAAATCCTTTTCAGGGCTGTTCATCCATATTCACTGTCCAATCTATCACCCAACTCTCTCCTGTGGCTCCAAGAAGGTGTGGCATGTTACAGATGTACTCTAGTAAAACATCTTACCAAAATGGGCTAAACCAGGTTGGGGGTAAATGACAGGCCTCAAACCTATGGTGAGTTAGGGGGATGTCTATCCAAGTATATGAAGACTTCCCTCAGTGGAATGGGCAGATAAGACTAATTTATTCCAATGGACATGAAGGCAGCTGAAGCAGGCTCTGTGGACCTTGTAGGACTTGATCAGAAATCGAAGAAGCCAAGGTCATCTGCTGAATCCTGGAACATCTCCAGGCATTCTGACTTTTGTGTTGTGACTAGACTTTGATTATTTTGGAAGAGAGATTGAGGACTTGTGCAGCTCTGCCTCACTTAAATCTAATTCACATGCATGAACAATATTGTAAGGAGACTGTGCTATAAACTTCAGTGTTATATAATTTGAACTAGCATTATTATCACCTAGTTCAGAAGGTTCTTTTGGAATAGAGCCCTCATAGGTTTCTTTATAATAGTAGCCTTTTATTTCAGTCATTCCCTTTTTCTCTAGGAAAAAATTGTGGGAGGAGCAAGTGATATCCCCTGCCCTCCCACACAGGTTCCTTGCTTCTAACTTTCCCCCACTTCCACCCCATTGCAAACCACATAATTGTGCCTCTATCCCAATAGATCGAAACTATGTCATTATCTTTTCTCAACATTTACCACTCTCATTTAAATAAGTCTTTCTACCCCTAAAAATCTGGATGGAGGAGATATTAGCTAGCTATTACTTGAAATTTAAATACAATAATTTAAGCCTAAATATATGTACATTGATTTAGCAACTGGATTACCTAGAGCAATTTGCGACTTTGAAAATTCACCTTCTTTCTTTTCTATAGACTTTTCCTCCTCCTTATTCTTCTCTTTCAATATAATAGTACTTCCAATTAGCTGATGCAAATGTATATGAAAATATTTTAAAATAGCAAATTTAAGAGGGTTTGTCAATAGATTTAAAGTGATGTCATCACGTAGTCAATCATCACACAGGTGTGAGCTGACCACATAAAAGATATGTAGGGGTAGGTTGGTGCCTACTATGGGAGATAGGTGGCAGAGTGAATAGAGTGCCAGCTTGGAGTTAAGAAGCCTTATCTTCCTAAATTCAAATCTGGCATCTGACACTACTAACTGTGTGGTCCTGGGCAAGTCACTTAACCCTCTTTGCTTTAGCTTCCTCATCTATAAAATGAGCTGGAAAAGGAAATGGCAAACCATTCTAGTATCTCTGCCAAGAAAATCCCAAATGGGGTTACAAAAAGTCAAACACGACTGAAAATGACTGAATAACAACAAAATGGTGAGTATATGAGCCAAATAACTTTCCTTCCAATGGTAGAATTCAAAGTGTGGACTTCACATGTAATAATGGCAGGGTTCCAAGCTGTTGTGTCATCATATTTCTTCGAGTATTTTCTTTTCTCTTTGTTATTCTAGGATGAACACAGTTTGTTGTTGAGGTCCATGTTTTGGCATACAATGTTTAAGACTAAACTGACTCCTGATTTTA
Organism: Pseudochirops cupreus; assembly: GCA_028627135.1. Lineage (NCBI taxonomy): Eukaryota > Metazoa > Chordata > Mammalia > Diprotodontia > Pseudocheiridae > Pseudochirops > Pseudochirops cupreus. The sequence continues at coordinate 119,758,048 of CM053583.1, read as the reverse complement.
CTGTCAGTTATGGCCAAGTAAAGGAGGTGTTATTGATTGAAGGAGGCTTCTGGACATCAAAATCAAGTGGAGATTCCATCAGAACACACAAATCAGAAAGAAGGTTGGAAGTTGATGGGAACTGTCATGAAAAGGGTAGATAGCTGAATTGTAACTGATCAGAACTCCTCTATTAAGGACAACTTAATATATTAAAATTACTTTGAAAAAAAATTTCAACTGAAGATTTTTATTGGCAAAAAATTTCATTATTATATTAAGAAGTCTTCCTTCCCCTTGGGTTCTATAATATTTTAGACCATTATCATTAAAGGATGTTCTCCTCTTTAAACATAAGAAGTGAAAATAATCAGAAAATAATAACTGTTTATTTCCAAATAAATTTATAGAACATTTCCCAATAAACAGTTGGGAAGGAGTGAGTATAAACAAATCATGTCAATTTTACAAATGAGGAATGAAATAACCCTGGATTCCTTATTATTTCTCACCTCCCAGCTCCAGGATGTTGCCAAGGCCTGCCAATTTTATCCTTGCAATATCTCCTGAACCTAAGTCCTGCTCTCCTCTGACATAGCCACCACCCTAGTGTAGGCCCTCCTCACCTCACAGTTGGACTATTGCAAACTACTGCTAGTAGGTCCAGGTCTGCCTGCCTCACTTGAATCCCTACTTGAATCCATCCTCCAGTCACTAATGTGATTTTCTTTATGTGTAGGTTCATGCATATCATATCTCCTCCCTATTCAATAAACTCCAGTGGCTTCCTAATGCCTCCTGGAGCAAATACAAAATGCTCTGCTGGCATTCAACCATAACTTAGTCCACTCCTTCCTTTCTTAAACCTTACTCCCTGAAGGGGTATTGTTTGATCTAGTGATACCAGCTTCCTGGTGTTCCACTAACAAGACTCGATTCAGCATTTTCTTTGCTTGTCCCCCATGCCTGGAATACTCTCCTTCCTTCTCTCTGACTACTGACCTCCTTGGCTTCTTTTAAGTCCCAATTAAAACTCCACCTTCTACAGGAAGCCTCCCTCAACTCCTTTGGCTTCCAATGCTTTCCCTCTTTTAATTTTTTCCTAGTTATCCTGTATGTAACTTGCTTCATATATATCTGTATATCTTTTCCCCAATTTGATTGTAAGCTCTTTGAGGGCAGGGACTTTCTTTTGTCTCTTTTTGTATCCTCAGTGCATAGCACAGTGCCTGGCACATAATAAATGTTTATTGAATAAATGATTGAATATGGGAGAGTCAGCTTGGTATAATGGAAAAATAAAATAAACACACGCATAATCTGTCAATTGGAGAGATCTGGGTTTGAATCCTAGTTTTAACACTAGCTGTGTTATCTTGGCTAAAGCACTTAACTAAACTTTTTAAAGCTCAATTTTCTCATCTGTAAAATGGGGATGAGAAAGAGATTTTTATGAAGAGAGGACAATGTATACCTTGAAGTATTGCAGAAATATGAGTTGTTGCTATAGTCGTATAGCTAAAAATCTTATAGCTGGGGCTCGAACACAGGTCTTTTCACTCTAAGCTCAGTTTTCTTTTTATTATACCATGCCAGTGATTAATTCCCCATTCTCAAAGAAAATATTTATTTTTCCTTAAATAATGTTTTTCCCCCTATGATTGTCTGTTTGTGGTCAGGGTTCAAAAATATTTCAAACCAAGCTATGGTTTAGAGAGTCAGATGCCTCACCATAGAGAACACAATGCTTTCTTTGTCAGAAAAGGATGATGGTTCATTTCTGGGCAGGGATAACAGAGATTGAACAGAATTGGGCAGCTCAAATGGAATTAACAATAGCTTAAAGTGATGGCAGCTTTTAAGGACTGCTGGCAAGGTATCAGCAGGACGTGGAGGCGCCTTGCTTTACCTTTACCATAATAACAAAATGCATCTTTGGGGAACACAAATGTCTAAAGAGGTCTGAGGCACAGTGTATGAGCACTGGACTTAAGTTCAGAAATTCAAGTTCAAGTCCTTAAAAATTTTGGTTGTGTAACATCCATAGGCAAGTCTCTTACTGTCTCCATGCCCTGTTCAATATAAGTGACAGATGAGTTTTAATTTTCATTGATTGGGGATGTTTCCACAGTGGGAGGGCTATACAATCACAAAATCTGTCCATTTCTGATCCTAATATTTAATCTTCAACAAAAACCCATCGCAAAGTTCAAATTCAGAAAACAAATTTGATGGACACTCCATTGCTCTCCACAGGACAGAATTCAGGTTGAATTGCCAAGCATAGAAAAGTAATCTCGCAACATTCCCACAAGGAGAGTTGTCTGTAGGAGGTCAGAGGGACAGGAGATGACATTCAGAATGGGAATAAAATACAGAGAAAAGGAAATAATTGCCTGCTCTACTTCTTTAAAAGGTTAAAAAAAATTACAAAAAGCCGTTGTCATATCAGGTCACCTTTCTTGTATTTGGGGGGATCTTTAGTAGACTCACTATTTGTAAGTTCCCTATTTGTAAGGCTTTTAATTGACAATCTTATGAACCATCTGGAACCAAAAGGAAATATGACAAGAGAAAAATCTTGAGACAGGAAACTGAATTTTTAAAAATGTCACCCTAAATCATTCCTCAGCAATGTTTCAAGTCTGCTACATGAAGATATGACTCACTAGGATTGGAATAAAAATGGATACAGGCCCACGGCACCAGGAAGGCTGCTAACCATGGTGGTCCCAGGGGAAAGAATATGTCATTTCTCGGCAACATTGAGTTTCGTCTGAAACTTCAGACTTTTTTTCACATTATAGAGATAAAGGAAGACGTGGAAGTTCAGCTAATAATTTTAACTCACATATATACATGGTACAGAGAAGCAAATTTAAGATCAATGTAATGAAGAAACTTTATAACAATTAGAGTTATCCCCAAAAAGTTATCCCCAAATGGGATGCCTTGGGAGGTAAACGAGGGGTATGTTGAGCCAGCTTTGGCTAGCTCACATGAGAATTTACACCTCAGAAACTGGCAAACACTACAAATGAGGGCTGAAATTATTTTATTGATTGTCTAGAATTAAGAAAGCAATGGAGAAAACACTAATAATATAGATTAAACTTAGTGTTTCAGGTATGTATATACATAGATAGATACACATGTATATGCATATGTATATACACACATATTTACATGCACAAGTGCATATGCTTGTACACACAGACATATACATGTACGTACATGCATGTTCTGGATAGTGACACATTTATCAGATTACTCTAGAGGTAACCCTCATTGGAGACCTTCAAGCAAGATGCTTATCAAAGTTGAATATTATTTGCCAGAGAATTCTAGAGGAGACTCTTTTTCATTCACAGGGTGGGGCTGGGTGATGATTTCTCATCCAGTTCTGAGATTCCGTGACATGTTAATACTTTCAGGTTCATGAAAGATAAACACAAGAAGATGAGGAAAATTTGAATGAGATGGTTCTATAGTGGAACAGCCATAATCATAAGATGTAGAGTTAAAAAGGTCACTTGAGATTGTCTAGTCAAACCTCTTCATCTTACATGGGTCCTCGTTTTCAGGTCCTTTGACTCAAAATCCAGTCCTCTCTGTATATACCCTGCTACCCTGTAGACAGTACCACAACTCTGAGAGAGATGGGAGGAGGCTCTATGGCACTGAGGAAAGGTGGCTGGATTTGGAGTCAGAGAAACTTGGATTTGAATCATGACTCCTTTATTTCCTATCTGTGTTACCTTGGGTAAGTTATGTCACTCCACTGGGTCTCAGTTTACTCAACTTTAAATGGAAGAAACTATAGTAGGCGGCTACAAGAGTCTCTTCCATAAGGTAATTTATCATCTAAAAAGTAATCTTGCTGGCATGGAAAGTGCCCAGGATTTGCAATCATGAATTATTTTCTGCATATATGACCTTGGGTAAGTCATTTCACTTATGTAAGCCTCAATTTCCTCATTTATAAAAATGAGTAAACTGTTATGTCCTTTGTACTCTAAATCCTTTAATCCCATCCTAGTATCAGACTGGATTCAAAAGAAACTTTTTTGTTAGAAAGTTAAAATTTGCTAGAAAATAAATTATTATTAAGACCTGTCTTCCAACAAGACTTATCATTCCAGGTTATATAGTGATTTCCATTCCATTTCCTCTGCAAACAACAAGAGACAATTCATTTTCCACTGGTGGCCAGGCGACTATTGGTTAAAGCCTAGTTGGAAACATTTTGACATTTCTAAGTAAAATGCCAGAAAATGTAATTGGGATCCCTTTAAAATATGGTATTCTTATTTCTTCAACATTAGAGTAGTGCTCTGGTATTTTAAATTTTAAACCAAGAAAGGAGTAAAGTAGAATGTCAAAATTTTCCTGTTTCCCCAAAGTAAGAGGTCAGGCGCTCCTTATGAGTTCCGCAATCTAAAATGAAGTTTCAACTTTTAAACATTCTAAGTGTAATGATATCATCTGGCCTCAAGGTGGAGCTGTTATATTTCATTGCAAAAGGAAGACATATTTTTGTCTCGCCTCAGAATTCCATTATAAAATAGAATAAATGATTTAAAAAAAATCTGTGTTCAGCGACAAATGGCAGGAGGTTACAGTTCTTTCCTATGGGGGAAAGTTATCATTTCAGAAGACAGTGATGTTATTGAAAACTACATTTACATGGTATCCCATAGGTGCATGTACTTTCTGTTACAATAGGCCTATGGGAGGATTACACAGACATCTACATGAGAGTTGTCAAACAAGAGTGAAACTCTTCTCATCATGGCTCCTCATTCTGTTTTCTAAATGGGTTTTCTGTGTGCTCATTAGGGCTATTTTAGACAGTTATGGCAGCTTGTCAAACCAATGGGACACTGGATATATTGAGCCTTTATACCATAATCTAAATAACCTTTTAAGGACTCCTTTTTCTCCTACTATAAATACCTTTTGAATTTTAGACTTAAATGGCATCATTGTAATTTCACATGACTTTATTGCTAAAATGGGATCTTTCTTATCAGTAAATATACACTAGTGACCGAGGTAATTTCAACACTTGGAAATCATTCATTCAGTTCATCACTGGAAGATATCAGAGAAAGACGGATTATTTTTTTCTAATTTGGCAATTAAAGAATAAGGGAATCCACATATTAGATCTAAGAATAAGGAAATCAAGCTTTGGGATGTCTTATGCAACATTTAACTTATTGCATTTATTTCAAAGTCCTAAATAATAAATATGAGTTTAAATCAAAGATTTGTGGGAGGCACATAGTATATGGATTTAGTTGAATTGATTACATGCAGTGTTTGGTGGATTTTTCCAGGCAGATCATATACTAAAAAAATCACATTGCTATGTTTTTCAGATTCTTCCAGAAATATTCCAGGTATATCTAATGTTGGGAAGATTGTATACCGAAAAACTATTTAATTAGAATGGGAAAGACAAAACAAAAGAAAATGTACATATCATGCCTGAATTTGTGTCAGATGAAGTATTCACAGAGTTAAGTATTATAATATGAATAGTACTGCCAAATCATATGTTTCAAGTATGTGTAGGTATATATTAAAATTTTAGCACACATTATATACATATGCATTCATAGCATATATATGATATATTCACATTTATACACACGTGTATATATTCCACCAATGTCTTCTCCAGTTCCTCAATATGGAATAAAAGTGATTCTGGGTTCTCAAAGGCATATCTATCTTCTAATGCCCAACTTAGTTAAGTTCAGAGAGGTCATCACCCTCTTGTCTTCAGGGTGACAAATCTTTTGGCCACAGTTACTTTCAAAGATCACCTACCATGTCATGAATCTTAGAGAGATTTTTGATTTGCATTATTTGAGGGTAGATAGATAGATAGATAGATAGGTAGGTAGATAGATAAGCCTGCACTTATGACTTCAGACTTCATTAGTATGTGGAACTTCCAGATGAGAAACTCCTCTAAATGTAGGTTGGGACCTTCTCCCAAACTTATAGTGTTAGAGTTGCCTAGAACACTCAAAAAAATTGAGCATTCAAGCATTTTTTTTCCAGAGTTACAACACATAGGGTATGTGTCAGAAATGAAACTTGAACCCAAAGTTTCTGGATTCTAATGTCAGCCATCATCGTGAGGATAAGACACATTTATTAAATAATTACTATGTGCCAGGCATTGTGCTAAATGGTGGTGATACAAATAAGAATAAAAAGAGAGATAGACTCTCCACTGAAGGAGTTTATGGTATAATGAGAAAGACACCACCCAAAAGAGAGGACATGGATGAAGATGGGGTGGTGGTGGTTCCAACATGAGGGAAGCCTAAAAAGACAGAAGCAGAGGCAGAAAAGGAAAGAAGGAATGTTGGCTTAGATTCTATCCTTATAATGGAGGCCCTGGGAGAAGCTCACCAATGAAAGAAAGGGCCTGGTATTGTGGACAAATAGTTTTAGGGTGAGAAGACAATTAGAATGGGTTGATGTTTAAGGATAAGGAGGCTGTAGGCACTGAGGGAAGTTCCAGGGTGAAACTGCAGCTGAGACAAGGTTGAAAAAGTCCAGAAAGTCAGAAGTAAAAGTCAGAAAGGGAGTAAAAGTTGGTCATTTGATTGTCTCTCCAAAATGGAGTACCTGGGTGGAACTTACCAATGTTTTCTCTGTTAGAGTACAAGTAGAGATTGTGTTACTACTTTTTTTTATCCCTAGGACCTAGTGCAGTACCTAGTACATAGTAGATCTTTAATGAATTGCTTTTGGATCGACTGGTTGCTTGACATTTTCCTGTTAGATTTGATGAAAGTAGAGGTTAGGTGGCTATTGGGTGACCTGAAGATCAGCCCTAATGCTGGTAGCCACTTAAAAGATAGAATATTCTCGTCGGGGAGTAAATTGAGGCAACAGACATTTCTGAAGGAATATGAGTTCTGGTAGCTGAGGAGAGAGCCAATTTAGGAGTGCAGAGGGAAACTCCATGATCCCTCAGTAATGTCATCCTCCAGCAGATCTACAGTAGAAGACAACATATCTGATGGAAAGCAGGTCCAGTAAGTCAAGACCCAAAACTGGAAGAGCTTTGTGAGTCAAGAGGGATACCACTGGCCATCAAGAATTGAGCTGTGGAAAAGAACAGATTCTGTGTTCTCAATTGAGCAACATGTGCAGCAGAGATGTTGTACCCAAAAGAACCAGTATGAGGACACTGTGAGAAGATAATGGATTTGGGGATCCTATAGTATTGTAGGTATAAGCCACCTTGGCTGCTCAAGTGCACTCAGCATGTGCTTCTCTATTAACTTAGCTGTGTGTGCACCCACTTTCCCTGAGTGTATTTGTTACAGAGTGTATCCCTTGTTACAGGGAGTATTATGGGGGAATGGTTTTAATTTAATTTCTTCTGATGTCATTTCAGTAAATGTCTTAGTTTTGAACTAATTGAATCCTTTTGCTGACTATTAAAAGTAAACTCACTGATTGGGGCACATGAAATACAGTTTTAGGAATGCAGAGTCAGAGTATATTTTAAAAATAGATTAGCTAGATTGGGCTATCCAACCTGTGAGTGAATATTGGAGGTAGAATGGAAGGGGTGGTCCGCATGTAGCCCTGATTTTGGCAACATCCACAAGGGGCAGAGATACTTGCAAGGAGGGCATTGACCTGATGGATAGACAGTTAACCTGAGTTTCCAAGTTCTGCCCTTGAGCCTAATCTTGAAAGGAAGCTAGTGGTAAGAAACAGGAAGCCATCACAAGTGAGGAGTTATCCAACAGGAGCCATTGAGAGGTGACGCTGAAATATAAGCCAAAGGACTTGTTGGAGGGTTGGGACAGCATGAAATAGAGCCACAGTTGGGAGAAAGAGGAAGTGGTCAGATCATAGCCAAAATAGGCCCATGGAGCCTTGTTGAGTGACATACCTGAAAGAGATGTGTCCAGGAGGAACAGCATGAGGATACCATGGGAAGGGAAAGGAAATCAGGGTTAGTAGTGTCAGAGGTGCAAGCTGCCTGGGGGCAATATGTGTGTCTTTTTACTATGTATGAACCAACTCTTACTGCTGATACTAGGGTATGTTGTGACAGTAGCATGACAGAGACAGTAAGAAAATGAATCCTAATTTTAGAAGTGTATAGCCACAGAATACCTTAGACCCAAAGTAGATCCACTCACCTCCTTACCCTACTCACCTCCTACCTGGATCAGGAGGAGGAATTGCCAACAAGGCATATTTCCTATTGCAATAACTTCTCAGCCCAGGCTGGAGCTGTGGAGAAGAGAGAGGCCTGTGTACTCCCATGAGCTCTTTCCTGATAGCTCTGGAATGGTTTTGCTCTACCTAGCCCTATAGGTATTTCATTTCATCACTGTAGGTCTGGCTACATGATGCTGATAGGCAGAACTGAAGGGACAAATCTGTCATATGAATGGATCAAAATTTTTGGAAGTCTGTCAAGTAGAATCAAACATCTGGATGACTGGCAGAATTGTTCACCTGTGTAAACAATAGTCTGTGAGTTAATAGAGACCTATATTTAATACCCTTTTATTGTAATCTATTAACCTGAAAATATTCATGTCTGTATCCTCTAATGTGTAATCATAGAGTAATTGATGTTACTATCAATATCCTTAGCTAATCTAATCATATAGTTAAACCCCTTAATTTTAAAAATAATGAAACATGAAGCCCATGAGGTAATGGCTTGCTCAAGATCAAACATAGAACAAGTAACAAACCTGGGATTCAAATTCTGGTTCTCTGACTCCAAAGTCAATATTTTCTCTGTTATCCTTTGATTTCCTCTGGGTCTATCACCAGTAGGATTCTTCTCAAAGAAGAAAAGGGAATATTAAAAAAAAATCACAAAACAGAACCATAAGGTCAAGTACCTCTTGATCTGAGATTTCTGTAGTGCAGGAACACCCTCCATCTACAGAGATAGTAAATTATAGACTACCATATCAGAATTTATGGTTTTAGAAAGTTTTAGAGAGGCTCCAAGAGTTAAAGTTAAGTAATGCCTGTGGTCAGACAGAATGCAGATATCAATGGACAGGTTTGAACCCAGATATTTCTGACTCTATATCCCCTTAAACACTAGGCCAATCTTCCTTTCCAACATAAATTAAAAAAAAATTTCTGGAATTAAACCATAGGGAATATTATGGTATTAGTGCTAAAGATTCTGAGATGGCCTATAAACTCTTTTAATTAAAAAAAATTATTTCAATATAATTTCTTTGTAACACTATATATTTTATGCATTAAAATAGTATTTTGATAAAGAATCCATAATCCTAACCAGTTTGCCAAAAGGATTCATGACACAAGATAAAGTAATAATGCCATTTCAGTACCTAGGACACTCTTAGCTGGCCGGTTCCCAAAAGGTCTGCTTAAAGTCTGAAGAGGCACTCAGAGAAGAGATAAAGGCTAAATTCTCAAGGATCCTGAAGTTTGGAATCTCACACCTAATC
>CM053583.1:119716072-119743572 GCA_028627135.1 Pseudochirops cupreus | reverse complement strand
GGGGTTTCTGATTCTCTTTTAGAGGTTACCTTTTCCCACTCCCAAAGAATTGGTCTTAAAGAGTTAATGTAGCCTCCAATGCTTCCTGTGGGGTTCATTGGGGACTTCTAGGTTTCTAGTTAGGGCTCTAGCAGCATAAGCAGCCAATCTGTAGCTATCATTCAACCCATATTAGCTTGGTTCTCCCCATTTGTTCGACTATGTAGGTCTGGCCTCGGGAGAAGCATTAAAATGATTGTCAGGGATATGCAATATTTGGTACTGAAAGCTAGGTGCTTTTTCAGTGTGAAGAGTCCCTGGATATTATTTTGCATGTCAGGAACCTATCACTAGATGATAGCAACCTTGAAAATTTGCCATGGGGCTTGTCCTCAAAATGTGTTTGTTTGATGGATGCTACCCTGGGGACATTGGACAGAGCATTCAGCTGTGAGGAGATGGTCACAAAATGTCAGAAGGAGGCCCAGAGGTGTTGCTGCAGCTGTTCAAGTCTCTCTTTGGTAACTTCCCCATCCTCCATTTGTTTTCCCTAATTTCATTCCTGAGCTTTCAATACTCAATATGTTGCTAAGGGAACCAGGCCAACGAGTGCAGCAGAGAGAGAGAGAAGAGACAAGCTGGAAAACAGGACAGCTTCACCATGTTTTTTGTTTTGCTTTAGCTAAAATGACTTTCAGGATAATAGTTACTAAGAGGGGCCATTGGAATAAACTCAAACCTATCTAATGTTCCTTGACTCATAAATCAGCAATTGCAGTTACTGAGCCACAGGACCTGTGCTAAATACTCCTAGGGTAAATGTTGGAAGAAATCAAGTGTTGAAAAAGAAGCTGGGTTTGAAAAATAAGATCTGAGTTTTCATGTTTCATTAAACTGTAAAACCAATTGTCTAATAAGGTTACTTCTGCCTTTCCTGTAAGCATAAAATAATGATAACACAGATTTTGTTGACACACATAGTACCATTTGCCATAGACTTCAAAATATAAGAAAGGTAGGTCCTAATGGGGACACATGCTGTTATCATCAAATTTCTGTCCCTGTTCTGCCCTCACAGTCTCAATGCTTCCCACTGAGAGGATCAAGGCCATTGATGCAAGCTTTCTCAAGCTGCTTTTTCTACCTATCAGTACTTGTTGGTTTCTTGACTCAGTGTCTCTCCTGTTCCTTCCTGTTTTAAAGGAAAATATAGATTTATTCCTTCCTTCCTTCCTTCCTTCCTTCCTTCCTTTTTCTTTCTTATAAATAGGCTAACTCACCTACCTGTGGCATCTCCCGCCCCCACTCTTATAGGACCTTACTTTTCCATTTATGAAGCACTGGTATTTTAGGATGATATTCTATAGGCCAATGATCCCTTTGACTTCTCTCTGTCACTTGCCATGTTGGAAATTTGCCCACCTCCTTCATAGGGCTTCCAGTCATTGCCTTCATCTGTCCTTCTCTCTAATAATTATCCTATATCCTTTGTGGGCTGTTCTTCCTTCTGATGTACTTTTCTTTTAAATAATTAAATGTGTGTGGGGGGGGGCAGGAGTTTCTTCTGTCTAGATTGACTACATTGTTGGTCATGGTTATATTGTTTGGTTTTTGATTTTGGCTTTGCTTACTTTACTCTGCATCAGTTCTTTCCTTGCTTTTCTGTAATTATCTTCCTTGTCATTTCTTGTGGTATAGTAATATTCCATTCCTCATGGATTCTTAATGGTTTTTCAACTCTGTTTAAATCTTTTCTTTTTCCTTCCCTGGTCTTCTCAACCAGTTTCACTGCTTCAACTATTACCTCTATTTAGATATCCTCCTTAATCTATATATTATCAGCCACATATGTACACATAATAATAGTATGTATGTGTTTATGCATATAAAAATATAAATATATATGTATATGCATGCACACTCTTATGTACATGCCCATACATTGTCCTTTTCCACTTCTATACCTTTACTCACACTGCTATCTGTATACCTAGATCCTCTATCCAACAACCATCTTCTGTGCCTTTTAGCAATCAAAGCCTAGCTCAAATGTTATCTTTTCCTCAAAGCCTTTTTGGATCCCTACAGCTTAAAAAAATTCTATTCTTCCTAAGTCTTCTAGCATTTTTTATCTCTTTTGGTTTCCTTATTTTTTTGCTGTAGCATATTTAACTTTTGTAGCCTTTACAACCTTGCCCCAATTGATCTTTTTCACCTTCTGTTACATTATTCCCCTTCTCACACTCTTTGATTCAGTCTCCATGATTGTTCCATGTGTATGGAATTTGCTTCCTTCTTACCTCAGCTTGATAAAGAATGTCTCTTCTTTAAGATGCAGCTTAAGCACAATCTTCTGCATGAAGCCTTTCTTCCAACCGCCAGTGCTCTCCCTCCTAAATTGTATTGTAGTTAATTATTTTGCACATATTTTTATGTGTAAGTTTTTATTTCTTCCTTTTATGTTCGTAATGGGGCACTGGCAGAACAGCTAATGCTCACAGGTATGCGCAGAGTGCTTAGCTATTATTATTCTCAGTATGGAATGAGCTTTTTAGCCTGCTTCTAGAGAGGTGTGATTATTATGGAGTGCCTTGGAGAGATTTGGATGCATACATAGACATGCTGCAGCTGGTTCCAGTCTGACAACCATATGATCAGGAGATAGATTGCTGATTAGCATGTAGCCATAACTGGGGTACATTCAGAAGCCCCTAGCTGAACAAAACAGTTTCCTTCTCTTCAGCTGACTTCTTGCTGGATATCATGCTAGTTAGAGAAGGGACACAATGTTGTAAAGGGAGAGGGCTTGTGCCCTTCCCTTCCCAAGGCTGAGATGTATCCCAAAGATATAAGAATTTTTTCTTTGCGTAGGAGTTTGTTCTTTTGTTTAGGAGAAGGAGATTGAAGACTACAGCCTCGGGAGTTTTGAAAGGAGAGGAAAGAAGGAAGAGGTCCAGGAATGGAACTTGTGCTGGCTTTTGCAGCCATCAAATCTAGTTTTGTGGACCCAAGGAACAAGTAACAAATTTTGGGATTCAGTCCAGAGGTAGACCACAGAGGCTTCTCTAGCAGCAATATCACATTTAGACATGAACTTCATAGGACTAATGCTAAGTAAAAACTGTTTCAAGTCTGAGGCCCTTCTCCCCCAGGGACCAATGCTGTAGATGGGCTAGAGTGTACACAGTTTTCCTAGGGGGACAGAAGAGAGGTATTTATAATTCTGTTCCTGCTAAAGTTCCTTGCAAATATCCCTCTGATAAAGCTAATCAGTGTTAATTAGTTAAGTGGAAGTGGAGACTTTTCATTCCCAACTGGGATAGACCTCACCAGAACGTGACTGAAGCCAATTAGCATTGGAGATACCTCAATCCTCGAGAGAGTACCTCTAGAACCCTAAAAGGAAATGGAGCCAGACTCATCATAGGAGAAGAAAGCCAGAGTGCTTGTTTCATATTTATGCTTGAAATATTCATATAGCTATTGTTGTATGTCACTCTTCCCCCCATTGCATTCTTGTGAGTAGAGATTGTTTCTTTGTCCTTTCCCAGTCCATTAGATTGTGAACTCCTTGAGGGCAGGGACTATCTTTTGCCTCTTTTTGTATCCTCATCCCTTAGCATAGAACTTGGCTCATAGCAGGTGCATAATAAATGACTTGATTGACAGCACATAGCATATTACCTGTCACTTAGTAGGTACTTAACAAATGTTTGTTGATTCACTGTTTGATACATGGCACCAAAACGTTGGCAGATTTGAAGAAACAAAGAAGGGTTATGCTATCTTCAAATCCCCTAAACATCAATTTCATTTTCTGCAATTTTCAAAGTCTTAGGTCATTTCCCATAAATAAAGAAAATCTCTCTTCATCAGGTGGATTTACTTGAGCTAAAAGATGAGTATGGAATATTTTATTTTGACAGGGGCTCCTGAGTTGAGCTTCTTAAGGAAAAAAAAAAAAGAAAGCATTCATTAAGTGTGCTCTTCTTTCTGTCACAGGAAGAACACAGAATGTGGCTGTTGCTATGGCAAATGCAATTGCTAACAAAATACCTGCTGACACATTTTCCAGTGTTTAAGGGGGGGAAGCCCACTACAATCTAGGTAAGGGTAGCATTCTTCCATTAACCTTTTGGAGCATTCTGCCTTCTCCCTGCATATATGCAACTGCTTTAAGTCCCCAGTGGATGCTGCCTTTGCTAGGTATGATTGCAAAGAGTGAGGCTGACTTCCTTGTGTGGGAGAAGAATCAATCTCATTACCTCATTAATCCCTCCTGAAGATAAATATACCTCCCTTACAAAGCACTTTTACCTACAGGATCCCATTTCATTTTCAAAATATACCTCTGACGTTGGCAGAGAAGTGACTGAGGCAGTAAGGTAGGTAGGAAGCACTGGTTTGGATCACACCTAGATTTTGGTCCCTGGCTCTTTCATTAACTTACTGTGTGACGTTGGCCAAATCAATCCAACTTTCCGGGCTCGGTAACCTATTCAATGGAAAGAAATTATCATGGATGCAGAGATAACAGGGGTTTACAAGGTCATCTCATCCATTTTTCAGATGAGGAAAATGAGACCTAGAGAAATTAAGTGAATTTTCCCAAGGTTATTTAGGTAGTAAATAGAAAACCTGGTATTTGAAGCTAGAGATTTTGACTAGAAATCAAGCACTCTTGGTCTAACTTACTGATCTTTTAAGTCCCTTCCAGACTTGTTTCTCTTTTTTTTTTTTCAAAGAAGAAACCAGAGTGTTGGGGCCTTTAAATGACAGAGGTGGAACTCAGCATTTAGCACTTACCATTCGTTACCTGGGGCTCATTTCATTTGACTATAATGAGTCTGGTCCTGGTTTTCAGTGGCATAGTGACATTTGCTTTCACTAAAATCCTATTCTGATCAGTCACTTCTTGGGATGGATGTGAATTTAGGTCTTTGAAATCTTTGTACAGTAGGATACAAGCTATAGCAGGTCCAATTGAGAGATTGCGTTTCTCTCATCTTATAACTAACCTAGGAAAATTCTAAGAGGAGCATCACTGCATTGGCAGTATCACAGGGGGTATGTTGTTGTGGCTATGGTGATTCTTGAAAACCCTCCACTAAGTTATAGAGGAGTTGTGTTCAAATGGATAAGGGCTCTGTATAGGTAGTTTCCATGTGGGTAAAATGTCAGATTCTTGCTGTATTGAAGTAGGTAACATTAGGAACCATCATATTGCCAGGTTGAAATAAAAGTTAATCAGACTAATTTCCTTCACCTTCAGAATTCCATTCCATTCCTATTTTGCATGAAATCATTCTAGAGGATACAAATCCAATCACTTATTCCCATTCCTATTTTTATCTTTCTCACCTCATATATCTGGAATCATAGAATCAAAAATTAGAGCTTATACATCATCGGGTTCAACTAGTCAACACTTTCAGTTCTACAGATGGGAAATTGAGTCTCAGACAGATGTAATACTTGTCCAAGGTAATGTAGTAAGTAGTGAGGTCAAGACTTACACCTAGGTCTCCTGACTCCAAATGTAGTACTCTTTACATTGTATTCACTCTATCTAGTTAATTATTTACCTTAGTATATATGTTTTTAGAATTTGAATTTCTATTTCTATGCTTTTAGCAGGTTACAAAATGTAAGAAAGGGATAAGAGAGTGTCTAATGGCTTGAATTGGACTTTTCCATTTGCCAGAGAATTCACCTATATTTCTGCATTTCTCTGAAGTTCTTAGGTGCTGGATCCACCATTGGTATATTTTTCTTTATAACTCCCCAATCACAAAGTATAGTGTGCTGCCCAACAGACCTCCAATTAATGTTGAAGACAGGCAATTTCATTATTAGAAACTTCCCAAATAGAACTGCCTTCCAATACTTTTCCTGGGCTCCTCCACTGCCTTTCTCTGGTCCTTGATTTAGCTGAATCACCTACACAGATTCCAAGTTCCTTTATCCTCACCCCAGGCAAAGAGAAACATTTTTTAAAGTGGTTTCTTTCTTTCCTTCTTTATATTTTTTTAAGAGCCAGGAGTAGGAGTGTTTATACCTTCATTTCCTCTGACTTTATCCAGGATCTCCTTGGCATTCAACTGAGACTTCAAGTGCCATGTGAAGATGCCAAAAGACAAGAGCTGCCAGGTGGCAGCAGCTCAGAGAACATTAAGAACAGGGAGCTTCTTTCTGTGGGTCAGCCCATGGGGCCCCTCTCTAGAAGCTGAACTCTTCTGTATTCCACCTCAGGGGGTTAATTCTATAGTCACCACCAAGATTGACTCAACAACACTGACAGTGAGGGAGTATTCTAGTATATGGCAAGCTGAAGGTCAACTTCCTGGGCTTCAAAATTTGAGGGGCCTTACGTTGCTTCAGTGATATTTTGCTGTGCAGTGAATGGGGTGGGGGAAGAAAGGAAGAGAAAGAGGAAGAACGCTACAGACAGAGACAGACAGACAGATAGAAAGAGACATAGAGAAATGGAGAGACAGAGATGCACATGGTGTTCCACTAGCTGGCACTAAGAACAACCTGAAATTTATATAAATATAATCAGCCCTAATTCTCCTTCATCTAACACTAAGGCAAAGTATATAGGACTGTTTCTCCTCTGATATTTACTCTAATTATTTTTAACTTATGAACAAATGACCATGTTCTGCAAGCAACAAACCATGAATACTGAGTATAAATGAAGAGTTTAATGTTGCTATCAAATAAAATTTGCAACAAAGTTAAATGGACATGCTTAATGGCATGCATAAACATCTCTGTCTCTTCTGGTAATTAGGTACACACGATAAGCAATTCAGATAAATGATTGTAAATTAATATTATCTTCTCTCTGTTAAAGCAAGAGAGGCAGATATAGGTTTGATTTGAGAAGGAAAGAAACAAATAAAACACAACAACAACAAAGCCTTCCTAATGATTTGAAGGCACAATGGGCTTCCTTTGGAGCTAGCAGGCAGGATTTTCCCTCCCTCAAGGTCTTCAGTCAAAGGCTAGGTCAGTAGTTGAAGAGGTTTTTGTTCAGGAAATGTTCAAAGTTGGACTTGGATGGCCTGTGAAGTCTCTTACTCTTCTGAAGCTTTGAGATTCACACGTGTCTGGGATCAGTTGTGGAACTGACTGAAAAAATAGATTTAACAGCATTAAATTTGAGGGGACTAAGGCACTGGGATTTATAGTACAGGAAGAATAGTTCTTTCCCTTTTCCAGGAGGAGACAACAAAATTCCAGTTTTCTAGTAGGTTCTCACCAATAGCTGCAACAGCATCTAGATGATGAACCCAAAATATGTTTTATTTTAGTAAGAAAGTCCCATCTCCCACCCCAACAAAGGAAATTACCCTGCTTCATTGAAAAGAATAGTGATATAATGAAGATGGGGCTAGGCTGGCTGTCAGGAGACCTGGTTTCAAATCCTCTGATACTTATTAGCTGTGCAAATACAGGGAAGTCACAGAACTTCTATGAGTCATGTTTTCCTCATCTTCAAAGTAATACTTGTGCTACTTGTCTCCTAGAGCTGTGGTGAGAGTCAAATGAAACTTTATAGTGCTATTTAAAGTCAGCTATTCTTTATTATTCATCAGCTGGAAGGGTCCTAGGAAGCCATCTAATCTGATCCTCTCCCTTCACAAATGAGGAAACTAAGGCCTGGGGAGAGAGAATTATTTGCCCAGGGTCACACCCAGGTGGCAGTGATATAGCAGGGCTTGGAGCCCAGGTGCCAAACTTCCAAATCCAATGGTTTAAACTGTCCCTCAATCCATGGAGGATGAGAGATCAGAACTGGAGTCCAGATTTCGAGTTCTCGACTCGAGTTCCAAGTGACAGGAAAGGAACTTTAGAAAAAAGGCCAAATCCTTCTACAAAGGAAGAGAGGAGTGGGGATTAGAGTGGGGAGAAGGAGGTATGGGGTTTGAGGACTATAGACTTCCTTGTCAGGGCCAGTATTAAAAAAGCACTTTATATTTTACCCATTTTCTTAATCAAAAGTAAAACTGGTCAGGGTTTGCTGTCAGAAGCCCTGGGTTCAAATCCTACCTCTGATACTTATTAGTTGGGCAACTATGGGTAAGACCAAGGGTCTTTGTGAGTTAGTAAATAAGCATCTCATTCTTGCCTAGGTTGCCATTGTTATCATTTTGTTGTTTTTCAGTCACGTTCAATTCTTTGTGACCCATTTGGGGTTTTCTTGGCCAAGGTAATGGAAGGGTTTGCCATTTTCTTCTCCAGCTCATTTTACAGATAGGGAAACTAAGGCAATCAAGGTTAAGTGACTTGCCCAGGGTCACATAGCTAGTAAGTATCTGAGGCTGTATTTGAACTTGCGAAGATGAGTCTTCGTTATCCGGGACCAGTGCTCTACCCACTGTTCTGCCCAACTGGGCTGTAGGATCTGAAACTTAATCAGCTTTACATTTCTCTCTGAGAATAGTATTTCACTATGCCCGTAGCAGAAGTTTTAGTACAATTAAGCTACTATGGGATTCTAAGTTTGAAAGGCCCTCTATAACATTAATTACTTGAACCTTATACTAACTCTCTGAGGTAGGCACTAGAGGTTTTATTATCCTTTCTTTACAGATGGGGAAACCAAGGCACAGAGCAGTTGTATTTTCCCAAGGTCACCCATTGTATTGTGAGCTCCTTGAGGGCAAAGGACTGTCTTTTGCCCCTTTTTGTATCCCCAACACATAGCACAGTACCTGGTATATTTTGTTGTTCAGCCATTTTTCAGTTCTTTTCTACTCTCTTTGACACCATCTGGGGTTATCTTGACAAAGATAGTGGCATGATTTGCCCTTTCCTTCTCTAGCTCACTTTACAGATGAGGAAACTGAAGCAAAGAAGGTTAAGTGACTTGCCCAGGGTCACACATCTAGTGACTGTCTGTGGCCACATTTGAACTCAGGAATGTGAGCATTACGAACACTAGGCCTGTCACTAAGCTGCCCTGTCTGACACATAGAGACATTTAATAAAGGTTATTGACTGACAGTGCAGAGGCTAGACTTGAACTCAACTGTTCTTGACTAGAGTTCAGCATCTTTTCTATCATAACAATCTACTTCTTTGCTCTTCTCTCAGTCACTCTAGTTGTCAGTTTATAGTATTAAATGTTTATTTATGGAGTCACAGTTCCCTTTTATCATAAACTCCTCGAGGACAGGAACCAAAATTTAAGCAACTTTGTATTTTGCTCAGAATTTATACACATAGAAGGTACTTAATAAATTTTTGCCAAAGGTACGGATTATATAATGGATTAGACAGTGCTGCGATCAAAATCCCTGCCTACTGCCTAAAATTTTGCCAGTTTTAAATTATATTTAACAAAGAAATGGGCAGTTAGGTGGTGCAGTGGCTGGCTCCAGGCCTGGAGTCAAGAAGACCTGAATTCAAATCCAGCCTCAGATACTTTACCACCTGTGTCACTCTGGGTGAGTCACTTAACCCTGTTTGCCTCAGTTTCCTCATCTGGAAAATGAGATGAAGAAGGAAATAGCAAGCCACTCCATTATCTTTGCCAAGAAAATCCCAACTGGGGTCACAAAGAGCTTAAGACACAAATGAAACAATTAAACAGCAACAACAGGTAACAAGAAAATAGTCCTGGAAGTATTAAGGTGCAGTTACCTGGTTCCGACCACCTTGTTTTCCTCTTGGAAATGAGACAATGAATCCCACGCATACTCACTTAGGCCTGCTTTCACCCATTCACCGAAGGTCTCCTGGGAGTACAGTTCCCTGCTCTAGATGCTAGGTGCAGAACTCTAGGTCATGTAAAGGCATGTAGCATTTATACAGTAGTGAAAAACAATGGTGCTCATAGCACTTTTCCTTCTCAAATTCCCTTTCATGTGGGTTCTTTTCTCAGTAAATTCATTTCTACAGCTGTATGAACTCTTACCACTATGGAAAACAAAGGAGCTGCTGCTTTTTAACTTTGCTCAGAATAGGAGCAGAAAGCTCCCTTCAGCCCCTTCTTCTTCCTGCTTTCCTTCTTCTAAAGGTTAAACGCTGAAAAGAGAAGCCCGACAACAAGGTGGTCTCAGATTAGAGTAGAGTATGTAGGGCTTGAACCCCCACCTCACCCCTCAAATCCTTTTTGCTGCTAAGATATATTTACTTTTATATTGGTCAGAATGGCATTATCCCCCTTAAAGTAGTAGAGAAATTATTCATGAGAACTTTGCGGTAAAAGTGCCATATTCTTTGACACGAAAAAAACCCCTGAAGAATGTAGTAAAGTGGAAAGAGTAATGAATGGAGGGTCAGAAGTTCTGTTTTTGAATTCTGGTTTTGCTACTTTTCTAATCAGTGTGACATTCCCTGTCTAGATTTCGGGTTTATTTTCTGTAAAATCACGAGGGGGTGGACTAGATGAAATGTTTTCGAGTTGTCAAGTTATGATATTATGATTTGGTGGGCAGTGCATTGTAGTGAGAAGAGTATTGAATTCAGAGTCCAGCAAAGGAGGTTAAAAACATAAGCTCTGTTCTGCTCAGATCACATCAGGCCTGGAGCACTGGATTCAACTCTATTTGTCACTGTTTAAGAAGGCCGTTGACAAAGTGGAGAGTGTTCCAAGGAAGGCAACCAGGAGAGTGAAAGGCTTTGAGCCTGTTTTGTATGAGGATCAGATGGAGGAATCTGGGATGTTTATCCTGGAGTGGCAAAGGGGAAGCCTAATTACTCCACTTTGCATCAACAAAATGCCATCACTTCTAAACTCACTACCATGCTGCTTACTCAAGCCTTGATACACACTACCCTTCCTCTCCTTTGATTGGAGTGCTAGAGGGTAGAGTACCAAACTCCTCTCAAATCTTCCTTTATCAAGGGAAGAAACTAGACTTTACTCAGGATAAGCTGCTCTACATTTCAAATCCATGCAACAAAATATCCTCTGGGGAATCCACGATGCCTCTGCCTACCCCCTACCCTCTTTCCAGCTTCCTTTTGTGTGTTGTCAGCCTCTTTAGATTGTAAGCTCCTGGAGGGCAGCGACTGCCTTTCTTTTTATTAGCTGTATGCCGTCACAACAGTGACTGGCATATCATACATGTTTAATAAATGTCTATTAGATTAGATTGGAATAGAAAATTTCAAATATTAGAAAAGCCACCTTGTGGATTTTCTGTTTGATGCCAAAGGAAAGAACCAAGAACCATGAACAGTGAGTGGCAGTTGTAGATACAAATATATCTTATATTTGTATCTAACAGTCTCTCAGTTAATAAGGTAGGGAAGAGGACAGTGATATTTGTGGAAAAATATCCTAATAATTTGAGCTATTTGTAAGTGGGGTGAACCACCTTGGAAGTAGTGGCTTTCCTATCATTAGGGAATTCAAGAAGAGACTGGACAAGTATTTGTTGATTATGCTGTAGTGGGAACTCTTGTAGGGCAAGGATTAAAGAACATGATTGCTGAGGTCCTGACCAACACTGAGATTATTTCATTTCCCAACAAAAATATAGGACAGAATGCAATAAGTGAATAGGAAAGATTCGAGCAAATGTTAGAAAAAAGTCTAGGGTGGGAGAGGTTAGCTTTTGGGACAAGGGAGATACTTCAGTGGATGGAATTGGGATATTTAGGAATCTGTTCCAAGTTTGGGAGGCAGCTTGAGTAAAGGCATGAAGACAGTAGAAGACAGGCTGAGAATAGTGAATGGCAAGTAATCTAATTCATCTAGAATATTATGTATGAAAAAGAGAACAACCTGAGAGGCTAGAGAAGTAGTTTAGATTCAGTTGCAGAGGACCTTGAATCCTTACATAATGAGCTTACAAAAAGGCTCGCCATACCATTCCTTTAAATAGTGATATTCCATAGAGAATTTGAAATATGATTTGATTTGTCAATACTGAGGCAAATGGTAAAGAGAATGTTGTGATTTGGTGTCAGAAAGATCTGAGTTTAAGTTACCTCTCTAACATTGATAGTTCTGTGACCTTGGGCAAGCCATTTACCCATTGTGTGACTCAAGGAATCCTCTATCTCTCTAAGTCACAGGAAGTTAGGAATTGTGTCAGAACAGTGAGTCCCACAGCAGGAGACCCCATCTCGAGGAAATCATAGATTTTTTACCTATTGCCTTGTTAAACCTCTCCCATTTTCCCCCCTTCTCCAACCAATAAATTTAATTACTTTTTCAGGAACATTTCCATAAAGTAAAGCCAGTGAGCAGCAGTGGTGTGAAATTATTCTTCTGGTTCAAATAGAATAGACAACAGATTCTCTACTTGGCAGAGTCCTGCTTACCTTAAGCCTACGAAGATTCCACGAAACACCACCTTACCACCTGGAACATTGGCCATTACTGATTCACGAGAATTGTTCCTTCTATGAAACCTAGACACAGTGACAGCTAACAGATTGGTGAAGGGACTAAGCAATTCACCCATAAGTGATAAATCATTAATAGGAACATAACAGATATGTATATGTGTGGGGGGGAGGGTGTAAAGAAAAGAATGAACAAAATAACAAGGGCAGCAAAGCCTTCCTTGGGTGCTGGTCAGCGGATTGGGAAAAGGCTGTCTTCCCAGATATGACATCTGATTGTACTGAATGGGTGCATTCTACTTTTCCTATATGATTGTTATTTCTGGAATGACAGTTTAAGAGGCATGCACAATTTAAATGAATAAGCACTATACTATCTCTTACTTGCAGTGTGACATCAAGCAAATCACTTAACCACTCTGAGTTTCAGTTTCCTGATCTGTAAAAGGAGGGAGCTAGGATCAAGGGTCCTTTATAATTCTAAATCTATGAATCAATGCCTCCCACACCTCTTAAATTGATAACAACCATCTATTTAGAACTTTAATGCATGCAAAGCACTGTTCTAGTCAGAAACTCCTGTCCCTGATGATTTCTTTCATGAAGGCAAACTAGATCATTTTTCTGGGCTCAGTATTTACCTAGTCTTTAACTACTGAATAGGCATTGCCTCAGACAAATTGAGACCTGGGAAAGACCTTAGCTTAAAAAGGTCAAGGTCTCTTATTGCATCTGGGACCATTATCAGTCATCCTAACCCGTGTCTTGTCGCTGGATCCTGATGAGTCTGGAGGAGAGAGTTTGACAGATGACTTTGCACAGCTCTGCCTCACTTAAATCCAATTCACTTGCAAGTTAAGACATCACCCTCCTGATGTCATTGGTCTTCTTTGAGAATGAAGGATGAACAACAACCACATGCTGTCTCATTTGATACCACAACAACCCTGTACGGTAGGCACTATTATAACCCCAATTTCATAGACCAAGTAATTGAGATTGAGAGGTTAAATGTGCCCAAGGTTATTCTGCTAGTATGTATCTGAGGTCAAATTTGACCTCAGGCCTTTCTTACTCCAAATTCAGTGCTCTCAGATTTATTCTTTTATTATTCAGCAATGTCATTGCAGTCTCTTAGTTAATAAGGTAGGGAAGAGGACAGTGATAAGATCCCTCCTATTTAGCGTGTATACTTACCTTTTTTTGGTCCACCTCTCCTACTTTATATAGATCTATGAGTCCTATAGATGTTCAGAAAATATAGCTCCTTTGACTGACCCCTTGGCCTATATCAGCCCTATTCTGACTTGACCTAGACTTGCATTCCAACCTCTGTATGTGATTCTCTGGTTAAATGGGAAGCGAAGTAGATGAAAGGAGGAAAATAAAAGTGGCCTAGAAGTGGAGCGGGGGCAGAAGCACTTGACATGTTTTGTCTCTGACCTTTTTGTGTACTTCCTAAAAGGGGCATCACATATAAAGGACCTTGTTAAAGGCTATTTCCATAGTGTACTGTAGACCACTTATCCTCATAACTGAGATGAATCACTTGTAATCAAATGGAATCGCTTTAAAATTGAGTCCATTTCCAATGTATTTATCATGTTGCAAGGCATAACGAATGTTAGCACAGACCAGAATAAACTGGCACGATCTTTATATTTCTTGCACATACATGAAGTAAGTCCTCAGGGACCTGAGGGCTTTGTTTTATGAAGGCAAAAGCCTATGGCTTTACTGAAAGCAGCAGATAGGTAAGAGGTGTTTATGCCTTTTCTCTTGTGGGATGGCAGCTGCTAACAAGGGAGATGGAGAGGAGGGGGAATGTTTGAGCCTTGCAATTTTAAGTGTTAACAGAATGTATCATTGGCATACCTTGAACATCACTCTTACCTTTAAGAGATCGAAGACAGGCTGGGTAAAGTCTGATGAAAAATGAAAATGATCCAACTTTACAGGTCACACAGAGCTCATTATTTTAAAAACAGACCTACTCATATGTATACTGAAACATCTATCATGTTTCCCAGCTCGCTGAGCAGGAGCTCAGCACAGCCAAGAAATTGTGAGTCTTTATAAAAGGCTGTAGAGGGCATCATTCACCTTCTCTCCAAACTAGAAGAGAGAAAAACAAAGAGGCCAAGTTTAGAGCTTCCCAGTTATTTAATGTAACATTACCTGTAATGTGATTTAACATTTCAAACGTGCTTAATGAATGCCCATTTGTTTAGCTTCCTCAGACAGGGGAAAAATCATCTTTTATTTCATCTATAATTAAAAATTGCATTTTAAAAATAACATTTCTATTCATATCATTCCTACGAGAGGCAGCATGGCCTACTGGATAAAGTATTGATCTTGGATTCAAGATGGTCTAGGTCCAAGTATTTCTTCTGACATATACTGGTTGTGTGACGGTGGCCAAGTCTTTTGATGCCACCCAGCAACATTCACAAAATATGTATCAATATAATCTGCATGGGAGAGTAAATTCCCTATACCAGTGAAATCAGGTTTAATACCCCCAAATTAGATATGTTTTCTATTGAAATATACTTAAGTACTAGGAGTCAGGAGAATTAGGTTCTAACCTTGTCTCTCCCAGTAGCATTGGGCCAAGTCACTCTGGGTTTCAGTTTCCTTATCTGAAAAATTAGAGAAATACATTTTAAAATTTACAAAAATGCCTAATTGCTGACATACTGAACTAGCATCTATTAACCTTATGCTTAGTGGAAAAATAAAGCTGATCTTTCTGTATGGCTTTAAGGTTTGCTAAGCACTTTTCATGCTTTATGATGTTCCTGGAAACAATTTTGTGATGTAGGTGCTATTATTGAAATAGTAGTGATGAAGAATCTGAACCTTAGTTTCTAAGATAACACTGATGCTATAATAAATCCATTGTAATGCTTCCAATCCAATACCAACAAAGTCAGAGAAGCCTGAAGGTGCCCATGCAGGAAGACGAGGAAGAGAATGGATCATTTTTTTCCAGTTAAATTCAGTTCCCTAAACGGGTGGTAAGGTTGAAGAAGGTTAGACCACGAGCACATCTGAAGTGGCAAAGTGCCACTGACAATCAAAAATTCTCCCTGGCCACCCAGAACAGAGAAGGCTACTTAGATACTTGAGATACTAGATTCATTTACTCCTTATATACTATTTTCCTTTACAAGTATTGTCAGATTGTGGTCCAAATGACACAAGTTGAAACAAAATATAGTCAAGATAACATGGAAAGATTTTAAAAGCATGGTGACGATTTGGCACCAAGTCAGAGTCTTGGAATTTAGGGTCACTCATGTGTAGTCAGTTGATGAGTATAGATTTCAGTCCTCCCACTTTTGAGAAATGTTATCATGGACATCTACAAGCCATAAAATCACATCACAATACAAGCTCATTAGCACTGAAGTTTTGGTTTGAAGCCCTTCCTCTGATATCAAAGATACGCTTGATACAGCTCAACTTCAAAGGGCTAGCCAAGCATAGATGATAGATGATGGGGACCTACCTAAGCAGTTACAGAAGAGTTGGTGAAAGAGGGGTGATTATAATCTGAGTGAAAAGGACAAACTCCATAAGAACCAGGTCAGGGAGTACCGAATGCCAGGGAGTAGGACCATACTCCATAGTGGCACAGTCTTCTCCTTTCCAATGGCCTTTTTCCTTCCTTTTCTTCTAGGAGTTCAAGGGCCTAATGCTATTCTCTAGCTGCCCAGTATCATCCAGTGTAAAAAAGTTTGAATGGGTAAATGGAATTGATTTATTTTTAGTAGAATATATTAAAGACTACTTGAATGAAAATGGCAATAGATAAAGGGTTTGGGAAATATATTACAACCCTAGCAAAAAGACGTAATGTAGTACTGATGGGAGATGGGGATACTTGAATTGTCCAGACTTTAGTTATAGCTCTGTCTGTATGTCCAAAGCAGAGCAGCCAATAAATTTTTGGCTTGCCCTGATGATAATGTCTTCCTTCAAAAGGTAAAACTAGCTTATGAGGAAATTCCATTATGGATCTGATTCTCATTAACAAGGGGGAAATGGTTACTGAGGTTAGAAAGATGAGAGCTCTGGAGGAAGTGACCAATTCCTCCTAAACTTTGGTGAGAGAGGAGAAGAAATCTGGACATACACTGCCATGAAACTTAGAATTGGGGAAAACAGATTTCAAAGAGTTTAGAAGAAGGGCAGGTAGAATCCCATGAACTAAACCTCAACAACTGATGTTCTCTCAAGAGTATTGGTACCCAAGGATAAAAACTTGAAGACAAAGGCAAACAAATTGAATAAGGAAGAAAAACAGGACTTATCAGAAGATGCTGGTATGGCTTCACAGAGAGAAGTTACCTATCAAGTAGATTTTTGAAAAATGACAATTCATGGAGATGTAAACTAAGGATGAGCAAAGAAGAATGGTATGAGTTTTCATGACTAGAGGCAAGAGTGCAAATGTTCAGAATGAGTTGAAGCTGGAGGGGAAAACCATGGATGGCAAGAAAAGGGCTGCTGCTGCCCTGCTGTTTTCCATGAAACTATATTGTGGAAAAGAGAAGGATTAAAAGAGATAAGATGGTTTGGTGAGTAGATGGGAGCAAGATAACTAACAACACAGGGAAGTGAAAGTTGTTAATTTTTATTCTGTTTCTGTCTTCTGTAGTAGAATATAAGCTCTCAAAAAGGCAGGGGACACTGGATGGGCACTTCATTATATTTTAAAAATGATTTTTATTTTTGGATATGGGTTGGACTAGAAAGCATCACTAAGGTGCCTCCAAACTCTGAAATCTCGTGATTCTATGATTCTACAAAGATCTTCTTCTTGTACAGTATACCATAGTCTAGAATCCAGAGTCCAAACCCTTTCCTCCATTTTTCACCTCTCCCATCAAAATTTATCTTTTTTTCCTTTAAGCTAACTTTCAAAGTAGAAAGTAATCTGAAAAAATATCTCAAATAATCATGTTTTCCTTTGAGAATAAAAGAGAACTCAGGAATTGTAAATCTCAATCAAATAGTTAATTACTTAACATGTATTTATTAGTTAACATTATAATGTCCTTCTAGCCCTTGTGGATAATTATACACACACATATGTGCATGTGTGTATACATACATAGATACATATATGTTTGTATATATGTGTATGTATCTATATCTATATTCATATCTGTATCTATTAAAAAACATGGCACATTCTTGCCCTCAAGGATAGGTCTCCTTGGAGAGGCAAAAACTCATACACACAAAAATACCAAACACTAATTAAACACTAACGTATAATTTAACATTGACAATTACAACAAGAAGAATTCAAAAAAGAGAGGTAAACATGGACTAGAGTAGTTGGGGAAGGCTTCATGGAGGTATTTTGCCCTAAGATATATATTGAAAGATAAGTAACATTTGGAAAGGAGAAGAAGTTAAGGGAAATCCTATGACTGAAGTCATGGAAATAAGAAATATCATGGTAATGGAAAAGATGAAGGGAAAATTGTCAGGCAAACAGGATGACTGGAGTCAAGAGTGTATGCTGGAGACTAGTTGTAAATAAAGTGGAGTAGCTAATGGTGACAGAGTATGGAGGTCCTGGAAAGGCAGACAGAGGAATTGAGATTTGATTTGATAGAAAATGGGGAGTCATTGAGAATACTTAAACAGGTAAGTGTTATGATGGATAAATTGTTTTGAAAAAATTAAAACATTTATGTTAGGAAGAGTTAGTTGGTTAGGGAAGAGCTACTTCTTTTTAGGGAGACCAAGCAAGAGGTTTTTGTAGTAATCCATGTGTGATAAAGATTATGCATAAAGTATAAAAAATGATGGTCATGGAAGAAAAGAGAAATGAAAAAGTCTAGGGGAATTTTTTAAGTTTTTCAGGAGACAACTTGATAATAGGCTCAATTTTAAGATGAACTATACAAAAGAGACAGAATAACAGAATTATAGATAATAGAAGTAATTTTAACGACCATCTGGTCCAATTCATACCTGAAAAATAATCCTGACCATAACAGAAGTGTCATTCAACTTCTGATGAAGACCTCCAAAGAAGCTTAGCCCACTTCTTCCCAAAGCATTCCATTCTACTTATGGAGAGCACCAGTTAGAAAGTTTTCCCAACATCAAGCCCAAATTTAATTTGCAATTTTCACTCATAGTTCTTGGTCCTGTCCTCTGTGGTCAAAGAACAAATGCAATCCTGCTTCTACATGAGAGATCTTCAAATATTTGAAGGCAGTTACTATGTCTCATAAATTTTTTCACCTCCAGGTTAAACAGAACCAGTTCCTTTAACCTTTCCTCACATCACATGGACTCAAGGCCTTGAGTACAACAATAGTGGTTGTTTTAATTTGGGCATTCCAATAAATATTCTTCCTAATTATATGGTCTAGCCAGGTCAGAGTGAATGTAGCCCAAGATTTCATTGTCATTTTTGACTACTAAACAAGTCAAAAGCAATAACACATTGCTACTGAATCATTATAAACTTGTGGTCTGCTAAAACTCCCATATCCTTTTTAAACCACTATCCAACTATACCTCCTTTAGGTATTTGATAGTTTTGTGGTCAAGTATTTGATATTTTAAAAACAAGTTTAGGATTTCATAATCATCTCTAGCGAATTTTATTTTTATTAGATTTAGCTTAATGCTCTTGGCTACTAAAATCTATTTCGATACTTACTGTCATCCAGTGAATTAGCTATCCATCTAAGCCTTATGTTGTTTATAAATTGGATAAGTATGGCATCTGTGACCTTGCCTAGTTATTGACAAAAGCAATTAATAGTATGGGGTCAAATAGACTCCTGGGATACTCCTTTGAAAGTCTCCAACTAAGCTAATATTAAAATATTGATGACTACTCTTTGAGCACTATTAGAAATGACTCAAAGTTTGTTTGTCCGGGACTTTGAAGAATGGAGTTAACACTGACAATTTGCAAAGAGAAGGAAAAGGAGAATGAAAGATGAAAGGAATGAGGGAAGCATTTGTTAAATGTTAACATGTCAGGTATGATAAAAAATGGTTTATTAATATAATGTCATTTGATTCTTACAACAATACTGGAAGGTAGGTGCTGTTAAATGAGAATGACTTGCCCAGGGTCACATAGCCACTAAGTATCTGAGGCCAGAGTTGAAAGCAGCCTTCCTAACTCTAGCCCCAGGGCTTTATCCATTATCCTATCTAGTTATCTAGGGAAATAGGCATTTTTTTGGGGGGGGGGAGAGAGTGTAGAAAGGCAATATGAATTTGGATACAGATATGCTAAATTGGGGGTGGCAGTCAGGTATATAAAGGAAAATGTTCAATAAACAAAACTGTAGATATGACTAAAAAATCAGGTCAGGCAGGGTGGAGATATAGACATAGGAGTCATGATGGTTCATAGAACATTAGCAGTAGAAAGGATCGTAGAGGTTTAATCCATGTCCCTCATTTTATAGATGAGGAAACTGAGACCCAAAGAGGGACCATAAGTTGTCCAACATCATAGAGTGGTCCCACAACCTAGAATTTGGATCTCTCATCCCTGAGTCTAGATGTCAGGTTTTAAGTATAGTGGTCCATAGATTCATAGGATAATGAAGAGACTGCATATGATCTAGTCTAACTCTCTTTATTTTGCAAATGAGGAAACTGAAAACCATAATGGTGAGGTGACTTGCCCAAGGTAACTTACTCAATTAGAGGAATCATTCTATGAGTTTTTGGTCTCTGGACCCACTTTCACTCTTTAAAAAAATTAATGAGGATTCCACCAAAGAGCTTTTGTTTATGTGGGTTATATTTATTGATACTTATCATTTTAGAAATCAAATACCTTAGTATAATTATGAAAATAATTTTGGCCTTGAGGATTCCCTGAGTCTCAGGGGTCCCCCAGATGTCCTCTGAATATACTCTGAGTATCATCAAGTTAGAGGTAGAGTTGACACCAGAATCTAGGTCTCAGCTTCCAGTTTTGATATTTCCATCTTGATGCGTTTTTCACAGGGACTGAGTATTTGGAAGTTACATGCTATATGGCTTGATTTCTTATATAAAGTTCTTAGTCTACTGATGTCTTGGCCATCATTTCCATACTATATAGCCTTTCATTTTTTTCTGAAACTTTAAAAGTTTTCCACTTTAACAATAAAGAAAAGAGGGTGGAGCATCTTTGTACCTCCCCACTCCAGGCCAATAAGATAAATGTTGTTTTAAAACATCTTCTAATTGCCAGATTGTCATTTGACAATCAGAAAGCAAACTCCCTCTACATTACCAGTAACATTTACAAAGAGATTATCTTTGATGACCCTAGGAGAATTATGTTTGTTTGGGGATTGGCTAATAAATTCAGACTCACTCACAAAGTGGGACAGCTCCCTCTGGTTGTTTAGAACTTTCTTTCAGAAAAGCAAAAGCCAGGCTGAGATAATAATAGTAACAGCAACAACAACATATCAGCATAGTCCTTTAGGGTTTGTGAAGTACTTTACCCATGTTATCTCATTAGATCCTCACAATAACAATGTGAGGTTAGTCACTATCCCCATTTTGTTGATGAGGAAAATCAGACTAAGAGAAATGAACTGACTTGCTTTGGGTCACAGACCTGGCAAATATCTGAGGCAGGATTTGAACTCAGATTTTCCTGACTCCAAGTCCAAAGCTCTGTCTGATGTGACACCTAGTGCAGAGTTAACAGGTGGATAGAAATGAAATTGAAATCTCACCTCCTACCCAGGGTGAGCAGGTGATTGTAGAGAAGGTTGTTGTTATACAGCAATCCCCAAGGATGAATCTGGGGAAGATGATGACAGCTCTCCAGCCTAAAGCTGGAAACGAACATAGGATTAGGCCATAAGGGACCTTCCAAGATTATAATGAGTCATTAGACAGTTCTCTTAGCCAGGAATTTTTGTGTTAAGTAAACCAACAGCCAAGTACAGGTTACAAAAAGTAGAAGACAATAGGACCTGGTCATTTCTTGCCTCCTTCAGGGGATAATTCTAGCCTCAGAACACACCCCATTGTTTATAGTTGATCTGTGATGCCAGTATGGATCTAGTTCATCTTTGCTCTTGATTCTTGGGAGGCAGGCAAAGAGCTGAGGAGCTGTGGCAGGAACAGTCTAGACAAGAGTTCATTCAGCCTTCATCACAACAACCTTGTTGTAGCTCGCAGTGATCTTTCAGAGTAAAGATTCTTGTCAAGTAGTTCTGCTGCTGAACATTCAAACATGGGCTCAGACTTTCCAAGCCACCCCATTTTTCCATCTCAATGGTTCTATGTACAAACAGCACAAGAACCACTTTCCCTAAAGGCAGGGTTCTGGATGCGGGCCTGAGGTTGCAAGGAGTACCTGGATAGAGTCCATCATACTTGCCACACAGCACCTCAGGCTTGAAAATTACAAGTTTTATTGAATAAGCAAACAGGCATTGCTACATTTTAAAGGGAGAATCCACAACCTCTTGGGTTGCAGGGATCTACATAGCACCAACTAAAGTAGAGCAGTGGCAGTGATTCAGCCAGCAGGAACAGTGAAAACAGTCAAACTGGGTCACCAAACCCAAACACATTCACCTGGGAGCCTGAATGCCCTGGCCTGGCTGTCCACACATATCCAAGCAGCTAGACAATTGCCAGACTTACTTTGGAGTTATGAAAGGGGGCAACTGCAGAATAGTAGGGAAAGATTGTAGAAAGGAAGAGCAGAGGGCCAAAGAATGAGCTTTGTTGGACTCTTACAACTAGAGGGTGGATAGGGAAAGAGGAACTAGTCAAGCCCATCAAGAAAGAAGAGGAAAACCTCCTCATTAAGAGTTGAAGCCAAGGGAAGTGAGAATTTTAAGGAAGAGTAAGTGATCAACTGTGTAAAATGTAGAGAAAGGATGAGAATTGGAAAAGGGCCATCAGATTGGTCGATAATGAGGTCACAAATGACCTTCAAGGGAGTAGTTTCAGTAGATGAGTAGTAACAGAAGCCAAAAACTTGGAGTTAAGAAGGAAAAAGTTGTTTATAAGAGCTTACCAATTTTAGAGCTAACATTGAGAAGAAAGTATAATGATGTACCTCTCAAGTTGATAGAGATGAGGAAAATCCACTTTCCAATTTATTCACTATCTACAGAATATTTTATCAGTATTTTAAAAATATGATAAACAATATCCTGTTTATTGATTTAAGTGAATTTATATTTTTCCATGATGTTTAATTTCCCAGAATAAAGTCAAAACAAGTTTTAATTTTATTTAATATTCAAAGAATCAGATTTCATCGGCCTGTGGTGCTCCTAGTGTGGAAGCTCATTTCACTAACCCCGAGTCAGTCCTTCTATGATTTAGTAAATAAAACCTAAGTAACTGCTTGAGATAGTGGTAGATTTATGCAGCTAGTTATGTGTCAGAGAACAGATTTGAATCCTGAATTTCCCAGTACCATGTCTAATCCTCTATCTACAACACTAGACTACCTCTATCTACATAAATTTGGTTATAATACATAATCTATAATATATGAATTTATTTGGGGGAGAACCTATTTCCTAGTCAGTCCATAAACAAGTATTTATTAAACACTGTGTTCCAGGTTCTAAACACAAGGAAGATAAAGAAGACCTCATAGTCTAATATGGGAGATAACAGGCAAGCAACTATATACAATTCAGGTAAATAGATTCTGAAATATATGTGTTGTTTTGCTTTTAAATCAGGCTACTAAATGTTAACCCACCTTTCACCCACTAATGATTCATTGTGATAAGATAGCTAGGGAGATACAGTGACCAGAGTGGATGATTTGGAATCAGGAAGACCTGAATTTTCATCTTGCCTCAGACACTGCACCTCTCTCAACATCAGTAAAATGAAGATAATATTGCAATAGTGCCCCTACCTCACAGAGTTGTTGTGATATATAGAAAGCATTCAGCAAACTTGAATGCTAGTGATGATGACGGTGACGATGATGACGGTGACGATGATAATGGTGATGATGATGATGGTGATGATGATGATGGTGATGATGATGATGATGGCAATGACAGTAATGATGTATCTTTTAGCTTACAATATCTAAAAGAACAGGAGAATTACTTTAATGTAATGTCTTTTCCTCCTTCCCCTCCCCCCGGCACTATATTCTCTGGCTAAATAAATGTTTAATAAATGTTTGTTGAATTCGACTGATAGCAATGTCAGAGGCCTGAAAAGGTCAGTACCTTCTGTGAGTTGCAGTTTCCACTTTTATTGAACTTCTTCCTTGCCCACAGTCCAGGTTAATTTCAGTTTTGAGCCTCAGGGCTCGTGCTCATTTTTCTGGTTCCATTTTTACAATGTTAAAAGTCATTGGTGCTATGCAATAATGAAATTGGTGCCCTAATGATGCCCTAGTGTCCTGAAAGAGTTAATTAACCTTCCTACGTGAGCAGAACCTTCAGGAAGTAGTTTATTCACCAGTAAGACCCAGCCAAATATTTGTAAAGAGCTTTGAACTTTCAGAGTGAAGTCAAGCAGACCAGGTGTTTTTGTTTAGTGTTCTCTTACTGTTTAGCTAGGTCATTAAAAAAATCCATAACTTCTAGCCAACTTCCAGAACAGCTTTTGCTTTCTGACATACTACAGCCCTTTAAATGAGAAGAAATACTTTCTTGTTTGGTAGATTTTAAAAGACAGGCACACCTACATATGCATTTTGGATTGAAGTCTAGCCTTGATTATCTTATTTGCTACTTATGAATCTTCTGTTCCACCAAAACACTTATTTGCTGTGGGAACCTAGAGGCAAGTCACTTAATCCTTTCCTCATTTGAAAAGTGGATATAATAGCATTTAAGAAAGCACTGGACTTGGGATCACAAAGACCTAGCTTTGAATCCTTTCTTTGACACTTACTAATTAGATAATCATGAGCTAGTCATCTAGACACTTGAAGACCCCATTTTCTCATTTATAAAATAGAGATAGTAATACCATCACAAACTACCTCCCAGGGTTTTTGTGAGTCTCAAATAAGATGATATGTGCAAAGTGTTTTGCTAACTTTAAGGCATGGGCAGAAGCAGCAGTTGTAAGAGTATTGCAAAGTATAGTGGATCTGTTTCCATTCCCATAGAAAACTCTAGGTGAGGAAATTGTCTTAACCAATGTAGGCTGGTGTCTTTCATATAACTTACCATCCTGTAGAGTTGCCTAGAGCACTAAGAGGTTAATTGACTTGTCTAGGGCCATATAGCCAGCATATACAGAGACAAGGCTTAATCCAGGTTTTCCTGGTCCCAACTCTGGTTCTCTATCCACTATGCCATATTGCTTCAGCTGGTAGAATTAACTCATTAAAAACACTATGGAATTATAGGATACTATCACAAATCAACATAATTATTAAAAATTAACAGTTTAATATCTCAAATTTCTGAATTATCCCATTTATTGCCCTGATTCCTGTGTATATAGCCCTTAGATTTTCTTCCCTATAATAATTTATTAAAAAAAAAACTTTGTGGGAACGATAGCTCCATGATTTCATGTAATTGAGTGTCACTTTTTTACAACCTTGAAAATAAGAACAATCTTAGAACCGAGATGCTAAATAAGTGATTGTCTATGCATAATCAATTTCTGTTCATGCTATGTCAGATCTCCACTTTAAGTATTAGGTCTTTCCTTGAAATGTAGTCTCAGTAAAAATCTATGAACTATAATAACGACTTATCTTCACCGAACACCTTCATCTACAGATCTGCTCTATGTGGCAGACATTCTTCAGAGATAAGAAGTATCATCAATTCCATTTGACATTCATCAAAATGGTGACATGGATACTGGGAATGGTTATTTAAGGTCAGCAAGTGAGTATGGGGCAGATTCTTTAATGAAAACCATAATATGTCATTTATTTTGCCAGACTGATTTTTGCTAGATAGCCTTGCAAAAGCAATGAAAAAAGACTCCACATCACTGATATATTTGTGAATAGCTGTTATTTCATAGCCAGGTCAATGCAAAAAAATCTGTTTTGAGTTTACTGGTATAACAACTGTATATATTTGGTACCTTTGAGGAAAGAATTCTGGCAAGTCTGCCCTTCTTCCTAGAAAGAAATATAAAGAATAAATAAAATATATTTTGTTAGTCTTTTGGGAACATGAGGAGAGAAAGTGAGATGTTTCTGTATTCATGAGGCATTTCAAAATAAACTAATAGACAATAGCTGACAGTTTGGACTTTTCATGTGCATTCTGGTTTGTCCATGCCATATTAAAAGGGATATCCAGGACCAAACAAAGAATGACACATGTGGTTTGACCAATGTAGAGCACAGTGGATTTCATGATCTAGACATTTGTGCTTCTTTTAATACAGTCAAAATTTGCATTACCATGTCACATTATTGACTTACGTTGAGCTTGTAGCCCTCTAAAACCACTGTCTTTTTCATTTAAACTGACATTAAGCCAAGTGTATCCTATTTTGTTCTTGTGAAACTGGTTTTTGGAGCCCAAGTATGAGACTTTATGCTCATCTTTTTAAATTTGTTGATTTCATTTTAACGTCTGAGCACACTGAGAGACTTTAAAATATTGA
This sequence comes from Pseudochirops cupreus, assembly GCA_028627135.1. NCBI lineage: Eukaryota > Metazoa > Chordata > Mammalia > Diprotodontia > Pseudocheiridae > Pseudochirops > Pseudochirops cupreus. The sequence continues at coordinate 119,717,685 of CM053583.1, read as the reverse complement.
CTTAATATGATGAGTGTGGTCTTCCATCTTAGAGTCATCTAGAAATCAGTTATGCACAACTTCACTGTTGCCATCCTTGTCATTTGTGAAAATATTGAATAGAAGACAAGCCGAAAGTTCACCAGAGACTTCTGTCTCAGTCCCCGTTGATTCATTAATCAAGAGCTTGGAGAAACAGCATAGTGTAATAGAAAGAACTTTGGAGTCAAGGAACCTAAATTTTAACCCTAACTTTAGCATAATGAGCCTGGACAAGTCACTTGGTTTCACTAACCTCAGTTTCCTCATCTGTAAAATGAATTGTTGGTATTTGCACTGCTTAATTCAGATTGTTGTGGAAATGTGAGCTGCTATTATTTTATTTTTTATCTCTTCTTTGAATCACCTAGAAAAGAAGGCAACTAAGTAATATTATAGCCTAGATTTCTTTATTTTATTCAAGAGCATATAATGAGATACTCTGTCAAATACCTTACTGATAGCAAGATGTGCTGTGCTTATGGAATTTTTGCTTCCTGATCTAATGTACCATCAGAGTAATATCTGTCCCATGGAAGCTAGGTTAGTTTTTCTTAAAAAGATGTTGAAACTGTCCTTGAGACTTAATTAGTGCAGGGATCACTAAAGCTCTAACCATTGCAAAACTCACCGGTGGCTTAAATACAAAAAACAGAGCATGAGGAGTCACAGTCCATCTTTTGTGAAAATTGGAGAATTTTTATACCTCCAGTTTTCTTAGTACCTTTCCCATTCTCTCCATCATGTTACAAAAATTTATGATGGTGGTTAAATAATCAGATGACTAATCTCTTAGAGTGTCATACTGAGACTTAATAGACCAATAGATTTAAATATAATTAGACCAAAAAGGTTCTCTCTTACTCTCTCTTCACTTACTATGGATTTCAATTCTCTCTTGACCACATTTGTTGTACCATTCCAAGTTGTGTTTCCTGGCCTTGAGCTTTATCTATATGTCACAATATTGAGGACAGGGAATGATAGACCTGCCACCTTTTCTCCCTCAGGGGAGACTGGTCCCTGAGACCAACTTATGATCTCTCTAGAGAGATCATGGGTAGGGATGGAGAAATACAAAGATAAGAGCCAACCTCCAGCCCTTCCTCCCCCAATCTATACCAACTTGTCCCATCTAGCAAATTATTTTTGTCTCTCCTTAAATAATTTGTCATGCAATACTGGGCATTACAATTACTTGCATTTGTACCTTCCTCACCTAGACTATAAGCTCTATGAAAGCAAGCCCTCACATTGGTATTTTTATTGCATCAGGCACAATTCTCTGAACATCAGAGCACGAGATTTATTGGAAATGAATACTTTTTTTATAAATTAATTTATTTATTTTCTTGTTTACATAATTCATTTCCATGAGATTTTGAGTTACAAATTTTCTCCCCATCTTTCCCCTACTCAACACCTTGAAACAGCCATGCCACTGTATAAGCCCTCCACCAATCTGCTCTCTCCTATGTCCTCCCCCTCACCCCTCTGACTTTCTGGTAGGGCAGGATGGATCTCCCTACCCCAGTGTCTGTATATCTTAATTCCCAGTTGGATGTACTGTAACGATACTGGGATTTGAAGATCTT
>CM053583.1:119672052-119715572 GCA_028627135.1 Pseudochirops cupreus | reverse complement strand
ATATATATGGACCCCATAACTATATATATTATATATAATGTATCACTTCTTATTTTTGTTGACAAAATTTGTTATTATAAACCACAGCAGCCCAGTTTTTTTTTTTCTATCTTGGTTTGATCATTGAAGACCTTCAATGTTAGACTTAGAAAGGACTTTAAAGATCATCTAACCTTACCCTGTAATTTCTAGATGAGGAAATTGGAGTTAGAGGAAGAGACGAGCTATGAACAAGGTCATTCAGCTAATTGTTGGGGATGTATGAGAAGGTGACTTTTTGCTGAAATAATTCACTACATGGGACTGGCAACATTCTCAAGCACTATTGCCTTCATTGAAAATTACTTTTCCTGATGTACCTGGACCTTGTTATGAAGACCTGATTGGAAGATGTAGATCTGAAGAAAATGGAAAAGTCATACAAAAATGGTCAGTTCTCCAGTGTTTACGAAGCCAATGCTTATTGGATATTTAGTTAAAATCAAAGTGTGGCATAAGGTTGAAGACATAAAGGTTAAGTGCAGCAGGGAAGAGAACTAGACCTGAAGTCAGAAGACCTAGGCTAGAATCTGGGCTCCATGCCCAGTTGTGTTACCTGAGGCAAGTCTCTTTTCTCAGTTTCCTCTTCAGTAAAGATGGAATAATCATATTTGTACTATCTGTCTGACAAGATACTTACAACATAAGCTGAGCAAATGTGTAAATATATGCATCTATATGACTTCTTCATATACAAGATTTGGGGCTCTGAAGATCTGCTTCAGTTTCTCATTTTTAAATGAGGAGACTAGACTAAATGGAATCTGACATACCTTCTAGTTCTAAAGATATGACTCTGAGTCAAGGGCATGAATCATTTTGAATTTTGATTTGATTTCCAATATGATATCTAGCTATCTAAAAGACATAAGCCCAGATGAATATCTATATCTATATCTATATCTATATCTATTTATATGTGTATGTATATATATGTATGTGTGCATGTATATATATATATTTATATAATCTTTACTTAAGTTATAAGATATAGCATTTAAAATATTTCTTGTTTCTACTTTTTGCTGCCTTTCTACAGTTATGTTATTATACTCAGAAGAATGTCAACATAAACAAAAAGAGAAAGAGATACACAGAGAGATACAAAGAAAGAATGAGAATGACTTTAAAATGATAAGATTTTTTTCTTGTTGACCTCAGATGTGACTGGGATGGGGGGAAGGCATTTCTGGTCTCCAAGTTGCTTTGTTCAGTGGTATATCATCATTAAGTCTCAAAAAAGTCAGTGCTTCAGAAAGAAGGGAATTTAGACTCTTTGGTGCTTTTTTAAATATTTAATTGCCTGAAGAATTTCTAGAGAGGCTAAATTATGCAGGATCTACAGATCTTTGATTTTTAGAAGATAAAAAAGTCATAAGAACATAGCACTGAACATTGCTTTGGGTGCTCATTTCCTGTGTCTTCCTTAAAAACAAATCAACTTTTATTTCTTCGCTATGTATGCTGAAAAATTTTTGACAGGCACAGATCAAAACCAAATCTTTTTTCTTTCCTTCTCTATACTAATAAATCATCCTGGATATTGAATTTTGGCTAATACAATTGCTCACTAACTGAGGGAACACCAAGTTCCTTTTTCTTACATGATGATAAGTAATTTGAAAATGTACTTATTTCAAGTTAGGGAGGAAATAGTCCTGTTCTTATACTAAGTCAGGGAAGAATGAACTGTTCTAATGTTAGGAAGATACTGTTTTTATTCAGATTGGCTCAAGAGCTTTTCTTCTTTTATCATGAGGTCTAGGGACATGCTAAAATAATGAGTTTCCTTTCTGACCCCCTTTACAACATTTGAAAGTGCAAATAACTTTTTTACTTAAAGGGAATTTTGGTAGGGTGACCAGCTAAGTATGACCTTAAGAATTATCTGTTACTCCTTCATATACCATATTGTCATTAGTAAGTGGCCCCATAGACCCATGATAGCTGAATAGGGAACCTTCCTTCATTTGGCTACCTGTAAGCCTAGAGTGGAAACACAGCCTGAAAATAAAGGCCAAACAACCTTCTGACACTTGATTGTTTTCATTGAATGGAGAGACCATGTTATAGAAAGAAACATAGACATAATGGGATCGAAAGAAGGTATAGCCTTATGTTTGTTTTAGTGTATGCTGTGGTTGAAATGCAAGTCTACTTTATGTTGCTAAAATTTGAAGAAAAAAAGAAGTTATAAAAATACCAAAGATCAAGGAAAATTAAAGATAATATAAAAATATTAAGAAGGACCAAGGATGATTAGAGAATAACACCTGAAGCCTTAGACTTACGAAGGAAATTGAGAAGCTAGCTGGCAAGACAAAGCAAGGTCAGTGGGAAAAGGTAAATGGAATAATTAGTGCCTTGAGCAAATTGAAAAAAATGGATTGGTGGGTGAGGCAAACTGGTAAAAGGATAGGAGATTGGTCAAAGGTTGAAATTGAAGTAAATGTGGCTATGACTATGGAGTTGTTGAGACTAGGGAAAACAATTTGGGTGGGCTTGCTAAATTATTAAGCAGTGATTATTGGCTGTTAAATGTCTTAACCAGTATTAGATTGAGGTGTAAATATAAACAAGTTGTTTCAAGAAACAAGGCTAAAATTCTCAAGTATTATGGAGAATGGGGAAATTCTGCAGTGACTTGCACCAATTGTATATGATGTATGTATAAATGGATGATTTCCACCCTCTTCTTCTCCCACAGTCTGTTAGCTTTGTTTCTAGTATAGTCTGACCTTGCTTCTGGAGAAGGTTAAGGGACTGGAAGAATGCTTCTTCCCATTCCAAGTTGTGAGGGAGAATAAAGGATTATTAAAGGAAATGGAAATAAGTGTTAAAGGGGGAAAAGAGGAAAAGAAATTTGAGCCTAAATTTGACCTAATGATGGAGAATTGAAGAGTGTTTCACAGAAAAGAAAAGGAAGAAAAAAAAACAACAATGGTATACTTACATCTTAAAATTTAATCTGAAAATCTTTCTGAAGAGGAGAAAGCTGGATGATATAAGATAAAAGAAACTGCCTGTTCTCTAAAGAATGATTTTGTAGAACCAGAGAAGCTTTCAGTGAGAGACCCTCCACTAAGGGTTGGAGAAGAAAAGAAGAGTGGTAATACTTGATGAATCCTTATTTGGTATAACAAGGAAGCTATTTGTTGATTTGATAGCAACAACGGAGAGGTCCGTTGTCTTCTTGAGGCAATAATACAAGACATAACATCCTAATAATAACAATAATAAAAAATTAATGACAACTAACCACTTGTGATGTGTCACATGGACCCAAAAGACATAGATGCAAGGAACCTAAAAAATATTTTCAATAATCATGGAGTCTTGAGGAAGCAACCAAAGACCATAGAGACACAGGTTACAATGGGGGCAAGTAGATAGGATAATAGAAAATTTACCCTTTAATAATGTGATTGCCACATTTTTCTACTCTAAATAAGCATTTCAGGTTTTAGTCCATTGATATGGAATAATGATTAAATACAATGTTATTTTGATGAACCTAGAAGGAATTGATCCAAATCCATATAAGTAGAATGAGGCCGAGAGTATAGACAATGACTCTAATAATGTACATGAAAAGAAATCCAAGGGGAAACCAAACTCAAAGTGTCATGCATAGTTAGCAGCTGTATGGTTTTACACTAGGGGAGAAAAATGAAAGTGGTATGACAGGAATGGTGACACTGACCTTGATGTGGTGTAGTTGGGAGTGGGAATGGGCCTGAAGAAGAATGGTTGAAGATAGAGCCTAGAGAAGATTCTGCTGATCCCCACTTTCTTTCTCTGATATACATACATACATGCATACATGCACACATACATGTGTATATATGTATATACACAATACATACATATAGATAGAGATATATAGATATATACATATTCCCTATCTCTCCACTAAATTGCCAGTATAAAACAACAACATAGAAATTCATCTAAGGCAATAGACAGTGTCATTGAAGATATAAAGCAGAATGAGGCAATGGAAAGAGCAGAGAATTGGGGAGTGTCACTTCCTACCTGTGTGACCTCGAGTAAGTCATTTAACTTCTCTGGGCCTCACTTTCCTCATCTGTAAACAGAAAAAGAGTTCAATTTAAATGAATTGTAAGGTCATTTCTAGGTCTAAAATTTTTGTATTGTACCAATCTAAGTAAAATAGATTCAAGGGACCTTGAATCTACTCAATCCTGAGTAGATGAGATAAGCTTAATTACAGGGGATGGTCGAATTTCTTTTGAGTCAAGGCTGATTTAATGGATATTAATCAACCACTCTAGCTGTTTCAATCTCCTTTTTCTTCCTCATCTTAGCAAAGGGGCTTAATTTAACCTTCCTGAATCACATACTTCTTCTTCTTCTTTTTTTTCCATCCTGGAGAGCAAGGACAAAGGACAGAGTGGATGATTTTTTCTTCCTCATTGAGTTCATTGTCTTTCTCCATTTTAAGGCACTAAAACAATAAATTGTTTCCATATTTCAACAATCTTCTATTACATAATGAGGCAACTCTTTGACTCATAGGTCAGATAGCTACCTGGATATGCTTTGGGATGAAATATCTTCAGGAGGTAGGAGCAAATACTTCCTGCTGCATATGAGCCAAGCATTGTTACATATGACATTTTGGTTCATAGGATTCTTGGGTTACTCAAACTCCCTTTGAAGTCCTTAATCTAACACAAGGACAACTTGGCACAAATTTACTAGGGGTGCAGCAATAGGTCATACACCATTGCTTTGACACTTTTCTAAATTCCTAGGTGGCATGGAGCTGGCAGTAGTTCAAGCTGACAACTGCAGAAGAGTGTTTGTCTCCTTGAAAAGAGAGTCACAAATTCAGTTTAAGTGAATGAGTGCAATGAGTCTGGTGGCTACTTTTTTTTTTTTTAGAATTTCCACATCTTTATGGGTTTTCAAAGCCTGGATTGTTAGTTCTGCCTTCTTTATGAACATCTCAAAAGCAGAGGTATCATGGAGTAGTGAGAAAAACACTTGGAACTGGGTTTGAAGCTCAGTTCTATGATTAACTACTTATATATCTGTGAACAGTTCATATTATATGAAAATTGGTTTCATTGTCCACAAACAAAAGAGGTAATCAACCATCTATATCCCATAGTTATGAGTACCAAATGAGATAAAGTACATAAAGCACTTTGCAAACCATAATAAGTGATATAAATGCCAGTTATTGTTTCATAGTGCTTAGAGAGTTAATGTTGAAGCCAAGAAGAACTAGGTTCAAATTCTGCCTGTGACACACACTAGATATGTTATCCTGGGCATGTCACAATCTCCCCATGCTCTATGCAACTCTTAAAAACTAGAAATTTGTGATTTTACAGGTCTATATGTCCACAAAAATAGAAAATGAGACCTTTTCTCTGATCCTCAATGCTTCTCAAAATTTCCTCAAATGATAATGTGTAAATAGTAAAGCAATTCTAACTGTTTTCAATGATTAAGAGACCAAGAATCTCAGCAAGGCATCACCCTAACAAATTAACTACTGAGAAAGCTAATCTCTAATCCCCTGAGAACTAATTTAGTTACTCTTTTTCCCATACTCTAGCAAGATGACAATATGCCCTTGGATCCATTCAACAATTCTTTTGTTTGCCTATGACAGCAAACCTATCTTCCACCCTTAGGAGAGTATTCTGGGGCAATAAACAACAGAACTCACTCATTTCCTCAGTTGCAGAGGAGGTGGAGGCACAGAGAAATGGGATAGAACACTGTATTATGTCAATGCCCAGCTGGAGAACTTGAATAGAGAAGAATGGGGTAGGGCACCAGCATCTGTGTGGGACTGTGCTTGGCCTCAAAAAAAGTAACTGGCTGCCCAGTTAAGGACTAAAGCTGGTGAAAAGTCAATTTGGGGTGTTAACTGATGCAGATTTGAGTTCCATCTCTTAGGGAATCCCCAATCAAAGAGGAAGAAGTCAGAAAATGAGCAAGGGGGGAACATAAGGAAAATAGACTGAAATTGGTAAAGCTCTCATGAGGAAGAAAACTTAGTTAAAAATCTTGAACAGGACATCTAAATGAGCTCAGACACTTCTGCATTTCAGGACAAAGGAAAATGAATCAACATTTGATGAATCAGATTATCCTGTATGTTCGCCAAGAGAGAATGGAACCCTAACTAGATGCTCCCAAATGGGTCAAGAGAAATAAGAATCATGAAAATAGATTTTATGGAATTATCAGAATAAAAAAAAAGCTTGAATCTACAGTCTTGAGTCTTTACAAAGAAATAAAAAAGAGAACAGTTGATTGAGAATGCAAATATGCAGTGGTAATGGAAAATCTGGAAAAGGAGAAGCAAAAAGCAAAAATGTTATCTCAATGTAACCAAAACATTGATCTGAAAGACAGGCTACAGAGAGAAAAGTTAAGGATCATAAATTTTCCGAAAGAAAGTGAAAAGTCATAAAATCTGAATGTCATGTTATAAGAAATAATAATGAAAACTACCTAGAACTTCTGAACACAGAAAACAAAGTGCCAACCAAAAGAATACACAGATTGCTTTAAAAAAAGACAAAAATATAATAAAATGAAAAGAAGTTGAGAACTTTCGTTGGCAGAGGGCATCCCTGTATCAATGGAAGTACAGGTCTAATCAATATACGTGTGTGTATGTGTGTGTGTGTTTGTATGTGTATAATGAGAAGCATATTGACATGATAGTGAAAAGATTGACTTTGGAATCAAGTGTGTTCAGTTCCTGTTTCTGACACATACTAGCTATGACTATGGACAGGTCACTTAATATTTCAGTGTCCCAGGATGCTCTTTAAGACTATATTTCATAAAAGCTTAAGTGCTTTGCATAAGTAAATTAAAATCCTTTTATTGATAAAATGAATATCACAGACCAAAATATATATATGTTTGTATATGTGATCATCTCAGTAAATATTCCTTTATAAAAGCTAATTGATTATAATTAGTTTAATGATACTGTGACACTAATCACTGGCAACTGATATTAGAGAGAACAAACTGGAACGGGGACTCAAACTGATAACCTATTTCCCATCAGGGTTATCTCCCAATCCCTGAGGAGGAGGAGGTGGCTAATCTTGCTCTGGGAACCTGATCTGTTCATTCATTTGGGGATAACAGGAGGAGGTTCAGAGTCTTACTATACTCAAGTAGAATATGATTATGTAAGAAAAAAAGGGGAAAATCACACTGGGAAAAACAAAACAAGCAAAAAAACCAACAACAGTCATTTACTTTGCGCTTAGATTCCTAGCCAGAGTATGTGTAAGTCAAACAAATGTTACTGGTGTTCACCTAGGTAACACGATAACATCTGTGAGATTCACAGAACAAAACTTTTGGGACTCCTAACTTTGCTACCAAGTGAGAGCTGATTCTACGCCACATTCATATTTCTCATCACCCCTACCAGTGCATTCCCCACTGAGAATATGTTATTTGGATCCATGACACATTTTAAGTAGAGAACTTTGTAGTTACCACAACTGGCTTGAGTGTTTCCTCTGTCCCATTACCATGAAAATGATAAAAACTAATCTCAGTGTATATTGGAGAAGTTGGAACTAAATATTTTAAGTAGAGAAGGAGATTCTTATTATCTAGTGGTTTGTTCAAATACACCCAAGGTTCAACTTTTTTTATTCACTCATAAGCAAGGTTATCCTTAATTTTTTTTTACTGGTAATGGACATTTCCCCTTAGATAGGTTTTGAAATTGCAAATTCATAGAGTTCTTTGCTAAAAAACCTGCTGAATGCCACAGGATTTATGAAAATACTTATCAATGCCAACAATATTATTATGAGATGGTGCCAACTGTAGGTATCTGTAGTGAAATTCTCTGCTTTTAGTAGGCTTTTGTTGGGTACACACTGGTATCCTTGGATGAGAGATTTTATATCCTGTGATCTTCACAGGTTATTGCTCCATATATGAATTCATAACTCATATTCTAACTACACTGTTGTAACTAGGTGGATTGAATATATCTTAAACTCACACAAAAAAATAGCACCTTGGAGTTTAAGAGAAATAAAGGAAGAGATAAAATGTTTGCTGTTAATGTCTGTTTATTCTCCCCAAAGAAATAAAACACGGCATTGCTTCTAAACAAAGCCCCTTCTCCGCTATTTATGTTCCTTATGTGACTTTGGAGAGCCTGCTAACAAACAGATAAATATTCAGTTCTTCAAGTTTTCCTATTATACTTGGTAAAAAGTTTTCCCTCCATTGATGAAAACTTCAACCCCTCTATATGTTTAAAGAGGTTCTTTATGAGTGGCCGAAGCCACAAGAAATTATCAGTCTATTGTCAATATTTTAGTAATTAACTTCTCTGAAAGGGACAAGTCTAGTCTTTGTGCAACAGATACACACCCTATTACTGGACCTAGAACTGAGCACTTCCCTGCCATGCCAGAGTTTGTGCCCTGTTAGGATAGCCTTCAAGAACCCAGAGTAGTAACAAGGTTATAATTCAATTCTATAGTACCTGCTATGTGCTGGGAGTTTGCAAAAGAAAATGGATATGCACATAAGCCCTATTCACAAGGCATTTAGTAAAAGTCAATGATGGGGAGTCATGCAACTAGTATATATCAGAGGCAAAAATTGAATCTAGGTCTTCCTTATTCCATGGCCAATCCTTTCACTACCATGTCAATTTGTTTTTCATTATGTGTAGCACCAAACATACACACATAAACACATATGTGTGTATATACGTATGTAGGTATCCATGGAAGTAGACTAAGACTTATGCTTCCACTGATATAGAGATCACCTCTACCAATGAAGGTTGATAAATTATTTGCTTGTTTTAATAGCTGATAAAAGGGAGAATGAGAAAAGTGTAAAGGAAAGATAAAGAAAATAAATTCTATAAAAAAATTTGCAGAGTAACAAAGATATCACTCTTATTTTGTTGGGTTGAGGAGTTATGGAGAAAGAAGGAAGTGCTTTCCAAAAACTGGAAAAGCAGGGCAGGAGAAAAGCAGGTAAGGATAGTTTGAGTAACAAAACGTAGGCAGAGGGCAGATCAAAGACAGTGGATAAAGAGTGGCCCAGTTTGAGGGGAACATGGAGTATATGATATTACTAGCTAAAAAAAAACCCTCAAAAACAAACAAACTAAAAACTTATCAAGCATAAGTTGCTTATTACGTGCCAGGTACTCTGCTGAGCACTGGAAAAACAAATACAAGCAGAAAGAAGCCAAAGCTTTCCATTTGAATGGAGGAAGACCACACATAAAAGGAAGCTGAAAAGCTGGGTTTAGTACGGGGGCATACCAATGGAGGACATGCTAAAGAAAGTTCAGAGACTCAGTAGAGGAAATAAGTCACAAGAGGAATGAAGACATTGTGTACTTTCCTTGAAATGGAGGTTTGGGGAGGAACCAGACAATCAGAGGATTTGGCCACAGGAATGGAGTATATTTCCAGTGTGACAAGAATGAGTGTGCTTTCAGGATTAAAGAGGCTCCTGTGGCATGATAGAGAAAGTCCAGAGACTCAGGAGTGGGATATGGAGAGTAAAGAAAGAAAGTCATATAAGGTAAGGCTTACAGGTGGGACAAGATTATGGATACATCAATATAAACATATAAATGTAGCCCTACCTTCAATGTTCCAGGGAGGAATTCAATAACACCTGAGGAGAGACTCATTTTATCTTGATGTTGGAAAAGGATGAGAGCTAGGGCCATACGAAACGCTAAAGGGTACTTACAGAGTGGAGATAGTTCAAAGGGAGGAGAAATAAACATCTCAAAAACAAAACAAAACAGAAAAACCATTCTGTTCCACCTCACCCCAGCTTCTTTTTTCTCCAGCCTTTTTCTCTGCATTTAATGAGACAGAGACTTACTATGTCTTATTTTTGCTACTGATGTTGATATTTTTAAAATCAAATTGTCTTATGGCAAATGGCTTGAGATCTGTACTGGTCTTGCCGACTAAATTCCATCCAAAATGAGGAAAAAAAGACTCCGTGGTGATAAGTGCTGTTACATAAATATAATTTCCTGTTCTTTAAGTGGAAACGTGGGAAGTTATTCATGAGAGAAAGTACTAAATAACGCCAAAGTTAACTATTTACTTTTTTCATATGTAAGCGATGCTTATCTCTTTCTTGCTAACTCTGGTATCCATTCAAGAACAAAGCTTCAATGACTTAAAAGAAAATGGCGTCATTTGGACTAGCTACCCAGCAACAGATTGTGATGAGAATTAGGCCAACAATGTATATTGGAATGTGCTCCTTTTTATTGTTCTACTGTCACAAATTTTAACCTCTATGCATAAGATCATAGACTCATAGGTTTAAAGCTAGGAGGGAACTCAGAGGCCACTTATTCCAACTCCTACTTTTACAGATGTGGAGACTGAGGATCAGACAGTTTAAGTAAAAATGACAGAAGAACTATTTGGATCCATGTCTTTGGACTCCAAAGTTAATGCTCTTTCCTTTCTACAACACTCTCTGCCCTCCAGTCTTTAATCTTCTAGGTTAAACATCCCCAGTTCCTTCAATTGTCCCATATGTGAAATGTGCACAAGACTCTTCATCATCCTGGTGTAGCACCAATGCAATATTCACAGCACCTATGGTGGCTATGAGCATGTAGGCATAATTCTGAATTGCAAAATATAACAGACTTGCTACGTGGAAGACAGAACCAAAACATTTATTGAAAAACCAGAAAGTCAAATCCCATTACTGAAATACCAGAAAGCCAAATCCCAACACCAGAAATGCCAATGTGTCATAGTGACAAAGAAATCTATTTACACAACAACAATGCTGGGGGGAACCATCATCCCAAAGCCTTCTGCCTTCTAGGGCCTTTCCACAAATGAAAACTCACAGCTTGCTGCTTGCTTCCTCTCTCTCCCTCAGTTCTAACTACTCCCACCAACTTCATCTCAGCTCTGCTCCAACCTTCCTGCTCCATCCCTTCCTTCTGAACCTGTTCAGTGATTCAGGCTTCTATATAAATCAAGCAGGTCACATGGGTCTTTTAATGAATGGGACAGATCTTCCCATTGAACAAAAATACCTTACCATTACACCTGGACACTCTCCTAAGGAAACTCTTATCATTTACTTTTTAAACTGTGGTGTTTAGCACCAAACATAATCAATACTCCACATATGACTTGACCAGAGCAGAGGACAATGGGACTATCTCTTCCTTTTCCTTAAAGCTCCATCTTTCTTACCTGTCTAATTGTTGTTGTTTTCCCCCTGAAATTTCTCTAATTTAATTTCTGATGTATGGACTATACAAAAAGAACAGAAAAGAATGAACAAAATCACTTTGGAAACCATTCCAAAAGAGGATATGAACTTTCCAGAGGACAATATAATACTTTCAGGGCTCCAAAAATAATGAAATCTTTACAGTCTTGCAGTTGGTTTAAATACTTTTTTGGATGTTGAAATGCTACAAATTGTATGCAAGTTCACAGCATCCCAGCATCCCGCATAATCCCACAGAGAATATCATAAAAACATTGTTTTTCTATTACATGTTTGGATCCATAAAACACCTAGGAAATCTGAAATCCTCTTCTAGCTATTACAAAGTCAATAGGTTTTCTTATCCTGAGATTCTGTCTATATAGTGACAAAAGGAACTGCCCAACTTGTTCTGTTGATACCAACAAGAGAAGAAAATCAATCAAACTAGTTGTTTAACTAAGTTGGATGGTCACTTCAGTCTAAGTGTACTAAATACTAATTTGTAGATAAAATCTGAATAAATACATCATAAACATTATTTAATGTTTATTTATTCAAATACAAATATTTTAGAAAGTATTAAAGCAATAACAAGAAGAAGCTTGGAATATGATGTGCCCAGCCAAATAGCAGAATGGTGTTGTTTTCTTTTTAATTCTCTAACCCTAAGACTATCAGAAGAAAGAATAATGTACTTGATATAGAACATTTGCAACTGAATCCACAAGATAAGAAGATGATAACACAAGGTGAAAAGCTCATGGATTAACACCAGAGAACCTGAAGACTTGTAGGTCCAGTTCAACATCCTTACATTAACTTAACCCATTCCACCTGCCTAATGTAGTAAGCTCACAGGCTAATGGCTAAAGTTCCGCCTGTAGATATTCCCAGTGTGAGCAAATCCTCCTAAATCCTCCTGAAACTGCAAGTGATCTGACCATCTATATGATGGGAAAAACAAAAAAGCAAATCCAATAGTTCAGAAGATGCATATAGTACTTAGAAGGCTTTAGGTCTCTTTAATATAAAGGCTTTAGGTCTTTTTATTGTATATAAGGAAAAAATATTAGAAATAAATTAGGTCTAAGGAAATTTTATATATGCATACATATATACACATATACATACATACATACATACATACGTGAGTGTGTGTGTGTGTTATATAAGGAAAAGGACACTAGAAATTAATCTGGCACTAGTTCTAGCCTCAGGAGCTTACTCAGAATAGAACATTAAGCTTATCCAACTCTCATCTGCTTCAATATGAGGATGCTGAAGCTACTTGGAAGTCCAATTTTGGGGTTCAATGTAGCAATAAAGGGGGAGAATCCAATGAGTAAGCAGGGTCCCCAAAGACTAGTGATGGAGAAGACATGATAAAAACTTAAACATCAAAATACCAAAAGAGAAAACTTGAACAAAAATTTAGCACATAAACAGATTTGTAGACAGAAGACCCTAAAAATGAAAGGAAGAGTAAAAACTATGAGAAAAACCTAAGCACAGCACATTGAACAATTGTGATAGGAGAAACTAGGGCAGCTAGGTGGCACAGTGGATAGAATGACAGGTCTGGATTCAGGAAGACTCATCTTCCTCAGTTCAAGTCTGACTTTAGATACTAATTGTGGGACCCTGGGGAAGTCACTTAACCCTCTTTGCCTCAGTTTCCTCATCTGTAAAATGAGCTGGAGGAGGAAATAGCAAACAACTCCAGTGTCTTCGCCAAGAAAATCTAGTGTGGTTATGAAAAATTGAATACAACTGAATAACAACAAATTATATTTTAGGCACTGTGCTGAGTACTAGAAACACAAAAATAAGCAGAAAGAAAGACAGTCCTTGTCCTCAGGGGACTTATATTCTAATGAGAGAAGATAACACATTTAAGGGAACTGAAAAGGGAGTTAAAAGGGGAGAAATGAAGTTACCTGGTCTAGGGACATTGTAGAGAAAGTCCATCAGAGTCTAGATTGTAACCTGGAGAAGAAGGAAGACACAGGCTAGTCTGGATCTCCTCCTTAAAATGAAGGTTATGGCAATACTCCAGGGAATCAGAGGGTGAGACTCTATGGGCAGGGGATACATTTAATGTGTGAAGTTCAGTAGAGAAAAGAACATACAGGGTGAAGAGGTTTCTAGGGCATTATAGAGAAAGATCAGATGAATCCACAGTACAGCCTGGAAAGGGCAAAGAAAGGGTTGGCATTGGTGAATGACAGCTGTCTTTAAGTATTTGAAGGACTGACTGTGCCTTGAAGCAGTGACTAGACTTGTTCTTCTTCATCCCAGAGATAGATTTTTATCTCTAAGTAATGGAAAAATCTTCCTAAGAATTAGAGTCCCCCAGGCCCTGGAATCTGGAGGAACTAAATTCAAATCTGTCTTCAGGCATTTACTTGCTGGGTAACCCTGGGCAAGTCACTTAACCCCAACTGCCTCCTTGTCCCCCCAAATAGGTAGAATGGACTGCCTTGGGAGATAGTGGATTTCCTTTCATGAGATGTTGTGCATAAGAGGCCAGATGACCCTTTGGTTTTAATGCAGAAATTGTTCTTATTCATTACAGGATGAATTAACCAGCCTCTGAAATCTTTTCTCACTTGGAGCTTCTGGGATTCTGTGATGGTATTCTCATATATAAACAAGAGGTAGATCAGGATTCTGAAGAAAGGAGAATGAAACATGTTCATAGGTGAAAAAGACCTTAGGGATCATGTAGTTCAGTTCCTTGTTTCATAGATGAGGAATCTGAGGCTCCAGAGAGATTAATCAGTTGGCCCAGATATTCACAGCTCATTAGAGGAAGAGCCAAAATCTGTTAGCACAGTACTTTCATATTGTTGTTCAGTCATTCAGTCATGTCTGACTCTTTGTGATCCTATGGATCATAGCACACCAAAGCTGTTCACGGAGTTTTCTTGGCAAAGATATTGGAGCAGTTTGCTATTTCCTGCTGCAGTGGATTAAGACAAACAGAAGTTAAATGACTTTCCTTAAGGTTGCACTGCTAATGTCCAAATCCAGATTTGAACTCAGATCTTCCTGACTCTAGAGCCAGTACTCTATTCACTAAGCCACCTAGCTGCCTCCACTTAAACATATAGTAGGCACTAAATAAATACTTTGACTTGTCTTGAGAGCCAGGACTAGAATCTAGACATGACTCAAGTAGTTTTTTTATTACACAACCCAAAAGCAAGACTTTATTCCTTGTTTTAGTTGTTATTCTATATACATAAGTACGTATTCAGAAATTGACACACGTATACATATGCATACACTTTACCTATGTGTATATATGCATTATAGTAAGCTAGACAAATGCATGAAGAGTGTGAAGTTTATATTCAATGTCCTCTTACCTAAACTTTGAGAATGCTTCACTCTCCACCTCTTGATCTTCTCATTGCTTTCCCACATTTTGGTCTCCCTTCTATTTCACTCCATTTCTCTTCATTTATTTATTCATTTAACAAATATCTACAAAGGACCTAATATGCACAAGATGTTGTGGCAGGTGGCAGGGAAAATATGAAGGTCAGTAAAGGAGTCAGGTTTGGAGTGAGCATAGCTGATGGATGGCCTGTGAGTTCCTTTGGTGTCTATGTGATGTTAACATAGAAGGAAGGAAAGAAGGAAGGAAGGAAGGAAAGTAGGAAGGAAGGAAGGAAGGAAGGAAGAAGGAAGGAAGAAAGGAAGAAAAAAAGAAAGGAGGGCTTTGTCAAGTGCCTATTACATGTCAGGTACTATACTAAGGGATTTCCAAATATTTTCACATTTGATCTTCACGACAACCCTGGAAGGCAGGTGCTATTATTTTAACCATTTGATAGATGAGAAAATGGAGGCAGAGATTAAGTGATTTATTTGTCCAGGGTCACAAAGCTAGTAAATATCAGAGGCTGGATTTGAACTCATGCCTTCCTAACTCTAGGCCCAGTGCTCTTTTTACTGCTCTAGCTGGTAGCCTATGAAAAAGACCCTCAATGTGCCCTCTTGTGTAGAATATACAGGAGGATATGGACTAGAATCCTACAGGATAAGAAGGCATATATAGTTTGAAATCATCATGGTTTGAGGGAAATACCCACTTTGACAAGATCACAGATCCATCAAAATATCACAGCAAGTGTAATTTTAAATGTATGGGGCAGCTAGGTGGCTCGGTGGATACATTCCTGAGCCTGGTGTTAGGAAGACTCACCTTCTTGAGTTCAAATCCAACCTTAAACACTTTCTAGCTGTGTGACTCTGGGCAAGTCACTTAACCCTATTTGCCTTTATTTCCTCATTCATAATGTCAGTTGCAGAAAGAAATGGTAAATCACTTCAGTGTTTTTGTCAAGAAAACCCCAAATGGGGTCATGGAGAGTCAGACACAGCTGAAAAGACTGAACAACAAAAATCTTAAATGTAGAGAGTTTTTAATATTTCTCTATTTTAGATAGAGGTTGCGTGTAAAAGTAGAGTTTTAATGTAATATATTAATATATATATTTGTGTATATTTTCTCTTGCATTTTAGAGATATATTTGTATTATTTTTGCATTATAAATTATAATATTTTGTGTCAACATTGAAATGGTTTCTAAAGTCTCTTCCAACTCTTAATCTGTGAAAACACTTCACTGAGAAAGAAACATCGACATTAAGAGGAAAATGAGGGCTTTTCAATACTATTAAAGGGGGAAAACATAATTTGATGAGTCAGATGGTCCAGACTAATGGAGCATTAAAAGTGAAATACTTGATAAATATAAAGAATTATGGAGATAAAATGGAAATGCACAAAGAACCAGGATAGAATAAGCAAGAAAAATTACCATAAAAAAGGCATTTTAAAATTGTGTCTAAAGAATGATAGGAAGAGGAAAAGATTAAAAACATTCATGTTGCATCTCTGACTAGTAGGTTAATTTGGGTCCATCATCCTGGACAGGAAATCGAAAAAAAATAAGATTTTGGATAACTCAAAAGGAAGGAATTGAAGTAATCAAGGTAGATGACTTAGATTGTAAATGCTTCTGTGGAATGAAAGGTAATCTACCTAAGAGACTGATTTACATATAGAATATCCAAAAAGAAAAAGTAAGGATTGAAGATTTGACTGATGTGCAAAGATAGTCATTGAAAAGAAAGAGAAAAAAAAATCTTTCTACTCTGGAACATTCTAGAAATATGATTGTAAGTACATCACAGTTATCTTTTTTTACAACAGTAAAAATTGCTCAATTCTTTTGCATACTTTAATTTCTGAGCCACAGGGGTACCAAGTCAAACTAGGTGGCAATGAACTATACAGTAGGTTACAAAGAAAGATAAAAACAATCATTGTCTTCAAGTTATTTACATTCTAACAAAAGACACAAGTGAACAACTAAGTAGGATCAGTTTAAGTTTTAGGCACATATAATCCTAACTGCTGATGAGACTTTGGCTGGTGAACATTTTGAATTTTGGTAGTTCTAAACTGCAGTTGGCTAATCTGATAGTGTGTTCACACTAAATCAGGTGCCTGTCTGGAGAGGACAATCAGGCTGCCTTTCTTGTTGTTGTTCAGTTGTTTTAGTGTCTGACTCTTCATGGCCCCATTTGGAATTTTCTTGGTAAAGATACTGGAATGATTTGCCATTTCCTTCTCCAGCTCATCCTCACAGATGAGGGAACTGAGGCAGATAGGGTTAAGAGACTTCCCCAGGGTCATACAGCTAGTAAGTATCTGAGACCACTTTTAAATTCAAGGAGATGAGTCTTCCTGATTCCAGGCCTGACACTCTATGCACTATGGCACCCCCTAGCTGCGCACAAAGTTGCTTAAGAAGAGGCAAGCCTACCAAGGTTGTAAACTTAGCAGTTCAAAGCCTGATGTCTATCAGTACTGCTAACAGGGGTCCATCAATAGTCCCTGAATTTCTACACACACACACACACACACACACACACACACACACACACACACACACACAGAACTACATGTTAAATACATGGCAAATTAGAAGTAATCTTTGAGGCAAGGTGCTAGGGATACAATACTAGCTCTGCCTTCCAGTTCTAAATCCTCCCATCTGTTCCCTTAATCTTAGTTTTATTTTTTCTCATTGTGAAAGCAGTGGTATTCATGACCCCCCAAAGAGAAAAACAATAGATAGGAATGTGGCAAAAACCAAGACGTATTCTGGAAAAGTACTACTAAAAGGGGGATGTGAGGTAAAGATATATGGTGCTGACTGTGGTGACCTTTCCATTGGAATGTTGTTCTATAATGAGGAACAGAAGCTCTCTCATTGCTTAGTGGAAAAGATGAGTGAAGATCCTTCTCTTTTGGATTCCACAGAAGTCTTCATTCAATGTCTCATCATATTAAAGAGTGATCCTGAATTCCCGAACGTTGTGCAGGAAAAAATATAAGTTCCGCAAAGGTGGAAAAGTTCAGCATACAGGTGTAGCCTTTGATTGTGTTCTTTGAGGATAAGCCTGTTTTATAAGAAGTAATTTTTTAAGCTAATAGACAAGGGCACACATTCCATCCTCAATTCATTTGTTGAGGGGAGGTGGCAGAGATCCAGAGTCATGATGCAGCTACTGCTAAGGAGTCTGAAAATGGGGTTAGGGAACTGGGGCCAGAAGGAGCTCTCTTGGGTAGCCTGCAGAGGAAGATTATTTTGGTAATGATGGGAAGGATGAATTAGAGAGGAGAGGAAAGATTATATACAGAAAGTAAGCATTTTATATTAGGTCCAGTTAGAAATGTGTTAGACTGCAGTGAAAGCAAATTTGTCAAGCATTTAGGGTCTTATCTCTTCCTTCCCCATTGCTGGAGCAAAGTTACAAGAAAAAATAAGGTAAAAGTTAGGAGCAATTACGCCAGGAAAGACAGGTTGGGAAAGGACCTTAGATTTCACTGAATAATTTTGTTACTAGCATCATATACCCATAGCAATTCAGTGTTTTCTTAGAAAAAGTAATTTCTCTTCTGTGCCCCATGACTAACTTTGTCCTACGAAGGTAACTGCTTGACTTTGTGTCATTCTGAGATTAAACAATATCATTCTCGTATCCTGTCATGCTACTTTGTTATTTCCAACATTTGTCTCTGCTCGATTCCTCATTTGTTTTATAAAATGTCTACCCAGACTCACTGAGGTAGAAGACACCTTTCAACTTTGATTACAGAAATGAAATATTATTTGTTGTCCAAACTAAATAGCTTTTAAAGGCTACAATGCAATCTTCTTACCATATTAAGCTATACCCACCCCTGGCTGCAGCTAGGCTGAAACCATGGGAAAACACATTTTCTGGCTGATATATATAATTTCTTTTTTAACTTAATTTAAAATCTAGGGCTTCTCAGATGATGACACTGCAGCATTTTTAGATTAATGCATTTGTCACTTTTGTATTGCCTGTCATAATTAACCACTAGCCTATGAGGTTAAAAATTTCCATTTGTGGGTATCAAGAATTCGTTACTTCATAATTCTGTGTATTCTCAAACTCTTCTATCCTCTTACCTCACCAACTCCAAAAGCCCATGGAAAATACAGTTCTAATTAAGCTATAATTATCACTTGCTATTTCAAAGCATCTCTAATCCAAAGTATTCCCTTGAGGAGCAATTGTTTTCTGGCCAGTATCTATAGTGTAGGTTGGATGTTCCTTTGATGTGGGTGGCCAATTTACATATAGAGATGTCCCAAGGTGTCATTTTTCACACTCTTCAATCTTAATTGTATGGGTAGGGTACAGTTGTCAGTTCAACTTTTGTGTAAGAATAGGAGAGAGCAGAGCTCCCTTCTTCAATATCAGTAGAGCTTTTACAAATATCTTATTTAATTTATGATGGTGGAATATTATTAGCATCTAGCCTTTCAAAGGGGAAGATGCATCCTACTATCAAACTGTTTTTCTTTCCATTTTTGGTTGTACTTTCACTTCCTCATTTCCCATTGGCATAGGCCAATGGTTTTCAACCTTCCTAATACTGCCACCCTTTAATGCAGTTCCTCATGTTGTGGTGACCCCCCAACCATAAAATTATTTTTGTTGCTACTTCATAACTGTAATTTTGCTACTGTTATGAATTGTAATGTAAATATCTGATATGCAGGATGTATTTAAATTGAACTTAACCCACCGGTTGAGAACTGCTGGCATAGGCAGAATGTCCTTAAGAAAAAGACACCAGCTTTGGGCAACTCTTAAAATGATGGTCACTGGGTTACAGAGATGTAACTAGAGGAGGACAATCAGAGTTTTGTTTCAGGATTCTGAAATCATAGTATGCCATATTTAATGGGCACTGATACTGTTGTAATATTTCAATAGCATAAGTAGAATAGACTTTGGAAACACATTATCAAGGAGAAGAAGAAGCTGGACATGCAGAAAAACTTGAAAGGGCAAAAACTCTGTAGGTCCTTAAAAGCAGTAAAGAGAAAGTAGTCAGATCTTTGCTATCTGGGCTGATGACTATAATGTTTATCAGGTTATAACTGTACAATTTTATTAATTTTCATCTTGCATATTTGATTTGAACTGTAAGACTTTTCTGTTTTAAGGAGAAACTAATTTTGTGTGATTGGGAAGTTATAATTAAGTAGGAAAATATTAAACCTTTATTTTCCCATTAATCACGACTAGGGGCAGCCTCATGTTCAGTTAATATCATAATTCAAATCAATCCCGATTTACTCCTTAAACATTTATTTAGCACCTTTTATCAAATGTGTCAAACACTTTACCAGGCACTTGTGATAAGAAAGTGAAGGAGAGAAAGGAAAAGAAGAAAAAGAGAGAGAGAAAGAGAGAGAGAGAGAGAGAGAGAGAGGGAGAGAGAGAGAGAGAGAGAGAGAGAGAGAGAGAGAGAGAGAGAGAGAGAGAAAGAGAGATTGAAGGCAGGAGGGGGAGAGAGAGAGAGTGTGTGTGTAATGGTAATTAATTTAGTAGGTACTTATCCCTTAGTAACTAAGGGTTAAGTACTTCTGTGAAAGAAACAGAAGGTGAGAACTCTGTCTCCATTGCTGACATAACAGGAAGGTGTTGGCCTAGACAGGAAGCCAATGTGTGTGTGTGTGTGTGTGTGTGTGTGTGTGTGTTTAAGAAGAGCTCTAGAGGAGAGACAGTCAGAATCAAGAATTTTTACTCCTGGTAGAGGAGGCAGAATTGTTCCAGCATCTGGAAGCTGGGCTGCTACTAGACTGAGAACTGAGTTGGAGTTCTCTATGAGACCAGAATCTGGTGAATGTTGAAGTTACTGTTGCCTCCTGGAAGGTTGAAATTTCTTCTGGGTCCTAGGGCCAGCTGAATTGCTGGAGGACTGAAGAAGCATGACATGATGGGGATAAGACTTTGTTTGTTTGTGGCTTGGTTGATCCTTGAGTTCCTGGCAACAGAAGTTGTGAAGGCTGTGAAATGTGCTCGACGCTGTGAACTTCAGTGTGTACCAGGACTGCCTGGAGGATTGGACAAGGACCTGGGAGCTGTCTGCCTCTGAATCCAGGTGACTGTTTGGTGGATTCAGATAGGATCTGGGACCATGAAAGGGGATCCAGTGAGTCTGAGAGACCATCCTGAGTCAAGATGAAGAAAAGGCCTCTCCTTGAATATTGAACATGTGATGAAATTGAAGTTTACTAGACACTGAGGGGTGGAGGGTTTGTGTAAATTTCTAATTATTGTATTTAGTGATTAATGATACTTAGTAATTGTGAATCTGGATAAGTGACTGATGAAGTTAACTTATGATTGCCCCTTAAGTGGAAGACTGACTTGTATTGTGCAGTGATTCAATGATTAAGTAAGGAGGCTTCCCCCCTTAGGGAAAGCAGATGATTGTTCTTTTGTTCTTTGTTCCAAAAATGGTGGCCACTTTGGTGAAAACTATGTGGCCATTCTAATGTTAGGCTGTTGTGAACAGTATATTGTAATTTTTTGTGATAAGATGTAATGTTGTGAATATTATACTGTACCTTGATTTTTTCAGAAAGTTTGCCTTGATTTGTTATGGAATAAATGGAGTGTTCACTATATGGAATAATCAGAACCTTAAAAGCTGTTCACAGAAGCATTCTTTTGGGAAGCTGCTCTTGCATAGCATTACAGAGAGAAAGAAAGAAGGAAGGAAGGAAGGAAGAAAGAAAGGAAGAAAGAAAGAAAGGAAGGATGAAAGAAAGAAAGAAAGAAAGAAAGAAAGAAAGAAAGGAAGAAAAAAGGAAGAGAGGAAGAAAATGTTCCTTTTATGTACAAATGTATTCCATTGATACAATCTGGTATAGTTATGTTAGAGTCAGAGGACCTGGGCTTGAATCCAAACTCCAAAATATTACCTTAATCTCCCTGGGCCTCAGTTTCTTCATCCATAATATGAATGAGTCAGATTATATGGACTCTAAGACTCCATTCTATATCTATAATGCTATGAATATAAAAAACAGATGAATAAATAATATACATATATCTAATGTTTAAAATATAAAGAAGGTCGAAGAGGAAGATGAAAAGAGAAGAGAGGAACAGAGGGTGAGAGAAGGGGAAGGACAGGGGGAGAGAGACCGAAACAGAGACAAAGATAGACAGGAGAGAGAGAGAAGAGGGAGGGAGACAGAGAGAAGAGAGATAGAGGTAGAGACAGAAAGAAACAGAGAAGCAGCGACAGACAGAGACAGAGACAGAGAGATGAGCCTTGAATAGTTAGGATTACTGTGGAGGCAGGAATGAGGACGAAGAAACTCTAGGCATGATAGTCTGTTTAAAGACAGGAAAATTGGAGATGGATGATTGTGTAAGTTGGTCTATTTGGCTAGGATATTTGTATGAGACAGGACAATGTGAAATCAGTCTGAAAAGACAGGATAGAGTCAGTTTATTAAGGCCTTTAAATGACAGAGTAGTTTTTCTTTTATTCTAGAGAAGAAGGATCCACTGGAATTTCTTGAGTGGTAGAGAGACTTGATTAGATCTATGCTTCAGAAATAGACATTTTGCCACTATGTGGAGAATGGATTGGGGAGGAGAGATATTGTAAGCAGGGAAACCAATATCAAATTCTATAGACAGATAAAGCTTGAGAAAATAAATCAAGAAATCTGGCAATTTAGGAGAAAACTGGCAGCCTGGTGTTGGAGGGGCATGGTTGAAATCTATCATACCAAGGAAATCTAGGCTGGTGGATCTCTTGAGCTTGGAATTTCTGAGTGGCAGTGGACTATGTAGATCAGATATCTGCATTAGGTTTTCCACCAATAAGGCAAGCCCCCTGGGAGTGGTAAACCACTAGGATGCATAACAAGAGTGAGCTGGTCTTGCTTAGTGCTATAACAATTTAAAGCTTTTGTGCTGATCGTTAGTTAGATCAGGCATATGGATCAGTGGATTCTGTACTTCCAGGCTGGCCAAAACTGGAAGAACCAATTTAAGAAAAGGGGAGCCGATAAGGGGGTAATTAGTAACTTTTATTCAAATATTTGAGTGGTGGGGTCAAAAGTCAAACTGAAGTGGATTGAGAAGTGAATGGTATGGGAAGTGGCAGTAATGGATAGAGAATTTAGCTTTTTCTAAGTGTTTGACTGTGAATGGAAGGAGACATACAGTATTAGAGAACAGTTAGAGGGGATGGCAGAGTCAAATAAAAAATTTTTAGGGATCATGGGGGATTTGTGCATATTTATAGGTAGGAGGAGAAGGTCCTGGGAATAAGGAAAGATTGAAGAATAGAAAGAAAAAGATAAAGTAAAATTAAATGGTAGAATATAGTTCCCCTGGAAAGAAAATCTTTGCTAAAAATGCTCTTATTCTTTAAGATATTGTGAATACTATATATAAAGAACTGTGCTGGGTGTTGTGAGGGATACAAAGATGAATCAGACATGGCCTCTACTCTCAAGAAATTTAGTCTGGTGAGAAAGAAAAAATAGGCACAAAAAGAATTGAAATCCACAATAATTGTATGAAAACTATTTAGAAATTATGGTATTTGAAACTCAAGGGATTGTGGAACCAAATCTTGTAAATTAAAAGTAAATAAACAAATCAATTTTATAAAAGTAGACAGGAGTACATCATAGACCCTCAATAAATATGGGTTGAAGAAATTTAAAAAGTAAAAATAAAAAAAAATAAAAAAAGAAATTATTGTAAGAAATGAATATTTCTCTTTTGTATTAAATAACTAATTATTAAATCAAAACCAAGATTTTTTCACTTTTCTACTCCTCATTCACAAACCAACCTGTTCAAGAATATTCTTAAAAATTTACCTAAGCCAAGATCTACTCAGTAAAAGAATTTCTGACTTTGGGCTAATGGATTGCTGCTCATTGTGAGTGTTTAGATAGGTCTGAGGAAGGATTGATTCTCCCTTTTGTCAAGACAGGTGATATGGAAATTGACCATATCCTCTTTGACCAGGATTTGAGCAACCCAAGTCATCTACCCCAAGACTCTTGTTTTAATATAGCCCCCCTCACCTTGTGTTAACCACTCAGAGTTAGCTAATTACTACTCCCTCAGGAACACATACTCTTCAAACGGCATATAAATTGGGAGCCCACCACTTTGAGGGATCTTTGGTCTAAGGGAGATGGTCTTTTGAGACTATCTTTTATGGTCTCTTATATGATCATACTTTTAGTAATAAATACACTGGCCTCATTAATAAAATGATCAACTTATCCAGAAAGTTTGTTTCTCAAACCATTTTAATAGCCACATTATGTGAGACACTAAACATTTATTAAGCACCTACTATGTGCCAGGCACTGTTCTAAGTAATAGAAATATAATTAGAAATAAAAACAATGACAGTCCTTGCCCTCAAGGGACTTACAATTTAATGAGGAAAGACAACATATGAATGGAAGCTAAAAGGGGAGGGGAAGGTACTCCTAGCAGGGACTAGGTAGGAGTATAAAGAAATTCAAAAGCAATGTGGCTTCTGGGAAATGTGGGAAAGACTGCTGAGTACCCCATTTACCTTAAACAAAGACTTGGAGCCTTTGATCCTTGTCCTTCCTACAGAGGATTCAATCAGAGGGGCAGAAGATACTGATGAAGTTAGTTAGATAAGCTAGGCAAATTCTATCTTGCAAAATAATGAGATTTCCTAATGATAAATTTCCTGGGGACGGAAGGCATGTCTGAAAGCGACACAGGAATCCAAAAGCAATGTGTGGCTAGTGGGAAATGGGAGATGAGAGGGTTAAAGGGGTAAAAAATACTTAGGCTTGGAGTTTGTGCATTTCTTCCTTGATGCTTCAAAGCTCTCTACAAAGTCTTAGTTGGGTTTTCCCATTATATGGAGCGTGTGCCCCTTTGGGACTATGGGAGTGTTTGTTAGGATTACCACTTACCTGAATCACTTCTTTGTGTAGAAACTTTCTGCTCCTCTCTCAAGTATAACACAACTTCGCCCTATCTCACCCTCTCATATTTTCTCCTGGTACAGATCCTTTCCTGTGCCACCCACTGCTTTATCTAATTCCAGCTACCACTTTTCCCCACCTCTTCATCAGATACTTTGAGCTAAGAGAAGAAACCAGAAATAGCACAAACCATGTCCTGCCCTTTTAAAATAGTATTTTAAAACTTTCAAAATATTTTACAAAATTATTTCACTGTAGCCTCATAAAAAACCTTACAAAATAAATACCATAGGTGTTTATTATCTACCTTTTACAGATACATAAACTGAGACTCAGAGAGGTTAAGGGACTTGTCTATGGACACACAGCAAGTAAGTCCCAATGGCAGAATTCAAAATAGTTATTCTTGATCCATGTTCAATGCACATTTTGGAGGTTTGTAACTGTCAGTAGAGTGATTACCGTTTTACAAATAGCAATATCTGTGTTCCATTTTAATTGATCAATTCAGCATGAAGTATCTATCAAGGCCCTTGTATATCTGCCAGTCACTATACTAGACACTGGGTATACAAAGACAAAAATGAAATATTCTCTTGTCCTCAAGGTGCTTATGAGACAGGGAGACAGAGAGACAGAGAGAGAAAAAGTGAGAGAAAGAGAGAGACAGACAGACGGACAGAGACAGAGAGAGACAGAGACAGACACAGAGAGGCATTAACAGAGGGAGACAGACAGAGAGAAGCATACAATTCAGTTATTTCAACATGGGAACTTAATCTTTTTCTCTCTAGGGAATCACTTTAGTGGTTCATAATGCACATCATGACAAGCTAATAAGTTATAATGGATTAATTGGTAGACCATAGACCTCATACCATAGTCCACATACCACATCCATCTTGCTTAGAACTTACGTTTGCTCTGTGGATTTTTTTTTGTATTCAGACTAATATACTCTGACTTATTTTTGTTACAATTTTCCAAATTATTCTCTCTTGATTAGTCCCTTTGTTGAGGTTATTTTTAGTATTGCTTTTCCCTTGAAAATCATGTCACAATTACATCCAACTAGTACTGACTAAAGCGGGAATATTAATGATGACATTGATGTTTTATAGTAATATAGAAGTCAAATTCTATTCCGTGATATATCATGCAGACCAGGGAAAAGGATGCTGTTCTGACAAATCCAGCCTGTTATCTGCAGATGGGGAGCTGCAGGAAGACATGAGAAGCATCATCTACTGAGATAGCATGAATTAAGCTTCAGGGAATTAATAGGCAGAGAGACTTTTCATTCAGCAACTTGAACTGAATCCCTTTACAGCATGGAGAAGACTTTGAGCTTTCATTCAGTTTGTCAATTGGAAACCCTTCCCTTATTGAGCATGTGACTGTTTAATTCTGTCCTCTGGGAATACCAGCTCAATGACCTTTGTTAGGTCTATGGTTCTTAATTCTTAAAGATTCATGTGGATATTTAATATCTTTCCTTGGGTTTAGAATAGTCTATTCCATGTTACTAAGGAAAAATTTCATTAATATTTCTCTAAAGAACACTTCCTAGCAGCCAGGTCTTTACTACTTCTTATTTACTACTATTCCATTATTAATTATTGTTTTGTTCCTATTATAGCCATTTGTCACTTATTTTTAAAGTTTATGTACTCACATAGGGTGGACTTTCACTTGTAGCCCAAAGAATGTTCTTGTGTGCTAATAAAAAATTCACAGTATCTCACAATCAAACACGGAGAGAAGGATGAGACATAAAAGTTCAACCCCTATCCCTCCACACAATTTTGTAGACAAGGCAGGAAACTTAGGCATGAATCAAGCATCGTATGCATGCTCTGAACTGTGGTCTGACATAATTTCCACCGAACATACTGCTTCTCATGTTAAAGCAAAGATTTGTAAACAAAGTAGATGTTTATTGATTAGGGAACAACTAAATAAGTTATTTTACATGAATGTAATGCAATATGACTGTACCATATAAAATGACTATAAGGAAGAATGAGCAGGCTATGTCAACTGATAGGTAATGATGTAAGCAGAATAATAATTAAAAAAACACCTGCAACAAACCATGAGATTCTTAATACCTACAATAATATGAACAGAATGATAACTTGCACACTTGAAATTGAATGCTTGATAAATATAACCACTAATATGGCCCTGAAGAGATGAGAAAATGTAACCATCTCCCTTCTTTGGAGAGGGGAGGCCATGGGTGAAAAACTGACACATTGGTTAGTTTTTCTGAATTTTAAAGAAAAATAAAATGATATAAGGGATGATTTGTTAGGTAAGAGAAAGGGGGGGGGGGATATCCAAGAATAAAAGTGAAAATATATGTATGAAATTCAAAAGTAAAAAGAAAATATTTATTAAATTATCTATCTATCTATCTATCTATCTTATAACATATGGGGAGTCTAATTCTCTGCTCATGAAATGAATGCACCTTCCTAGGGAGAATATCCCCATTCCTTGATGAAACAGGAAAGAAACTAGATCTACATTTAGCAAATTCAGTGGCTAGTGCTCTCTATCCTCATATTTCTAGGACAGATTAGGGCTGTTTCAGAGTATATATAAGGATAGGGAGAGTTGGGGTGGCTGGAGCGTGACTGTGGTGAAGGTACACTGGACTGTGTAGGCTGTCCTCTTGTATGGCCATTCCTTTTTTTTTTTTTTTGAGAAAACAGCTATAACAGAGTAAGCCATGTCAGACTAGAATGATGACTGACTATTCTGAAGAACTCTGAGGAAAGAGTTTAAAAAACCTTATCTTTCCTCTCTGTCCCTAAGGGATGATGATGGTAATAATAACTTATCCTCATATCACACTTCTAATTTAGTTAATGAGCTTTACTTTGTTTATTCTCATAACTATTCTGCCATTCTGGAAGGAAAGTAATAAAGGTACTGCTATTTCTATTTTATAGACTTATTATACACTACAAAAAAGAGAAAAGGAGGAAATCAAAAAGTTTCTTAATACTGGCACATTATCCTACTTCCTCACAGGAGCTTTCCCCTCGCTCAGATTCACGTGGCACTTTATCTTGTACCTTTCTAATGAAATGAATATATATCTACATCTATGTCTATATCTATATCTATATGTACATACATACATATACATTTAATTGTGCTTGTCATATCAACATGTGAAGTTGGGGTGTAGGTTCTGTCTTCTCCCTTAATTTTGGATCACTTAATAACAGTGCTTACATACTGTACATGTAGCACATATTTTTTCAATCAGTCCACCATTCGACAAGCACTTATGCTACTATTTGGTGCCAGATAAACATTTCCTCACCTCAAAGAGATTAAATTCTCCCAGTAGGTACAATGTATTCATCAATAGGTAAACACAGTATACATACAAACTATTCATACATACACACATCTCTCTCTCTCTGTCTCTCATAATATATGTGTATTGAAGAGAGAGTGAGAGAGAGAGATAGAGAGAGAGAGAGAGAAGAGCATAAGGTGGATCCCATGGGGGAAAAGCTACCTCAAATTCAAGGTGCTCTTGTAAATCCTCACATCCTAAAATCACAGCTTACAAACCCGCACCCATCTATTTACTCTATAAACCAGAGACAATAATTTGTTCAGAGAGAAAATTTCTCCGCTAATTTTGGGGTGCACTTTCCTACATGTATATAAAATCTCAGTAAGAAGAGTAGACTCACATGGGGAACAGTGGACACAAATGAGAAACAGAAGACTCCAGAGTGAACATATAGAGGGATAGCTCTGATGCTATTGGGTCACTGATGCCTTCTAGTGATGTTATCATATTGTTCCCAACACACTTGATTCTTGAGAATCTCCTCATTTCCATTAGACATTGCTCTTCTGGACTCCATCAAAAACTGATTTGCTGAATACAGTCAATTTTGGGGATACATCCTTACATGCTTCTCTCTCAATCCTATGAGGAAGATATAACAGACATTATTGTTCTGATTTTAGATATGAGTAAATATATTCTAAAAGGTTAAATGACTTGCCCAGTGGGTCACATAGCATCAGAAGGACTTGAACCCAGATTTTCTTGCTTTCATTTTGAGCCCTTTATTAATCCCCAGTGTTTTGTTAATCAGCCCACCCCATTTGTTTGCCTATCTTTATCTACCTTAACTTCCAAAGACAGAATGGAAGAAAGATGACAAATATACTTAGTCCCTCAAAGTCTAATGAAAAATAAGGGCTTTTCAAAAAATGAAGATTGGGCTAAAAACCAGATAGAAAGGAGAAAAGCAAGACTGAGAGAAGAGTTGTGTCATTCTCATTGCATGAGATATTCTCCAATTGGGCTACTTGAGGACTTCTCTGCAATACTGAATAGAATGAATCATCATCAAGGGGCTATATTTTACTTGGGATAGCCTAGGCTATATTGTCCCAAACTCCCAACCTATCAACATGTTCCTTATCTAATTGCAGTGACCTGGGAATAATGACAGCACCCCAAGTATTCATCTTGCAATTCCATAGTAACCACTGACTTTTCTTAGCTATTTTTTTATTCATACTTCTATCCACCCTTCATTTCACTATATGTTTTGAAACATTTCCCAATTATATTTTACATAGTATTTTGTTTATTCCAACTGCATGTGAAGATAGTTTCCAGCATTATCTTTTAATACGATTTTGAGTTTCAAACTTTTCTCCTTTTCCTTCTCCCTCCCCTAGAAGGTAAGCAATATGATAAATAGGTTATACATCTGCAGTGGTGTTAAACATATTTCCACATTAGTCATGTTGTGAAAGAAGAAAAAACAAAAGAAAAAAAACCTACAAAAAGTGAAAGTTTGCCTCAATCTGTATTTGGACTCCCACATTTCTTTCTCTGTATGTGAAGAGCATTTTCCATCATGAATCTATTGTAATTTTCTTGGATCATTGTATTGCTGTGAAGATCTAAGTCTATCATCGGCTTTTACTCCTGGTTCTTCTAACTTTACTCAGTATCATTTCATATAAGTCTTTTAAAGTTTTTCTGAAATTGCCTACTCATCATTTCATATAGCACAATAGCATTCCATTGCAATCATATATCACAACTTGTTCGGTCATTCCCCAATTCTTTTCTACCACAAAAAAGCTGCTATAAATATTTTTGTAAGGTAGGTCCTTTTCCTTTTTATATGATCTCTTTGGAATACAGACCTAACAGTGTCTAACCTTCATTAAAAAAAAATCCTAAGTACAATTGGGTTTCTTAAGCTGTACTCTCTCTAAAAAAGCTAGAGGCCTAAAGAAGCTGGATCTCCTTAGTCAAAAAGAACCAGAAAATGGAGTCAATTTAAAAAAAAAAAACAAAATGTCTCATTTAATTTCATTCAGAATTTACAAAATTTTAATTTTTGTGACAGAGCTCTAAGAAGACTAATATTTTAAAATTTGGGGGATGGCTAGGTGGAGCAGTGAATAGAGCACCAGCCCTGGAGTCAGGAGGACCTGAGTTCAAATCCAGCCTCAGACATTTAACACACAACCTAGCCATGTGACCTTGGGCAAGTCACTTAACCCCAACTGCCCTCCAAAAAAAAACTGAAGCAAAAAAAATAAATAAAATAAAATTTTAGCTTCAAATTGGGTAAGTTACACACTTGTAATGGTTCACTGAAATGTTTCTGTAATGAATAATGTTTGTCTTGCAGAAATAGCTGGATTTTTTTTTAACAGAGAAACTGAAGGTTTGCGTAAATTAACAATTACATCATTGACTTTTTATAAGAAAAAAATTTCTCTTGGTCATCTTTATTGTTGCATGATTTTTCTGTCTAGGATCTCCTAACCAAAAAATTACAGCTGATGAATATTAATTTAGAAGACTTTCTAGTTTCCTTGACTTTTTTTTCCTTATCCATTTCTGAACCTACACTCAATTACGGTTTCTCTTACTCCTGTAAGTAGTTTTCCTGATTTCTGTACCACTCTTAGGTGTGTTTTATTTGATAGAAAATTTGTACATGCTAAAGACTTCAAGCAGATGGTGCCATGTATGAGTCAGTGATCATTTTCTTTCAACTTTTGCAATGTTCAAGAAACTAAATACCCTTAACATATTGAGTATGTGAGGTCTGTGTTTGTGGGAGGTAATGACCATAGAGAAAACCGTCCAGATGAGGTGAGGGGTACTGCAGAGAAATAGATTTCATATTTTTTTTTGTTTTGAGCAATATTTCATATCAATACCTACCTATATCTGCAAAGTTGAGAGCAAAAATTAAAAAGGTTCCATGCCACTAATTTTGAATTGAGTCACTAAAGGGATGGAGAGGAATCCTATACATTTGGAAGTTGAAAACTTCTGGTGTCAAGAGTGGGTACTGTAGTCTTAGGTAGAGGTTGTTAGACAAGTGAAATATCCTTTTTCATTAAATAAATAAAATAGTGATGATTCTGTGGGCTTAAACCAGGCAGATTTAGATTTCTGTGGCTATGTTAGTGCCCCAAGTGTTTCCTAGACCACGAAGACCTTGGTACCACCAAGTACCCTATACCACGAGGCTGATTGGTTTCATACAAATTGATTCTTTCACAGAAGTTAAGTTCTATGTTGTTGTTGTTTGTTCTTAATTTTTGAAGAGGACTAATGACCTCATAGGTGATACCTTGACTCTTGGGTCAATTGGATTTGTGAAGCAGAGTTGTGCAAAGACATAAGCCTTACTCTCTTTTCCAGAGTCATAAAAATCCAGTGGCAAGACAAAAATCAAGATGACTGGCAATAGCCTAGGCTGTAGTGAATGACCTTTGCATATTTGATATCTGACCAAGGTGCCTGCTTCAGCTACCTTCATGACCATTGTAGAAAATTGTTCTCATCTGCCTATTCTACTGGAAGTGGTCTTCAGATGCTTGGAACAGACATTCCCCTACCTCACAAATGGGTTTGAGGCCTTCCAATTACCCTCAACCTGATTTAGCCTGCCTGCTGAGATGGTTTTTACTAAGAGGTGGCCCCTTTGTATGCTACAGTTTCTTGGAGTCACAGGTGAGAGCTGAGTGCCAGGTAGACACCAAAGGTGGGTGAGCAGCCCTAAAAAGGGCTCAGCAAACCCTCACAGAAGAGGTGATAGTCCTCCATGAATACCGTATACACCCCATGAACAAGGAATAGCAAATTCTGAACCATAGCTCTTAGGATATATATGGAGTTAGGGTCTTTTGGACCTCTAGTCATACCATTTTACTTGTTCACTTTTTGGATGGGTGAATTTCCTCATCTCTTTTCTGGATGTTGTTTGTGCTTCATTCTTGAAGAGGACTAAAATAACATCATACTCTCAGTGTGTCCAGTATAGTACATCCAGTATAGTATGTCCAGACCAATATGAGCTTGAAAGACTCCAATACAGGTCAGGCACAAATAATCCATATGAACATTTGGAGTGGAGTTGTCTCTAAATTTGCACATCTCACATTTCTTTTGAACTCTATAATTTTGCTTTGCTGACAGAGCATAGCACCTTCTTTGATAAGGGCACCCCATGTTGCATGGTCTTGTGCCAGTATTTCCCATGTCACACAATCTATTCCAATGTTCCTTTTTACAATATTGAATTTACAGTATAAAAGATTCTTTTGGTTCTGCCCACTTTTCTCTGTGTCTTAAGGTCTAAAACCATCTCTTTCCTCATTTCTTAAATCACACAATTATTCCATTTCATCTATGTGTTATAATTTGTTCATTAATCCCCCCAATTGATAGGGACCCCTCACAATCAAAGAAAATAAAAGGGTAGTTAGATAAATAGATAGTCAGCTCTTTTGAACTGGCAAATAATTGGAAACACATATACATTTTTTTTATAAAAAATGGAACCTTCGTGAGAAATACTTAATCTACTTAATAATATACTTAATCTACTTAGAAACAATTTTAGCCTTTCCAACTTTTCTTGGCCTTACTCCCCATCCTTAATAAGGAACAACTCCTCAAGTAATGGAATATTCTCTCAAATATAACTTAAATGACTCTGAAATAACTCTTGCAGGCATTATCCATCACTTAGCTTCATTTCCATTGGTAAAAATTCTTATAAGTGCTGTCACTGTTGCTGTCTCCACAGACCCTTGGCTTTCTATTGTATAGAGTTCCTCTCCCACCCCTCTTTCTACCCAGTGGAGGTGAGTGAAGAAAAAAAAATGCTCAATATTTTTAAAAAGTGTTCTCAGAAATACATATAAGTTATGTATGCCTATTTGTGTCTAATGGCAGCCATATCTAGAGTGGGAGATGGAAAGGAAAAAAAAAAACATGTTAATTTTGTTGTATATTTGAGATGACTAGTAAGTTCTGCATAGTAGATTTATAGTTTCATGTGCAATCTTTTTTTTTATTGTAGTATGCTATGGCTTTATTTTATAAATTTAAAATAAAATTTAATGATTCAAAAAATAACTTCTGATTGTCTTCAAAACAAGAGTCTTTTATTTGTTTCTTCTGTTTCAGTTTGTGGTGTACAAGATTATTCTAGTCACAAAATATAATTTTAAAAACACTAATACCACTTCACCAATATTATAGACACAAATAGAACTTATTGACAGTAGCCAGTGATTGTGGCTCAAAAGTATCCTTTTTAAATATAATGGAAGGTGTATGAGAGTTATTTGGATGTAGGGCTTTCCATGATTTCAGGAGGACCTAGATTTGAGTCTTGCTTCTGACTGTGTGAACAGTTGGGAAGTTGCTTTCTCTTTCTGCCATTGACTGTTACAGAGGCGTTACCTATATTCATGAGTAGAGGGAATTTTGCCACTGGGAGTTTAGTACAGTGCTGAAATCAGTGTTTTGGACCTATGGAAAATTTAAAGTGATTTTAAAAAGGGGAGGAACTATAAACAATCTGGATTTATGTAGATGAACTAACTGTTGTAGCAAACATATGCTAATAATTTGATCAGTTATTTTGCAAAGTTTATTCAAAATTAATGTGTTATAGCTTTCTGTTAAGTAGGGATGAACTCTTGATAATTATGATTCATGTGTAGAAAACTGCAATTTTATGTCTAAATGAATATGAAAGTGCATCTGGAGACATTTAATATCTAATAGGTGTTCAAACAAACCAGTCCATGTTAACAGAGGGATTCAAAAATATTTCGATGAGCCTGAGCAATTAAAGCATGCAGTCATGTCTAACCTATGCCGAAAAACATACTTGTAGAATTCGTATCATAGCATTTACCAAGACACATGTCTGTGGCCTTCAGTGCTATGTTCTTTCCTTTACTAATTAGAGCTGATATAATATTTCAGTCCATCTGTCTCAACAGGGTACAACATTGGTCCTTTCATAACAGTTTGAGATATCAAATATTTATAATATGAGAAATTGGATATTAGAACTATTCCTCTGCAAATATGTAAGCTAATTTGTAGGGAAAAAATGTGGAACCATAAGTTATGGTAAATTTTCTGGTTCTCACTCTGACAATTTGCAAGTTCACCATTTATTTATGTATATGCATCTCTTTGTGTGAAATCATAGAATCTTAACACTTAATATAACACATTTAACTTACTTCCATGAAGTAAAAAAGTTATGAGTGCCTCTGCACTGAAACAGGTGGTGTCAACACCTTAGTATACTTCATGAATTTCTGTAGCAAAACAAAGCAACAACAACATCAGTAACAACAACTTAGAGGCTTATGGTGATAAGTTTCTCTGAACCAAGCACACCTGGTCCTCAGGCAATAAGTCTCTTACTGGACAAATTTGAAGCTTTTCCCATTTGGCATGCCCTATTAGGACATTAGAGACAATTAGAGATCTACAGCTGGGAAGAACCTCAGAGACCAGCACTAGCTGGCCTACTGACTCTAGTCCAATTAGATCCAGTCTAACTATTCACTGAATCTAGTTAAGCTACCTCATTTTGTAGATGAGAAAAATGAGGCCCAGGCAGGCTCAATGATTTGTCCAAGGTAACCCAGAATTACAAGTCTTCTGACTTCAGGGGGCAGAACCAAGGTGGTCGAGTAGAGGCAGGGACTTGCCTAAGTTCTTCTCCAAACTCCTCCAAATACCTTTAAAAGATGATTCTAAATAAATTCTAGAAAAGCAGAAGCCATGAAAAGATGGAGTGAAACATATTTCCAGCCCAAGACAACTTGGGAGGTCAGTGGGAACTCATAAGACAATTCTCATTATTAGGGTAGTTAGAAGGAGTTTATATAGACAAAGGGCACAGGTGTGAGTTGAATCTGAAGGCATAATATTGAAAAAATAAAATGAAGGAGTGAAAGAGCAATGCCTTTGGAAAAAGAGAAAGGGAGAGGTAGAATGGGAGTAAATTATCTCACATAAAAGAGGCAAGAAAAAGCTTTTACAGTAGAGAAGAAGGTGGAGGGGGAAGGAAGGGGGGAGAGTGAGCTTTACTTTCATCAGAAATAGCTCAAAGAGGGAAGAGTATACACTGAATTGGTTATAGAAATCCATCTTACTTACTATATAGGAAAATAGGAGGAGAAGAGCATAAGAGAAGGGGATGTGTGATAGAAAGGTAGGTAATAGAAGGGAGGGCAGATTTGGGGAGGGTGTAGTCAGAAGCAAAAACACTTTTGAGGAGGGACAGGATAAAAGGAGACAAAAAGAATAGAATAAATGGATGGGGGATAGGATGAAGGGAAATAAAGTTAGTGATAGTAACTGAGAAAAAAAATGAAGCAGATTTCTGATAAAGGTCTCATTTCTCAAACATATAGAGAATTGAGTCAAATTTATAAAAATAAGAGCCATTCCACAATTGATAAATGATCAAAAGACATGATCAGTTTTCAGATGAAGTAACCAAAGCTACTGAAGCCATGTAAAAAAAAAAACTTTCACTATTGATTGGAAAAATGCAAAGTAAGACAATTCTGAGGTACTGCCTCATACGTATTAAATTAGCTAATAGGACAGAAAAGGTAAATGACAGATATTGGAGGAGACGTGGGAAAATGAGACTTTAATACATTGTTGGTGAAGTTTAGACTTTATTCAGTCATTCTGAATTGGGAACTATGCCCAAAGGGGCTATAAAACCATGCATACCCTTTGACCTAGCATACCACTACAAGGTCTCCATCCCAAAAGAGATTTAAAAAAGACCAAAAGCAAGAGCTCCTATTTGTACAAAAATATTTAGAGCAGTTCTTTTCTGGGGGTAAAGAATTAGAAGTTGAGGGGATGCCCATCAATTGGAGAATGACTGAAGGGATGATATTGATTGATTATTATTGATTATAATGGAGTACTATTGTATTATAAGAAATGATGAGCAGGATATTCTAGGAAAAATCTGGAAAGACTTGGGCTGATGCAAAGTGAAATGTATTGTATACAAAGTAACAGCAATACTATAAGATGATCAATTGTGAATGACAGCTATTCTCAGTAAAACAATGATCCAAGACAACTCTAAAGGCTTATGATAAAAAATGCTATCCATCCCTAGAGAAAGAACTGATGGTTTCTGCATACAAATTGAAGTATACTTTTTTAAAACTTTATTTTTCTTGAATTTTATCTTCTTGTCTATGTTTTCTTTCACAACATGGCTATTATGGAACTTATATTGAATTGTTCGCCTTCTCAATGGGGGTGTGTGGGGAGGGAGAGACTTTAAAACTCAAAAATTTTTTAAAAAGGATGTTAAAAATGGTTTTTACATGTAACTGGGGGAAAATAAAATACTAAATAAAAATAAAATAAGTTCAACAAAAAGTCTTCTGACTTGAGGACTGGTGAGTTTGTGCCCTATTGGCTTACCTTCACCCTACAATGAAGCATTTGAAGAAAACTCTAGTGGAAATTTCATTTAACATAGAGGATACTGTAGTAAGATCCTAGGTGATTTCTTCCTAATATATGTTATGTATTTCAAATTATCATAATATACAAAACCTAAGGTAAACTATAGAATGGTCCTAGAAGCAAAACCTTGTAATTATTAATAATAGCAATGATTACCTCCAGATAGTATTTTTTTTTGCCTTGCAAATTATTTCATTTGATCCTTTCAGTAATTTTGTGAGTAATTTTAAAGAGACAGAAAGGTTCTGTGACTTACCTAATTATGTATGAAATTACCAGGTACCTACCAGTTTGAGTAATAGTAGTAATAATGTCACAAAATAATCTAAGTTCCTTGACGGCAGGGAGAAAAGGGGGGGAGGGAACAAACATTAATTAAGTGCCTTTGATGTTCTAGGCACTGTTCTAAACATTTTCCTAATATCTGATTTGATCTTCACAACAAACCTGGAAGGTAGGTGATATTATCCCCATTTTACGGTTGAGGAAATAGAAGCATTCAAAGACTAAGCTACTTGCCTAGGATAACACAACTAGTAATTATCAGGGGCTGGATTTGAACTCAGGTCTTGCCAACTCCAAGATTGTGCTCCATGCCTAATCTAGTTGCCCTGGTTGGCAGAACCTTTTTTTTGGGGGGGGGAGGGGAGTTAACTTCTTTTACCTTTGTGTACCCAGTGCCTTGCACATAATAGTTCCTTAATAAAGTTTTTATTTTTGCCTGAATTAGTTTCATTTACAATTTACAAATAATGTATACTAGGTAGTATATGTTAATATTACCGTTTTATAGATAAGGGAGTGAAGGCCCAGCTTCTGAACCCATGGAGACCTCGGTTTATATTGAATCACTGAAGTTGATGTAAAGGTAAATTACAATAAAAATTAATAAAAGATATTATAATTTTCTTTAAACTGAAAGATTACCAACTTCTTAAAAACAAGTTACCAAAATGGATATAAAAATGAAGCCTTAGGAATGGTGAAAAAATATGAATGAGTTATCAAAGGAAAACACTGTATTTCATACTTGTTAGGTAGTATGGATTCTTTTTTTATGGCAAATGTTTACCCTCCCATATTTCAGTTATTAAAAAAATAACCTAGCAGTTCTATAAACATATACATTGTTTTAGTCTGGGCCTGCAATTTTATAGGTGTAGGGAAATTCCCTTAATTGATTCAGGTCAGAACCTTGTTTGTAAATTATAGTCTTAGAGAGTTGGTGGGGGGACCAAAAGGTTAAACAATTTAGCCATGCTGACAAAGGTTGCATGAGTCAGTGGCAGAATTTGAGTCTAAGTGTTCTGGGTGTTTAAGAGTTAATAGATTAAACCTCAGTAACACTTTGGGGACAACATATCCAAATATACATATGGTTTTAAGAACTAGATCTATGATTCAATTATGCAAGGATCTCTCTGGTGAGGAAAGTCCGTCTTCGCAATTCAGATCAACACCTTCTCTACAACTTAGAATCTTTGAAAATGTCCCAGGGAGACTGAATAACTTGCCCAGAGTCACATAGCCATTGGATGTCAGAGGTAGGACTTGAACCCAATTCTTCCTGTAGCTAAGGCTGGCATCACAATATGTGCATATATTTATAGTGCACTGTACTAGACAATCATTAAAAGGCAAATTAGACAACATGAATAATGTTTGTTTTGCTTTTGTTTTGAGGGAATGCAAGGCTATTAGGGTTAAGTGACTTTCCCAAGGTCACACAGCTAGCAAGTGTCAAGTGTCTGAGGCTGAATTTGAACTCAGATCCTCCTGAATCCAGGGCTGGTGTTCTATTCACTGTGCCATCTAGCTGCCCCATGAATAATGTTTTGCAAACCTTAAAGCATTATATAAACGCTCAATATTACATTTATTAGATGTGGCTTACTCAGTTAACTAAATGCCCTGGTGTTCATCCCCAACCCCTCAATGCTGATATTTTACTGAATGTGTGCAGATGACAGGACTAGCTGCCTTTTAGCTTCCCTCTCTAGCTGTTGTATATGACCATACCTAACCTCATCTCTTCTCCAATCCACATGGTGGTAGGGAACATCAGTCAATCCTGTTATCAACATGCTTTTAAGTCTCCCATGTCTGGGTTGCTTTTCACTTGAACCTGACTATAACTCTCATTTTCCCCGCAGAGGCAGAAGAAGCAGATAAATTAATCTGTTGTGCTGTATCATTGTCATTTATCGGAAGGCCCAACTCTAATATGTCACATTTTTAGTGCTTCAAAAACACTCAAAGTTGGGGTGGCTAGGTGGTGCAGTGAATAGAACACCGGCCCTGGAGTCAGGAGGACCTGAGTTCAAATCCGGGCTCAGACACTTGACACACTTATTAGCCGTGTGACTTTGGGCAAGTCACTTAACCCCAATTGCCCTCCAAAAAGCAAACAAAACAAAACAACAAAAACAAAAATACTCAAAGTTGATATTTATACTAGTTATGGTCTTTTTTTTTGTCCTCTCATTTCTCCTTCCATGTTATTCATTCATATGCCAATTCGACAAAAATTCATTTAGTGTTAACTATGTTCTAACCACTGTGCTAGACACTGGGGGTAGAATGATGAAACATGGCATAGTCCTTCCCAAAAGGAATGCTAATTACTACAGGGAAGATGAAACCTATGTATGGGTAACCTTAATGCACACATAACTGGATCAGGTCTATGAGGCAGAGTTCCACATGTTGGTTTGAGAGGTAAAGCAAAGATCTTTGGGACAGGAGGAACTGTTGTCTTTGTTTTATTTTTAATCTTGGGTGACACAGGGAAGCTGTAGAAGACTTCAGAAAGGAGGTGAATTTTTATCTGTCCTTAAGGTCAATCTCAACTGTAAAATGGGGATAATAATAATAACAGCACCTTCCTCCCAAGGTTGTTGTGAGGATAAAATGAGATGATATTCCTATATATGCATATAGTGTAGCATCTGGCACAGGGTAGTACAATCATAGGTGCCCAATGAAATGCTCCTTCCCTTCCCATTTGGAGGGAAGCAAGAGTAGATACCTCCTAAATTTCCTTTTTGGGATACTAGGTTACTCTGTGGATAGAATGCCAGACCTGGAGTCAGGAAGACTCATCCTCCTGAGTTCAAAGTCTTAGATACTAGCTATGTGACCCTAGGCAAGTCACTTAATCCTGTTTGCCTCAGTTTCCTCATCTGTAAAATGAACCAGAGAAGGAAATAGCAAACCACTCCAGCATTCTTTGCCAAAAAAACCCAAAATGGGACCATGGAGAGTAGGACACAATCAAAAGGGCTGAACGACAAAAACAAAGTTTCCTTTTAACTCTAAAGATTTCTAGGAACCCATGACTCCATGAAAAGGGTTCTTAATCCTAGAGATTTCAGGGTTTCCATGACATTGAATGGAAAAAAAAAAAGAATCTTTATTTTCTCTGAGCTCTAACAGGATTTAGCATTTTCTTCAATTATGAATGTAGGCAACAAACATGAATCTCAGACGGGTCCCAAAGGCTTCACTAAGAAAGTCTAAGAAGCCATAATTTATGTTCCCTTCTATGAATGGTATATCCTTCTCCTGTGTGTTACAACTGATCTCTCTCTTCTGCTTGAGGTAGTTTGGAAGTATAGACAGTGTTGGTATATAAGAAAAAGCTTAACCATTTGCCTCAGCTCTTTTAAAAAGAATCATAAAACTTAGTAGAGAAGAAAAGCCAATGCTCAGCATTTAAAGTTTCCTTTCCTAATTAGTATAAAAGTTCCATCTTTGAAGCAAAGTCTCATGTTGCTTTAAAAGGAGTACTGTGTCACCACTTTGTGTAATCTTTACTAGGTTTAATTAGCTCCTGGCCAGAGCAAAGATAAATTTACTAAAAAACAATTACTCCAAATTTAATTTACCATAAAAACCAAGCAGCTGAATATAACACATTGGCAATTTCCTACATACAGCTTCTCTCCTGCCAGCAACATATTGTATATAGGATTTAATTCAATGTGAAACAGACCCTGCAGTAATCAGACCTCTGTGCTTTAAACTGCTTTCTTCTTATGACGTTTTCTGCCCTTGCATTTCAAATATTAATCATCAGTGGTTTATAAAATAAACATGGAAGACTGAAGAGGGCAACTCATCTCCCTGAATTGGATCCACAGTGGAAAAGGGAGGAAGAAATGGGTCAGCCAGCACTCATTTTATGATTGTATTTCCCACTGTTGCTTTAATTAGTGTCATTGAATCATTTTGAGTTTGCCA
Source organism: Pseudochirops cupreus (assembly GCA_028627135.1). Lineage (NCBI taxonomy): Eukaryota > Metazoa > Chordata > Mammalia > Diprotodontia > Pseudocheiridae > Pseudochirops > Pseudochirops cupreus. The sequence goes on along the minus strand of CM053583.1, from coordinate 119,674,787 downwards.
CATTTCTTCTGTGACGTGATTGTCTTATATTGTTATGACCAAAGTCATTATTACCTCCCTTAATTTTTTCTTTAATTTATCTCTTTAATTACAGAAGATTGCTCTGGCAAATATGCCACTTCAAGGCATGATGGTTTCATATTCCAGTTTATAAAAACATGTACTTAAGACATGTGGCTGCATTTTTCTTTCATATCATCCACCATTACTTTACTCCAAATGGGGCCCCATAAAAGAAATGATTGTGAAAAGAAATGCATTTGGCTAATGTCACTTGGAGATGAGCAAGGAATAACAATTGCAAACATTTGTTTACATTTAGTTTATCTTCATTTGCTAAATAGGTTTGCTATTTCTCCCATGTGTATAAATGTGTATGCCAGCTTGAGTTTATTTGCATGCAGGGTTTGAAGTGAGGGAAATCAAAGGACATAGGATATTTTGGGCAGAAGCTTCCTTATCCATCTCTATAGAATTATCTTGATCACTTTCATTCTGCTTTCTTCAGCATCAACTGAGAAAAATTATATACTGGTTCCTTCCATACACTGTGATCTACCTGAACTGAACTGGCTACTTGCTTTTTCCCAGTATTACCTTGACCTATCTTGTACTGGCATACATTGTCCATGCCTAGAATGGACCATCTCACGTAATTTAAATTTTTTAACATCATTTACCATATTTAAAAAATGAGCAGACAATGAGTGGGAAGGAGTCTGCCCCAGAGAAAAGAAAGAATGAAAATGCAAGTACAGATTGGATCTGAAAAGGCGGAGAGTTGTGTTTGCCTGGAGTCAATGGAAAAGAATTATAATAAGGGAATTCTGGAAAGATAGAATGGTGTCAGATTGTGGACAACTGTAAACACAATGTAAAGGAGTTTTAATAATATTCAGTAGGTAATGGAGAATCAGAATATTTTTGAGGATAAGAATGATAAGATTCATGAGGAAGAAAAATTCTGCTAGTGGTATAAATTACAAATTGTAGTAAGGTGAAGGTAGAAGTAAGGCCGCTAGAGCGCACAGTAAAAACATTGCAGGTTTTAGAATCAGGAAGGCATCTTCCTGAATTCAAATCTGGTGTCAGGTGCTTGTTAGTTATGTGACTGTGGACAAAGGGAAATGGAAAACCACTTTTGTATCTTTGTCAAGAAAACCTCAAATGGGGTCACAAAGAGACAGATATGACTGAAATGTGATGGAACAACAGCAACAAAGAAGTAATAAAGATCATAGAAGGAACCTGGGATCTTAGAGTCAACTGAGTACAACCTCCTCAGTTAATGGATAATTGATTCCATGAGAATTTAAATGACTTACCACACAACTAGTAAGTATCTGAAGCAGGATTTGAATTCAGATCTTCCTTACTCCAGGACCATTACTCTATCCATTTTACCACTCATGAGGTAACAACAAGGAAGCTCCTATGTCACCCAGGTGAACATTGATAAGAGTATCCTGAGAGGGTAACAGTGAGAATAAAGGCACAATGAAATTAAATTTGTAACACGTAGCACAGTGACTACACTTGGCACCCGGCACTTGACCCAATAGTTAATTAACTTCTGGCTTATTATTTGTTTAGATGCAAGAATTGTTTCTTCATGAAATTGAGAGAATTCCACAGCTGATTGGATGTGAAATGTGAAGGGGAGAGAAGAGTTAAAGGTAACTTCCTTAAAGACATAAGAGGCAGGGTGAAAAGTAGTATAACAGGCAGTGAAATCTGAACAAAAACTAGGTGTAAGGTGAAAATTTTATAAGCTCAATTTTGGATATGATGAATTTAAAGTAGAGGGTATACTGGTAGAAACCTGTTTTTGGAGTGTGGAAATTGCATGTCCTGAATTCAGAACCAAGTTCACAATAAGGAAGATTGAGTTGGGAGATGTATATGAAAGCAATAATTGAAACCAACATTTTGAACTAGATTGGCCATGGAAAATGTGTAGAGAGAAAAAGAGAAAAAAATTAACGTTGGACAGGAGGAGAAGAATATCCACTCCCTCTTCCATCCAACAACACTTTGAATATTTGAAGACAAGTTCCATGCCCTCCCTAAGTGTTCCTTCTCCAGTTTAAACATTTTAGGTTCTCTCCACCATTCTTTTTTTTTTTGGAGGAGAATTGGGGTTAAGTGACTTGCCTAAAGTCACAGGACTAGTAAGTGTGTCAGGTGTCTGAGGCTGGATTTGAGCTCAGGTCCTCCTGACTCCAGGGCTGGTGCGCTATTCACGGCACCACCTAGCCACCCCATCCACCATTCTTTATATGATGTAGTTTGCAGACACTTTGAAATTCTTTTCATGTTCCTCAGCTGGATATCCTGTAGTTTGTCAATGACCCTTTAAAAATGTGTTACTTCAAACTTAGTCTAATTCTCCAGGTAGAGACTAGTGAATATCAGTTACTATTGTCATATTTATTATTTTGACTCAGTCTTCCCATAAGCAATGAATATTTTTGCATTATTTATGTATTCCTTTATTACCATGATGATTGCTTTGTAGTTGCATTTGTATAATTCCTATATAACTCTTAGTATGTAGACTCCAAAGTATTTTAAATACTGTGCAGTCATTTTAAATGTAATTTTTCTTTCTATCTCTTCCTATTGGTAATCTTCAGCAATGCTGGTGATTTCTGTGGTTTTATTTCCTACCTTAAAATTTGTTAAATTTATTGTGACAATTTTTTACTTAACACTTTAAGATTCTTTTTTTTTTT
>CM053583.1:119654986-119671552 GCA_028627135.1 Pseudochirops cupreus | reverse complement strand
CATGTACTTAGAAGTTCTAAGTGACCAATATTTAAAATGAATATAGTATAATTACAATAAAGATAGGGTATTGTTTTTAATATCAGAATCTAATATAAAGAATTGTGTAGTATAAAGATAGGGTATTGTTTTTAATATCAGAATCTAATATAAAGAATTGTGTAGTACCACTAGTCCAAGTACAACTGAGGAAAGAGAGGGTAACCTACAAAGATAATAAAATATCCAAATTATCAAAAACAGAAATAGAGATCTTAAATCTAATCTCAGAAAGTGAAGCCAAGTGAACCATGAAAGAATTAACAACAAAAAAAAACTCTTCTGCATAGATTTTCAAGTAAATTCTGTGAAACATTTATGGAGAAATCAATATTTGTTGTACAGAAATTATTTCTGGTAATTCAGAAAAAAAGAATCTACCATTTTTTTTCTGAGACAAATATGATCTTCCTACCTAACCAACAAGTGACAAAACAAAGCAGTTGAAAAATTGCTTACTGCGTTTCTTACCAGCCTTCCTTTCTTTTTCTTTCACTTCTTGTCATTAGGTCATTGTTAGTAGAGTAGCAGGAAGAGACTTCATAGGACCAAGGGCAAATTTATATTTTTTGCTGTTTCATAGGCTGATATTACAAAGGAATTTTCCAACATATATCTACATTACTGATGGTTAGTATATATACACACATGTATGTATGTATGTATATATGTATATGTATATATATATATGTATGTAAATGTGTGTGCATTTTAAGTTTTTTTTAAGTGCAATTTAAGTTAGTTTTTAATTTCTTATGGAATGTGGTATAAAATCTTGATCTATCAGATTGCTTTTCAGATTTTCTGGCAGTTCTAATCAAATATGGAGCTTGTTTCTATGTTATTTACTTTGCTCAGTGTTGTTGTTGATGATGTTGTTTTCTGTTTACTTCCTAAACTCAATGGTTAGATTGGGATTTTGTGTTCAGGCCAGTCTCCTCTAGCACTATTTGCATCTATACAAATATTCAGTGTGCTCTGGTAGACTGACACAATTTGGGGGTGAGGGAGGGCACATTTTGTACCTTTATTAAACGGGACTTCCCTTTTATTGTCATCTCTCAGATTTTTTTAAAATTTTTTTTATTAATTTGTTTGTTTACTTTTAGTTTATAAGGTTCAGTTCCACAAACCCTTGAGTTTTAAAATTTTGTCCCTCCCTCTTCTCCCCCCCCAACTATGGCTACATGCAATCAAATATAGGATCTGCAAATACTTTAACATTAGACATTAGTCAGGTTATAAAGAAGGATTGTAATGAATGGAGTGAACAATGGGAAAGAGATTTATTAATTCAATAGATTTCTTAAATTCAATTTTATTAATTTTTCCTTTTGTTTTCATTATTTCTAATTTAGTATTTATTTGGGGGTTTTCAATTTGTTCTTTTTCTAGCTTTTTCAATTGCATGTTCAATTCATTGAATTCCATTTTCTCTCATTTATTTGTGTATGCACTCAGGTATATAAAACTTCCCCTAAGAACTGCCTTTACTGCATCCAACAAGTTCTGTTATGTTGTCTCATTATTGTCATTCTGCTGAATGAAGTTACTGATTGTTCACATAATTTCTTGTTTGACCCACTCATTCTTTAGTAGTAAATCACTTAGTTTCCAATTAGTTTTAAGTCTATCTTTCCATGGCCCTTAATTACATATGATTTTTATTGTATCATGATCTGAGAATGATGCATTTAATATTTCTGCCTTTCTGCACCACATTGTGAGGTTTTTATGCCCTAATATGTACCCCTGAGTAGAAGGTATATTCCTTTTTATCCCCATTCAGTTTTCTTCAAAGATCTATTATAGCTAACCTCTCTAAAATTCTATTTGCCTCCTTAACTTCTTTCTTGTTTATTTTGAAGTTAGATTTGTCAAGTTCAGAGAGGGGGAGATTGAGGTCCCCCACTATTATAGTTTTGCTATCTATTTCTTCATCTAATTCCTTTAACTTCTCTTCTAGGAATTTGGGTGCTATATCACTTGGTGCATATATGTTAAGTAATGATATTGCTTCATTCTTGATGGTGCCTTTTAGCAGGATATAATTTCCTTCCTTATATCTTTTAATGAGATCTATTTTTGCTTTTGCTTTATCTGAGGTAAGGATTGCTACCCCTGACTTTTTTTTTTCATGTTAACTGAAGCGTAATATATTCTACTCCAGCCTTTCACCTTTACCCTTTGTGTATTCCCTTGTTTCAAATATTTCTTGTTGAGAGCATATTGTAGGATTATGGTTTTTAATCCATTCACTATCTGCCTCTGTTTTATGGGAGAATTCATTCCATTGACATTCGCAATTATAATAACTATCTGTGTCTTTCACTCTATCCTCTTCCCTCCCCTGTTTATGTTTTTGTTTCTTCCTTCTCCTTTCCCCTCCTTAAGAGTTTTCCTTTTGACCACCGCCTTCCTCAGTATTCCCTCCCTGTGATCCCCCCTCTTTACCTACTCTTTCCCCTTACTATTATTTCTCTCCCTTCTAACCAACACCCCCTTCTTATCCTTCCTTACCCCTCCTACTGCCTATGGGGTACAATGGATTTTTATACTTATTGGAGTATTTTATTCCCTCTTCGACCCCAAACCAATGAGAGTAAATTTCATACAGTGCTTCTCTCCCTCCCTTCTTTCCCTCTATTATAATGAGTTTTTGGTTTTTTTCACATTAGAATCTTAAACTTAACTGATTATGTTGATCCGTCTTTGAACCAGAGCCAATGAGAAAAAAGTTCATATAATGTTCATCTTCCTTCCTCCTTCTCCTCTACTATAGTATGTTTTTTTGCCTCTTCATGTTGCATAATTTACCTTTTTCTGCCTCATCCTTTCCTTTTTCCCATTATAGTCCCTTTGAACCCTTAATAAGGTTTTTATTTATTTATTTATTTGCTCTTTGGAGAGCAGTTGGGGTTAAGTGACTTGCCCAATGTCACATGGCTAGTTTTTATGTTAAATGTCTGAGGCCAGATTTGAACTCAGGTACTCCTGAATCCAAGGCCAGTGCTCTATTCACTGTACCACCTAGCCACCCCTTAATAAGGTTTTTTTTAATCATCAGGTTGGTTCATTTATACCCATCCCCTCTATCTATGTATATCCCTTTTAAAGGTCATGATAATCATATAAATTTCAGCATTGATAGATATCAGCTTCTCATATAGGGATATAAACAGTTTATTTTTATTGAATCCCAATTTATGTGCATGTGTGCAAGTGTGTGTGTGTGTGTGTTTGTGTGTGTGTGTGTGTGTGTGCAAGTGTGCATGTGTGCATTAGTTTGTATTTTCCTTATTTACCTTTTTATGTCTTTCTTGAGTCTTGCAATTGTAGATCAAATTTTCCATTGAGCTCTGGCTTTTTCATCAGGAAAGTCCTTTATTTCATTAAATAACCATCTCCTTGCCTGAAAGCTTATGCTCAGTTTTGCCAGGTAGTTGATCCTTGGTTGCAGTCCTGCTCTTTTGCCTTAAGAAATATAAAATTCCAATCCCTCTGATCTTTTAATGTAGAAGCTGCTATGTCCTGTGTAATTCTGACTGTAGTTCTACAGTGTTTGAATTGGGTTTTTTGGGCTGCTTTCAGTATTTTCTCTTTGACTTTGTAGCTCTGGAATCTGGCTACTACATTTCTTGGAGTTTACAATTTTGGATCTCTTTCAGGAGTCTGGTGAATTCTTTTGATAACTATTTTACTTTCTGATTCTAGGACCTCAGGACAGTTTTCTTTGATAACCTCTTGGAGGCTGTTGTCCAGGCTGCTTTTTTCATCATGGCTTTCTGGTACACGAATAATTCTTAGGTCATCTCTCCTGGATCTATTCTCCAGCTCAGTTGTTTTTCTAGTGGGATATTTTACACTTTCTTCTAATTTTTCAATCTTTATGTTTTGTTTGACTGACTCTTGCTGCAGCATAGAGTCCTTAGCTTCAATTTGACTGATTCTAATATTTATTGAATTATTTTCCTCAGTTAGTTTTTGAAGCTCCTTTTCCATATGTTCAGTTTTCATTTTTAGGGAGGTATTTTCTACAATTAGATTTTGAACCTCTCATCCCAGTTCACCAATCTTACTTTTTAAGGATTTGTTTTCTTCAGTGGGAAATTTTTTCTAATTTGGTCCCCGTAGATTTCAATTTATCTTGTACCTCTCTAATTTGGCTTTTAAATTCTTTCTTGGGGTCCTCTAAGAATGCTTTTTGTGATTGAGACCAGTTCATATTTCCTTCTGTGGTCTCCAGTGTGATTATGCAGTCCATGTTGTCCTATGAATTTGGTTGTTCTTGCTCACTATAGAAGGATCATATTGATCTAGATTTCACAGATTCCTTCTTGCCCATTGTAAATGCCTATGTCCTGAATTTTTAGAGTGGATATATGCTTCTGGGGTACAGATATATTGTGCTTCTCAGACTGGGAGGTAGGGGTTTGGTTGTTAACTTTATGTGGTGTAGCCTCTAAGCATCTAGACTGAGGCCAAGGCCAGGACTCTCAGTGTTTCCCCTGAGTTACCTTGATGCTCACAGAGTAACCTGTGGAGGAGGGGTGGTCTGGCCCCTTCAGGTTTCCACTTCTGTGGCCCTGGGCTACAGCTCAGACAGGCTCAGCAGCTGGCAGCCTGCAGCACTGGTGTCTCCAGATTCCCCTGGTGGTGCTGAGGCATACCTTGGCTTGTGTTGTTAGTGCTTGCTGGCTCCACCCCCTGGGATTCCAAAGCTTCTGCTGGTCAGCTAAGGCAGTGCTTGTTGTGACACCTCTGGCCCTCCATTTCAGGCTCTGTACTGCCTCAGTTACACCCTTTCTTGGTAACTACTAAACCTGAGGCTATTTCTACTATTTCAGGATTTTACTCTGGTTGGGACATTTTTCTCTAGGTTTTCTGGGTCAGGGAGGGAGAATTGGATCACCTAGGGTTTATGCTTCCGTCTTGGCTCCTAGAAGATCAGGTATATGATTTTTAAACATCCAGGCTGTGGTAGCCCCAGGTGAAGCTGCTTTTGCTGCTGTGGGTCCTGCACTTTCTCTTACACAGCTCTGATGAAATCCTCTGTCCTGTGGTGAGATGCCTGGGAATCACTCTTTGGGTGGGTAAGTCCTCTGGCTGGGCCTCCTTCTCACTCCACTGTAGTCTTCACTTTGGTCTGCACTGGTGCAGCCCCCATATGTTCTGTGCCACCCCTGCCCAGACCTATATGGGCATTTTCCTGGGCTGGGAATCTGCCACATTCCATCTCCAAATGGTTTCTGTCACTCTAAAATCCACTCATATTCACTTTTTAAAGTTCAGTGACTGGATTCACAGAGGAGCTTAGGAAAGTTACTGCTTCCATTCTGCCGTCTGGGCTCTTCCATCTCTCAGATTTTTTTTTATCTATATAGAAAGGTTTTATTTTTTTCCAGTAACTTTGCTGAAACTATTTATTTGTCTCAATTTCTTTGATGATTCTCCAGGAATTTCTAAGTTAATAATCATGTTTTTAGGGAATAGGGATAATTTTGTTACCTCTTTTCCAAGAAAAGCTGTATTAAAAATATAGTAATAATAATAAAACTTAGATTTATATATTGACTTATGGTTTGCAAAACAATTCACCAATATCATCTCGTTTTATCCTTACAACAATCCTAAGATGTAAGTATTATTATTATCTACATTTTACAGATGAAGAAACTGAAGCAAGAAGAGATTGCAGTGATCAGGGTCTCATATCTAGTAAATATCTAAAAAACAGATTTTTTACTCAATTCTTCCTGATTTCAGATTGGGTGTTCTACCTATAGCACATATTAGCTGTCTCTACTATAAAGAATAAGCTTGGCCCCAAAGGAGATATGAGAAGACACCTTTACCTTCTCCTTTAAGGAGAAGGAGGTCCATAGGCATAGAATATTATCCATAATGTCAGATTCTAGCTATATGTTGATTTTTTTTTCACTGAATGAGATATTTCTCTGGGAGAGACAGTAGGTGTGTCGTGCAGAAAATCTGGACATTGTAAAAATGAAAGTTTTCCAAAATGTCTATTATATTTTTTTAAAAGTATACAGTCTTTGGAATACAAAGTTGGACTCAACATTCAAGATCTTTTCTTCTAAATTGTATGTTATGTATCCTTTGATCCAGAAACACCACTGCTAGATCCATATCCCAAAGGCATCTGAAAAAAAGAGAAAAAAAAACTTTGTACAAAAATAGTTATAGTAACTTTTCTTGTGGTGGCTAAGGAATGAAAATTGAAGTGATGCCCATCAATAGGAAAATGACTAAACAAGATGGTGTATATGATTGTAATGGAATATTAAATATACTATATAAAATGACAAGCAAGATGATTTCAGAAAAACCTGGAAAGACTTAGAAGAATTGATACATAGTGAAATGAACAGAACCAGCAGAATGTTGTACACAGTAACAGCAATATTGTTTAATGAAGAACTGTGAATGACTTAGTTATTCTCAGCAATGTCATGGTCCAACATTATGCCAAAGAAATAAAGATGAAGCATAAATCTTTGTCCCTAGAGAAGAACTGATATTGTTTGAATACAGACTGAAGCATACTATTATTTCACTTTCTTTCTTCTGTTTTTTTTCTTTTATTCATGTCTTCTTGTACAAAATGATTAATATGGAAATGTTTTGATCAGGTATAACCTATATTTGATTGCTTACCATCTCCGGGAGAGGTAAAGGGAGAGAGGATGAATAGGATTTGAAGCCCAAAAGTATAAATAAAATGTTTTTAAAAATGAAAATAAAATAAATTTTATGTTATGTTTCTCCAAGAGCTGTTCCATAGATCCACCTTCATTAGTCTTCAACCCATATTTTATACCCTACCCTTTTTTAGGATCCAAATTGAACCCAAAACTTTGAATGAAATATTGTTATATTTACTTACATCTTCTCATACTTGAGAAAGAAGAGAACCCAAATTTGTAAACCTAGCATCCACACAGTATCAAATAGGTAAATAGTTTCTAAATATCCAGTCACCCTAGTAAAGTAATCAGATAGCAGATATAAACTTTCACTTTTTATTTCAATGCTTAGGTATTTTAGAGACCAAATAAATAAATGTTTCTAGCATTAATTGCTGTTGACGATTTCTGTTGACTTTGACATGAATTAGTGTGGGATTTCCCTAAATGTATTCATCTAGGGGGGAAAAGAGACAAAAAATGATCATTTTAGCATTTTCTTTTCTCAAAGACAGAAGCTGTACAGCACATCCTATTGGAAAGTATCTTAGATTGATTTTCTCAATATTATTTCAATATTATTACAAGATGCTAATTCTCCCCAATCTAACTAGATATTACAGAAAACTCTTCCAACTAAGAAATTACATTGAAGATCATCTCTGAATATAGAAAAGGAATCTCAATGGAAAATGTTTTAATAATTTTCTCAATAACTGATGCTGTTCCTGGCAAATTATAGATAATGCCTGGTAGGAACTCAGGGTAATTGGAGACCAAGTCACTTAAGGAAAGCAATTGCTGGAGGAAAAAAAAATGTAGGATACGCCTAAAGTTTGAAATGAGCTAATATTTGCCCTCTGTTTTTGTTTCCTCTTCCAAGAAGAAAATGGCCTTGAATGTACCTTCCAATGCTGAGGTTCTGACATTCTATTAAAAAAAAAATCTTTGGAATTGGAAAAATAGAACAAAAGACTCCAGTAGATGGTTGAAAACTATAGTAAGTGAGATAATGCTGGGATGTAATCTATCTGAAGGAGTTAAAATGTGCAGACCATGATAAATTATTTCTTGTTACATTGAAAGGAATGTCAGGTGTTTGTATTTAGTTATTCTTAGGGACTCGTGAAAGATATTGTAGAATGGTAGAAATATCACAAGACTAGAAAAGGGCAAGAATTGTTACTTTTTTTTTTTATAGAAAGAGAGCAGGGTCTGAAAACTATAAACCAATGAGCTTGACTCCTATTCTTGATACAATTCTAGAACACAGAATGAAGAGACAGTAAGAGAGTACATAGAAGGGAAAGTTCATTTATTTTTGTCTTTCATATTCAAAAAATACTAAAATGGTATTGTGATGTTGAAATAAAAGTACAGCTGTGGCCGATCAGAACAATATGAGTTCAGAAGACTTTATCACAGGTCAGGCACAGGTAGTCCATTTGAACATTTGTGATTGAAAAGTCTCTAAATTTCTGTGTGCATCTCACATTTCTTTTGATCTATTGCGATTCTGATTTGCTCATATAGCAGAGTACTTTCTTTGATATGGGTATGTCATCTTTCCAGTGTCTTCCATGTCTCACAATAAATTCCAAAGATCTTCAGAATGACCTTGAGAGTGTCCTTGTATCATTTCTTCTGGCCTTCATGTGAGTGTTTTCCTTGTTTGAACTCTCTACAAAATACAATTTTAGGTAAATGTGTGTTTGGCATTCAAACAATGTGGCAAGCCCATCAGGATTTCACTCTCTGTGTTAGAGTTTGAATGCTTGGTAGTTCATCTCAAAGGAGTGAGTATTTTATCTTGCCAAGTGATCTTCATAATCTTCTTAAGAAAATTTAAATGCAACTATTTCAATCTTCTGGCATGGAACTAGTATCCTATCCATTCTTCACAAACATATAATGATGAGATTAGCACAATGACTCTGTATCCTTCAGGAAGATATTCAGCCTAATAATTCTTCTCTCCTACACTTTCTTTCAGAGTCTCCCAAATGCTGAAATAGCTCTGGAAATGCATGCATAAATCTCATCATCCCTGTGTATACCCTTGTAAAGTATGCTGCCAAAGTAAATGAACTTAGCCACAGAATTAAAAATTTCTGCATTTGCTACAATTCAATGGTACCACATATGGATGGTGTGGTGCTGATTGGCAAAGAACTTTCTTAGTTTTAATTGTCAGTTTAATATTAGCATGAGAGATTGAGAAACAATCCATACTTTGCTGCATTTCAGCTTCAAAGGTTGCATTGACTGCACAATCATCTGTGAATAAAAAGTCATGCACCCACTGTCCTTTCACTTTAATGTTGACTTGTAGGCTTCTCAAGTTAAATAATTTATCATCAGTATGGCAGCTGACCTTGATGCTATCTTCATCCTCATTGAAGGCATCTGAAAATATTGCTGAAAATATCCCATTAAAATCATGAGAAATAATAAACAATTTTAGCAAAGTTTCAATGCATAAAATAAACCCACACAAATCATTGGCATTTTTATATATTACTAACAAAGCCCAGTAGCAAGAGATAAAGAAATTTCTTTTAAAGTTACTGTAGACATAATAAAATATTTGCCAAGACAAACCTAGGAACTATATGAAGACAATTACAAAATGCTTTTCACACAAAATAAAGTCAGATCTAAATACTTGGGAAAATATCAGTTGTTCGTGGGTAGGCTGTGCTAATATAAAAATGACAGATCTACTCAAAATAATTTACTTATTCAGTGCCATACCAGAAAATGTTTTATAGAGCTAGAAAAAATAATAGGAAAAAAAATTATTTGGAAGAACAAAATATCCAGAACATCAATAGAAATAATGGAAAGAGATACAAAAGCCATAACAGATCTTGAATTCTGTTATAAAGCAGTAATCAACACTAGCTGATACTGGCTAAGAAATACAGTAGTAGATCAGTGGAATAAGTTAGGTACACAAGACACAGAATTCTTTAACAAAAACTGCCAGAAAAACTGGAAAATAGTAAGGCAGAAATTAGGCAGAGATCAACATCTTACACCATATACCAAAATAAAGTCAAAATGGCTACACAATTTAGATATAAAAGGTGATGCTATGACAAATTAGGAAAGCAAGAAATAGTTTACCTGTCAGATTTATGGAGAATGGGAGAATTCATGACTGAATAAGAGAAAGATAATCTTATGAAGTGCAAAATGGATACTTTTGATTACATTAAATTTAAAATGTTTTGCACAAAAAAAACATGTCAATGCAGCAAAGATTAGAATGGAAGTAGAAAGCTGGGAAAAAATTTTTATAGCCAGTGTCTCTGATAAAGGCCTCATTTTAAAATATATAGAAAACTGAGTAAAATTTATAATAATACAAGTTGTTCCTCAAATGAAAAATGGTCAAAGGATATGAACAAGCAATTTTCAGGTAAACAAATTAAAGCTATCTATAGTCATATTAAAGACTCTCTAAATCACTATTGATTAGAGAAATGCAAACAAAAACAACTCTGAGGTACCACATCATACCTAACAGATTGGCTAACATAACAAAACAGGAAAATGATAAATGCTGGAGAAAATAGGGGGAAATTGGAACACTAAAGCATTGTTAGTAGAGCTGTGAACGGATCTTGCCATTCTGGAGAGCAATTTGGAACTATGCCCAAAGGACTGTAAAACTGTACACTCCCTTTTACCTAGCAATATCACATCTTGATCTGTATAACCAAAGAGATCATAAAACAGGAAAAGGACCCACATGCACAAAAATATTTATAGCATCTTTTTTTTTGTGGTAGCCAAGAATTGGAAATTGAGGATGCCCATCAACTGGGGAATGATTGCACATATTAAAGTATATGAATGTAATGGAATACTATTTTTCCATAAGAAATAATGAGCAGACAGACTTCAGAAAAACATGGAAAGACTTCAATGAACTAATGTAAAGTGAAGTGAGTAGAACCAGGAGAACATTGTACACAGTTAACAGCAACATTGTGTGATGACCAACTTTGATAGACTTAGCTCTTTTCAGTAATGCACTGATCTAAGACAATTCCAAAAGACTCTTGATGAAAAATGTTATCCACATCCAGAGAAAGAACTATGAAGTCTCAATGCAGATGGAAGTATACTATTTGCTCTTTTTTGTTTGTTTCTTCTTTCTCACAGTTTTATTCTTTGGTTCTGATTCTTCTTTACAACATGATTTTGTTTCTGATTCTTCTTTACAAAATGCGTTTAATACGATTGTGAATGTATAGCCTATATCAGATTGCATGCTCTCTTGAGCAAGGGAGGACGAACGGAGGAGGGAGAAAATTTAGAGCTTGAATCTTATAGAATTGAATATTGAAAGCCAAAAACAAACAAACAAGCAAACCAACAAATAAATACATAAATGCATGAATAAACAAATGAATGTATGAATAAACAGATGAATAAATGAATGAATAAATAAACAATTAAATAAATAAATAAATTTTAAAAGACTTTGTACTATAGAAGGATTGACTTCAACCTGAGGTAAATGGTAAATGAATTCAGTATTAACTACTTGATAATTCTGGAAACTGCCACAGGTGCTGCTGATCCGCCCTCCTGAAGCTCCAGCTGCAGCTTGGCTCAGCTCCTCAGGCTACCTCCAGGGCCAAGCTGCAGTTTCAGAGTGGGATGGTTTTGGCTCCCAGTGCTGAGATGGTCCCTCCTAGCAGAACTGCCTTCAGTGGGACGTATATTTGTGTGCATGTTAGAGCTCTAAAATTTGTTTAGAGTCATACTTTATGGGTATTTTGAGGTGGCTTTGTGGGAGCTGCTATACCTTGCTGCTCCTATGCTGCTATCTTGGCTCTGCCTGAATTCAGTACTTATTGATGATGACCTGTTGAGAACTCTATGGAAGTGTTCAACCCATCTATCCAGGACCGTGTCCTTATTGCTGATCAGTGTGGTGCCATCAGCACTAGATAGTTGAGCAGCACCAAAAGTCTTTGGCCCATAAATTACCTTCAGGGCATTGTAAAATTACTTTAGATTGTTACTCTCAGTGAAAAACTGAATCTCATCTACCTTTTTATTGAGCTAAGAACTCTGCTTCTCTCTCAGATCAACTTACACTTTACCTTTGATGGAGTTAAACATTGCTTCTTAGAGACAGACAAACTGTATGCTGGTAAACCCTGTGGAGTTCTCATTTTTCATTTAGTGGTTCCTGAATTACCCCATCACTTTTGTCAAACCAATCCAGATGTTTGAAAGTGTTCTGGCCCAGATAAGCAAAAACGGTGCTATTTACCACATCTCTGAAAGCTGCCTGTTCTTTTTCTGCTTCACTGTTGCCAACCATGTGTTACCTAAGCTTTCCCTCTGAGTCACTAACAAACTATTCAAGCATGGAGAAGTGCTCTAATCAGGTAAAGTTGAGTTTTCTGTTACTAGTCTTGCCTTGGGGATACTGCTTTTGTTGAATGTGAATGTTTTGCTAGGAGAGGATGGCTGTGATTAGTCTCCTACTGTGCACTACATATTGTTTTTGTCACTCTCACAACCTGCCTGTCTCTTCTCCTTACAATGACAAATTCTGTTAAATGTCAGTGGTTGGGGCAAGGGTGCATCCATGAAGTTTGATTGCATTTTGGTAAATAGAAGACAATTTTGGTGATGAGAAGGTCATGAGACACACAAATCTTTAAAGCAACCACTGCTATTGCTTTTTCTGACTCCATTCCTCTCAAAGAGTCACTGCTGTATCTGACAGTCTGTGTCTGGTAAGTACAGCATTAAAGTCACCCAGAACGGTGAGTTTGTCTTCTTTAAGGACCTTTATGATGACAGTCTTAAGGTCTTCTTAAAATTTTCTTTGACCTCATCATGGTGGTGCCATGTGCACTGAAAACGACATTACAATGGCATTGTCATGAGCCTGTCTGTCATTCATGCCCTTTGGGAGATATATAAGCATCTTGACCAGATTCAATTTGATTGTGAAACCTATGACAGCTTCACAGCACTCCTCAAAACTGTGACCACTTTAGAAAAGTGGATTTAGCTCCAATTTGTATGTTACTTTCATTTGCCAGTCTTGTTTAGCTCAGTGATGCTATTTGGATCCTGAGTTCTCTAGCAACAAGAGCTGTTTGTCTTTCAGGTCTATTGGATTTAAGTGTACATACATTCCATGTACCAGGAGTGAGTGGAAAAAAGTTTTTGTGTGTGCGCCTGTGTGTGTGTGTGTGTGTGTGTGTTGACCACATGATGAGATAACCTCCTTCCATGGTAAACAGTCCTGGGTTAGGTGAAGCAAGCAATTTAAAAAATTAGTTGTTTTTTTTAAGTCTTTAAATTTATTTTAAACTTAAGTACAAAATAAGAACAAGGGAAAAATAAACGTTGCTATATACGAAGCAGAACATGAGAAGATTCAATATAAAGTAATAAATTTCCATTTCAATAAAACATATATAATAAATAGTACGTTGTTTTCAAAGTTTCTCAGCTTTTCTTTGCTTCCTTGTTGGTTTTCTTTTGTTCTCTGCTGTGTACTTTTTACTTTCTCTTTCCCTCCTCCTCCCAAAGAAATCTACAATTAAGCATAGAGATATAGATAAATGGATAGATATAGATTTATACACAAATATATGTGTATGTATATATATATATATGTATATGTATATACACACATATATACATATAATACATATGTACATATTCATGTATAGATATCTATAAACATATGTATATAAAGACATATGCACTCATACACACATACATAAGGACATATTGTGTTTACTTCTGCTTGTCATTGTTTCTCTAAAGGTGGATAACATCTTCTTTCACAAGTCCAAGTCTTTCCATGTATTTCTTATTCAACTAGCTCATCATTTCCTACACAACAGCAATATCCTACCCCCATAGCATACTATCTCTAAAATTTTCTATGAAATTTTCCCTCCAGTTTTATGCATTCTTCCTGTTCTTGGTTGTATAGATTTTATAAGATATTTTCGTTAGTAAATTTATTGAAATGCCATTACATAAATGGATTAGTTAGGTAAAATTAACTTTTTATTTTATTGACTTTAACCATAAACAATAAATATTATTTCAATTATTTAGATCTACCTTTATATGTATAAAGGTGTTTTTGTTTTTATTCATATAGATTTTGTGTCTGTTTTGGCAGGCATATTCTCAGGCATTTTACACTGTCTAGTTATTTTAAATTGTCTGAAATGATATTGAATAATATGGATGCTATATTGTGTAGCTTCCTTATTTTTCTGTCTTGATTAAATCTATTTTAGCTTTAATTTTGTCTGGAATCATGATTTCTACTCCTTTTTTATATCTTCTCCTGATATTTATTTTAGATTTGTTTGTTTTTCTCATTTTTATAGCATTTCCTGAAAGCAACATATTGCTTGATTCAAATTTTTAAAGTTTCTATTGTATGGATGAATTTATCTCATTCACAATCTAAGCTATATTCTTGTTGTATATTTTCTACCCTCCTATTTTTGATCACTATCCTTCTCACCTATTTCTATCCCTTCTCACTCCTCTACTTTGTTTCTACCCACTCCCTTGCCTTCCTGTCTTTTAACCTACACACCCCTCCAAAAAGCCTTCCCTTATCCTCTCTTCCTACCTTATCCCTTTGCCCCCTCTTTCTGAATATAAAAGACTTTTTTTCTTTTTTTAAATTTAAATTGACTTGTTTATTTCCTTTTAGTTTACAAGATTCAGTTCCACAATCCTTTCAGTTACAAGTTTTCTCTCTCCCTCTCCCTCCACTATAAAAGACTTTCATACATACATATGTATATGCATGTGCATATGTGTATATATGTATATATGTATGTATTTATGTATGTATGTATGTATAGCTCCCTCTTTAACGCATTTGTAATGAGAATAAAGTTTCAGCACTACCCACTCTCACTCCTACAAGCTTCTGTGTCAATTGTTCTTTTTTTCCTCATTTGTATAAGGTAATTTCTCCTTTTTTCTCTCCCTGGATATTTTTATTTTTTTTAATCATCCCAATCAGCTCAACCCAAGGCTTTCTTTCAAACAACTCAACTAAAAATGAGTCATAATAGAAGCAATAATATTTTCATATATAAGAAGCAAATGGGGGAGGCAGAACCAAGATGGCAGCATAGAAGCAGCAAGGTCCAACAGCTCCCACATAGCCACCTCAAAATATGACTCCAAACAAATTTTAGGGCTGTAAAAAACTCACAAAAATACACTTCCCACAAAAGGCAGCTCGGCAGGAAGGATCATCTCAGCACTGGGAGCCAAAACCAGCCAGGCCAGAAATCGTGCATTGGCACAGGGGCTGCCAGGATGAGCTGCAGCTGGAGCATTCAGGAGAGCAGATCGGTGGAAGCTGTGGAAGTTTCCGGAATTAAAAATCCATAAGAAACAAGGACTAAGTGAAAGGTCAGTGGATCTCAGCTAAATCTGGGGGAGAAAAGCAGTCCAGCTAAACTGCCTCCAGGGTAAGGAAGCCACAGAAGAGGTGGCCTTGCAGCAGCTTCCATGTGGCTGCTTCAGAGCTCCCGGCATGCAGACTGCAGGGGTGCCAAAAGACTATTTAGAGGCTAAGTGCTCTTACCTCAAGCAGCCTGGATCCAGATCATGGTCTTGGGTGGTGGTCTTGGGATGCACTTTCAGTGAGCCAAAGCTGGTGCGAGCCACAAAAAAAATGGCATCCCCCTAATAGCTCCAGCAGCTGGGAAAACCCCAGTGATTTGGGACAGAGCTTTTTCCTCTGGAAGCAGAGTTCCACAGAGTTAAAAAATCAAATAATTGCCTGGCCAACATGAGCAGACAAAGGAAGCAAAGTAAGAACAGCAACTGAACTCTAGATTCCTTCTTTGAGGACAAGAAGGATCAAAGCATGGAATGGTAGGAAGACAACACAGTCAGAACTCCCACACCAAAAGCTTCCAAGAAACATGAAGACTGCCTAAATGCCATAGATCAGCTTAAGAAGGATTTTGAAAACCAAATAAGAGAAGTGGAGGAAAAATTGGGAAGAGAAATGAGAATGATGCAAGAAAATCATGAAAAAAGAGTCAACAACCTGACTGAAGAAAATAACACCTTAAAAAATGGATTAACTCAAATGGCAAAAGAGGCCCAAAAAGCCAATGAGGAGAAGAATGCCTTAGAAAGTCAATTTTGGCAGATGGAAAAAGAATCTCAAAAGCTTTCTGAACAGAATAATTCCTTCAGAATTAGAGTGGAACAAAAGGAAGCAAATGATTTCATGAGAGCTCAAAATATTATTAAACAGATCCAAACAAATGAAAAAATAGAAGGCAATGTGAAATATCTCCTTAAAAAAGCACTGACCTGGAAATTAGATCCAAGAGAGACAATTTAAAAATTATTGGACTACCTGAAAGCCATGATCAAAAAAAGAACTTAGAATGCATCCTTCAAGAAATTCTCAAGGAAAATTGTCCTGATATTTTAGAACAAGAGGGCAAAATAGAAATTGAAAGAATTCATCGATGACCTCTTGAAAAAGATCCCCAAAAGAAAACTCCTAGGAATATTATAGCCAGGTTCAGGAGTCCCCAGATCAAGGGTAAAATATTACAAGGTGCCAAGAAGAAACAATTTGAATACTGTGGTACCACAATTAGGATAACCAGGCATCTAGCAGATTCTACATTAAGGGATCGAAGGGCCTGGAATATGAAATTTTGGAGATCAAGGGAGCTAGGACTAAAACCAAGAATCACCTGCCCCGCAAAATTGAGTATAGTGTTCCAGGGGAATATCTGGTTATTCAGTGAGGTGG
>CM053583.1:119642479-119654886 GCA_028627135.1 Pseudochirops cupreus | reverse complement strand
AGAAGCATGAGAAGGGAAACATGGAAAAGAAATCATAAGAAACTTATCAAAGTTGAACTTTTTACATACCAACATGGAGAAACGATAATTGTAACTTATGAAACTTTTCTCAGTATGAGGATAGGTGAAGGGAATACCAATGTATATATACATATACATTCACATATGTCTATATAGGAGGGTTTATATATGCATACGAACATATATCTGAATATGTGTATATATGAGTACATAGAGGGCACAAGATCAATTGAATAGGAAGGGACAATACTCTAAAAGGTGAAATTCTTAGATTGGAGAGGATTAGAATGAGAGGAGACAGGAAGAGACGGAATGGAATTAATCATATCATATAGAAGAGGCAAAGGATAATTGTTACAATGGAGGGGAAGAACAGGAAGGCAAAACAGAAAGGGTCAACCTTACTCTCATTGAATTTGTCTTAGGGATGGAATGAGATAAACTCTAAACTAGGTATCTCGCCACACAGGAGAGTAGGGAGGATGGGGATGAGAAGTGGGATGATGAAGTGGAGGGCAGGGAGGCGGGGAGGGTTGATGGAAGTACACAATTCTGTAAAGGAACAGGGACAGGGACAGAGTAAAGAATAGAACAAGGGGGCAGTGGGATAGGAAGGACGGACATATAATCAGTCTCTCACAATATGCCCACTGTGGAGAGGTTCTGTGTAATTACACATGTACAGCCTGGATTTAATTGCATGTCCTTCCAGTGGGTATGGGTGATGAGGGAGGAAGGGAAAGAATCTAGAATTTAAAGTTCTATAATCAAATGTTAAAAATATATGTATTATATTATTATTATTATTATTATTATTATTATTATTAACTACATCAAACTGGCAATTAAGATACACAGACACTGTGGTAGGGAGATCCATCCTACCCCACTGGAAAGTCAGAGGGGCAAAGGGGACGACATAGGGGAGAGCAGATTGGCGGAGAGTTTGTACATTGGGATGGTTGTTTTTAGGTGTCAGGTAGCAGAAAGATGGGGAAAAAATTTGTAACTCAAAATCTCATGGAAATGAATGATGCAAACAAGAAAATAAATTAATTAATTTATTAAAATTTTAAAAAAGAAGAAGCAAATGATTCGACCCTTTTCAGTCTCTTATAACTGGTCCTTAATGTTTACTTTAGATTTCTCCTGAATGTTATATGTCAAATTTTCCATCAAATTCTACTGTTTTTTTTTCCCACAAAGGCCTGAAAGTCTTACAATTCATCAAATGTTCATTTTTTTTTCGTTAAGATTATGCTTGACTTTGTTTGCTAAGTTACCCTTGGTCATAATCCCAACTCTTTTGCTCTTTGAAATATAGTATTTCTAGACCTGTAGTCCTTCAATGTAATAACTGCTAGGTCTTTGGTAATCCTCTTTGTCGCTCCATGATATTATTTTTCTTGTTGCTTCCTGTGTTTTCTCCTCGACCTGGGACCTTTGAAACTTGACTATGATATTCCTATAAGTTTCCCTTCTGAGATTTCTTTTAAGTGGTGATCGATGGATTTTTTTTCTATTTCTGCTTTGCCTTCTTTTTTTTTTTTAACTTCTGGGCAATTTTCCTTAATGATTTCTTGTAATATTATATCAAGATTCATTTTTGATCATAATTTTCAGGCAGTTTGACTATTTCTATGTTATATCTCCTCAATCTGTTCTCCACATCAGTTGTTTTTTAATGAGATGTTTCATATTGTCTTATATTTTTTATTCTTTTGATTATGCTCTATTATTTCTTTTCATCTTAGAACATCATTAGTTTTCCTTTACCCAATTCTAATTTTCAAGGAATTATTTTCTTAAGTTTTTGTTTCTCTATTTCAAGTTTGTTGATTTTCTTTTTATGGTTTTCTTAATTTTATTGGATTGCTCTTATTTTTTTCCTAATTTTTCTCTTGATTTTTCTTATTTGATTTTTAAAGTCCTTTTTAGGTTCTTTTGAGAAAACTTTTTTGTGCTTGGGACCATTTCACGTTTGCCTTTGAAAAAGATTTTTTTGTTTGGTTCTATTATCTTCCTCTGAATGTGAACCCAGATCTTTTCTATCCCCTGGTGGTTATTAATGGTTAGGTTCTTTTTCTCTGGCTTTTTCATTTTCATTTTCATTTCTTTTCATTTTTGGCAGTTATTGATGTGATCAAGTCCTACTCCCAAGATATCAGGAGTAATGCCCTGAGCCCTAGGCCCTTTTTCACTATTATTTTCTGAGATCTGTCCTGGGACTCAAACTTGGGCTCTTCTCTCCAATCCTAAGCCGTGATTAGAGCCTTGAATCACACTGTCCTGCAAATGATCTTACTCCCTGAAGTCCTGAGACCAGAGATTTTGCTCTCCTGGAGGTGCCCACAACCAAAAGGATCCCTGACTCTCTGCTCTTGCACTCACCAGGTATGTGCTAGCTGCTTCTCCCAACCCTGAACAGTGGGAGGTCTTTCAGTCTTCTCTTCCTCAATCATCAGACCCCCACACTGTACATGAGATGAAAGTTTCTAAGGTTCTGTCTCACAACCACCGCAGCCCACAGGGCTTGTTGTTTGTAGATTTTGCAGAGTTGGTCTGAAAGTGTTTGCACTTCACTGAGGCTGAACCTCTGCCTCTGGAGATCAGGTCTTTCCTGGTATCTTCTTAGATTGTCTTAGGAGAAAAACTTGCTTTACCCTGACTTTTGTTTATTTCTGCTGTTCTTCACTATCTCTGTGGCAATGTTCTGTCTTTTTCTGTAGAGGAAATTTGGAGAGCCAAAAGTTTTCTGACCTACTCTACCATCTTCCCAGAATCCTCTCAGAAGCAGACAATTTTTAGGGCAACTTTTCTAGCAATTTTCTCATGCCAGAAGATGAGTAGTGTGGTGCTTAAAAAGGCTGCTCAGACACCCAGTGGGCTGTTGAATCCCACTGCTACTTCAGTCCAGTGAGAAGACTATGGCTTCAACTACCTGTGTACAGAATTGTGTCCCAGTGTATCCACACTTGCTGGTTTGTCACTAGTCTATCACCACAGGACTTTGAGCTAGATAAAACTGTAACATAGTAAAATGAGACAATAATAAAATAGTTGAATAATAAAATAGTAAAATTGCTGAATAGGAAAATAATAAAATATTTGAATAGTGAAATATATAAAATAATGAAATAATATAATAGCAAAATGGTATTTTTTTTACTTCCATGGAAGATTTAAGTGAAGCAGAGCTGAACAAAGTCTACAGTCTCACTCTTTCTTCTTACAGAGTCAGCAAAGTCCAGCAGCAGAACAAAAGTCAGGATGATCGGCGATGGTCCAGGATGCAATGGATGACCTTGGAATCTTTGATGGTCTGAACAAACTCATAGTGCTCCATAGCATCTGCTTCAGCCTTCTTCATTGCTATTGGAACAAATTGTTCAAACCAACTATTCTGCCTAGGAAAATCTTTACATGCTGGAGTAGATTATCCCCTAATTTATCAATGGGTTTGAAGCCCATTAGTTACCACCAGTTTGGATTAGCTTGCCCACCAAGATGGTTTTACTATGGTATGTACATGCTACAGTTTCTTGGAGTCACAGGTCAGAGTTGGGTGAAGGTGGATATCAAAAGTGTCTGAACATCTCTGATAAGGGCTTGACAAGTCCTCACACTAGAGATATTGGTTTTCCCTGAGCACCCCATACACTATAATTACAATATAAACTTCTTGAAAGGAATACTCACAGGTTTTCTATTTTTTTAAATGGTGAACATATTATAAGCACCTAACAAATGCTTTTAAATTTATTTGTTTAGTCATTCATTTATTGGAATATGTTTATATTCATCTCCAACCCCAGCAATTAATTAGTTTACAGCAGGAAAAAATAATATTTTCCCAGTAGCTGTAGAGCTTTTGATTACTTTTGTTGGTCCTTAACTCCATCTGTCTTTTTTTTTTAATTAAGACTCATAGAAAATACTATGCTAAGTGCTAGGGATATAAAGAAAGGCAAAAATAATTGCTGCCTCAAGATCACAATCTAGTGGGGGAGACAACACAAATAGCTATGTACAAATGAGATATAACCGATCAATGTGAAGCAATCTCAGAGGGAAGGCACTACTATTAAAGGGGACTAGAAAAGACTTCTTGTAGGAGGTAGAATGTTAGCTGAAATGTGAAGGAAACTAGAAAATCCCAGAGTCAGTCAAAATGCACATGAAAAGATAGAATATCTTGTTCAAGGAACAGCAAAGAGATCAATGTTATCTTATCCCAAAGTATATGGAGGTCAGTGATCTTAAGGAAGAAGAAAATGATAGGAGTGGTCCAGATAATCAAAGGCTTTAAAAGCCAAACAGAGGATTTTATATTTTATCTTGGAGGCAGGAGCCACTAGAAATGTATTGAATTGGGGACTGACCTGCTATTTAAGAAGATAATTCTAACAGCTGAATGGGGATTTATTGGAGCAGGGAAAGATCTGAGGCAGAGAGGCCAAGAAGAAGGCTAGGGCCTGCACCAGGATGGTAGAGGTATAGCAAGAGAGATGTGGGAAAGGTAGATTAGGTGAGATTTGAATATAGATTGAACATGTGGGAGAATAAACAAGTGCAAAAATGAAATATTGTTTTGGCAAAGAACTGTGCTAAGCATTCAAGACACAAATAAGAATATGAAAACCCCTCAAGAAGCTGACATTCTAATTGATGAAGATCAGACATAGAGAGATGTAAAAGCTGGAGAGGTGTATTTTGGTTTGGAAAGTCATAGGACCAGTGGGTGGTACTGTAGATGAATAGATTAACAATTCCTTTCCAGCAGAAATGGAAGTATGGATTTTATTTTGGTGCTCATGCTGGAAAGAGAGGTGAGAAGGAGTATCTGATTACTACAGCAGGGCAGTGTGAGAAGATGAAAACTGGATATGGTTAGCCCAGAGAAGAAAAGATTTGAAGGTAGGAAGAGGTATGATAGAAATCTTCAAACATTTGAAGAGCAATAACGTGGAAGAGATAGTACCTTTATTCTACTTTTCCTTAGATGACAGAACTAGGTGAAATGGGTAGAAGTTAGAGAGAGGTATATTCCCACTTTATATAAGGAAAAACTTCCTAATAAACCTATTAAGAAAATGAAATGACTCACCTTAAGGAACAATGGAGTCCTCCTCAATAGAGTTCTTCAAGTAAAAGTTGAGTAACTACTTGTTGGGAGTGTTGTTGAGGAGATTGTTGTTCAGGGATGTATCACATGATTGAAGACAATTCAACAGGAATTTATAAAGTATTTACAATGGACTAGGCACTAAGTGCTGGGGATACAAAGACAAGTGAAAGAAAGAAAGAAAGAAAGAAGAAAAACAGTTCCTGCCCTCAAAAAGCTTACATTCTAATTTTCGGGGAAACAGAACACATAAAAGGGACCTAAAATCAGGAAGGGAAGGGCCAGGAAGGTACCCTTTCAAGAGCATGGTGGCAAAGCCCAGAGAGTCAGAAATATAACTAGGAGGGTAATAAAACATGACTTCCTTGGACCTCTCCCCAAAATGAAGGCCCCAGAAGGAATTCAGTAGTAGGAGAAGGGAGTCAATATGGTGGAGGGATGTTGCAGGGTGAGAAGACCTTGGGCAATAATAGAATTTCAAGGACAAAGACATATGGTGGTCAAAACAGAAGTGAACCTGGAGGAGAAATGTAGATACGCTATAAATGGCTGCTGTGCTTCCTTACCTCTCTGTACAGTGTTCCAATGCTGTAACCTTCTTCAGGAGCATTCTCCTATCTTTCCTGCTGCTCTTAAATACCACTTGCACCCAAATCAGTAGTCATATAAGAATCTACTGGACGCTATTTTGGCTACAAGAGTACCATAACAATGTAGGCAAATGAGGCACAAAGTCAAGAATGTGTCAGTCAGGAATTGCCATTCAGGCAATATGAGCATAGTAGGCATCCAAGCCAACTAGTTGTAGCCACAATTACTTTCAATTATTAGCTGAACTCAAACAAAAAGTTTCCCTGCCCCTATCCCCATTTTTTTGAATGATGACAACTATATAACATGCTTCTCCCTTTGTGGCTCCCCAAAGAATATGTATAAGGTGGGGAAATTTGTGGGAAACATGATCTATTGAATATTGGAAGAGAAGTTCAAAGGGGAAATGAACACATACAAAGGTAAGTTCTTTTTCATAACAATCTTTAAGTAGCTCCATATTTTCAAAATAAATATATCAACAGAACTTCTATAAACATTTCAAGGAAGAAATGTATAATGTATCAGCCACTTGATGGTATTAATCCAGGTATTAGACTGAATGTCTTAAACGTCAGGATGCAGTGGAGCAATCCTTAGTTTTGGAGCTCAAGGACATGGTTTTAAACCCTGGCTCTGCTGTTTACATCCTTTATGAAGAATGGCAAGTCATATACCTTCTAAGAAAGGTCTTATTTTCTTTTTATGTAAAATGATGAAAATGGAATAGTTGATCCCAGCATCACACCCTGTGATCTATTTTCTACATATTTAAGAATCTGCTAAAGCAGAGGTTTTTAACCTGGTTTTCATGAACTTAACAAAAAACTTTAATATTAATGGTTTCCTCTGTAATCCTATTCATTTTATTGTATACATTTAAAAACATTAGTCTGAGAAAGGGGCCATAGACTTCAATAGATTTCAATGACATACAAAAAAAAATTAAGAAATCAGGTATTAAAGGATCCTATGATGCCTGCTGATTTAAACCAATTCAGTTAGGTAGTATTTCCACACCAAATAAAGGTGTTAATGTATATTAAGACAACTGTCAAGGACTAGGTAACTTCTTCCACTATCTTTCCTTTCTTCCAAGCAAAGTGAGATCTCACATGAGTAAAGCTTTAGTCTTTGGTCAAAGCTTCATCAGTTATTGATCCTATATCTTCTTGGCTCTTCCACTATTGGTTGTACTCAGACACCATCAGGGTGGTGTAATGAGAACCCATACAGACCTATGATCAAAGCTCCCTATTGTGTATAAGGTATACAGATTCATTTAGGGGGATTGATGGAGGGCAGAAGACAAAACACTAGTGTGAGATCAGTTTAATCCTTGTACCCCCTTTGCCTGAGATAGTCTGATAATCACTACATAAAAACTCTCTTTCCAAGCTTATTCAATGTTAGTTTCCACTATCTACCAAAACTAAACATCTTTCTATTCCTCATTCTCAACGTCATCAGTTTCCCCCACGTTCCTCCCTCTCCCAGAGAGCCATATCATAAAACTAATATTATTCTTAAAGAAAAAAAAACGGAAAAAATCAGTATAGCTGATAAATTTATTAAAAAGGTCCATATATATATGTGTGTATATATATATATGTATTTATATATATATATAAATATACACACACACATATACATACATACGTACACACACACACACACACACACACATATACATTCAGTGCACAATACTTGTGGACCTCCTACCTCTTTAAAAGGATGAGTTGAAAAATCCTCAATCTTTTCTTTTGAGCCCTGTTTGTTCTTTATAATTTTGTGACATTCATTTTTATGGCTTTTTTTTGGAGGGGGGAAGATAGGGCAATTGGGGTTAAGTGACTTGCCCAAGGTCACTCGGCTAGTAAGTGTTAAGCGTCTGAGGTCAGATTTGAACTCAAGACCTCCTGACTTTGGGGCCAGTGCTATATTCACTGTGCTGCCTAGTTGTCCCCTACAACATTCATTTTTGATGTGTGTCCATGGTTGTTCTTTCTATTTCCAATTTCATAGTCGTATGCATTGTTTTCTTGGCTCTACTTACTTCACTCTGTAGCAGTTCATGTAATTCTTTCCAAGCTTCTCTTTATCTATCACATTCATTATTTACTTGGTCTAATTCTATTTAAATTTATGTACCACAAATTGTTTAGCTGTTCTCCAGTTGACAAGTATTCACTTTGTTTCTGATTTTTTGCTATGACAAAAAGTTCTATTATGCCTCAAGGTGCCTGGAAAGTACTCTTTCCTAAACCTTTCCTCTTAGTTACCTTCAGAGTTCAACTAATGTTCTCTTCTATGTGAGATTTTTCCAAATTCCCCCAAACTGTTATTGCTTACTTCTGGGGTGATACCTGCTCTCCCACAAAAGGTTCATTTTCTTCTCCAATGCATCATAGTATGCTTCCTAAATGACCTTTCTGGATATTGGCTCTTCTGCATAGGAGATGAGGAATCCCTTCTCCCCTGGTACAGTCCTGCCAACTTTGACACTCTGTTTCCACCTCACAGCTGTTACTGTGAGGATGGGACTTTGACTTTAAATAGCCAACCTGAATTGTAATTGTGCAGAAAAATAACATGCTTTTCCCTGTGTTAAAATTTAACTCTTTCCTGTATTCCCAGGAAGGTCATTTTCAAGGCAATACTCTGGTGCCTTGGTAGAAGAAATGAACTTTCTCTGAGAGAGCAGATCACTCCCCAGGAGGAAGCACTAAGTGTCTTTACATTTTGGCAAATTGCTTCATAATTATTTCATTACCTATTCATAGAATCTGCAAGTAATATGTGCTTTGGGATTATTCCAAGGTATTTGATAAGGGCAACAGAAGCTAAATAGTGAGTTTAACACATTATTTGGGGAAGGGATTTATACTACCTGCTTAATAACACTATTTCATTTTAATAGAAGAATATTAGAGCCTGTGCAAACAAAGAACTTAGGGAAATGCAGTTCAACCCTTCATTTCATCAATGAGTAAATTGAGGCCCAATGATGGGAATTTCTTTGCCCAAGGTCACACATATAGTAAAAATAACTTGTTATAAAAAATCATAATTTTTTATCTGCCTCAGACACTTACTGGCAGCTAGGTGATGCAGTATATAAAGTACTAAGCCTGGAGTCAGGAAGACCTGAGTTCAAATTTTATTTCAGACTCTTCGTAGCTGTGTGACCCTAGGCAAGTCACTTAACCCTCTTTGCTTCAGTTTCCTCATCTGTAAAATGAGCTGGAGAGGGAAATCCAGTAAAACCCCAAATGGGGTTACATAGAGTCAGACAAAACTGACACTTATTGCCTGTGGGTCCCCAGCAAGTGCCTTAAGCAGTCTTTCTAATTTTTCTCATCTGTAAAATGAAGGGGTTGGATTCCATGACCCCTCCCATTTCTTTCATCCCTAAGCCTATGATCCGAATGCAACAAACATTTAAGATGGTCTACAATGGACAAGAAATTGTGCTGGATGCTATAAATAACCAGACAAAAATGACAATCCCTGCCCTCAAGGGGCTTATATTATTAACTGAAACTAGCAAAATTATTGCAGTCCAGAATGCCTCTGTCTTTCTGGGTACAGCTTTTTAAAAAATGTCTCTCTGTTCTACACACATTCACTCTTCATGTCCAGCATTCCCATCTCCACTCCTTTTTATATGGAACACTCTATACTGGAA
The DNA here is from genome assembly GCA_028627135.1 of Pseudochirops cupreus. Taxonomy (NCBI): domain Eukaryota; kingdom Metazoa; phylum Chordata; class Mammalia; order Diprotodontia; family Pseudocheiridae; genus Pseudochirops; species Pseudochirops cupreus. The sequence continues at coordinate 119,645,461 of CM053583.1, read as the reverse complement.
ATTACCAGCTTCCTAGCTCATTAATTCTTCTTTAGCAGAGGTGGAAAGTCAATAAGACATGCCTACAGGAGACCACTGACCCTCCTTAGAGAACCCTGGCTCTTCTCCACCTATTTAAGGAACTGTTTTTATTGTTCTTGTTGTTGTTGTTGTGTGTGCATATGTGTATATGTGTCTGTGGTGGGGGGGGGGGGGGAGAGAAGCTAGGAGGTCCCACAGAGAACAAAATAGAATGATGATAGGTTGGCCCAGCCAGAATGGGAGAGGATAATGATAGACTGGCAGAAGCTAGGTGCTCTGTTATGAGAGATTCTTTTTAAGGCTTTTTTCATCCCTTTCCTCCTTTTGCTGTAGCCTGAAGACCATTTTACATGGGGCTGAGTGTTCCTTTGGAGAACCAGTTGTATCCTTGTCTCTCCAGTGACTGTGACTCAATAGTGCCTTCACTCATTCCTCCTAGCCTGAAAAGTTTCAAATTAAGCCACAAGGTAGAGATCATGTGTGTTTAAATTGCCAACGGCCTGCTAGTTTCAGCATTCACTAGACCTGTCTCTTCAGAGACCTCTAGTCCCCAAAATATGTGAACTAGAATACATGGGCACATGTGTAAAGGCAACAATCATGCAAAGATAAACAAATGTGAAGAAGGGCTACACTAAAGGGCAGAGAGGAAAAAATCAGGGAAGGGTTCATGAAGGAGGTAGCACCTAAGACCAAGAAAATGAGGATTCTAAAAGGTAGAGATGATGAGAGCATTCACTTTTGGCATGTATCTGTGTTAATGTATGGAGGTAGGGGCTGGAACAGTGAAATCAAGGAATAATTAGCTAGTGTTTTAGTCTGGCTAAAACATAGAGTGTGTTAAGGGAAGTAATATGCAAAAGTCTGGAAATGTGAGAGTTCAGACTCTGGAGAGCATTTCTCAGGTACATAAAGCACTTGGAAGAACTTAAAATGCTCTGTAAACATCAGCTATGATTATCTTCCCCAGACTCTGATTTTTAGAGGGCTGGATCATTTTTGTTCTTTACTACAAGTTCATTGTTTGTTTGTTTCATTTTGATCTGTTGTCATTATGAACTCTCCTGTATCTTGCAAAGTAAAATATATAAATAACTGTTTCAAGATTCTGAGAAGTATTCTGATCCCTCTTCATTCCATCAAGGAGGCCTATTTAGCTTTCAAAGAGATCTGGGTCAGGAGAAGATGCCCAAGTTTTTGTTTCTGTTTTAGTTTCTCTTCTTGTTTGTTTGTTTGTGGTGGGGATAATAGAAAGATGGAGAGTAGATCTGCTATTAATTTTTATGTGCATCATTGGACCCCTTTGGTGAAGTCTATGAACTCCTATTTTAAAATGCATAAAATATAATATATAGGATAAAATTATATTAAATAGTTGCCAAATTATGTTAAAGTTATATTATAAATTAAATTTTATTTAAAAATCAATAATCAAATCTTTAAAACAAATCACACACTTCTTCAGTCACTAGATCAAGTCCTCTTGCTCTGAATCTGGGGAGCAATTCTAAAGCAGTACATGTAAGCTGTGTGGGTTTCACAGTTTGGACCTAGAACTGACATTACATTGAATGTAACTGTTGAGTATCCAATTATTGATGATGAATAAAGGTACCCAATAGAGAGGGAAAAATTAGTGGAAAGATACATATTTATGCCAGAGGCTATGTGATGAACTAGAGGAAAAAGTCAGAAGAATTAGCATTAAATCCTTTGTCACCATTTAGTGGTTTGTAAGACCCTAGTAAATGTAATTAAACTCTCTATGTCTCCGTTTCCTTATCTAAAAAAGAGGAATAATGAAATTTACACTATTTAGCTCACAGTAAAGTTGTAATGACCCAATAAACTAATGAAAATAAAGTAATTTACAAAGAATACTATCTTAAAACTTATTAATGAAAGGGATAGTGACTAGACCAATTATTTTATTGGTATAGGGAACACCCAAGTAAGGAAACACCGTCCACTAAGGGAGAGCAGCAAATTCTCTTCCAGTTACAATCCCAGAAAGCTTCTCAGGGCACTTGATAGGCAAAGTGACTTGCCCAGTGACAACATGTGTCAGAGCTAGGATGTCACTATACGTCTTCCTGTAAGGCCCGCTCTCTAGCCACTCTGTCCAGCTGCCTCTCAGTAATATTTATTGCTATGTTATTAAATAATTATATAACTGTAAGGGAGGAGTGAGAAAATCAGAATAGGGAACTGAAATAAAAATTAGTGCAACTATTTCAACAACCTTAGCAGACAAGCTATTTCTTGACTCTATCTCCAGCAATTGCTTAGGTACAAACCTCATTTTCGGTCAGTTCCTTTTTTTTATGTGAGGGGGAAACTTAATCATACCTAAATAAATCAGTTTTCTGAGCTGGATGGGACTTTAGCAATAAGAATATAGAGAGAAGACCGTGTAATTGAAAGGGCATTGGGGGCGGAGCCAAGATGGTGGCATAGCAGCAGCAACACATCGCAGCTCTCACATAGCCACCCCAAAATACCCATAAAATAGGACTCTAAACCAATCCTAGAACTCCAAAACGCACACAAAGATACTTCCCACTAAAGTCAGCTTGGCTACAAGGAACCATATCAGCACTGTGAACTGAAACCAGCCTGGCCTGAAGCCGCAGCTGTGCCCCGGGGGCAGCTGGACAGGAGGAGCTGAGGAGCTGAGGAGCTTCAGGTGAGCAGATTAGCAGCAGCTGTGAATGGGAATTGTGAAAGGGGGAGATAAGCAGTCCGGCCAGAAGGCCTCCAGAGTGAAAAAAAAAAAGGCAGAGGTTTTGCATCTGCCTCGGCTTTGCAGCTTCCCGCCCACAGCCTGCAGGTAGCAGGGGGACTGAGCGACTGTTCTCAGGCCAGAGCTCTCGCGTTGAGCGGTCTGGACAGATCGCCATCTTGGGCCTCGGTCTTGGAGTCCTGGCTATCCAGTCAGCCAGAAGTATATAGGAAGAGTTC
>CM053583.1:119623399-119641979 GCA_028627135.1 Pseudochirops cupreus | reverse complement strand
GAAGAAAAGAAAATTCTTGTCACCAAACATCTTGATACTGTAAAATATTTCAATATCAGAAACAAACAATTTATCTCTGGAAATGATGTTGAAGAAGAACCATCAACATCATTTTTTGTCACTGCACACCAAGGACCTTGACATCTGACTTATGTTTGTTGTCTACCCAATTAGAATGTAAACAACTTGAGAGCAGGGACTGTCTTTTTTCTTTGTATCCATTTTGCATACCACAGTATTTTGTATAAAAGTAAGTGCCAATAAATGTTTAATTAATTAAGTATTTAATGAATAAGTTTATTCATTCATTTTCCCACAAATACTTAATAAGAGGCCTACCTAACATGTTGGAGTTCTTCCTATATATCTTGTGACAATGGATTGTAGTGATTCACCCTGGGTTGATTATAACTCATTATCACTATCTTTACAGATTTACATTTGAATATTAATAAGATCCAAAGAAGGGAAGGAGTCTTTGACTATTATAATAAATAATTGCCTTTAAACACCATTTAATTATCTTTTTATTATTTCTATAAAGAAATTAACTGTAAGGCATAGATAAACAGAATCTAGTTTTGTTTTATTTTACAAAAAAGGATCTTTGAAGTCATTTTTACAATGTGACATTACTTTTAAAATCTCATATGAGAAATATTTTTACATGCTCTGATGATTAGGGATGCTGATTTAATTCCAACCTACACACCTACACAGACACAGACACAGACACAGACACAGACACAGACACACACACACACACACACGCACACACACACCACAAAACTTTCTTCAAAGTGTTTTTGTACTTTTTCCTCCACTACAAAATAGTATTGGAATTAGAAATTTGGAACTTCCTGACCATTAACCACTTTGATGCCATATTGCCTAATCTGAAATGCAGAAGATAGGTTTATTCTGAATTCAGATCTATACTTGAGTAAGATAACTCTATGCTACAAATCCAGTTAAAGACCAAAGATACAACCATATATATTTATTTTTGTGAAGAAGTTAGGAACAAAGTACTAAAATCCTACTTTAATATCCCATAATGGTGTGGAAATCACCCCACAAATGCAAAAACCAAGAGAATGCAAATTTTGAAAAGTATTTCCAGTCATATGGGGCTTCAAGGACTCATATGCACTGGAATGAATGTCTTTTAGCCTAGCTAAATTCAGGCATGTCAACAACTGGCCACAAGGGATTAGGTCTTTTTTTTAATGGTGAATCTTTGTTGATGTTGTTGTTGTTCATTGATTTGTTTATTTATTTTTAGTATATAAGATTCAGTTCCACAATCCCTTGAGTTTCAAATTTTCTCTCCTCCTTCTTCTCCCCGCCCCCCAATGGCAGTATAAAATGAAGTATAGCATCTGCAAATACTTTCACGTTGTACAATAGTCTGGTTGTATAGAAGAGTTGTAACCAATGAAGTGAACAGTGGGAAAAAAGAAAGAAAACCAAACATGAAAAAAAGATAGCATTTAGATTGCTTCAGTCTCCATTTAAACTCTGTTCTTTCTAGATCATTCTCTGAGTGTAGATACCTCCTTCCACCCCAACATGTAAAGTTGTCTTACAACTGCATTGCTGAGAAGAGTCCAGTTTATCAAAGTTGGTTGTCACACATATGACGTGTCTGTGATTGTGTAAAATTTTTTCATGGTTCTGCTCTTCTCACTTAACATCAGTTTGTATAAGCCTCTCCAGGTGAATATGAAGACTGTCTCCTCCCCATTTCTTATAGCACAATAGTATTCCATTACATTCATATACCACAACTTGTTTAGCCATTCCCCCATTGATGGGCATCCCCTTAATTTCCAGTTTTTTGCCACCACAAAGAGAGCTGCAATAAATATTTTTGTACATATGAGTCTTCCTCCCACTTCTATGATCTTTTTGGGATAAAACCCCAGAAATGGTATTGGTGATAGATTTTTTAGGGTCCAAAATTCATGAAGACTATGAAAATTTAGAGAGATTACAATCCATATTGGTGGAAAAAAAACACTTACTTAGAGGAAATAATGAATCCTTAAAAAAAAAAAAGTAAAATAAGAGTATCCTAGAGATACAATGCATTGTGGCATAGCAGAGAGAGAGCTGTCCTTAGACTCATATAGATCTAAATTCAAGCCTGGCCTCTGACACATACTGACTATGTAATACCAGGGAATTCACTCATTATCTTGGTTCTCTAGGTATTCTTAAGAATATAAATTGCTGAAAATTATATGCCTATATTGGTATAGTGGATTTCCTTGCTGGTAGTCCTCAATACCAATTAATTCACAGGACAGAATCCAAAGACACAGTATTGAAAGTAGAGGGTGATTATTCATGCCATCATGAAAAGTTTAAACAGGAATAGTGTCCTAAGCCTATAAATCCCTATTACACAAAAGCTGAGCCTGATGAATTTCTTGAGCTTTAGAGTTCTGGGTTGCAGTAGAACTAAAAGTAAATCACATATCTGTACTAGGGAGAAGGCATCTGACTACCTACAGAAAGGTAAAGATTGGAAATGGAATAGTTTAAAGCTGCTATGTCAATTAGCAAGAAGAAAGAAAGAGAGAAAGAAAGAGAGTGAGAAGTTGAAGGATAGTGAGGAGATAGAGAAAGAGAAGGAAAGGGAGAAGGAGAAGAAAGTAGAAGAAAGGAAAAGGAAAATTTATAGTTTAATTCTCATAATCAAATGATTTCATAATGTAATACTAATAGTTTTCACTCTTCATGGATTTCACAAAAAAATTAATGCCATGCATTGCTTCTCTCTAAATGGCTTAGAGGGCCATAATTTCAGTAGCACAAACACATGAAAGCACTTCACCAGAGTGTTTGAGATATTTTAGGAATATATGTGCATTCTTGTGTTCAAATTCTGGAGCATTGTTTACCCCGAATTTGTACTCCCTGGATTTAGAAAAACTAATTTTTAAACTAAAAATAATCTGTCCCTTCTATTTTCTTAGAAATCCTTGTATCTCTCTTAATTAAATAACCAAGATTGTATCATGCATGTTTCTGCCACATTTTAACCCCTTTTCCACAAGGAAGAGTTTAAGTTCCTTCAAGGCAGGTGCTATGCCATTAAAAACAACAACAACAACAATAAACTTTTAGCACCCAGGACAGTGCCTTGCCTAGAGCAATCATTTAATAAATGAACATTGAATTTAATGAGTCGAATTTTTCTAGGGGTTATAAGGAGACCAGGTCAGGAAATTTTCCTGGAAATGTCATTACAGAAGCAAAGGAACCTCAAATTGTATTTAGATACTACATTTAACCTGTGCACTTTCATGTTCAGGGGCATAATAGCTTCATCACACATAAAGAATTATTTCAACCTCTGTTGGCATTAATAGAACTTTAATGGTTATTTTTGTGTGATGATAAATGATTTACAAGTAGTGACCATCTATCAAAGCTGTCATCCATCATTCAACAGTTTCTTCTCTTTCTTCCTATAAATGCAATTGGTCTTTGTTTATTTATGGTATCAACTTCAGCGACTCCAGAATAAAATATCGAATCTTCTGCTTGACATCTAACTTTTGCCACAAGAATAAGAGTAAAAAGTCTCTTCATTTCCTTTCTCTCTATGTCAAAATATCCATGTCTCTTTCCTAGTCTCTCAGCCTCATCTTGTCTTATAGTCAATGAGCAGTCAGTCAACTAGTATTTATTTACCATTTATTATGTGCCAAGGACTGTCCTAAGCAATGGAGATAGAAAGAAAAGCAATGCAGACCTTACTAACTAGAATTTACAATCTCTTGGGGGAGACAAATACAAATTACTATTCATAAATAAGGTTATAGATAGATCAATAGATAGAGATAGATATGTCCAAAGATAGATTGATAGAGATATAAAGATTTATCTATCAATCTAAGTATAAGTCTATATAGAGATAATCAACAGAGGGTACACATTAGCATTAAGAGGCTCAGGAAAGGCTTCTTGTAGAAGGTTGGACTTTAGCTGAGGCTTGAAAGAAGTCAGGGAAATGAGAGAGGCAGACAGAGAGAGAGACAGAGAGACAGAGACAGAGAGAGACGGAGACAGAGAGAGAGAGACAGAAAGAGAGAGAGAGAGACAGAGAGAGATACACAGAGAGAGACAGAGACAGAGAGAGATACACAGAGAGAGAGACAGAGACAGAGAGACAGAGAGAGACAAAGAGACAGAGAGATAGAAAGAGACAGAGACAGACAGAGAGAAAGAGAGAGAGAGAGAGAGAGAGAGAGAGAGAGAGAGAGAGAGAATTCCAGACATGGAGGCAGCCTGTATAAATTCATAGAGCAGAGAGAGGGAGCATTCTGTGTAAGGAAAAACAAGAAGGTCAGTGTCACTTGATTCCTGAGGACTTGGAAGATAGTAAGGAATAAGAAGATTGGTAAGGTAGGGAGAGACCAGGTTGTGGAGGGCTTTAGGAGTCAAACAAAAGATTTAATATTTGATCCTGGAGCCACTGAAGTTGATGGGGATCCTTCTAAGAAGTCACTAAAGTTGACTGAATACAAGATTGAAATGATCAGATGTTATTGAGTAAAATCAAATTGACAGGTGATGGGAGATAGACTAAAGTGGAGAAAGCCTTAAAGCAAGAAGACCAACCAGTGGGTTATTTCAGTAGCCTAGGCGTGAGGTGATGAGAGTCTATACCATCAGAGTGGTGAAAGTGTCAGAACAGAGAAGGGAGCATACATGAGAGATATTGTGCAAGTAGAAAAAAAGATGTGTCTTTCTTTTTCAATGCTGACTTTGTCACATTTTCTTCCTACCTTTTATAAGATCTTGTCATCATCCTTCAATCTATCCTAGCCAGTAATCTATCCAGCAAGGTTCCTTCTTCCCTCTCTTAAAAACCACATAGAAGTCATACTTGTCCTGAAAAATCAAACTCTTCAGATAGTGCTTCCTTAAGGAATAATTATTTTTTCTCTAATCCTTTTTTGCTGTCAAAATATTTCCAATAAATTATCTATACCAACTCTTCATCATTTGTTACTATCATTACTTCTTCCTATTTATTTTGTTCATCTGAAAACTCTTTCCCACTTTGACCTTTTAGAATTTCACCATCCAGGCTCTCTTCATATATTTCCGACTATTCTTCATCATCTATTGACTCTACTATGTCCTTTTGTACACAAATTTTCCTCATTTCACTCACAACCCCCTTGCCCCCCACTTCTCTCCAGTTTGATAACAATGATTCTCAGATATACACTTCCATGTTTCAATCATACATCAAACCTTTCTGGGCAAGTTCTAGTGAGGCAGCTCAGCTGCTTTCAAGTCTCCTGAAACTTGAAAATAGAGCATTCTAGGACAAGAAGGATCCCAGTAAATCAACAATGAGCCCCACATCAGCAAACCAGCGGGAGATTTTTAGTCCTACTGTGGTGGAGCAGGCAAATGTCAACACCAGGACCTCTCCCGCCTCCCCACCATGTGCCTTACCATAGCAGGAGAATGATTACACTCCACTTCCAAGAACCACTATGTGCTTCAGCACAGTCCAGAGCAAACAGACATCGTCCAGTGGCCAGACCTCCATGTGCTTCAGTGTAGCCCTGGGAAAATGTAAAAACACACTACTGGGTGTCCGCATATGCCAGACACCACCACTAGGACACCAGCTGAGCATCATGTAAGCTACCAGACCCCTGTGGCCAGCAGCAGTGTCAGTCACCCCACACCTCACCCCCTCAACATACCACCAGACACAAAGGTATCCTGGGAGGGGGCCTCAGGGCAATATCAGTGCAGTACCAAGTAAATCACCAGAGCCTACAGCCACTGACACAGTGGCCCTTCCACCCTGGGAGCACAGCTCAAATTTAAAGCAAAGAAAAAAAGCAAAAAACCCAAACAGATAAGCAAAAACCAAAACAAAACAAACAAAAAAGGAATCTGACTATAGAAAGTTATTATGATGACAGGGAAGATTAAGACAAAAACTCAGAAGAAGATAAGAATATCAAAACACCTATGGGCAAAACCCCAAAGTAAATAAGGAAGTGGTCTCAAGCCTAGAAAGAATTCAAGGAAGAGCTCAAAAATGAGCATAAAAATGATATGAGAGGTAGAAGAAAAAAATGTGAAAAGAAATGAGAGTGATGCAAGATAATTTTTTGAAAAAAAGAGTTAAAGGCTGGAATACTATTTTTAAAGTAGAATTGGCAAAGTAGGAAAGGAGATACAAAATCCACTGAAGAAAACTTCTTAAAGAGTACAATGGACCAAACGGAAAGAAAGGAGAAAAGCTAATTGAGGAAAACGGCACCTTAAATGTTAGAATTAGACAAGTGGAAGCTAATGACTCTACAAGGCATCAAGAATCAAATAAATTCAAAAGAGTGAAAAAATGGAAGAAAATATAAAATACCTCACATGAAAAACAACTGACCTGGAAAACAGATCCAAGAGAGACACTGTTAGAATCTTTGGTCTCCCTGAAAGCCATAATCAAAAGAAGGAATTGGATATCACCTTTCAAGAAATTTTCAAGGAAAACTGCCCTGATGTATTGGAAGCAGAGGGGAAAAGATCCCAAAATACAAACTTCAAGGAATATGATAGTCAAATATCAGAACTATCAGGTTAAGGTAAAATACTACAAGGGATCAGAAAGAAATGATTCAAATATTGGGGAGTCACAATCTGGATTACACAGGACTTGGCAACTGAAACATTAAATGATTAGAGGTCTTGGAACATGATATTATGAAAAACAAAAGAGCTAAATTAAGGTGAAATTAAGCACATCAAGGGAAAGAGGGTCATCCAATTAAATAGAAGGATGTCATGTTTCATAAGCAGACCAGAACTAAACCAAAAATTTGACCTCCAAAATCAAGACACAGGAGAAGCATAAACAAATGAAAAGGAAAAAAAAAATAGAGCTAAGTTATTTACATCCTTACAATGGAAGATGATATTTATGATTCTTAAAAAATGTGTCATGAGTAGTATAGCGAGAGGGAATACACAAAGACAGGAGGTTGGGTATAAAGTGAATTTGAGGAAATGACAAAAAAAATTGAGAAATGAGAAAGAGGAATACATTGGGTACAAGAGATAGAGAGCATAATGGAACGCAAAATAGGTAAGTTTTATTATATTAAATTAAAAGCTTACACACAAACAAAACCAATGCAACCAAGATTATAAGGAAAGCAGGAAGCTGGGAAATAATCTTTACAGCATGTGTCCCTGATGAGGGCTGCGCTTCTCTCTCTCTCTCTCTCTCTCTCTCCCTCTCTCCCTCTCTCTTTCTCTTTTAAAATTTTTTTATTTTTAGTTTACATCATTCATTACCATGAAATTTTGATTTGCAAATTTTCTCCCTGTCTTTCCCCAACCCACCATCCCAAAACAGGCATCCCACTGTATACCCTAATTGTGGTACCACAGTATTCAAATTGTTTCTTCTTGGCAGCTTGTAATATTTTATCCTTGATGTGGGGACTCCAGAACCTGGCTATAACATTCCTAGGATTTTTCTTTTTGAGATCTTTTTCAACAGGTGATTAGTGAATTCTTTCAAGTTCTATTTTGCCCTTTGATTCTAAAATATCAGGGCAATTTTCCTTGAGAATTTCTTGAAGGATGCTTTCTAAGTTCTTTTTTTGATTATGACTTTCAAATAGTCCAATAATTTTTAAATTGTCTCTTCTGGATCTATTTTCCAGGTCAGCATTTTTTTCAAGGGGATATTTCACATTGCCTTCTATTTATTCATTTGTTTGGATCTGTTTAATACTATCTTGATTTCACAACAAATAATTTGCTTCCATTTGCTCCACTCTAATTCTGAAGGAATTATTCTCTTCAGCAAGCCTTTGAGATTCTTTTTCCATCTGGCAAAGTTGACTTTTTAAGGCATTGTGCCTCTTTTGCCATTTGAGTTAATCTATTTTTTAAGGTGTTATTTTTTCAGTCAGGTTGTTGACTCTCTTTTCATGATTTTCTTGCATCATTCTCATTTCTTTTCCCAATTTTTCCTCCACTTCTTTATTTGGTTTTCAAAATCCTTCTTAAGCTGATCTATGGCTTGTAAGAAGTCTACATTTTTCTTGGAAGCTTTTGGTGCAGGAGTTCTGACTGTGTTGTCATCCTCCCATTCCATTGTTTGATCCTTTTCATCCCCAAAAAAGGAATCTAAAGTTGTATTGCTGTTCTTGCTTTGCTTCCTTTGCTTACTCATGTTGCAAGTCAATTACTTGACTTTTGGATTCAGTAGCACTCTGCTTTCAGAAGGGAGAGCTCTGTCCCAAAATGCTGGGGTTTTTGCAGGTGCTGGAGGTATTAGGAGGCTGCTGTCTCTGCAGCCCCCACCAGCTTTGGCTCACTGAAAGAGCACCTCAGGACCACCACCCAAGACCACAATCCCAATCCAGGCAGCCCAAGCCTCTGAATGGTCACTTGGCCCCTCTTCAATCTGCAGGCTGTTAGCTTTTGAAGCAGCCACCTGGAGGCAGCTGCAGGGTCCCTGCTTCAGCTGCTTCTAGCCCTAGGTAAGTCAACTGGACCCTCTCCCCCAAATTTAGCCAGGTTTCACTGACCTTTCACTTAGTCCTTGTTTCTTGTGGGTTGGTAAGTCTGGAAAATGCCACAGGTGCCGGTGATTTGCTCTCCTGAAAGCTTCAGCAGCTGCTTCTCCTGGCCACCATAGAGCCAAGCCAAGGGTTCATGTGGTGCTGGGCTAGGCTCCCAGCATGCTGCAATGAACCCCTTCATGTCAGCCTGCTGGACTGCTTTCAGTGGGAGGTGTGTTTTTCTGCAATTTTTGTGGGTTGTGGAGCTCTAAAATTTGTTTAGAGTCATATTTTATAGGTATTTGAAATGGTTATGGGGGGGGGAGTTGCGGAGTTTTGCTGCTTCTATGCCACTATCTTGACTGATGGCTGCATTTCTCAAAAATAATAGAGAATTGAGTCAAATTTGTAAGAATACAAGTCCTTCCCCAATTGATACATGGTCAAAGGATATGAACAGGAAGTTTTCAAATGAAGAAATCAAAGCTGTCTATGGACATATGTAATGGTAAGGGAATCTAAAGATCTTCCCTGCTGCTTAATTAGCCTCAATTGGAATCCAACAGGAAGAGCTGTATTGGGGAAAGGCTTGTTTTCAGGGAGGCCTATATATTTTTTCACTTTTTAATTAAGCAGTGGGTCATGAAGCATGTGATGTCTTATGACTGTGAAGAAGGCTATATATATTCTGAGGTGAGGTTTTACTTTGGGGCTCACTTATGGGAAGAGTTATATTCTTTGGCCAGATAAGGCTCTGGGCAGCCATTGAACTCCCTGGCTTGAAAACACAGATGTTTGTGTTTCTCTCTGATAACTAACCATGTATGCATGTAAAAGTCAGATAGCTAGAAGTTCTGCTTGTTGGTCTGTTGAACTGTGTTATTTTCTCTGTCTGTATTTTTTGTCTGCTTGTAATTTTTGCTTGCATTTTCTCTCAAGTTCAGGGTGCTGACTTTTCCCCCTGAACTAAGTCAATGATATATATGTTTGATTAAAGTAAGATTGTTAACCCCTTTTGAGTTGCTTTTCTTTTAGGAAAGGAGATCAAAGAACTTGTGCTAGCAGCCATCCTGGGTATGCTAGGATGCTTGCTGTTATAGAATATGAAGAAGTGCTCTAAATAACTTTTGAATAGAAATGCAAATTAAGGTATGGCTAGGTGGTGCAGTGAATAGAGGACCATCCCTGCAGTCAGGAGGACCTGAGTTCAAATCCAGCTTCAGACACTTGACACATTTATTAGCCCTGTGACTTTGGGCAAGTCACTTTTAACCCCAATTGTCCTGCAAAAAGCAAAAAAAAAAAAAAAGTAAATTAAAACAGCTTTGAGCTACCACCTCACATCTATCAGATTGGCTAACATGGCAAAAAAGGAAAATTATAAATTTTAGAGGGGCTGTGGGAAAATCAGTGCACTATTGCACTGTTGGTGCATTTTGGAGAACAATTTGGAATTATGCCCAAAAGGCAACCAAACTGTACTTACCCTTTGATACAGGAACCTCATTGCTAGGTTTGTATTCCAAAGAGATCATAAAAAAGGAAAAGGACCTACATGTGCAAAAATATTTATAGCAGCTCTTTCTAGCATGGTAAAATCTTAGAAATTAAGGGGATGCCCAATAATTGGGGAACAGCTGAACAAGCTGTGGTACATGTGTGTAACAGAATGATGTTGTTCAGTAAGAAATGATGAATAGGCAGATTTCAGAAAACCTGGAAGGATTTGCATGAACTGATGCAAAATAAAATGAGAAGAACCAGGAAAACAGTGTATGCAGTATCAGCAACATTGTGTGGTGATCAAGAATGAATGGCTTAGCTCTCCACATCAATGCAATGATCTAAGACAAGTACAAATGACTCACAAAAGAAAATGCTATACACATCCAGATAAAGGACTGGTTGACTCTGAATGCAGAATGAGACATTCTTTTTATTTACTTTATTTTTTGTCTTTTTTTTCCTTTTGATATTTCTTCTTTCACAATTGTGACTAATATGGAAATATGTTTTGCATGATAGCACATGTATAAGCTATATCAAATTGTTTACTAATTTAGGAAGAGAGGAGGGAGAAAAACTTGGAGCTCAATATAGTGTAAAAATGAATGCAATAAAATTTCTTGACTGTGGGGAAATTCTGTTAAAATAGGCTTTCAATATATTAATGCAGGTGCAACAAGAAAATATTTTTGGACATGGAGAAATAAGAAAAATAAATCCATCACTATCCATACTTACATGAATTTCTGAAAAAAAATACACCTGCCACATACTTATTATTTTTTATTTAACTAAAAGATTAATTCTTCATACCAGGGGTGTGCTAGAGCTAACTTGTACTGGCTCATGAGGACCAATAGTAAAATTTCCAGTGTTAGCATGTATGCCTCATAAATTGGCACACATTACAAAACACTGTGCCACATCCTTTAAGTATGAGAGGGGAATAGGGCTTTTCTTTTTCTTTCTTCCTTTTTTAGAGGGGGAAAGATAGGGCAATTGAGGTTAAGTGACTTGCCCAAGGTCAGACAGCTAGTTTTGTGTTGTGTCTGAATCCAAATTTGAACTCAGATCCTCCTGACTCCAGGGCCAGTGCTCCATTCACTGCCAAATGATATTCTGCAAGAGACCACATTTTTCTAAGTATGCAATTAATTGAAAGATTCAGAGAATACATAACACCATACCATAAAAAGGTATCTAGTAGAAAAAATTGCTTACTATGAGGTTCTTCAACAAAATATTTACTAAACATAAGTTAAAAATCATAGAAAGTTCTTTAAAGGACGTAACAGAAAAGTTTTGCCTTCTTATCATTATCTTTTAAAACATTTAGATCTATTTACATTAAAAAGTATTTACGACTATAATGAATGATGCCTAAAATAGAGTCCAAATGGAAATGAAATTCCCTATAGTTGGTAAGGCCCTCCAAATGCACTTCTCTGTGAATGATTGTCATCATTATAATATCCAGTTCGGATACACAGAACTCTTTAAAGAGCTCAGTAAGCACTAAATCATTTTTCATAATCATCTACACAGAGAAAAATGTAAATACAGAATTCCTATTGTACAGTATGTGATGCGCAGTTGTATGGAAGATACTTAGAGATGGTCCAGTGATATCTCAGACAGATTCTCTGGTTGCCCAATTAAACAACTGCAGAATTGAATAAATGTTGGAAATTAGATTATATTGCTTTTGGGAAATTATGAAATGCTTTGATAAAATCCAAATTTCTTCCTTAATGGTCACTCTTAAAAAAAAAAACCTTATGTTTTCTTTCTTGTTTTTCTGGATTGATAAAAATCACATGTGATGCCATAGTGTCTGAGGTAGAGATAAGCTGGTAAATGTTTAACAACTGGGTATTTGGGGGAAACTGTAGATGACACACTTTTAAGTTTAATCTGAAATATTAGTGTTATCTTCATTATTTTCTTAAGTGTATACAAATTTTAAAATCCAATAAATTAAGTGTTGATTTTGTAGTGTTTGCCAGTTTCTGAGGCACATATGCTAATGCTGGACATTTAACATTGGCCCTCATGAGCCAGTACAAGTTAGCTTCAGCATGCCCCTGGTATGAAAAACTTAATGTTTTAGTTAAACAGAGATCTACCACATATTCAGTGGGTTAGGTACATGTATTCTAATATCTCTTCTTTTGTTCCATGCTGGTTCTTCATAAAATTTGCAGCATTCATTAAAAAACCATTTCATGGTTGGTATCCTTTCCATTTACATTGTTGTAGGTATTGTACATATTGCTTTATAGGCTTTACTTACTTCATTTTGCATCAATTAGTTCATTTAAGTTTTTCTGTGCTTCTGTGTAGCCATTAATGCATTGGTTTTTACAACATAATAACAATATTTAATTGCATTAATCTGTCACAATTTGTTTATCTAATCTCCAGGTATTGGGCATCAAATTTGTTTCTAATTTTCTGCTGTTAAAAAAAGTGATGCTATAAATATTTCAGTGTATATCAGAGCTTTTTTCTTGTCAATGACTTCTGTGGCATAACATATGTTATATGACTGATAGTGGAATCCCTGGTTCAAATGTCATAGAGGTATTAAATAGCTTTATTTGTGTAATTCCAAATTTCTTAAAAGAATGGTAATACTAATTCAGAGTCCCACAAACAATGCCTTAGTATGCTTTTCTTTCCCCCAAACCCTCCAACACTGGCATTGTCAACTCTATCAATTAGCTGTGTGAGATGAAATTTTGGAGTGTTTTGATCGAGTCAACCTTAAAGGAAAAATTCAGTTTGGAGTCCTAAGTTCATAAGGGAAATAGAGACCAGATCATGTAGGCCACCATCAGTAGAGACTACAGAACATCAGAGGATACCTCAGGGGAGGCTAATGCCAAGCATGAGGGGAATAAGATGGGGCACATTGAGGAAGAATTCACTTGAGCTGTAAGTTCCAGAGTAGAACATGGAGGGGAAGAAGTTTTAAAGGCCTTGGTTCCCAATTTCAACTTGTTTTTTCTTTGGAAAATTTTTTTATCAATGTCTTTTTTATATTGCAATCATTTCTGAATACATACTTTCCTTCACTCTTCTTTATCTTACCACCCAATCAATGAACATTACCTCAGAGAAACGGACAAGGAAAGCAACCAAGACAACTTACACATATGACAGTGAACATTATGTTCCTGCAATAAGCAAAATGCTATCCAAAACAGGACCAGAAGGAATACTATGTCTATCTGAATATTGTCCAAGATGTCCCTCCACTGCCGTAGGACATCTAAGAAGTCCATTGCTACTGTTTACTCAGTGGATCAGTAAGATCTGTATTTATCATGAAATATCATATGACTATCATATATATCCATGAAAGATACCTCATTTGAAAAGATTTTTACTTAGCATTTTACAACCCAACTACTTAAGTAACTAGATCAATTTATTATCTTTAATAAGAATAATAACTATTGTTATTATTTCCAAGTGTTAAGCAATTGTATAACAAAATAGAGCAACTGAACATAAACAAGATGTCTTGACATTTATCTTCATTCTGAGTCAATTTCCTAAATTCCATTTCTGTCACTTCCAGGGAACTATTAAACGGTTCTACTTAGATGTCTCATCAATATCAGAAACACAAAACATTCAAAATAGAGCCCACCCACTTGCCCTAAACATGCTCTCTTGCTTCAAAATAAAGGATCAACATTTTCCCCCTCTTCTGACTCAAAGTAATGGAGACTTTTAAAAAAAAATTCGCCACAGCATCTTACTTATAGCCCATTACCAGATTAATTGACACATGCTGTTTATTTTCCATTTGTGTTTGTCATTCTTATTACTTCTCCTAAAGTCCCTCTTTACTATGACCTTACTCAAAGCCCTTTTAATTTAGTACTCAGATTATTCTACTATTTTGTTGATTAATTCTTCACCAAATCACCAGATCAACCTTCCTAAATAATGTTCGCATCATGTTGCTTTCCTCCTCAAAATCTTTTAGGACATTTAAGGTTAAGATAATGATGTAAAAGGTTGTAGTTCTCCCACAGAAGCCCTGGGAATTTCTTGAAAAAAGCCTCAGATTGAGCAATCATAAAGGAAAGTAAAGGAAAACAGAAATAATTTCCTTCACCCAGTCCAGTATTTTACACACACACACACACACACACACACACACACACACACACACACACACACACACACACTCACACACACACACACACAATGATGACCAGAAACCAGAGGAGGCTCAGAGAGAGAAAGACAACAAGAAACATTTATTAAATGCTTACTATGTGCCTGATACTGTGGTAAGTGCTAGGAATATTTGTACTTCCTACAAGCAAAAGAAAGATAGTCCTTTCCCTCAAAGAATTTATATTCTAATGGGTGAAGACCACGTTTAACCAAAAAAAGAGTATGAAAAGACAGTGGGGGGAGAAGGCATCCCTAGGGTTAAAATAGAGAAAATCTTGAGAGTCAAATCCAGAGAAGAATGAAAATATAGCTGATCTGTCCATTTCCTTGAAATGGGGAGTGCTGGAGAAGTCACCCAGTCAGAGCACATTTTACAATAAGCTCCAATTAAATATAAAAGCTAGATATGAAACATCAGATCATTTGACACAGCAACACCCCAATAGTAGATGTATAGCCCATAGAGCTCAAAGAAAGAAGGAAAGGAGACAAATAAACAAGAATATTCAAAGAGACACTTTTGTTGTAGCCAAGAACTACAAGAAAAATAAAAGTTGTTGGTCATCAACTGGGAGCAAGGACAACAGAAATGAATGAATTGACTGAGAGTAAAGTGAGTAAAACCAGGAGAAAATTACTTTTGAAAGGAAAGTCATTATGGAAAACTTAAGAACTGTGATCTGAGTAATCATGACTCTAAAAGCCTGGTGATGAATCATACCTCCCACTTTATGTCTAAGAGGTCTTGGGCTAGAAGTACAAAATGAGATATATCTTTTCAGACACAGAAAACATGTGATTTAAAAACAGAAAAACTGTACCTATTTTCTTTTTTTAAAGAGAAGATTTGTTTTCAGGGAGCAAGAGTAATGGAAAAAGGAGGAAGAGAGTTATGATATGATAGGAAAAAAAGGAAAGTCAATGCATCATTTAGGCAATGAAGTGACATAATGAAATTTGTTCAAGCTGCCTCTAGCAGTGTGGATGAGGGAAAGTCATTTATTCTGTATTTACCTCAATTCTCTCATCTGTAAAATAGGAATAATAATACCACCTCTTTCTCAAGTTGTGAGGATGAACTGAAAAAAATTATTTTGCAGACATTATTAGCTGTTGTTATTACTAGTATTACAAATGTACAGAATAGAGCAGAAGGAAGTTCAGAAGTGTACACAGAACCAGAGTAGGGCTTGTACATATTACATTTAAAATATACTTTCCAAAAATACCTCAGATTTATATGCAGTTCTCTATTTCTGTTCTTTTAACTAACTGGGCCTAGAGAAGCATGCAAATAGAAATTGTATTTCCATGGAAGCTGATGTATGGACAATAATCATGTTGACATTTGCCAAGTCATAGTAATAAGTACATTTTTTTAAATTAAAAGAAAAATAAATTACTGCTACACTGGTGAAAAGAAATAGTGGTTCTCATTTTCTTTACTATAAGGTTAAGCTCTGTATAGTATTTAAGATACTCCACAATATGGATCCAACTTACTTTTGTATTCTACTTCTACTGTACATGTACCCATTGCTCAAGGACAGATTCAATCATGAGAGGCACATAAAGAAATACCACTTTTCTAATCCTACTCTTGAAATGACTTTCTCATTCCTCTTCTCCAATCCAAATGCCATCCATTCCTTCAAGATTCAGTTTATGTATCATATCTTTCTTGAAGCCTTCACAAACCAGTGCAATTCACAATGGCCTCCCCTTCCTCCAAACTTCTAGAACAATTATTCTCATTCGGCACTTACAAGGTCTCTCTTATTTTTAATGATCCCTTCAGATATCTCATCTGTTCTTGCAAGATTGCAAATTTCTTGGGAGCAGAAACCATACACCTCCAACTTTTTAGGAACCCACATATAATCCTTTTATTTTATGTAGATGCTTAAGAAGTATTCGTTGAATGAAAGAATAAAGGTGTCCTTCAGGTAACATACTCCTAGAAGCTGGGACTGCAACTGTTTAACTAATTGCACCTAGGGAAACATGCAGATAGAAAAATGCATTCCTAAGGGAGCTGATGTTAATCAGTTTAATGGTATATAAGCTGCTAAAAGCAAACAAATTTCCTTGGAGCACTATGTTTTCTCCTCTGACAAATTTGGTATCTCATATTCTCAAAATACCACATGGCATATCCAAATAAAATGAGAAAATAGTATATATGTATAGAGTAACAGAAAGGAGTGCTCCATTGCAAGGTCTTTGAACCTTCAGGTGGTGGCATGATTTAATCCAGCTTCACTATACCACCTGCCCTTGCAAAGTGAAGTGTCAGCCTCATGATGGCATTTCCAGGGGGAGCATGACTCCTTTCATAGCTCTTGTTCTGGAAACCACATGGTACTTAGAGACCTGAATTTGTGATTTGTCCCACAATAAAAAGAGAGTTTGCATATAAAGGAAAACAGGCAAGTCTGGACTTTAAAGTCCATTTGGCTAGAAGGGCAAAGTATCTCTGCCAACAGTGTGGATCGCTGAAGAAGTATTAGGAAACATAACAGTGCCATCTGTTATTTGGATTAGAAGGGCAGGGCATATGAAGTAAGCATATGAATCTTCCCTTGTAGAACAGCCATATCATAAAGTGAAAGCTAGATAAACTTGCTATTCTGACCTAAGGAGGCAGCCAATGATGGGATTTTTTTTTTTTTGCTTCCAACCCAACAAATTATTATTTCTTTTGGAATTTTTTTAATCCGCTCAGAATTTGACTAAATCTGTTTGCTTTGCCCAGAGTAGCATAATCCACCTTTTTTCAAAATAGGTAATTTTGTAATACATTGTATTGTGTATTACACTGTAATACATTGGATTGTGAGCTCTTTGAGAACAGGGACTGTCCTTTGCCTCTTTTTGTATCCCCAGTACTTAGCACAGGGTACATAGTAGGCACTTATTAAATGTTTGTTTTCTGAAATGAATCTAAATAGTTATGAAAGTTAGGTTTTTATCACTGCTGGATTCTGTTGTCTACTAGGTACACAAGTGATACTTTTTTTTCTCCAAGATATTGAACACAAAAATATCATTCTTGTCATCCAGGTTTGTTTTCCCTTTGCACCTTTGTTCATTTTATTATCATCCCCTGCTTACAATGTAATTGTCTTTTCCCTCCAATTATTCAAATTGGCAAATGAAATCTCTTCCATCAACCATTTCCCACTATTCTATGCTCTCTTGGCCTTTCCTTTTGTCATCATTAATAACAGAACATCATCCATGCTACCATTTAATTATCAACTTTCTTCATTGTTTTCTGTTTCTATAGTCATTACTTGTGAAAAATTTGATACGTGTTAAAGTAAGAGCATAGATATCTACTATAATAATTTCATATAGAAGTTTGACAACAATATATTAATTTTCATACCAGAAAGACCAAAAAGCTTAGAAAGTGCTTCATTCACCAATCATTTAATTTATTCACCTTAGCTAAGACATGTGACTGCCAATGAAAATATTAATTTAGAATATAACTCTGGTGGTAAAAGGATGATAAAAATTGTGTTTAGTAATAGAAGCAATAGAAGACAAATGCAATTTGAAGGAAGTTTGGTGAGAGATTCAAATAAGCAAGGTCATCTTTAGGATAGAAGGAAAACAAAAGAAAGATGGAAAAAATGTGCAAAGATTTTTCTGATAATCTTGTTCCAGAATCAAGGAAAGGAGAGAAGGAATATTTACATGCCAACATCAGACAACAAGATATGCTTATGGGAAGTAGAAATGGAAATAAAGAATAAAAAGAGAAAAAAAACAGCTAAATTAAGCCATGTATAAAGGGAGGATACCTTTGCAAAATTCAATGTAATTGGGAGTAAATCAATATAACTAGGCAAGATACTAAAAGGTTAAAAAACAATCTCAGAATTTAATTTTTTTAAAAGTGACTAAGAAAACATCAGCTATTGGCATGCTTATTTTCTTCCTGCTTTCTCATGCATCCATATTTACATATAAAAATAAATATTTTCATGAAAATAATCTATACAGGTATCCTCAAATCTTTGTAAATATTTTCATATTTCTGGAGCCTGCCTTTAGGTCCTTCAGTTCTGATAGGTGAGCTTTCACCTTATATTACCAGGGCTCAGGCCTCTTAACTATCTCCTTACCATGCCACAGAGTTGGTATTCTCCTGTCCATCTTCTAGCACCCCTTTATATAGTGTCTTTCCACCATTACAAACCAAGAGCTTTGAGGGTTGTCTTGAATGTTTATATCAGTATCCCCAATATTAGTGTAGTGCATGTACTATATAGCATGTAGCACATAGTATGATGTATATATAC
>CM053583.1:119595005-119622899 GCA_028627135.1 Pseudochirops cupreus | reverse complement strand
ACATACATACATACTATATATACATATATATACATATATATACATACATACTATATATACATATATAGT
The DNA here is from genome assembly GCA_028627135.1 of Pseudochirops cupreus. NCBI lineage: Eukaryota > Metazoa > Chordata > Mammalia > Diprotodontia > Pseudocheiridae > Pseudochirops > Pseudochirops cupreus. The sequence continues at coordinate 119,622,830 of CM053583.1, read as the reverse complement.
ATGACAGTATACTTAACAAATGTCCTATAATATATCCATTTACCATCCACCTGTCTGCCTGTATATCTATCTCTCTATCTACCAGTATGTCTGTTTCTCTATATTTCAAGTGTTCACTACTGTTATGAAGAAGATTCAAATATTAGACCTGGAATCAGGAAGACCTGAGTTCAAATCCAAATTTACATATCTACAAACCATGTGATCATGAGCTATACATTTAATCTTTGTATGCTTCAGTTTCCTCACCTGAAAAATGGCATAATAATAGCACCTACTTTCCAGGGTTGTGAAGAAAAATGAGGTATCCATAAAGATCTTGGTAAAACTTAAAGTGATATATGTGTGAGCTCTAATTATTATTAATAGTAATAATCATTGTTAATATAATCAATATCATAAGAATATAACCAATGTTATTATTAAGAGTAATAACCACCAGCAAATAAAATAGCAGCAGAATCAACAACAGCAATAATAAACATTGTTATAGAGAAGTCTTCCAAATTGTCCTATTTGGAGATATCCTCCTACTTGCTGCCATTACACAAGGCCCTAGAATATCACAGAGTCTGCTTTATAACCACCCCAAAGCTTGGCCTAACCATGCACAGAGAAAAAACAACTCTCCATCCCACTGATATTGATACCGATTCCCATCCTCTCAGTATATCTTAGTGCAAGGTTAGCTTAATTGATTTACAAACATCACCAAGTAAAGGGTTTCTCTAGTTTATACTCTTCCCAGTATGTTTTTATGCTGATTATTTTATTCTATTCTAGGATGTTCAATCATGATCTCTAGGCAGCTGATTCTCAAATCTATATATCCAGTCCTATTATCTCTACCAGACCCTATGTTATTTCAGTGGGAACTCCTCCCCCCCAAAAAGCAAGCAAGAAAACAAACAAGCAAAGAGCCCACTGCCACATAAGAGGAAGGAAAAAGAAGCTAGGAAGGACAGGTGAGAGAGGGACAATGAGAGGGGAGAGGGAAGACAAAAGGGAGGGGAATATAGGGAGAGTGACTGATATTTTCAAGTATTCTTTAAATGGAAAGTTTGTTATTAAAGTTTCATGACATATAAATGCACATTTCTGAAAAAAATCACTCTCCACAAAATTTGATATTTTATAAGCTTTAAACAATGCTGCTCTGGGACTTTTCCCCTTAACTTTGACTGGTGTCATATTCCACATTTCTTCCCTACTCTGGGGCTTAATTTCCTGAATGAAGGAATTGTGTCAGTCCCATGGTTATTTATTTTAATAAGTGAAAGGGAAAAATGAGGGAAGAGAATTTTAATAGTGAATAATTAATGTATTTTTTAAAAATGTTGGTCAATAAATATCTATTTTAAAAGGAAAAAGGAAGTTAAAGAATAATAGAGAGGCAGATGTATCAAGATTGCTACTTAGCAGTGGATTGTTCTCTGCCAGACATATGATTATGGTGGGAGTCTCAGCCAGATAGTATTTCCTTTGAGTCTTACATTGTCACTGCTGGAGAAACCATCCAAGATGGTAGACTAGGAGGAAGCAGTAGATCCTAGATCTCCTATAGAACTACTTTTCAAATACCTAAAGACACACCAGACTGAATATCGTAAAACTCAAAGAAAAATCAGAGTGAGTCATTTTCTTACTTGAGGTCAGCATTGGGAGAAAGACTAGGTCTTTGGACAATAGGGATGGGTCAGAGCCCAGAGAGTACTATGTGGAGTATTTCAGCGAAAGAATAGAACTGGAGCCTGGAGCTGAGGGAAAACTTCTCATTTATGTTCAACAACTGTAGACAAAGCAGTAAACATTGACGATGTATAATAGGCAGGCACTATGCTAAGCACTAGGAATACAAATAAGGAAAAAAGAAAGACAGTCTCTTCCTTCAAGGAGCCACTAATATAATGGGGATAGACAAAATACAAAAGGAAGCTGTGAAGGGAAGGGTGGTTGTGGGAGGGCACTAAGGGGTACTTGACCCAGGGGCATCATATTCCATGGACACTGAACCAAACATAGATGCTGATATATCCCAGACTTCTATGAAGGAAAGCTTAGGGAAAAGCTTAGTGTTTCATCCTTCCAACCCTCCAATCAGAGGGAAGAGGAAGCTGAGGGATTTGAGGTCGTGGGTATCCAAAGCTGAGTTATTCAGTACAAAGATGCTCATGATCCAGCCCTGAGGGTCCCGATATAAACCAGAGGGCATAGATGTGAATCTGTGGATTAAACCCCATAACTGGGATAGGAAACCAGTACAGATTGAGGAAAACTGTGTCTAAGGGTGATGATTCCAGGTAGGGATCCATACTGTTAGACTTTGTACTGTGCAAGGAGTAGGGGAAGAATAGAGCAATAGCTGTGTGGTTTTACACTCAGAAATGATGTGGGGTCTTCTGTCCTTTCCCTAGCTCCATTTGAAACCTGCACTAAAATAACCAGGAAGGGACAGCAGTTCTGTCACTCAGAATCTTCCAAGTTTTCAACTAGCAGAGAGTGATGCTGCAACCAGGGATAAACTACACATTTATTTGTATTGCTCAAGCACAAACCCAGGTCAGGAGTGTACAGAGTTCAGAGCAGAAAGGGAGCAATCAAACGTCATCCTAATCAGACCCTTTGGATTCACAGAAAACGCACAAGTCTCTAATCTGAGCTGCCCCTGAGATCCTTGAAAAACACAGTATTTGACAATAAGAAATTAGAAGCAGGACTTAAATGAATACAAATGAGGACAAAATGAAGCCCACTCTTTACTTACAGAAGTTCATAGAGCCTATTCCTAATATAAAATGCAAATTTGGGAAGTAAAGCTAAAAATTTGTATTAAAAAGAATAACAAAAAAAGAAAAGGAAAAGGAAAAGAGTGTCATCACGAAGAGTTTATATGGTGATGGAGGACACTGAAGGTACAAATGAAGGTGAGAATGATTCCAAAATATCTACAGTCTCAAAGAAAAATATGCTTTGGACATGATTCAACTAGAATTTTGAAAAGGAATGAAGCAAGATTTATTTTTTTTCAAAAGAGTTAAAATAATTTTACAAATTAAATGATATGAGAATGAAAAAGAATTTGAAAAGAGAACTTACTTCAAGGAAAAATTAATGGTACAAATTTTACCCAAGTAACAGATTCTTTATAAAGTAGATTGGACGATCAAATTAATGAAGTCATGTTTCTGTTTTGGTTATCTTAAAAGAAAGGAAATGGAGGGAAACAAAGCATTCACATGATCACTAGTGGATAGGTGCCTAAACTGGTCTTGTGTCTTTTAAGCTTCTTTCTGCTGCTTGCTTCTGGGTTCGATCTCCTTAGTGTACTTTTTGGGGGGCCAATTCCTGTTTACTGAGGTGCAGGGTTTATGAAACCTCTCCTTGAAAAAAAAATTTCTTTATTTACAGATGAAAAAATTAATCACCCCTACAAGGAAAAGCGGAAAGCTTGACAGAATGCCCTGAGGCTAATATTTTCTTTTCTTTTCTTTTTTAATACTTCTTCCTTTGGGGAAGATCACATCCTAGTCACTTAGAGTTAGAAACGTTAGTGTACCTAAACTTATTTCAAGGTGCTCTGTCAAAGAAAATTCCATAGAACTTAACCTGTGTCTAAAACTCTACATGTATTATACTATATGTAGGAGATAGTCTCCTACATATAGCAAGAATAATCCATCGCTTATGCCGATATTTACAGGAATGAATCATTGGGCTGGATTTTTTCCTACATTTAAACAAGTGAGTGTTTTCCTTGATACTTCAATGAATCTCCAATCTTATTGATATGGGCATGTCCTCACTGACTTATTTTTCAATTCATCCATCCTTTTGCATCCTAGGTGAGGCTTGTTAATGACCTCCTGTAAATCCTGCAGAGGTGTTCCACTTAATGAACTTCCTCCATTGCTTTAAACATTGTGTGGATAGAACACATGGGCTGCTCATGGGTTGTCTCTTGCTCTTCTTGCATAATCAGCCCAACTTCTTTAGATTTTTCTTGTTATTCCTTTTACAATAAATACACAGTGGCCACACCCGAATAAAGCTGTCTTGGCAGATGGGCTAAACCAGGTTGAGAGTCAATAACAGGATACAAACCTTTCAGTGAGTTGGGTGATGCCTACCCCAAGAAAGCAAACACCTCCCAGAGGAATGAGCAGATGAAAAACCTTGTTCCAACTGCCATGAAGGCAGCTGAAGCAGACTCTGTGGATTGCTTAGAGCTTGATCAGATATTGAGGGATCCAAGGTCAGCCACTGCATCCAGAGCCATCAATAGACATCTTCACTTTTGTCTTGCCACTGGGTTCCAATAACTCTGGAAGAAAAGAGTGAGGCCGATGACTTCGTGCAACTCTGCCTCACTTAAATCCAACTTACACGAGTCTAAAGACATTATCCAGAGTTTTCATGTGGACTATTTTTGGCCAACTTGTGGTAGAACTTTCTGAGTTCGTATTGATATGATCAGTAACAGTAGGATACATTGTACATTAATCCTGACATCACGATGTCGTTTTGGATCTCCCTTTGAACAGAAAGAAAAACATTCCTCCTCCTGCCTTCATGCTTTTTCAGTGACTCTTTCCTATTCCTAGAATGCTTTCTCTTCATTTCTGCCTCCTAGTTCCTGGGATTTCTTTAAAATTCAGTTCAAATCCCACCTTCTGCTGGAGGCCTCTCCCCCTTCCTGCCCTCTCCAACTATTAGCCCCTTCTCTGAAAGTACTTTCATTTTCAGGTGCTAGACAGCCTGATGGATGGAGTGCTGGGCCTGAAGTTGGGAGCACTCACTTCAAATCTGACCTCAAACCCTTAATATCTGTGTAGTTTATTTTACACATAATACCTCACACTCTTGCTCTAGAGATCAAGAAATATATTTTTTAAATTTGGTACCTATTAAGCTATGTGATCCTGGGCAAGTCACTTCACCTTGCTTGCCTCAGTATCCTCATCTGTAAAATAAGGTGAAGAAGAAAATGGCAAATCACTCCAGTATCTTTGCCAAGAAAACCATAAGGGGTGGCTAGGTGGCACAGTGAAGAGAGCACTGGCCCTGGAGTCAGGAGGACCTGAGTTCAAATCTGACCTTAGACACTTAACTCTTACTAGCCCTGTGACCTTGGGCCAGTCACTTAACCCAAATTGCCCTGCCTTCTTCCCTACAAAAAGCAAAAAAAAAAAATAAGGAAAAAGAATAAAACAAACCATAAAATGGGACATGAGGTATTAGACACAAGTGAGTAAGACTTCCATTTACACTGTATATATCTTAAATGCATAATTTTTGCATGTTGTTTTCCCCATTAGAATGTGATCTCCAGGAAGTTAGGAATTATTTTTGTCACACTTTGTAATCTCAGTATTTAACACTATGCTCGGGACATAGTAAATGCTTAATCAATGCTAACTGTCATTTATACTACATATTTTTTACAGATCTTATTTGTACCTTATAGATGCTTTCCATGTGCCTCTTACTGACCTTTTAAGTCACTTTTCATTTTAATTTTTTAGTGTGCATGTTTGTGTGTATGTATGCAAATAAAAATATTACAATTCTACTTTAACTACTTTAACTACAGATTCTACTTTAACATTTATTCACTTTACATTTCACTGTACCCTCTTATCCCATTCCAATTCTATAGGACATATATAATATTCCATGTGGAGTCAATAAGAAGGAAATAATTAGCCTCCCTTTCTCTTCAGCCCTTTATTCTCCACAGTTTATTTTTGCGTCAAATGGAATTTCTGAGCCACAGTTAGCAGCTTGACTTTCTTGATAGAGGTAAAGATTCCTTTGGTATCATTTTTCCAGCTTTAGAGATAGCCCCTAAATATCTACTATCAAAAACAGAATTAAAGAAAGTTTACTGAGTGTTTATCATGGGTAAGGAACTTTAGTAGACTTTATGCAAATACAACATGATATAAGACAGGCTCCTAATCGCTGTGAGTTTGATCAGCCTGTTGTAGGAGTTAGATAATAAATACATATACAAAAGAAATAATAGACAATATATGCATTGTAGCTAAGTGCCAAATAAATGGAACAAACAAAGAAGTAATTGTGGGTTCAGATATCAAAATTGCTTTTGGCTACCTGGAGTAGTGCTAAAAGGAGATTGGCTTTGAACTTTAGATAGTTGAGAGGAAGGTGGGATGCATAGGGAATAAAGATCATGGTCATAGAGCAAACATATGGAGAGATATTCACTACTCTGTGGGATTCTTCCTTGTTTTGGGATATTCTCCCCAGGATACTCTTGTTACCAGTAAAGTTAAAATTTTTATTTTGCTTAACATGTCAACATGTCAAAGACTTGTGCTGTCATTGGCATAGGAACTTACAACCTTCCACAGATTTCAGCTTGCTCAGAACTTATTGTTTTAGAGTTGCCTTATGCTCAGAAAGATTAAATGACTTACCCATGGTCAGTTGGTCAATGAATGAAAGAGGTGGGGTTTGAATCTAGTCATCCTAACTCCCAACTTCAGGAGCTTTTTGATGATGAAGATGTCATAGTAATTTTCTCCTGCTTATAATATCCTTGGAATTCTGAAATAAGATATTTCATAGAATAAAACATTCTCTTTCTAAAAGATAAAAACTAGAACTTTTTAAAATTACAGGGTAACACACATGGATGAATAGAAGATTTTCACAATGTTGAACAAAATAATTTCCTGTCCATACTGACCTTTTGTTAAGTTCATATTGTGTACCCTTTGTATAAAAGGATGCTGGGTAGACATAGAAAAAAAATCATGAAAAGGTTACGAATCTCAGGATGAATGTCAATTCAAAATTTATCTCCTGCTGGTAATGGGTAGTTCAACAATGCCAAAGGTCTGTATTTGTTATTAACTTTTGGAAATGTAAGTCTATTTCCCATGAATTAAACTGGCCTTCCTCAAATAGTGAAGCCAACTTCCATAACTCAATTATATATGGATACAATACTCATATGAATCAATCCTCTATGTCCCAGTTGCTTTGAATCACATTATCCTATTGTCAAGCATTGCAGTTATAGTAAATGATTTAACAGATTTGTATAGGTTAATGGAAAATGGAGGAAATTATTCATATGTCCAGAAAAAAATCCTTTTCTTCTCAATATATAATTCTGCCTTATATTGAAAGCTTGTATGGAGTAGCCATCATGTATGTCTTCTTTATTTCGTATATTGCTGAATTTGCTGCAATTAAGTGCAGCTGTATTTTAGATTTTTAAGTTGAATACTGATTTATACAAATAATTTATTGTAATAATTTTTTCAAATGAGCATCCACTTCATATAATCATTTTTTGCTACTTACATTTTTTTAAATATCACATTTTACATGGAGGTGTGGGAGTCAGGAGTCATTGATCCTATCATCACTTAATGATGAGAATAATCACTGTATAAAGGTCAGTCAGTTGATAAGCATTTATTAAGTATTTATCTGTCAGGTACCATGATAAGTGCTGGGGATACAAAGAAAGGTGAAGTTACAGACTGCCCTCAATGGAAGAAATAATTTTAATGCAAGAGGTAAGATGCAAATAATTAGTTATTCAATAAGTACTGTGTGGGCAGCTAGGTGAAGAAGTGGATAAAGCACAGGGCCTGGAGTTGGGAAGATTCATCTTTCTCAGTTCAAATACTGGCTTCAGACACTTAATAGCTGGGTGACCCTGGGCAAAGTCACTTAAACTGTTTGCCTCAGTTTCCTCATCTGGAGAAGGAAATGGCAAACCACTCCAGTATTTTTTCCAAGAGAACCCCCAATGGGGTTATGAAGAGTCATACACAACTGAAAGCACTGAAGAACAGCAACAAGACACTGTGTAAATGAAAGGTAGTTTCAGAAGGAAGGCACTAGCGTTAGAGGATCCAGGAAAGACCCTACTGCAAAACAAGATTTGAGCTAAGTCTTAAAGAAAACCAGGGAATCCATGAGACAAAGATGAAGAGAGAGAGAATTCCATGCATTGGCACAACTAATATAATTATCAAAAGTCCAGAGAATCTTGTTTGAAGAACAAGAAAACTGATATTGCTAGCTTGTAAAATAAGTGGAAGGGAGTGAATTATAAGAAGAATGGAGAGGTTGGAAAGTTGAAACATAAAGAATTGACAATATATTGGATATGTGGGGTGAACGTGAGATGAATGTGGCACAGAGGTTTCAGGAAGAGGGAAGCAATTAGGAGGAAAGATAATTAGTTCTACTTTCGAAATGTGTTTATCCAGTTCAGTATATCTTATAGGTAGCTGGCAATACTAGACTGGAGGTCAGTAGAGAGGTTAGTTCAAGATATTCTACTCAGAGAAAATAATTGAACCCATGGCAGTAGACTGAGATCACTATTCAGGATAGTCTACATGGACAGCAGTCGAGGCCCAAGGACAGACATTTGGGGGATATCCACAGTTAGCAGCCATGAACTCAAGGAAAAGAAACTTAGAAGTGATCATGTGGGTAGGAGAGGAACCAGGAGAGAGCAAGGTAAAGCTAGAGAAAAGAGTGCTCAACAGTGTCAAAGGCTACATGGAAGTCAAGAAGATTGAGACATGAGAGAAGGCCATTAGATTTGGCAATTAAAAGATCACTGTTTAAGGTTGTCAATCTGATCTGTTTCACTTCCATTTGCTATTCTCTTCCAATCTCCTTTATTAATGCTTTCATGAGGATTGGATATAACTGAGTCTTATCCTAAGGAGTCTGTGAAAATTTTCACCTCCATTGCCTTTTTCTGTTTGTTTTATTTTATGAATCAATATTGCTTTCAATGAAAACAGTAGATAGAGATTTGAACTCAAAACCAGATTCCAGGTTTAAAACATAACTTCCGACAGATATTGGGCAAATCATTTAATCTCCATGTACTTTAGAAACTGCTCTTGTAGAAAGAGTTTCCTCACCAAAGAATTCTCTATATCAGTGAAATAAAATGTCCTTTGCCTATCCTTATCATTGTTTGAAATCTTACAATCATAATGATTAAGTTAATAATCCTTTGTCACAATGTTTCTCAAATGAGCTAATAATTTAAACTGGTATTGCCATTAGCTTCTTCCACTTGGCAAGGAAAATCAACCTGCTGGTTGACTGAAGTGGTTTATGGGTTCTGTTGGCTTCCTTTAAGGAATGGTGATAATTATAAGAAATATATTTACTTTGATTGATTTCCCATTTTACAAAATCATAATCTTTTAAAAATAAGATCATGGAATTTAGAACTGGAATGTATGTTATGAGATTATTTTATCCAATTCCCTCATTTAGTGGATGAAAAAATTGAATTTAGAGTTGCTGTATTTTCACTGCATATCATTTAACCTTTATGCTTTTAAAAAGAGAGAGATTGATTTTAAGCTTTGCTCTCTTCAGTCACTGATCTGACTTCACATAGAAGGGGGATTAAGAAGAGACAATAGTGTCTATCACTTTCTGTCTGTTAAGATACAATGATTTAAATTTTTTGGAATGCTCCACTTCCACGTCCAGTGCCTTGTGCCTCCCTTCTTGAAAGATGTATTCAAAATATACATGTGGCAGTCCTGAATAATATATAAAACTTTGGCTTCTTTCACTTTCTAATTCCAAGATATGTTTTTCAACAATTTTTTTCAATGTCTTCCACTCTGCTTTCCAATACAAAACATCAAAGGGTCAGGTTGAATTGGTAGTCCTATTTCATCCATACTCTGATACATTGTAAAGCCAAGCAGGAGCAGCTTTCCAGAGGACTGCTGGTGTGAACAGCTTTAAGGTTCAGATCACACAGTATAGTAAACTCTCTATTCAGCAGTAAACTAAAGCAAAACATTCACAGAAACCAAAGTACAGCATTCAAATGTTATAATATAACAACTTATCACTAAAATGGCCACATAGTTTTAAACAAAAGATAGTATTCAGTAAGTCCTTAACTCAATCATCCTTAAGCAGCCAGCTTCCTTAAGGGACACAAAGTTCAAAGGTCAAAGTTTTCTACCCTTAGGTCACATTGTCTTCATCTCTCAGTCAAAAAATCTTCTTCCTTCTTAATTGGAGATTAGTTTCCAATCATCCTTAACTGAATCATCCTTAAGAAGTACAAGACACAGAGTACAGTTCTCCCACCACTAGGGACAGTAAATCATGATCTCAGTCATCATTAAGTACCACGGAGAGGTCTTTTCATCTTGACTTGAGGCTGGCCCTTAGATTACATGGTTTCTCTTTTATGGTCCCAGTTTTTGCTTGAATTTACCCAACTGTCACATGAATTCAAAGGTAAGCAGATCTCAGCTCCTTGTCCATCTCCTCATCCAGTTTCTTGTACTATTCTCATTCCATATTGATGCTCACAGTGTCCAGTCCACCTCCAGTCCTTCACAGTTTTTGTTTCTGGGAAGACAAAGCTTAACACAGCCACAATAACATTCACACACATTGCCAGCACCATCATCAATTCACATTCGGTTTGTGAAATTGACACAAACCCATAAACAAAGTTTGAGAACTCAACACAAATCATCAGTATAGTCCCAGGACCTTCAAAACCCTCCTCCAGGACTTCTATAAAAAGATAACAAGAAAATCCTGTCTCAGGGCTTCCAGCAAGGTCTCAGGACTTCTGTACAACATATTACAAACAAAAATCAACACAGACAGAAGAGACAAACAGAGGGCCACCACCACAAATGTTCCCTTCTCAATTCTGCTCTTTCCCAGCTTGGGCTTCTTCTTATATACAGTCATTAGCTCCTCCCTGTTACACCCCTTCCTTTTGCATCAGCAGGTTCCTCACATTGTGGGTTTCACAAGTTCTCTTTCTTTTTTTAAACTAAATTTTATGTTTATTTTTAGTTTACATCATTCATTTCCACAACTCTTTAAGTTACAAATTTTCTCCCTGTCTTTCCCCTACCCACCTCCCCAAAACAGCAATCCCACTGTATAGCCTATCCCCCAATCTGCTGTCTCCTATATCCTCCCCCATATCACCCTACGACTTTCTGGTAGAGAAAGATGGATCTCCACACCCCAGTGCCTGTATACTTTATTTCCCAGTTGCATGTAAATATATATATGTATACATATATACATATATATGTGTATATTAAGCATTTGATTTTATACCTTTGGATTTCAGATTCTTTCCCTTCTTCCCTCTTTACCCACCCTTACTGGGAAGATAAACAATTCAATATAGGTTGTGTATGTATAGTCATACAAAACATTTCCATAGTCATATATTGTGAAAGACTGACTGTATTTCCCTCCATCGTAACCCGCCCCCACCCCACTTATTCTATTTTCTGCTTTGACCCTGTCCCTTTGCAAAAGTGTTTGCCTCTAACCACGCTCCCCACAACCTGCGCTCCCCTCCATCATACCCCATCTCACCTCCTTCTCCCTACTCTCCTGGAGGGCAAGATACCAAATTCAGAGTGTATGGCATTCCCTCCCTAAGCCAAATTTAAGGAGAGTAAAGTTGACCCATTCCCTTTTGGCTTCCTGTTCTTCCCTTCCATTGTAACAGTTTTCCCTTGCCCCTATCATATGAGATGATTTACCCCATTCTGTCTAACTCTCTCTCCTCTCATTATATTCCACTCTCACCTGTCAATTTCACCTTTTGTTTATCATCCCTTCCTATTCAATTGATCCTGTGCCCTCTGTCTATGTATACCTGTACACATATATACAAACATGCACATATGTATTTGTGTGCACATATATCCTCCTATATAGACATATACATGTATGTATACATATGTACATACACACATACATACATGCATATATACATACATATACATTTATATTCCCTTCAACTGTCCTCATACTGATATGTCCACTGTGGAGATGTTCTGTGTAATTACACATGTACAGCCTGTTTTGAATTGCTTGTCCTTCCAGTGGGGGTGGGGACAAGGGAGGAAGGGAAAGAATCTAGAATTTAAAGTTCTATAATCAAATGTTAAAAAAATATGTATGTGTATGTGTTGTTGTTGTTGTTGTTGTTGTTGTTATTGTTATTAACTACATGCAATTGGGAATTAAGATAAACAGGCACTGGGGTAGGCAGACCCATCCTGCCCTACTGGAAAGTCAGAGGGGCAATGAAGGAGGACATAGGAGAGAGTAGATTGGCGGAGGGATTATACAGTGGGATAGCTGTTTTGAGGTGGTGGGTAGGGAGAAGATGGGGAGAATATATGCAACAAAACCTCATGGAAATGAGTGATATAAACAAGAAAATAAATAAATTTATTTATTTAAAAAATACTATCCTCATACTGAGAAAAGTTTCATAAGTTTACAGCTGTCGTTTTTTCCATGTAGGCATATAAATAGTACAACTTTGATAAGTCACTTGTGATTTCTTTTCTCTGTTTATCTTCTCATGCTTTTCTTGCTTCTTGTATTTGAAATTCAGATTTTCTATGCAGCTCTGTTTTTTTTCACCAAGAATGCTTGAAAGTCTTCCATCTCATTGAATGACCATATTTTCCCCTGAAACATTATACTCTATTTTGCTGGGTAGGTGATTCTTGGTTTTAATCCTAGTTCCTTTGACCTTTGGAATATCATATTCAAATCCCTTTAATCCCTTAATGTAGAAGCTGTTAGATCCTGTCTTATCCTGATTGTGTTTCCACAATATTCAAATTGTTTCTTCTTGGCTGCCTGTAATATTTTCTTCTTGATCTGGGATCTCCGGAACCTGGCTATAATATTCCCATGAGTTTTCTTTTTGGGATCTTTTTCAAGAGGTGATTGGTGAATTCTTTCAATTTCTATTTTGCCCTCTGGTTCTAAAATATCAGGGCAATTTTCCTTGAGAATTTCTTGAAGGACTCTTTCTAAGTTCTTTTTTTTTTTGATCATGGCTTTCAGGTAGTCCAATAAATTTTAAATTATCTCTCCTGGACCTCTTCCAAGACAGTGGTTTTTCTAATGAGATATTTCTCATTGCCTTGTATTTTTCCATTTGTTTGGATCTGTTTACTAGGGTCTTGATTTCTCATAAAGTCATTAGCCTCCATTTGCTCCAATCTAATTCTGAAGGAATTATTCTCTTCAGTGAGCTTTTGAAATTCTTTTTCCATCTGGCAGATTTGACTCTTTAAGGCATTCTTCTCCTCATTGTCTTTTTAGGCCTCTTTTGCCAATTGATATAATCTATTTTTTAAGGTGTTATTTTCTTCAGTCAGGTTGTTAATTCTCTTTTTGTGATTTTCTTCCATCTTTCTCATTTCTCTTCCTAATTTTTCCTCTACTTATCTTCCTTGATTTTCAAAATCCTTCTTCCCCTCCTCTGTGGCCTGTAACCAGTTCATATTTTTCTTGGAAGCTTTAGGTGCAGGAGTTCTGACTATGTTGTCTTCTTCCAGTTCCATGCTTTGATCCCTTTTTTCCCCCAAAAAAGGAATCTAAAGTTGGTTTGCTGTGCTTGCTTTGCTTCCTTTGCTTGCTCATGTTTCCACTCAATTACTTGACTTTTGAGCTCTTTGGAACAGTAGAACTCTGCTTCCACAGGGAAGAGCTTTGTCCATAATCGGCGGGATTTTCACAGCTGCTGGAGCTATTAGGAGGGTGCCACGTCTATAGCCCCCACACACTCTGGCTCACTGGTCGCACACCTCAGGACCACCACCCAAGGCCACAATCCAGATCTAGACAGGTTAAAGCAAGAGTGATTACCCTCTGAAAATTCGCTTGGTCCCTCTACAATCTGCAGGCTAGGAGCTCTGAGGTAGCCCCATGGAGGTGGCTGCACAGCCACTGTACCTCTGCCACTGCAAGCTCTGGGGCCAGAGGCTGGACCCACTCCCCTGTCTATTCCAGTTCCAACAGAGTTCTACACTGACCTGTCACTTTTTTGTCAGCATTTATTGGTTTATAATTCTGGACACCACCATAGCTGCTGGTGATCTGCTCTCCTGAAGTCTGCTGCAGCTGCTGGTTGGGCCTGCCCTGGGGCTAAAATTGCGAGCTGGGCTTGGCTTCCAGCCAGGTGACATGGACCCTTCCTGCCAGCCTTCCAGGCTGTCTTCAGCAGGAGATTTGTTTGTCTCTGTTACTTTGTGGGTTCTGTAGCTCTAAAGTTTTTTTTTAGTGCATATTTTATAGGTATTTGAGGTGGTTATGGAGGGATCCATGAAATTTTCCTGCTTCTATGCCTCCATCTTGCCTCTGCCCCACAAGTTCTGTTTCTTAACTAAGACTTGATATAATCATGGGCTAGGCTCAAAAAAAAACTTGAGCTGAAACAAGGTGGTAAATAGTTAAATAGCTGAAACAAGGTGCTAAGTACTTCTTTGCTTGCCATTACATATATCCACCAAAAAAAAAATGTCAAAATAATCTAAAAGACAAATCTGACCATATTGGTTCCCTGCTCAAGAAACTTTAGGTTCTCTATTCCTTATAAGATATGACAGAAAACCAATCTGTTCCTATGGGTTCAATTATGTTCTCTGAGAAGATTTTTGAGCTAACCTCTCTCCCGACCTTCTTCCTGTTTCATCCCTACTCTGATCTATCCACCAAAAAAATTGTCAAAATAAGCTAAAGAAATATCTGACCACATGAGTTTCCTGCTCAAGAATATTTAGGCTCCCTATTCCTCATAAGATATCATGTAAAACTAGAAGTTTGGCATTAAAAGCTCTTAATATTCTGGTCTGGTCTCCCTTTCCAACCTGAATTTTAACTTATTCCTCCTTAAACACTCAACATTGAAAGAGATAGGTTGATTTACTATTCTACAAACTCATCCATCACCTCTGTACCTTCCCACAAAATGTTTCCAAGAATTGAATTTATTTCCTTCTCTCTACAGCTCTTGGAATTTTTAATTGGTTTGGTTATCTGGATTGATCATCTGTCAGTACTTTTCCTCCAATGAAAGTTTAGTATGATTTTATCTCTCTTATGAAAACTTTTTTTTTTGGTGGCACAGTCTTTTTCTACATGCAGTCAGTATGTGATAAAAGGAATATGATTTGCTTATAATTTCAATCTCTCTTCTGAATAATTATGACTTAACAGAATACCATTACATGTGAAATTAAAATTCCTCTCCTATGATCTCATTTATGGAATTTATATCAATACTTAAGTTTATACCCAGTTGATACAATGAGACCAAACATCTCCTGAAGATGCAGGATCACCTTGGCAATCCTCTAACACTTGACACTTATCTTGGAACTCTCTGAATGTTTGAAGAAATTGACAAAGTTGTATAATAATAACAACATTAACAACAATAAAGGCACTTTAAGGTTTGCAACACATTTTATAAAACTATCTCATTTCATCCTCAGAATAATACTGTGGGATAAGTACTATTATGACTATTTTATAGATGAGGAAACTGAAACAGAACTTTTTAGCTCTAGCTTTCTGTAACTGGACAATGACAAAACAATCGCTTTCTTGAATAGTGCAGTAGACAGGTCTGGAGAACCTAGGCTCAATTAAAAGTATAGATTTTGGTCTCCCATGTAGAGAATACATTGACCAATTCCTTTTTTGCACCCCTGGGTCTTCTGTTAATGTGACCTAAGAGAGTATGGTTCAATATGTACATAAATTCAGCATTAGGTATATTTTTCACTTTAACCTGAGAACAGAAACTCTTACCCTAATAATATTATTATGTAACTTGAATTACAGAACTAGCTGACATCATGGATGGACCACTGAACTTGGAGTTGGGAAAACCTAAATTTAAACTGTATTTCTGCCACTTACTGACCAGATGACTCTGGACAAATTACTTAAGCTCAGCATTTGTTTCCTTATCTGTAAAATGGGCATACTATAACTCCAACCTCTCAAGATTATTTTGGGAAGTGACTGAGATAAAGTCAAAGTCTTTTGAAAACCTTAAAATGCTTAGGGGAAGTTGGGTAGTGCCGTGGATACTAGGTCTAGAACTCAGGCAGACCTGAGTTCAAATCTAGCTTCAGACACTAACCATGTGATCCTAGACAAATTAAACTCTGTTTCAGTTTCTTCTACTATAAAATGGGAATAATAACAATACCCACCTTCCAAGGTTATTGTGAAGATCAAATGGGGTAGTATTTATAAAGAATTTAGCACAGTGTCTGGCATACAGGAGGTGATAAAATGCTCATTTCCTTTCCCCTATGTAAGTATTGGTCAGCTAAGCGAAGGGGATAGAGTGCCAGGCCTTCAGTCAGGAAGACTCATATTTGTGAGTCTAAATCTGGCCTCAGACACTTACTAGGGATGTGACACTGGGCAAGTCGCTTAATCCTTTTTGTCTCAGTTTTCTCACCTGTAAATGAGCTGGAGAAGAAAATGGCACAGTGTTCTAGTACTCTTGCCAAGGAAACCTCAAATGACACAAAGAGTCAAACATGATTGAAACGACTGAACAACAGAAGATGTAAATATTGGTTAATAATAGCAGTTGTAACAGTAATTCAAGGAATCAGGTATTGAGAGCTGTCCACATGTCTAATGACTAATATTCCACAGCAGTGGCAAGAGGGCCGGTTTTGAGTAAGAGGACCTTGGTTCAAATCCCAACTCTGCCACTTCCTACTGTGATCCTTGGGTATGTCTTTTAATGTTTCTAGGCTTCATTTTTCTCATTTGTGAAATGCAAGGGTTGGACTAGAAGGATTCTGAAGTTCCTTCTAGCTCTAAATCCATGATCCTGGGATCACTAAGTTATTTGCCTAGACTATGACCTTGACATTCATGAAGCACAAATCTAGATCTCTAACTTGGGAACTGAGTTGGGCTTTACCCAAGTGGGAAATCTTTGAGTGTGTATTTCCATCAATCAATCATATTAGCAATTTATATTGAAAAGAGCCCTGAGACTAAGGGAATATTTCAATATGGAATTTACTTGCTAAGGTTGAGTAACCTTTGTGAAATCATAACAGGAATTTTCCATGTTAATACCACTTAGCTTCCATAGAAACAAGCTACTGTTGTGATTGCTTGACTCTTATTTTTTTTTTTTTTGGGCACAGTTAAGCTCAAATCTCCAAAATACAAGTGAGAAACCTGCTGAACAAACCAGGGGTAATAAAAGGAGATTGAATCAGCAGAAAGTAATTTGGGAAGACATACATCACGACTTGGATTTCCTTAAATGAGGAGCCCAAGTTTCATATGCATGAATAAGCTTTATTTGGAAACTTCATTAACTCTTTCATTGCTTGGTACTCTGTGGGACTGAAAAGTTCCATTTCAGTGTTTGAGGCAGCTTTCATACTAGTATAATATTAACTGGAGTATTTTTTTTCTTTTAATATTTTAGGCATATGAATATTTGATATCACGAGAAAGATTTTTGCAAAGATATGAAAGGGGAAAACTGAGTTTGCTTGTACTGTGTATAGTTCAATATTCAAATTCCATTTTCTTATAGACAAAATTCAGAGAGTTAATTATATTAAGAAGGAATGGCAGGAGAAGGCAGTTTGATCTGGGGATTCAAAGGCCAGTGAATTGATTTGTAGGTCCATTGTCATGTTCTTTACAGAAACAATATAATAATAACAATGTAATTGATTACTCTGCCCAGATAAAAGATAGAAGTTGGGGATTCAAGGGCAGGATAATATACATTTAGCAGAAAGGCAGACAGCAAGATGACCCAGGTAGTTTCTGGATTGGATGTGAAGCATGTTCAGTAGTCAGTCAGATACTAATTGGTTACACAATAGAATTGAGAACTAACTTAGTTTTTCTATTAGAATTTAGACTCATATGTTGGACAATCCACACAATCTTTTTGGGCCTGATTCATTTTTCCCCATCTCAGAAATGTGGCTGATTGATTGAATTTTCTCTCCTAGCTATAGCATACTCTGATTCCATGCTTTTTTTTTTTCCACAAAGGATAAATAAAAGCTTCATGTTGCCATTACCTTGGATTATAAAAATCAAGAACCTGTGTTTATAGTGTCTTTTCTGTCTGTAATTTTTTATATGACTTTGTATAGTCAATGAACTTCACTGGCCTCAGCTTTCTCTTATTTAAAATGGTTGGCTGGGGGAGGGAGTAGAGGAGGGAAAGAGATTGAAATTGATGGATCACTAAAGCTCCTTCCAATTCTAAATCCTATGATTCTAAAGTAGAGGTGAGCATGCTGACAGATTTTAACAAGGCTGCAATTTGAACTAATAATTTCCTTTATCTACTTTCCTTTATTCTACTTTAATGACACAGGATAAAAATATCCATCGTTTTTACAGCTTTCTTCATATATATCTCACTTGATTTGCCACCTTCAGATTGTTGAAGGGAAATCTACTGGGGAAAATGTGGACTACTCAGCAGTTATGATTTTTTGATCAGACCTGTGGTTTTTTTAGTGTTGCCAATTCTTGGTGAGCAGTTTCCTTTTTCAAGGCATATACATAACTGTTCTCACTTAGAGTCCTACTGAATTATCGGGGAGCACCGAAAGATTATGCAACTTGCCCAGAGTCATGCAACTTGTACCACATGTGAGTCTAGAATCCAGATTCACTGACTCTGAGGGCACCAACTTTTCATCAACCATACCCTTCTGTCTCTCAACAAATAGCATGTTTACGATAATATGTGGCATTGATATAGCAAGTTTGAGGTTTGTCAAAGTACTTTGTATACGTTGTTTATAATGACCTTGGACAAAGTAGAGATATCATACCATCACTGAGGAAGTGAATCACCGCCTTGAGGGAACGGTTCTCTCAGTTCCCCCACCTAAAAGAAAAAAAAAATTAAAACAAAGTAGTGAAAAACAACAAAAGTGTGTTACTTCTATTCTCACTCTCATTTCAAGTCAAAAACTTCCTCCAAAACACAACAGAGCACAGTGGTGTTTCTTGTGAACAAAGTATACTTAGATCATAATCCATTATATTGGCCTTATCTAAGTGAAAACCTCTCTGAAAAAGTCATGTAATCATAGCATGCCAAAGCTGAAAGAGAAAATCTCATCAACTAATGTCTTTTCTCAGAGGGGAAAATGAATCTGACCTTAAGAGATTGTGTGGATTGCCCAAAATGTGCCTAAATTCTGATAGAAAACCTGAAGCAGTTCTCAGTTCCCTTGAAAAGACCCTCTGATATCTGGCTGTCCCCTGACCATAACATGCTTCACATCTAAACCCAGGCATCTGTTTAGCTGGGCCATCTCATCATCTACTTTCCTGCTAAAGGTGTATTCCTTGACCTATTCCACTCTTCAACTCCCAACCTCCATCTCTTGTTTTGGCACAGTAATCAAATAAATACTAACATTACTTTTGGAAAAGTCATGACAATGGCCCTGTGACCTATGACCAAGGGTCCTTTGTTCCTTTGACTCCCCACACCAAACTCTTTTCCCTGTCACTAATTTCCTTTATGTGATGTTTCTCCCTATAATGAAATGAATTTTTTTAGGTCAGGATCAGTACATTTTTTATTTTATCAGTGCAATTTTATATTCTTAGTGTCCAGAATACTGCTTGACACTGCTGTTTTTGTTGCTTAATTGTTTCAGTTGGGTCCAACTCATTGTGACCCAACTAGAGCTTGTGATTCAAAACTCACTTGTGGTTTTTTTGGTCAAGATAATGGAAGGGTTTGCCATTTCCTTCTCCAGCTCATTTTATAGATGAGGAAACTGAGACGAATAGGGTTAAGTGATTTGCCCAGATTCATAAAGCCAATAAGTGTCAGAGGCCAGATTCGAACTAGTAAGATGAGTCCTTTGGACTCCAGGTCTGGCATTCTATCCACTGTGTCACCTAGCTTCCCCCCAAAATAGATATTCCTTACCGTAAAAAGGCTGTTGTTGTTCTTCAATTGTGTCTAATCCTAGTAAGTTTGACAACTGTGAACTATAAATAGATGCTTTAAAAAAAATCATTAATCCATTAGGCTCTCTACATGAGTAAACATTTAGACCATCTAATTCACTATGGCTCATCTATAAAATTCCTATTACAGGGCTCTAAGAAATAAAAATCTGATCATTCATATACTACTGCTATGAGCTTTATTTAAGCTTTCTGTTTTTGTCCCAATTTAGTCAGCAATGGTCACCCAGCAATTCTCCTTTGAGAAATCATCTAAACTTAGAACACTTTGCTTCAATTAGGAAAGGGAAATTGCTACCTTTGCATATCTTCTTAATTAAATCTGAATTTCCTAGCCTCTCAATCTTAATGACATTAATATTTATGTAAGATATACTTATATGTTATTACCAAGCAGTAATATTTAACAACTTGAATGATTGTCCTCTTCAATAAGTGTTCAAGGCCAAGCAAACTTTGTTCAAACATCATGATTGGTGCAAAAAGATAGGGGGAAATATTGAATTTTCTATGTTCTTCTTCTCTGGAAGAAAGGCAGAGTGGTAGAGGAGAAAGAGTGGTAGATTTAGAGTCAGAGAGCTGGGGTTAAATTAGTAGTATCATGATAAACCTGGGTGTTGGAACACCCTGAGGTCATGCTTCCCCATCTCAAAAATAAGGAGTTTGGAGGAGATGATTTCTGAGGTCTTCCACTTGCTTTCCTTCATTATTCTTACTTCATAGCTATTCATAAAGCATTCAAAATACAAAATCAAAATAAAAAATAAAGATTGTGCCTATCTGGGTTGACAGTACAAATTACAATAGAGTTGCAATATCAGGTTTAGCTAATTAAATCTGAAAAATCACAGATGTCAGAATGGGTAAGACAAATTCAGACTAGTTTTTTGTTTATAAATTTTAGGAGATTATGGTCTGGACTCTTTAATTTAGCTGTGTTAAGAGCCCAGGTCACCATGACACTTGGACAGAATAACATTAGCATATTTAAATATAATCAACTAAGAAAAAGTCAATATGCTGACTGAGGTAGACAATTACTACAAAATTGATATGACTATGGCACTTTCATTTATTACAAGCAGATTTCCTGAAGCTGTTGGTGCTTTTTGGTTTGCTCTGTAACAGTCATTTTGGTTTGTGAATACATGCATACACACAAATACGCATATGGCATACTACTACATATTAGTATGCATGTACATACATGCATGTGTGCATGCATACCTACATACATAAGCCTAAATGTACTAAGATGTTTCCTTTCTTACAGTTGCTAGAAGATAATGACAATAAATTTCAGTGAAAGATTGTTATGGAATATTATTGCATACTAATGGAGGAATTATGAAGACATCAGAAAAAAACATGGAAAGAATTTGAATTGACACAGAACAAAGAAAGCAGAATTAGGAAAGTGATATTTATAACTACAATAATGGAAATGAAGGCAACATTAAATGGCAAACCATACAATGACCAATTTTGGTTCCAGAAGAGGCATGATCCTTCCTTTCAATAAAGAGATAAGAGCTTGAAGGTATAAAATATTACATATTAGGTCAGCTGTACTCACTGTATCAGATACTTTTGCTTCATTAGTTTTTAGGGCACTTTTTTTTTTAATGTGGGAATGAACAGCACTAGAGCTTGGACATAGAATTAGGAAGTAATTTTGATAATAAACAAACATTCATAAAGCATTTTAAAAAAGGAAATCTGTTGCAGTTTAAGTTAGACCTGACTGTTAAGTATGTCACTGTTATCAAAGTATTATAAATGGAATGAATATTTTTTCATTTTTCATCATAAAAATTGAATCAAGAGCCAAAATCTTTGCCAAGATTCTATGAAAATAAAGCTCTAAATAGGATAAAAATAACCTTAAATTAGTAGTATCATGATAAACCTGGGTGTTGGAACACCCTGAGGTCATGCTTCCCCTAACACATTAAAAACTGGATTAGGCTTCCCTTTTTATTATTTTTAATACCATTAAATATAATTGAATTTGTAACTCCCACAAGATCAATTTCTCCCTAATGAATTAAGGAAGAAGGTTGCAACTGTAAATGAGAGTTAAAGCCAAGGAAATCTTTGAAATCATGTAAATCACAATTTGCCTCCCCCCCTTCAATTCAGCAAGCATTTTTTAAAGCACCTGTTATATGCAGTGAATTGAAATAGAAAACTAGTTTCTGCCTTGGGTGAGCTTATATCTACAGAGAACATGAAAAATCTAAATCTTCTCTCTTTTGATGGACACCTATGGCAGAGAAAATTCAACGATGGTATTTTAATTCCTACACCCTATCATTGTGTTTTCTTATGAGGGTAGATCTCCCTCACATTAATGGCATTTATTAGAAATAAAATAATAACAGAAAATAAAAACAGAAATTAAAAAAAAAACTTTAAATCCAACAACAGATTGAGATCTTCCCTGAAAAGGACATTCATATGGATGAGATCTTGATGGTAGAAGTCAGTAAAATATTCAGTTGATTGAATATATGTCTGAGTGACAACAACTAAAAACATCTGGTGGAGAATGTGCATGAAGTTGGGGGTAATGCATAGATATAATTCTCTGACAATGTCAATTCCCCAATGCATAGTTGAAGATCCTTTATGAATAATACAATTTGACTTCAAAGTGTGCCCCCTCTTTCTACTGTCAGGCCAGGATTACATTTTTATCTGACCTCTAGATAGCATTTTAAAGGTTACAAAGCGCATGTATTATCTCCTCTGAGCCTCACAACAATCCTGTGAGGTAGGAATTAGAAGTTAAATTTTGTGCATGAGGAAATACTTTTAGAGAAGTTAAGTGACTTACTTATGGTCACATAGATGTAACTTCATGACCAGTGAGATTGGATCCTGGATCTTCACAACTCTAAGTTCAAAGACACTATAATGTCATATTGCCTCTAATCTAGGAGAGTAGAGAAAGAAAGTGATGATGTTCACATTCTCTCCCTCCTGCTCTAATCTATTTTTGCTTTAATCACCTGGCTAGCTATATTGCAACTTCAATTTTCTGCCTCACATCATTAGTGAAAACAATCTGACCATAAGATTTCTTAATGTAAGCAAAAGCATGAGGATTTTTTTTCTCTTGACACATGGTATCTAGTTGCTATGACAATAAATAGCTCAGGGATCTTCTTCCTCAGATCTCTGTGAAAAATTGATTAAAACAATTTCTCATCCAAAGCGTTCTCATTTCTGGCCACTGTGTTAACTGCTTTGCCTTATGTTTTCTATCTTACCTTCATGCTCATCAATTATATGAACTTAAAAAAAAAACTACTGGGGTAGCAGGAAATCGGGGAAGTCATATACTGTACAAGCATATTTTAGGGATACTAGAGATTGGGCTAATTTTTGGTTTTGGTGCACAACAAATTACTTTTAATTTTCTTCCTTAAATAAAAAATCTATATTAGATTTGAAAGTCAGAGGAACTCAATAAGTCAACACATTCTGACTGTGTTCTAAGCCTGATGCTAGGCACTGGAAATATGAATATAAAACTTCACTGCATTTAAGGAGCTTACATTCCCTCATTAAACAAATTATGAAACTGAGGCCTAGAGAAGTTATTTAAAAAGCTTGCCCAAGTTCCCAAAGTAGTCAATGGTAAAACCAGAATTTGAATTTAGTCCTCTGGAACTTCAGAATGCAATTGACATCTATTCAAAATTTAAAAAAAATCTTAGAGAATGTTATAAAAAGAGATTCTTTAAAAATATTGAGGTAATCTACCATGTAGCGGATCCTTGATTGCTTCAGTAAATATACCAGATAATGCCATGTAGTAGAAGGAACAATTCATAAACAGAAGATATAGGTTTGATTTTGGGTTCTACTACTTGTCTTTGTGATCCTGGGAAAATAATTTTACCTCTCTGGGCCTCAGTTTCCATATCTGTAAAATGAGTGAATCATTTTATCACCAGTTTCCTTCTGACTCTGAGTCAGTGTTTACATGGTTCATGAGACTAAAGGACAAAAAAGGTTTAAAAAAATACCAAGGAAGCTACTAGATATACGTAATAACAAAACAAAACAAAACATCCCTGAGATTTCTAGAGCACAACACTATAAAGGTGAGTCTATTGATATGTAAGTGGGAAAAATGGGTTCTATAGCTTTTATAGGAAACCTATTTGAACATGCATTAACTCCTTTCCTTTCAAGACAGCTAGTTTATATGTGGGATAAATACCTGGACCAGGAGTCAATACAATCAATTCAAACCAAAATGTATTTATTAAGTACTTCTGATACACTATACTAAATCTACAAGATGCAATTAATAAAAGATGTCAGTCCCTCTTTTCAATCTTACAATTTAAAGGGATTTCAGGGCAGGAAGATCTGAGTTTCAGTCTTGCCTTGGACATTTACTAGCTGGGCAACCCTAGGTAAGTCACTTAACCTTTTTCAACCTCAGTCTCTTCATCTGTGAAATGAGGATAATAATAGCATTTACCTCTCAGGGTTGTTTTGAAGATTAAATGTGATAAGACATGTAAAGAAAGCACTTTGTAAATCCTAAAATACTATTTAAATGCCAGCTATTCAATTTTTTTTTCCTATAATGCATTTAAAAAAAATCTTTGAGAAGTAGCATAGTATTGTGAATAGAGGATTCACTTAGAAGTCAGGAAGGCTTGAGTTCAAGACTGGCCTCTGACATGCACAGCCTGTGTGATCTTGTACACATCACATGATTTCTCAGGGTTCTAGGAACCTCTCTCAGAGGAAAAGTTATAAGCTAGTTGCCAGTCTGTCTTGGTTGAGGGAGTTTCCTTCCTAAGCAATATAGATACTAAAAAAGAATGATAATCCAAATGCACTCCATACCACTCTCCCCCAAAATTCCTTTCAGTTCAGTCTTTCACCTCTAACAACTCTTTCCAAATTTAGAGGTGACAGATTAGAAACTAAAGATAAAGTAAATACATAGCTAACTGAGAATTGATCTGAACTTGAAGATTACCAAGAAACTTTTTTCTCCTCCTCCCACTACCTCACCTTCTAGCTCTAAATGATTAACAAAAAAATTAGGAGAAAGTGGTATCTTTGAAAAGCATTTTACCACACCAATACTAATGTCTAAAAGGAGAAATAAAGCAATTCTCGATGTCATAGAAGTCTCATTTTTACTTTTGTCCTTTGAAAAAGGGTATTATGAAATATTAACAGCTGTAAGCAAGACAAGAAAACATAGCGTTATGTCAATACAGGGACCATTTTATCATCCTGATCCCAATCAGTCTAGTTTAAATAGCTTCCTTAGATAAACAACAAAAACTTTAGGAAAGAAGAGTTATAACTTTGGGGCTGACATATTAATCATCCTTTGAATCCTTGCATGATTGTAGCTATTTCACATTTTTGCTATAATCGAATACCTGACTTAATTGATGTGTGATCTCATCATTGTCAGTTCATCCTTGTCTTCCCATGAAATATGTGAGTTTTAGAATTAGATTTAGGATTAAGATGAGAGATGGAAGGGAATTCATAAGTCACGAAACCCAACCCCTTTATTTCATAAATGAGAAAACTTAGGCCTGGGAGAACTTGTTCAAGGTTATACAGGTGCCAGTACAAAGGGCAAGATTTGAACCTGGGTCAGTATTTGAACCTAGGTCCTTGGTCCCCAAAAGCTTCTTTCCAGCATAACACTGCACATTGCTACTCTTGTCCACATCCTCCCATGGATTCTCTATAGTAGGTCTACCCAACATACTGCGGTACTTTAGTTTTCTTAACAGTATCAGAAATCAGTGTAGAATATTTGCAACGTATTCCATTGATACCAAGTCCAGGTTTGCCATTTAACTGTATACAACAAATGTTTACACACTGATATCCTTTTGTGGATTTTAGAAATTGTAGCACATTGTGACTCTATCTAAATCCTCCTCTTATGTCTGATCATGGTAACCCAGAGTTCTTATAAGTAATACCAATGTAGTACAAGTTCTGAATGATCCCACCTAGTCTGAAAAGTTTTAAATACAGTCTACTAATGCTATGGACCAGCTCAAACAAACTGGGAGGGTCCTTGTTGCAATGTTGACCACCTGGTGATGACTTTTTTTTTTTAATTTTTAGTCCATGGCAACTCCTCACAAAGGGATTTATGATCTTTATGAGTGAAAAGAATGACTAAGAGATGAAATCATGATTTTTTTTGGAGGGGGGGATGTTTAATAGTGCTTATCTAAAGACTAGAATCCTAATTCTAATACTCTGGATATCATGGGCTACTTTTTTTTTTATCTGCCTCACATCTCATTCTCCTTCTGTGACATTAAGATTGGTCTTACCCATTGGCAGAACAAAGAGGCTTATTGGATCTTCCTGCCACACAATAATCCATCTAAAGTACTTAGCACCGTGTCAGGCACAGAGTAGGCATTATATAAATTGTTATTGCCTTTCTTTCTCTTCCCATCTTCATACCTTTTCACGACTTGCCCCCAGGACATAGAATGTTTTTCCTCTAATCCTCTTCCTCCTGGTATTTTTGACTCCCTTCAAGGTTCTTCCTTCTTCAGAAAGGAATATTCCTCCCAGTTGTTAGTATCTCTTCAATCTAAAAACACTTTCCAATTACACAAACACTTTGTATTTATTATGTATTGTATCCCTCAGGAAGAAATGTTTTCATTGTCTTACCAGCACCTAGAAGAGTGTCTTAACTGTGTGGTAGGTATTTACTAAATGTTTGTTAAATTAAACAATTTACAGTATGTTGGATACATTTTGCTTTTGTAAGGAGTGGGCCTCAGCTATATTAAGTGACTTGGCCATGGTTATTAGGAAGGAAGCTGTTGAAAACAACCAGAAAATATAGATCTGATGAGAATAGCCTATGGACAAGTCTTATGAGTGGTGGAACTTTTGGTTTGATTTTTTTTGTCATCGTGTTCTAAAATCTGAGAATCAGAACTTCAAACATAGTTAACCATTACTCAACAGTAATTTTAATATAACCCTTTAGGCAGAGTTGAGCTTGGAAAGATTTGGATTTACTTTTGTGCCATATCCTATTTCTACTTTCTGACGAAAACAAACTATTTCAGAAGCTTACCTCTTATTTATGAGACATGAAAACCATTCTTCCTGGTATGGCAAAGGTAAATGTGGAAAGATTCTCAGAGCTCTCAGATAATTCAAGCTGTAGGCTTCATTTAATCTTCTGTGTCCAGGCTGGCAATTTTAAATGATTTTGATTCTTGGTATTCCTCACTGGCCCCATATATCATTTTGTTGGGTTTTATTTTTGAAAAATAAGTACACTTAGCTCTATAAATTGTAAGGCAACTTATATTACTATGTGTGGTTTTAATCTATTTAAAAAGACAAAACATGGTTAGCAATTTGCAATATTTGATTGAAATGATATTAAATTTAATACTCTTTTAACTATCTTTCTTTGAAGAAAAATGAGCTTCCATAAACCAATGGTGACACTACAAACATGGGTCTACATGCAAGGCAGAGAGAATGCATTTATTGTAGGACCATAGGACTTACAGTGAAAAAAATCAATAGATCTAGTTAGAGGGAACCTGTGTTCAAGTCCTGCTTCTGCCAATTACTCTATATATAACCCTGAGCAATTCATTTAACCTTTCTGTGCCTTAGTTTACTCTTGTTTAGCACAGTGCCAGATTTAATGATTTTTTTTTTTTTTTGGCATTGAATCAGTCATTTATAAAATGGGGAATCGTTTGAAAGGGTCCATCCCATTATAAATCCTTTTTGCTATGATCTAGTCCAGCCCTCTCTTTTTAAAGAAGAAAATGAGGCTCAGAGATATAAAGGGACTTGTTCAAAGGTCATATAGATAATAAGAAACACAAACAGAATTCAACCCCTGAACTCCTCATTGACAACTTAATGCCCTTTCTTTTTTTTTTCCTTGTGTTTCTTTTTTTTTTT
>CM053583.1:119578526-119594505 GCA_028627135.1 Pseudochirops cupreus | reverse complement strand
TAGTTTAAATGGAGACTGAAGCAAAACTCGTTATCGTTCTCTTTCATGTCTGGTTTTGCTTTTTTTTTTTTTCCTTTTCCCAGTGATCACTCATTGGTTACAACCCTTCTATATGACCAAACTATTGTACAATGTGAAAGTATTTGCAGATCCTATACATGATTGCAC
Source organism: Pseudochirops cupreus (assembly GCA_028627135.1). Classification (NCBI taxonomy): domain Eukaryota; kingdom Metazoa; phylum Chordata; class Mammalia; order Diprotodontia; family Pseudocheiridae; genus Pseudochirops; species Pseudochirops cupreus. Next base: position 119,594,337 of record CM053583.1, on the reverse strand, counting down.
GCCACCATGGGGGGGGGGGAAGGGAGGGGAGAAAATCTGAAACTCAAGTGATTGTGGAACTGAATCTTGTAAATTAAAAGTAAATGAGTAAATAAAAAAAAAAATTTTTTGTCTTTCTGAAGCAAATCCTTGTTCTCCGAGTAGTTTAATTTCTCCACAGTGAGTTGTCAATCTTGCCCAATGGAGAAGAAAGGATTCTGAGCTGCTATTGAGAAGTCATTGAGAACTAAATAAGGAGTAAGATTAGATTCCTTCATAAATATCCCACTGTGAGGGGTGGGGGAGAGAGACCAACCAAATAGTCTAATAAGATAATTCTGTCATAGTTCCTACTCACAATTAACTTGCTTGGATGTATGTGGGCCCTATTTAGAATTTCTTTGCCAAAAACATCTGCAAATACAGCTGAACTCATTCAAGAATTTCAGCTTCACTGCTTTGGCTACCATTCATCATAAGCCAGAGCAAATCTTCATCAGTGGTGCAGCAAGTTCCAGGCAATCATTGGGTACTTCCTGTAATTTAAATTTAGGGGCTTACGCCTATACAAAGAGGAAGAAAATCTTCCTAGTAAAAGACACATTCATTTATAGCAGCTCTTTTGGCAGTAACATAGACCTGAAAATTGAGGCAGAAGAGGGGTCAGCGTAATAATTCATTTAGCCTAATATAATATATACATGTAAATATATTAGAGAATAATTTAGTCAACAATAATAATTCATTTCAACATATTTATATCCATCTCCCATTAACTGGGGAATGAATAAAGAAATTATGACATATGAATATGAAAGGATATTATTGTACCATAAAGAAATGAAGAAAGAGAAGGTTTCAGAGAAACCTGGGAAAGGCATAAGAACTGAAGCAGAGTGGAATGAGAAGGACCATGAGAATAATCTATACTTCAATATCAACATCATAATTTTTAAAGATTTCATAATTATGAGCAACACAATGATAAACTGTTGCCAGAGCACTAATGACTAAGTATTGTACACAGTATCTGACAAGGAGGTGATGAACTGAGATGCAGAATAAGAGGTATAATTTTAGATCTATGACTTTTATGGGAATCTAGACCTTTGAAGGCCTTCTGGGAATTTGTTTTACTTGACTATACTCATTAGTTACAAGAGTTTTAGTTTTCACTTCTTTTTCTTTTTTCCCTAGGAGAAAATGCTGATAATTGAAAAATAAAATCAATAAAGTTCAACATATTCTCCTTGTGTCTGCTACATACAAACCTGCTATATACTGCTAGTCTTCTAGGATACAGACACATGTGAGAAACAGTCTTGGATCTTAGGAATTTGCATTCTACTAAAATGTCAAGAGAACCCTGATGCTGACCCTATGTGATATAATGTTTTTATCCTAGTTTTTGATTTCCTCTTTTGCCTAGCATTGCCGAAACCTTAAAACACAGCTCAATGCACAATGCTTTCCCAAAGAAAACTTTAAAAAAAAAATGTGAGTAGGGGACCATAAATACTTGAAAAGTCCCTAAATTCTTATAATACCCCCGAACCATGCTGCTTTCTTTCTCGAAAAACAAAACAAAACACTAAAACTAAAAAAAACCCTTGGGCTTTTCCTTCTTTTTATCTATTCATTACAAGGTAGCCTCAGAATGGGAGAAATACTGTAGGGTTACTTGCATCAGATGCTATCTTACTATCCTACCTACCTGATATTAAGGGTATAGGATGATAGCTTTAGAATTGAATTGAATGTTGCAGTCCACTGATTCTATGGCCCTCATTTTAAAGATGAGGAAATTGAGGAACAGAGAGGTTAAGTGACTTGCCCAGGGCTATACAGCTACTAAGTGTTTATAATGAAATACAAATTCAATTCTTCCTGACTTCAAGTCCATTCTCTATTACCCCATAAAATATTACTATACACTTGAGCTTCAACATGCCTATACACCAAAATAGTTATGTGAAAATCTAGAATCCCAGAGACAATGACATTTAAAGTTAAAAGAGACCTTGAATGGAGAATTTACCACCAATGTCAATGCACAAAGGTGCCTCAGTTGAGCTCTTACTGAATTATTTTATGGTATTTACATTGTTCAAGTGGCCGGTGTAGGAATTGTAGTATGTTCACTTTGACTAATAATTGGTTTGTACTCAATGATAAAACTGGATTCAATTAAGATAGGACTTTTTGAGTTTCTATAATGAAGATCCCAGTTAGCCATTCTAGAGATAAAACATACCCAGACACACGCATACAGAATTATAATGAGATTAATTTAATTGAAAAAAACTACAGCTTTAAAATGGGCAAAGGGACACTGTATCCATTAGGCCAAGTTCAAGCTTTTACCAGAATATTAAGAACCTTGTTGAACAGAAATCACATTTGGGATTTTCCATGGGTCTTCAGCTCCCCATGGAATCTTGGTAATGTTCCAGGTGAAAAGGTAGCAAATCATCTATTATTGGTGCACTGTAAATAATTTTGATAATGATGGAAAGAAGATGAGCCAAATTAAATCTTCTGGCCTGCCAAGAATGCAATCTCAAGGTAGCAATGTAGGGAGTGCCCTGAATACATATGTGCAAAGAAGTGGTCTTTGTCAGCTCTCAAAAGCAGTTGTACCATTCTGTTACACAAGGGTGACAAATTTCTAACTAAGTCAACAGTCCTTCCACATGGGAACAAATCACACATTCTTTTATGCCGAGCTTTTTTCTATTAAAGATGGATAACATGAACCTTCAACAAACTGTTGACCAGAAAAAAAAGGGTTTCTCAGTTAAACTTCCTTTTTGTAGAAAAGCAAATGATTCTCATGTTAGTTCTGGCAAACTCAATCAAATTGGGATGTTCAAAGCAGATGTGTTACAGCAAAGATGCTGTTGGCCAAAGAATGAGCTTTCTGTAGTATGAAAGCTATTGAGAGTGGAATAATAGATATAATTTCCAGGTTCATTTATGGTTTTAAAAGTGATTTCCTTCACTTCTGAGCTAAAAATGAAGGCTTCTGCTTAAAATATGCTTTTTACTTAAAAGCACATTACTCTAATTTGGCAGACAAATAGATCACTCACACTTCATTGTAAGTATAATTTGTGATACTTCTGAAAAGATCAGAGGTAAGTGTGTGGCCGAAGTTTATGATATAGGAATCGATCTTAGTTATCCTTGTGTTTTTTTTTTCCTTTGCTATTGGTGTAAAATTTCAAGAGTTGGTGCTGTTCAGATGACCTCCCTATTCCCCTTGTCCTAACAGCAATTATTAAAGGATGGTTTCTTTTGTTGTTGTTTTGTTTTTCTTCAGGGGTAGATCATTGTTGATCTGTGTTTTGAGTCCTGTTGATCTTTTTTTTTTTTTGGTTGGAATTAATTAATTTTCAAAATAAACCTACTCTAATATTTCAACTATAATTTCTTATCTTGAATTATTACTAAAATATTGAATTATTTTGCTGGATGGAACACCGGTTGGAACGCTGGGCCCAGAGGAAAGAAAATCGGAATTCAGATTTGAACTTAGACACTTACTAACTCTGTAATTTCTCTGCTTCAGTTTCTTCAACTTTAAAAAGTATAGCACCTAGCTCCCAGGATTATTTTGAGGGATCAGAAATAAAATCATATTTACAAAATGCTTAGCACAGTACATGGCATGTAAAAAAGGCTTAATAAATTCTTTTTCCTTCCTTCCTTCCTTCTTTCCTTCCTTCCTTCCTTCCTTCCTTCCTTGCTTCCTTCGTTCCTTCTACTTGATAAATGGGATCTAGATTTAGAGATACATTTAGAGTAGACTTTATCAAATTCTTTCAATTCACACAAGAGAAAACCATGGCTTCAAATGATGGAGTCATTTATCCAAAGTTAGAAAATCTATTAAGTAGAAAAATCACTGTTCAAATCTAGATCTTCTGGCTTCAAATTCAGTCTTTCTTCAAATATGCATCATTGACACAGCTGCTAAAATTTAAGTCCTAAAGAATTTGTATCACACTCCTCACATGCCCAGGGTCAAACAGTTTATGATTCAAATTAAGGTAACATTGTGAACTCCTTGAAGATAGATATTTTTTTTCCCTGTCACTTAGTACAGTGGCTGGCATGTAGTAGGTGATTAAGAAATGCTTTCTGACTTCACTTAACTTCAGTTTTTTTTACTTTAAGTTAAACCTATACCACCCAACTGTTCCCTAGGCAACAAAAATAAATACAAGAAGTGTAAGACCAGAGCAGTTTCATTATATAAGAGGCTATATAAAATAAATGAATTTACCAAAATAAAAGAATGAAGATAGTAGCACAAAGCATATATGTTTGTGTGTGTATGTATATCTACATATCTATATCTATATCTATCTATCTATCTATCTATCTATCTATCTATCTCTATATATATGTACATACTACATATATTCAGTATATGATCAGTTTTTTTTGGAAATCTGCATGCCTGTTTCATTTTCATAGATTATGATATGTAACACAAAATGGAATCAAAATTTGAATATCTCCCTCTCTCTTTCTTTTTCTCTCCCCCCCATTTTGTTCCTCTTTGCATATGTATGTGTGTGTATGTATACACACACACATATATATATTTATTGTGTGTATATGTATATGTGCGTATGCACAGATACACACACACACACACACATATATATACATAAATGCATATATTCATGCATACACTCATCTGTATATTAATGACAGAAGGACTTGAATTTAAATCTTGGTTTTATTTTTTCAAGGCAATACATCAATGAAGGTTCAATGGCATATGGTTCCTCCACCCCCATAATTCTACAATGACACTGACAATGTGACAAAGATAATTTCTGAATAGGAAAAATTCTCACCTATCTCATATGATTTTGAAAATATTGATTTTGATCAAGAGTGAACTAATACAAAGTCTTTTTCTACAACATAATGTACTCAGCAGAACTGAAATTCTCACACCCTCTCCTATCTATTCCTTGATTTTCTTGTTTCTATATCTCCATCAGATTCTAGCGTGTCCTATAGTTACCAGTATATATCATATTTCCTGTATGTGTCCATAAGTTCTATGAAAGCAGGGTCCATGAATTCCTTCCATAGTTCCCACCACCATGTCTTATTAGCACTCAGTCAATATCTGATGAATGAAAGAATAAATGAAATGGCTTCATCCACATCAATAAAGAAAACCTCTGTCCAATTCATTCCAATATAAGAGCAGATGTTATCTTACGCTCTCTAGGCTTTCCCAATAAGTATGTGAAGACCCAGATCTCATAATAGGTATCACAAGCTGTCTTGGTGAAATTCAGAATTATTAGACTGGCAGATAGCACTCCTTCAAAGAGAAGAGGCATACTTTAATATTCAACATGAATTAAGGGCTTAATTAAAAGTAATTATGACATAATTTTCACTTGCTTATTTAATTAACTGTGAATATAAGGTGTCAAGGATCGTGTAAGCAAAGAAAATACTCAATGGGTCACTGTGGTTGTGACCCTTATTATGGAATCTGGCATGGTATAAAGAAGAAAAGCCAAGACAGGAAAAAGAACCCAAAAAATTGGACTTAAGTCATACTTTTCATTAGTGATGCCAGCAGAGAAAGAGAACCTGTTTTAACACTTCAAAAGGGATTACTACAATTGTTCCCTTTCTTTAAAAATCCAGTGGAATTAACTTTGAAAGAACACTTTTTTTGATATTCCTTTGCCCTGTGCAAATGTGGCTAATGGTCACTCTGCATAAAGGAAAGCACTGAAAAAGTAATTGGGGGAAAAGGGAGGATGACAAGCGACTCAATGAGGGATCATTGTGAAGCCAGACGGAGACATACTAAGTGTTGTGATGCCAGCTGATAGGAGAGGAAGTTAATGTAGCTTAGGAAATGTTGACTGTCTTTGTAATAGTATGTTCTTGGACATAGAGCCTAATTTTCATGGTATAGTGGGCATTGTATGTCAGCATAATGCACTGAAAAGAATGAGGGAATTTTCTGTCCTCTAAATGGATGTGGAAAAAAAATATGTATTCCCTTATAACTAATGATCTGTCCATGTCATTTTTAACATAGTTTATTAAGAAAAGATTGGATGAACCACAACAATAAATCTATGGTGTAGATGCATCCGAATTTGATTTACTTTAAAGGTCATGATGAAGTTCAATGAAAATGGAGATTCTGGCTTACTAGGCAGACTATGCCACTGATGGCTAGGATTTCCTTTTATGGTGTTCACGTTGGTATTAAAGCCATAAGGCCCCTGCTCACACAAACTGGTAAGTCAGAGTCAGGAAGAATAATAAGCTTCTTTCAAATTTTTCCCAAGAGGTTTTTCATGCTTCTTTCTGAGTCCTGAGAATTTCCCAGTGGTGGTATAAACAGTGAAGGGGGGAAAAGGAGGCAGAATTAACAGGAAGAGGAATTTTTACTTGACTAGGTTCTGATGAATAGCTGCTCTAAGGATAAAAAGAAATACAGACCCTCCTCCACCTCTTTCCTTGGAGGCTATGAGAGAGTTCTGTTAGGCTTCCCCATAGCCTGTAACTGAAACAGAGTTGATTTCAGCATTGCTCATGGTGGACATAACACAAAATCATTCTGCATCCTAAGGACAGAGAAGGGAGGCTGACATAAATCCACTGAGAGAATTGCTTTTCGCATCACTCCTTTCCACCTAAAATGATGGTCAAATTGACTTATTTTTGGAAATGGAATTAGGCCAAAGAAGACTGGATTTGGAGGGAAACCAGTCTGTAGCAAACCCAGCTACTAGGAGAAGGCCTGTGGTGGTGGTGGTAGGGGGGGGCATGGGTGAGAATAAGCATTTATTTATTCATATAAATATATTTATATATTATATATAAGCATTTATAACTAAGTGCTAGGTGCTAGGCTAAGCAGTTTTTTACAATTTGGATCTCGTTTGAGGATTTTGTCCCTGGGTGCTGAACTGAGAATGGTGACAGATCTTCCTCAGTATAGAAACAATAGACATTAGCCTATAATTAGCAAAAATTAGTTATAATAGGAAACTACCACACTGTGGACTTGGGTGACCTTATGCTCTGTCCTAACTCTATCTTCCATCCCCTTACACACACACACACACACACACACACACACACACACACACACACACACACACAGTGGACTTCCAATCAGTACAAGTTTCCCAGAATCACAGAGACTGTTACCTTTGCATGCTCTTTTTGTATTCTTCCAGTTGCAAACATTCCCAGTTACAGCTCCTCTGGCTTTGCATGCATGCTCTTGGGACTGGTTTCCCCAAGCATTAATTTTCAATTATGTGACCAGCATTGAATATTGAATTAGTACAGCAGATGCTTAGCATTTTTTTTTTGCTTTATTTTAGTAAGGAGGAGGGCAGGGCAGTTGCAATTAAGTGACTTGCCCAAGGTCTCATGGGTAGTAAGTGCTAAGTGTCTGAGACAGGATTTGACTCAGATCCTCCTGATTCCAGGGTCTATGCTGTATTCACTACTTCACCTAGCCGCCCCTTGGCATTTCTTGAATGTGGAAATCCCAATAATATAATATTGATCTATATTAAAGGTATTAAAGAAAGTATATTTGCATGTGTGATACGTATGTATTTCCTATTTCTCTTCCTTCCTTTTCCTTTTTTTTTTCTCACCTCAAATTTATTTAGTGAAGATAATTTGGGATAGAGTTGGCTTTGGGGTTGTCTTCATAGGCTCTTTACCAACTCCTGGCTGGCCATCTCCTCTTCCCCACCACCAACTCTTCCCCACTTCCAAAGCAAGTCTAGATGTTGTATACCAAAATACATGCAATACAAATCACATTGCAGTAATATCCATTCATTCCCTTTCTCCACCTATGCAAATGGTTCTAATTGCCAGGAGACTTAACAAAAACAAAGTCATTAGAGAAGTATGGTGGATTGGCACTTTCATATGAACTGCAAGTACTAAAGATCAAGAATCCTCACATGTGAGGATCTTATTTTGGATATAGGGTCTGTTGTGATTTCATCAGAGTAAGGGGTTTCTGGTGAGGAATTTTCTCTATGATTTTAATCCAAAATTTTTCTTGGAAGGTCCCCGAGCCACTCATCCCTCATTCCTCTTGTAGCTCTGCTTCTGACTGACTTCTTACCCAAGAAATTCTCCTAACCCATGTGGTCTCTTCACATACTTCTACCTTGATAACCCCCTCTTTCTCACTGGTGAATTCCTCTCAGAAGCTCTGCTTTGTGAATTCCTGGGTTTTGCCTTCATTATTCACTATAGATATTTCGCCCTTCTTTTCAACTCATTTTTATATGCTGCTTTCCTCTATAAGAATGTAAGCTCCTTGAGGCCAGGAGTGGTCCTTTTTTTTTGGTTATGGTCTATCTGTGTCTGCAGAGGTTAATACAGTACTTGGAACATGGTATGTGCTTTAACAAATATTTGGTGACTTGATTCAACTCTGAAACATAGTTTTAGTGAATTGCCTGCTACACAGAAACATTAAGTGAATGACCCAGGTTCACATAAAAATATGTCAGAGGACTAAATTGAATCCACATCTTCTTGGCTCTAAGGTCACTATCTGTAAATTATGCCCTACCTCTTTTCTACATATTATCCTTCTCTTTATCCATATATATATATATATATATATATACACATACATATATGTATATGTTAATATAATATCATATGCTGTGTTTGAGATATCTTTCTTTTCTTTTAACTATACTGTTAGTTTTCTAATTTTTTTACATGTTTATAAATGAGCATTGATGATTTCCTGTCACACAATACAATTTAATGTAAATATGAATATGAATGTGTCCATAAACATATGTATAAACACACACAGATACACATACACACACACACACATATAGGTATGTCTTTATTTATGGATATATAAAAACATTCACAAATCCCTTCTCTGATTCTTTTATGACATTTCGGGTTGCTGCTTGTTCTTTTTTTCATTCTTTCTCTTTTTCAATTAGTTCTTTGTTACCAGGAATTACAGTGGAAACTAATCCCACCAATTTGAATTAACAATCATTCCATGATTTATAGTCTTAGAGAATTGCCTGGGGCATTGAGAAGTTAGATGACTTGTCCAAGGTTACTTGACTAACTATTAGTTTCTTTCTACTTCTGTGGGGAATAATAAATATGAATTACCAATAAATGTTTGTTAAATTAAAAACAATTTGAGAAAGAATTTAAACCTGAAGATTCTTTAATTTTGTCATTCTTTGGAACCCTTGGGGCAGAAACTACCTACCCATGACATCCATTCATGCCAGCAGGTAAATTCTGGGGGTTGCTTTAAGCTCCAAGAGATTATATGGCTTTCCTAAGGTCATACAACAAAGTGATAAACAGTAGTGTCAGAAGTTGGACTTAGATCTTCCTTACTTTGAACCCAGAATTTTATCCACTGCATCATGGAGCAGCTCCTTCTTTTGTTATAACAAAAGAAATTGAAGAAAGAAGAATGAATAACTCTGTGAATAAATTGATGTAATTTCCTTTTTTTGGAGTGGGAAGATAGGACAATTGGGTTAGGAGACTTGCCCAAGGTCACACAGCTAGTAAGTGTTAAGTGTCTGAAGCCACATTTGAACTCAGGTCCTCCTGACTCCAGAGCCCATGCTCTATTCACTGTGTCACCTCTCTGCCCCAATTGATGTAATTTTCACTGATAATTAGGCAGAAAGTCTGATTGTACACATATGAGTGAATAAAATGGAATGGAGATAAAATTCATTTGAATTCAAGAGACCTGGAACCTTTGAGTCAAGAACATTTGAAGGATCATCAACATTTGATTTGGCTCAGTTCCTATGGTGGAAAGGGCACTGGGTTTAGTCAGAAGAATTGAGTTCAAATTGCCATTGTATCTGTGTGACCTTAGGGGAGTCACTTAATTTCTCTGTGCTTATTTCCAAATTTCAGAAATGAGAAGTTTGGACCCAGTGATCTCTAAGAGATACCTTTTAACTGTAAATCTATGGGCCTGTGAAGGTACTTTTAATTAGTTAGCTATGCCTATTTTGCTGATACTTGTCTGATACCACAGCATTAATTACGCAAAGTGTATATTAGCTTTTGATTGATGGATGCACGAAAATAAGATAATTGTAGGGAGTAAGTATTAATAGCATAAAAAGGAACAAAGACAGGAAGAAATGTTCCCCCCTCCCATCAGGAATAGTGACTTTCCAACCAAATTTATAAACTTCTTTGGCACAAGGGCCATATATGTTTTAAAAAATTGTATCCCCTTTGTGCTTTTCACATTGTAAGTGACCAATAAAATACTTGCATAATTTAAGAGTGTGGTGTTGTGGGAAAAGAGGGAATTTTTAAAGTTTAACATCCTGTATTTAATGTGGTTCCCACTGATAATGTGGTCTAAAATCTATCCATGCATTATATAAATTATATATTATATAAATAATAAATTTATATGTCCATAAAATCTCAGTCCTTGTCTTCTCTTCTCCCGCTATATTATTTTAGAGATATATTCTGTTTCATGACTTTTTTTGGTATGGAATAATAGGGGGCTAGTGGGATAATGATGGGGGGGTGGTGTATGTTCCCCAACAGTGGAAATCTCAAGGTGGGAGTGGGATGATCACTTGTCAGGGATGTTGTAGAAATTATCCTTGTTTTGGTCAAAGTTGGACTATATAAGTTTTAGCATGTGTGTGCCCTTAGAAAAGTCACATCCCTTCTCTCATTTTCCTGAAAAAATGAAGGGGTTGTAGTCATTGAACTTTAAGATTCCTTCCATTTCTAAGTCTATGGTTCTAGGATCCTTTCCAACACTAAGAGTCTATGGTTTGCTTGGATGCTTTTTTTTTTTAATCTTGTCTAACTTCCTCATTTTACAAATAAAGGCGATAAGAAGGGGATTCAATAATTTGCCCAAGAGCACATTGCTAGTAAGTGGCATAATCAGAATTTAAGCCCAGTTCTCCTCTGACTTCAGCTTAACTCTGGATTTGTTGTTGTGGTGGTTTTTCCCACTAGCCTACATGTGTGCTGTTGACTGCTATATCCTATTTGTTGTGCATCTATTTATGCATCCTGCTTGCTTTAACTATCTTGTAAACACAATTTGGGAGAACTTCTCCATGTTCTACAAGGAAAGGATATATACTTTGTAGATATCCATTTTATAACTTGCCACACAGAATAACAGTGACTAAAAAGTTTATCATTTTTACCTTTTAAAATACTTTCTTTGAGTCAACCTTACTCACATTGGATTTGGTTTAAGAAGAGAATAACATACACACTCAATTGTGTGTCTAACCCTACAAGGACATAGGAGGGAAATGGATTAAGAGGGGGGTATGATAGAAGGGAGGGCAAATTGGGGGATAGGGTAGTTAGAAGCAAACACTTTTGAAATGGAACAGGGTCAAAGGAGAAATTAGAATAAATTGTGCGGTGGGATAAGATGAAGGGAAATGTAGTCTCACAATATGACTACTATGGAAATGTTTTGCATAACTACACATGTATAACCTATATTAAATTGCTTGTCTTGTCAGTGGGGGTGGGTGAGGAGGGGAGAAGGGAGAGAATCTGGGACTCAAATCTTTAAAAACGATTGTTTAAAAAAATTGTTCTTTTACATGCAACCAGGAAATGAGATATACAGGCAATGGTGTATAGAAACCCACCTTCCAATACAAGAAAGTAAGCGGGGATTAAGGGGCAATATAAGAGAAGGCAGATTGGAGGAAGGGGTATTCAGTATGCTTGCCATCTTGATGTGGGGGGTAGAGGAGAAATTGGAAGAAAATCTGTAACTCAAAATCTTTAGGAAATGAATGTTGAAAACTAAAAATAAATTTTCAAAAGCAAACAAACCAAAAAATACTTTCCTTGTTACAGTCTTGTGAAATATGTTACAAATAATTTCTCCCCTATTTTAAATATGAGAAAACAGAGGTTCAGGGTATGGATTATTTCATTCTTTGTAATTGTAACCCCAGAGCCTAGCACATTTTCTGGCACATTGTAAATTCTTACTAAATGCATGTAGATTGATTAATTGGCATTACTGAGATAATACTGCTAAGTGTTAGAGCTGGGCTATAGTCCTTCTGAATTCTAGTATAGTGTTCTTTCTACTTCACTGTAGCTGTCCTCCTGAATAAGCATCAAATATCTAAAAAGGTTATCAGGAAATATTATTAATATTAGATTTGTGGAGATGCCCTTACCCAATATACTTAATGCAAAACAAATCAAGCAGATTGTTATAAACTAACTGCTATAGTCTACAAACCACACATGAAAAGTTCTATTTTCTCTCTCCTTACAAAGATCTGGTAGTGGGAAGCCTGGAGAAGGTTGAACCCAGCTTAGTGGTTCTATAGTAACATTTGTGCCATTAAATCATCAGAGCTGTCAGGGATGCCCTCTGCTTTCCTTCTTGGACATGGGAAGCAGAGTCCTGATTATCAACACCTACTTCTTCCTCTATTTTGATCAAGTTGAATCTTCTTTCTGCAAAGGGACTGCCAAGATTTAGGGGACTTTAATGAATGAGACATCTTTCTCTCTTCCCCCACACAGCCAAGACATTCCATAAAAAAATGACACACAATTTCTCCTATCGTGCACAAAGTTGAACACCAAGCACCAGGCTCAGACAATGGAGTATGAGCTCTGTCAAATTCTACTTTTCTGGAAAAACTTTGAATATGGTCCTGGAAACAAAATGTGTCTGCAGTTTGGGGATCCATATAGCTAAGCAAAGGAAGGGAGATGATATAGTGGACAGAGTACCAGAATTGTAGACAGGAAGAGCCTCCTACCTCAGACACTTACTAGTTATGGAATGCTGGGTAAATTATTCATCTTTTCTGTTCCTCAATTTGCTCATACTTGAAATGGCAATATTAATGTTACAGTGAGGATCAAATCAAATGATGTCATGTATATCAAGGTCTTTGCAAAACTTGAAGTGCTATGTATATGTCAGTTATTGTTATTAATAAAGAAGCTTATTACCTCTTTGCGATGAAGCTATGGTAACACATAAAGCAAAGTAAAATGAAAAATGGTGCTCACTAATTCCTAACCTATCTCCAGTTCTGCAGTAGTGGGGACACAACAATAGAAAAGAGCAGTGAGGGAACAAGTTTTAGACCATTAAGAAACTTCTCTTCAACTATTGCTACTCTAAATGTGAGATATTTGTCCATTGACCAACAAGTAATATGGGAGCATGTGGACAAGACTGTAGGAGACAGAATCAGCAAGCATGGATGGTTGTGATTTGTATGCTGGGGGGAAAGTCCATGTTAATGAAATCACAGTTCCACTTGGGTATTTTAATGTTTCTCTCTCTCTCACTCTCTCAAAATTTCAGAACCATTTGTCAGATCACTAAACAATGGCTCTAAAAAATCTTATTGTAACTCTACTTATAGTTATCTTCTGTGTATTTAGGGTACACGGTCTATACAGAAAGAGGTTCCAATGTATTTAGCTTTTTATATTTTGGGTTTCAGGACATGACAAAATGTATAAAGACATTATTTTCACTAATAGATTTAATCCATTAAAATAATGGAGCTATCAATATATCCAGGGATGCAAAAATTAACATTTGCATTGGAACACATTTTAAGCAACCCTGAATCAGGAATGTTGTAAGCCAACTACCCTATTGCCTGGAGATCTCCTGGGAAGATGATTTAGTTCTTGGATTCTTCTGCAGATTCAAGTCAGTCATACCTTTCTTCAAGAAATGAGAGATTGCCTGCCTGCATTGGCCTGAGCTAATGAAAATCTAGCAGAGCTGTAACTAGGTTGGAGCTCCTGGAGTACCAACACCTGGAAGGGTACTGATTCCTGGTAGCTGTCCCCAATCCTGTTGTTTTTTTACATTGTAGATTTCTACTAGACTGGACCCCAGGGCACAACTGTCCCCTGCTCCCTTGTTTGGCAGCAGATAGACACTCTAGGTGAGATAGCTCCACCTCCTTCTGTACAACTGAACCATGGTAGACTGTCATGTATTCTGTCACCCTCTTCCCTGATCAAAATTACTGTCAGAATTCCTAATATAACCCATGGTCCAGAACCCAAGCTATCTTGGAAAGTCATTTCTCAAACTCATATCTTTGTTGCTCATTTTTCTCCCACTTAGAATTTTCTCTAAGAAATATCAGGATTTGTCCTGAATATAGCTGAAATCCAGGACTTCACATATATGGATTAAAGGAGCCCATAATCTGATTCTAACACTACAGTAACAATGCACACTGAGGACATGACAATCTTTTTTTTTCTTTTTTTCCATTGACTTATTTACTTTTAGTTCACAAGATTCAGTTCCACAATCCCTTGAGTTTCAAATTTTCTCCCCTCCCTTCACCCCTCCCCTTCATGGTGGCATGCAATCAAGTACAGGAGCTGCAAATACTTGCACATTGTACAATAACCTGGTTGTATAGAAGGTTTGTAACCAATGGAGTAAACAATGAGAAAAAAAGAAAGAAAACCGAACATGAAAAAGAATGATAGCATGTAGATTGCTTCAGTCTCCATTTAAACTCTGGTCTTTCTAGATCTTTCTCTGAATGTAGATATCTCCTTCCATCCTGAGACTTGTGGAGTTGTCTTATAGCTGTGTGTTGCTGAGAAGAGTGCAGTTTATCAAGGTTGGTTGTCATACATATGATGTGTCTGTGATTGTGTACAAATTTTTCCTGGTTCTGCTCTTCTCACTTAGAATCAATTTGTATAAGGTATCCAGGTACATATGAAGTCCATCTCCTTCCCATTTCTTATAAAACAATAGTGTCCCATTACATTCATATACCACAACTTGTTTAGCTATTCCCCAATTGATGGGCATCCCCTAAATTTCCATATTTTTGCCACCACAAAAAGAACTGCAATAAATATTTTTGTACATATGGGTCCTTTTCCCACTTCTATGATCTCTTAGGGATGCAACTCCAGAAGTGGTATTACTGGGTTTAATTTTGAGGTTAGATTTATCAAGTTCAGAGAGAGGAAGTTTGAGGTCCTCCATTAGTATTGTTTTGCTATCTATTTCTTCCTCTAATTCCCTTGACTTTTCCTCTTGGAATGTGGATGCTATACTACTTGGCGCATATAGGTTAAGTAATGATATTGCTTCATTCTCATTGCTGCCTTCTAGCATGGTGTAGTTTCCTTCCTTATCTCTTTTAATTAGATCTATTTTAGCTTTTGCTTTATCTGAGATAAGGATTGCTACTCCTGCTTTTCAACTTTTGCTGAGGCATAATATATTGTACTCCAACCTTTTACCTTTACCCTGTGTATATCCCCTAGTTTCAGATGTGTTTCTTGTAGACAGTATATTGTAGGATTGTGGTTTTTAATCCATTCTTCTCTCTGCCTCTGTTTTATGGGAGAGTTCATCCCATTCACATTCACAGTTATGATTACTGTCTGTGACTTTGCCCCCATCTTATTCCCTCCCCTGTTTATATCTTTGCATCTTCCTTTTTCCTTCCCCTCTTTAAGAGTTTTCTTTTTGACTACTGCCTCCCTCAGTATTCCCTCCCTTTGTCCCCCCCCTTTACCTACCCTTACTCCTTGCTACTCTTTCCCTCCGTACTGACCACCCTCCCCTTTCTTACACACCTCCCCCCTTTTTCCTCCTACTGCCTGTAGGGCACAATAAAATTTTATTCTTAACAGAAGATGTTATTCCCTCCTTGAACCCAAATCAATGCTAGTAAATTTCATACATTGCTCCTCTCCCTCCCTCTTTTCCCTCTATTGTTAT
>CM053583.1:119555494-119578026 GCA_028627135.1 Pseudochirops cupreus | reverse complement strand
TTATTCCCTCCCCTGTTTATATCTTTGCATCTTCCTTTTTCCTTCCCCTCTTTAAGAGTTTTCTTTTTGACTACTGCCTCCCTCAGTATTCCCTCCCTTTGTCCCCCCCCTTTACCTACCCTTACTCCTTGCTACTCTTTCCCTCCGTACTGACCACCCTCCCCTTTCTTACACACCTCCCCCCTTGTTCCTCCTACTGCCTGTAGGGCACAATAAAATTTTATTCTTAACAGAAGATGTTATTCCCTCCTTGAACCCAAATCAATGCTAGTAAATTTCATACATTGCTCCTCTCCCTCCCTCTTTTCCCTCTATTGTTATGAGTTTTTGTGTCTTTTCATGTTAGAATCTAAACTTAGCCATTTGTATTGATCGCACTTTAAATCAGAAACAATGTGAGAAACGATCATATGATGCTCATCTCCTTCCTTCCCACCCCTCCACTTTAGTATGCTTTTATGCCTCTTCTTGTGTCATAATTTACCATCTTCTGCCTTTACCTTTCTTTTTCTCCCATTACAATCCATTTCTTCCCCTTGATAGGGATTTTAAAAAATCTTCAGAATAGTTCACTTATACCCGTACCCTCTTTCTATGTACAACCCTTTTAAATGTCACAATACTTATACAAATTTCAGTATTGACAGGTATCTGCTTCTTATAAAGGGATGTAATCACTTTGCTCTTACTGAGTCCCAAGTTATGTGCATGCATAAGAATTTGTGTGTATGTGTATGTGTGAGTGTATGTTTTCCTTGTTTACCTTTTTATGTCTTTCTTGGGTTTTGTAAGTGGAGATCAAATTTTCCATTGAGCTCAGGCTTTTTCATAAGGAAAGTGTGAAAGTCCTTTATTTCATTAAATAACGATCTCCTTACCTGAAAGAATATGCTCAGTCTTGCCAGGTAGTTGATCCTTGATTGCAGTCCTAGCTGTTTTGCTTTACAAAATATCACATTCCAATCCCTCTGATCTTTTAACGTAGCAGCTACTAAGTCCTGTGTAATCCTAACTGTAGTGCCACGATATTTGAATTGTTTCTTCTTGGCTGCATTCAGTATTTTCTCTTTGACCTTGTAGCTCTGGAATTTGGCTACTATATTTCTTGGAGTTCTCAATTTGGGATCTCTTTCAGGAAGAGATTGGTGAATTCTTTCAATAACTATTTCCCCTTCTCATTCTAGGACCTGAGGACAGTTTTCTTTCACAGTCTCTGAGAAGATGCTGTCCAGGCTGATTTTTTCATCATGACTTTCTGGTAGGCCGATAATTCTTAGGTTATCTCTCCTGGATCTATTTTCCAGGTCAGTTGTCTTTCCAGTGAGATCTTTTGCACTTTCTTCTAATTTTTCAATCTTTATGTTTTGTTTGACAGACTCTTGCTGCATCATAGTGTCCTTAGCTTCAATTTGATTAATTCCAATTTTTAATGAATAATTTTCCTCAATTATTTTTTGATGCTCCTTTTCCATATGTTCAGTTTTGATTTTTAGGGATGTATTTTCTCCGGTTAGATTTTGGACCTCCCGTCCTAGTTATCCAATTTTACTTTTTAAATATTTGTTTTCTTCAGGGAGATTTTTTTTTTCCAATTTGGTCACTGTAGATTCAAATTTATCTCCTACCTCTCTAATTTTGTTTTTAAAATCCCTCTTGAGATCCTCCAAGAATGCTTTTTGGGCTTGAGTCCAATTCACATTTCCTTCTGTGGTCTCCAGTGTGAGTAGAGAGTTAATGTTGCCTTCTAAATTTGGTTGTTCTTGCTCACTATAAAAAGATTTGATGGTCCTAGACTTCATAGTTTCCTTCTTCCGCATTTTGGATTCCTATGTCCTGGATTTTTAGAGTGGATATCTGCTTCTGCGGTGAAGAAGTATTGAGCTTCTCAGGCTGGAAGTTAGGTGTTTGGTTGTTAACTTCATAAGCTGTAGTCTCTGAGTGTCTAGACTGAGGCCAAGACCAGGACTCTCAGTGTTTCCCCTGAGGTACCCTGCAGCTTACAGTGTAACCTATGGGGGAGGGGTGGTCTGGCTTCTTCAGATTTCTACCTTTGTGTCTCTAGGATACAGGTCAGGCAGGCTCAGTAGCAGGAGGCCAGAAGAATGGCAGGGCAGGGCTGCAGTCTGCTGATTGGCCAGATGGTGCTAAAGCACACCTGGGCTTTTGTTGTTAGGGCTTGCTGGCTCCACCCTCCTAGGCTTAGACTCTGTACTGTCTCCCTTCCCCTTTCCTCAGTGACACCCCAGCCTGAGGCTGTTTCCACTAATTCAAGATTTTACTCTGGGTGGGGCATTTAACTTGGGACTTTTCTGGTTCAGGGAGGGGGGATCAGAGCAACTAAATTTTATTCCTCCATCTTGACTTCTGGAAGTTCGGATATGTAATTTTTAAACATCCAGGCTGCAGGTTGTTAGCCCCAGCAAAAGCTGCTGACTTTGCTGTGGGCCCCGAGTTTTTTCCTACCCAACTGCAATGATCCTCTGTCCTGTGGTGAGATGGCTGCAAGCCCCTTTGACTGGGTGAGTCTGCTGGCTGGCTTGGCTTCTTCTCAGTCTGCCATACTCTGCTCTCAGATCCGTCTTGGTGCAGCTTCTATGTGTTCCATGTTCTTCCTGCCCAGACCTGAGTAGGCACTTTTCTGGGCTGGGAATCTGCCATGTTCCATCTCTCAATGGGTTCTGTCACTTAAATCTGTTCAAATTCACTTTTTAGCTTTTAGCAGCAGAATTCTTGGAGGAACTTGGAAAGGTTACTGCTTCCTTTCCACCATCTTAGTTCCACCCCAGACATGACAATCTTTACTTCACCTCACAATGAAAACATAGAGGTACCTAACAATAGCCTATAAGAAGATATACAATGCTCCTTCCCTATGTATGTCTTCCTTCTTCCTTCTCCCTACCAGCTTCCTGAATCTCTTCTGAAGGCTTTAGTCTGATATTATCTAAATTCCCCAGAAAGGAAAAAAACAACAACAGCAACTTGGGGTTCCCAGAGAGGTAAATGCAAGATATTCTGGATGTCCCATTTTTACTTTAATCATGCATAGAGGCTTCCAAACTTATGATACTATTCTGAAGACTTGGATACATTTATCCTGAAATAAAATGAACTGTAATTTGTAGTCCTTCTAGTCATATCTGCACAATCTGAATAAGTGAAAATAATAATGGAGAGCAAAGCCAGGGTCTTCCCCTCCCCCTAACATCATGGCTTATTTCCTTGGTGTACTTCCAGCCCCAGGTTCAAACTTAGAATCTTCTCTCTAAGAGAGTGGCCCTACCCACTATCTCCACTTCTTTCACTAGGAACCTAAGTCTCTTCCCTAAATTCTTCAGGGACATAACATTTTCTGCACCCCCTTCCCTACAGTACTCTTCAGATGGCTAGGGTTCAGTAACTCCTATCCTGTGATCACATGGATCCTCTTACCATCCCAATAGCTCACCAGTTTGATTAAAGGGCACATTTGATCTCTCTCTCTCTCTCTCTCTCTCACACACACACACACACACACACACACACCACTACTGCTGAGGAGATAAGATGAATCATACTCAGCAAATGAAGAGAACAGAATGTAGCATGATATTCTGTGTTCTAATTTTACTAGGCATTTTGCTAAGTCTATTATTCAAGACTCTCCAGTAGCCATGTCCCCTGACTTCAATATGTTTCTCATGATAACCCAGTGTAATCTCTTTGCCTCCAAATAGTAATACCCCCTCACATAGGTAATCACTGTTGCATGGTAGAACCTGGGCTGAATTTGGAGTAAAAAGATTTGGGTTTCTTTTCTGGCTCTGCCACTTACTACTTTTTATAACTCTAGGCAATTCACTTGAACCTTTTTTCCCCTCTCTGGTTTTAGGTGGACTGTCTATGCAAATTATTTCTTTAGAATAGAAAAACATTCATTTAAAAGATGTTCAAAGCTAAACAGCCATAGTAATAAAGAGAGAAGTGTTGGTGACACCATTGCTTATGCTTGAAATTTATTGATCCAACATGACTGTCTTTAATACAGTTAGCACTATGGGGTATAAAGGGGCAAAACTCTTGATTTTTTTCTCTTGAGAAATTTTATATTTTACTTGGTGAGATTGTGCACAATTCCATTTAATTCAATAGACATTTATTAAGTACCTACTAAGTGCCAGCCACTGGGGATACAAAAAGAGGTAAAAGACAGTTGTTGTCCTCAAGTAGTTTACAGTCTAATGGGAGAGAGAATATGCAAACAAATATATAAAAGCAAGCTATGTACAGGATATGTAGAAAATAATTAACAGAGGGAAGGTATGGTAATGAGGAGGTGTTAGGGAAGACTTCTTGTAAGAGGCAAGAAAATTGCAGTGGCAATAGTGGATGTTTCCATAGCCCTGGAAATATTTCAACCAAGGAAAAAAAATGTTATATATAGTTCCCCTCAACCACCTCTTAAGTTGCAGAGAAGGTGCTAACCTGCATTGGCAGATGGAACTTCCTCAGCTGAGACTTCTCTTATAATAATGAAATCTCAGGTTCAGTTCCTTTCACTATAACTCAAGAAATACAGCATTTACCATAAATATGCTACTGTATTTATTATGCTTCTGTTAGCAGACACTCATATTGTAGTAGTAATGACTGTCTTCTTGTCCTGATTTGTCCTTTGGGAAGAATGAGACATCTGGGGGCTAGCAGACATGACCTATTAAATATTGGCAGTCACCCACATGGTAATGAGTAAAACAGATATATCTTAAGCCATGGGTTGTGTAGGCCACAATGATAGCCATTCTCTAATTTTTCAGTTTAGACTCTATAGTCTTCCAAACATACAATGATGCCATGTCAAGGGAAAAGAAATGCTTTCTGCAAAATGTGCCTTTTAATAAACTAAGACTGTGGCTACACCCAACACTAAAATGAAAATGTGTTAGTGGAGGAATGACATTCTCAGCAGGGTACATACTTTACACTTTAATTCCACTAGTTCTGTACTGGTCACACCCTCTGTTCCCTCCTCCCAGCCCACCCCAAGCCTAGTTGAACAAAGTCCCCTCTGAAAAAAGTCCTGGCCTGCACGAGCTAATGAGCTACCATTTGGCAGCAATGAAGAGGACTTTTAGTAGCAGAGCCTCAAGACATTGCTTTACTTGTCCAGGTCCCATAACATGAAGTATTCTCAGTCATATATTTTGCTTTTAAGATTCACCTAATGATTAGGTGTGTAGGGTAAAAACTTGTAGGCCAGGGATCTGTATAGGGATTGCACCCATCATTTCATCACATAGGTAATGACCAGGTAAGGAAATCCCTCTAACAATTCAAATTTACACCTATATTGAAAGGCATGGTCTTAAAGAGTTGTCTAGAGTAATGGTGCCAAACTGAAATAGAAATGAGGAACACATAAGGGCTTATATTTTGAATTAGAAAAATCACATTAAAATATCTATTTTATTATGGTTGTATTTATTTTATTACATGCTTACCCATTACATTTTCATCTGGTTCCTGCTATACCAAATTGTTCCAGTATTCGGGTTGACAACTCTGGCCTAGATCACTGAGAGGTTAAGGGATTATCTAAAGCAGGGGTGGTATATCCTTCTATTAAGGGGATTTGTTCCATATAATTTTGATTCAGTCAAAGGGCTGCACTTGAGGACCTAGAGGTCCACATGTGGCCTCAAGGCTGCAGGTTCTTCACTCCCTGGCCTCGTCACACATCTAGTATGCAGCAAAGGTAGAACTTGAACCCAGGTCCCAGGACTTCAAGATTAGCTGTCCATACACTATGCCATACTACCTCTCAGCCAGATCCACTCCAATAACCAAGAAGGGTAGGGGAAGGGGAAAGGATCATAAAGATAGTGATTAGAGGGACCTGAAGAATGATTAAGCATAAAATAATAGACTGAAGAGCTGAAATAATCAGAATCAACTCATTGTGGACATTGAAGGCAGTGTCATGAAGAGAATGTATGAGAGATAAGATGTTTATGACTTAGAGTTGCCAAAGACACAATCTCCAGATAGTCATTGGAATGGTTATTTTTTGTTACCTCTAGGTAAATGGGTATTATCAAGAGGTGAGCTGGACTTCATGGATCGTTACTACTAACCTATCCAGGGGAGAAAGGAGCCAGTCCTAGAAATCCCTACAGTATAAAAGTCCAAGAACTCCAAGATAGGAGAATCTCTTCTCTGAGTTGGGTTTTCAAAGAACATCTTATCCTTCTCTTCCCACCTAAAAATCTATAATATCTCTGATATGTTTTCATTTGGCCTCTGCTTGATAACCTTTAGGGAAGATGAGATTTACTGTATCCTTCCAGTTTTAGATCACTCTCATTGTTTATAATTGTTTGCAACTTCCCTTTCCCTCACTTAAGTCAAGCTTAAAACTGCCTCTCTAAAATTTCCATCCATCACTTTTAGATCTGCCCTCTGGGACCAAATATCCTTCTTCTAGGTGACAGCCTTGTAAATACTCAAAGATAGCTATCAGGTCTTCCCTTGCCATCCAATGTCCTCCAGGATAAACATTTCTAGTTACTTTAATCTTTCTCAAAGCCCTTCACTGTACATATGTTTTCAGCCTATCTTCTCTTTTTCTCCTAAAATGTGGAGTCCAGAAATGAACATAATATTCCAAGATGCAGTCTGAGTAGAGTACATTCAGACTATAAATTCTCTTGCTCGGGACATGAGGAGAGGCAGTGTGATACAGTGGTTGTCTCTGACACATGCTGGTTGTGTTTGCCTTGGAAGTACCTTGACTTCTCTCTGATGCTGAAGAAGTCAAGTAACCTCTCTGGGTGCCCAGACAACTCTCATAAGACTGTGTTTCCAAATAGTTTCATTTCCTCATTGGGAAAGGGAATTTCCTTACCAGAGACTTCTCCACACCAATGGAGTCATTGGTCTAGATCAAAAGAACATGCCACACTTTTGATTCATTTCCATGCCACACTTTGATTCATTCTGAGCTTGTAGGCCATTAAAAAGAGATTGACCAAAAGAAAATAATGATGTGGAAATCAAGGGGATGCCTATCAATTGGGGAATGGCTAAAGAAGTTGTGGTATATGAATATAATGGAATACTATTGTGCTTTAATAAATGAGGACCAGATGGACTTCATATTTACCTGGAGAGACTTATACAAACTGATGCTGAGTGAGGAGAGCAGAACCAGGAGAACATCATATGCAATTACAGACACATTGTATCTGTAATGACTGACTTTGAAAGATTAGGCTCCTCTCAGCAATGCAAGGTTATAAGACAACTCCAAAGGACTCATGATGGAAAAGGCCATCCACATTCAGAGAAAGAATTACCAAGTCTGAATGCAGGTTGAAGCAAACTACTGGTTCTATCTCTGTTCCCCTTTGTTTTGCTTCTTTTCCCTTGTTATTCATTCCATTGGTTAGAATTCTTCATTAAAAACTTGACTAATGATTAATGTAAAGGTAATATAATGACATATAATATAATGATAATATAATGATATTATTATATATAATAATATTATATATTCAAAAGAAAATATGGATAATATAGAACCTATATCAGATTGCATGCCACTATGGGGGAGAGTGGGGAAAGGAGAGGGATAAAATTTAGAACTCAAAAACTTGTGGAACTGAATGTTGTAAACTGAAAATAAATAAATTAAAAAAGAAAAATATAAAAAGAATTTAAAATGATGAAGATGATCATGGAACTTATATATATATATATATGTGCATATATATATACATACACACACACACACACACACACACACACACACACACACACATATATATATATACGTAATAGGAGACATAAATCAAAGGAAATGGGAGATATTGAGCCTGGAGATGAGATATAGGAAGACATTTGAAGGGCTGTTATATGTGAAGGGATTAAGCTTATGTTGCTTGCCCCTGGGAGGGCAGAGCTAGGATCAGTGGGTAGAAGCTACAGATTTCTACTTTCCATAAAAGAAAACATTTTCACAATCAAAATTATTCAAAGATAAAATGGGGAATGAATTACCTAGGGAGGCAATGGTTTCCAATGCTAAATATAAGACAAGAAAAAGAAATTGGAGGGATACGAATAGGTTGTGAAGACACAAAACTATCACTCTTTGTAGACAATATTATAGTATACTTGAAGGGAGCAGCCAAATAGATGCCATTCAAAAAGGAGGAGGAGGAGGTTAAGTTCCAAAGACAAATTTCATTAGTGTAACAGCAACCTGGGCCAGGGGTAGGCAACTCTACCAATAAGAACATAGCTAGCTATCCCAACATGGCCTATAAAATATATAGTAGTTGGCTTAATTTGCTTTGTCTTCTTCTTACAGGAGAGTTATATAGAAGGAAACAAGGAAGGCTTGGGTAATATTAAGATTATCCCCAGGAAGCCAGATTAATAGATCCTTTTGGTTTTAATTTCACTCTGTCAAGGACAGATAATCTTAATTATATGTTTTAAGAAAATAAAAGGTAAAACACAGACATCTTTCTACAAGAGTTTAATATTTAAGATTGCAAAGGATTGTAACTTTGGCAAAAGTACATTTATTCCTTTTTAAACACACATGAATGGATATTACAAAAAGAAGCTGCTGTTTCACCTTTCATGATAGTACAACCTGCTTTTCCCATTCTGACTGTGAACTGCTTTGAATACCATTTCCCCTCTGAGGGCCAACTGGGGGAATTGTGTGAGCCAGGGCTTCCTAATTTCAAAGCCAGCTTGCATCACCAGTTGCATTTCATTCCTATTTTATATCACCATGATCAAAGTGATGAAATTTAATTCGTTTATCCATCACCTAGAAGACTAAGCTTTTGATCACTGATCACCGTCTTATTATATATTTCCTTTTATAATTTGATTTTGTCCCATAAATTCATTCATTCCTCCAAGAGGATTTGAGCCATTAGGACAATTTTTGTTGTAACTCCTTCAGCTGTGGAAGGAAAAGGGGTGATAGACGGAGATTGTCCTAAGGAAAATAATCAAGATGGTTAGGGGACTAAAAATGTGCAACAAGAGGCATCAGTTGAATGAGATGGGAAATATTTAGCCTGGAGATGAGCTATAGGAAAAGTATTTGAAGGGTCATCTTGTGAAGAGGAATTAGATGTACCGTGCTTGTCTCTAGAAGGCAGAGATAGGACCAGTGGGTAGAAACTTGCAAATCTCTACTTTTCATAAAAGAAAACATCTTGACAGTCAAACCTCTTCAGAAGTAGAATGGAGAATGAATTACTGTGGGGAACTGTGATTCCCAATACCTAGAGGCTTTAAGAAGATGCTGAATTATGTTGAAGGGATGATATTGTGAAAACTCCTGCTTGACATGTGGGTTGAATTAGTTGATCTCTCAGGTCTCTTCCAGCTCTGAATTTCTATTATGTGACACACATTTTAGGTTTTAGGTTTTCCAGTGGTTGTTGTTGTTTAGCTGTGCTGAAGTTTTATCAAAAACATATGTTGCCTGCAGGTCAAGCATGATGGATAATTAATTATATGAACAGGAATTAGCTTTATTCAAAAACTGCTAAAACTATATTTTGTACATCATAGCTCTTTTGTGTACCTGACAGCCCAGGTTAGACACTGATGGTTATTTTTAAGAAAGAAAGAGGGTGAAGTTACTTATTGGAATAGAGTCAGGGAAGTGTCAGGTTTAAAATAAATCAGAAAGGCACAGTGCCAAGAGAGTTGTACAACTCTAGTACCAGGAAGGCCCAGGCGTCTTGTTAAGAGACAGGTAACAATCAACTAGGACTCCAACATTTCAATTGATCTAATCAAGTATGTAAGGCCCAATCGAAAGTGATAATACAGAATCATTTGTCTAAAACTAGAAGGCCCTTAATATTCATCTTGCCCAACTTCCTTATTTATAAATAAAGAAATAAAGAGTCAAGAAAGACAAGTGACTTAAACAAGATGATAAATGTAGAAGTGAGATTTGAACCCTGGTTTTCTCTTGTGCCAGCAGCTAGATTTCAGGTACTTCTACAACTATATCATATTGAAGAAGATTTATATGTGCCTTAGATGGTATATAGTCCAACTTTCCACCAAAAGCAAGACTCTTACCTACAATTGTTTTGACAAAAAGTCATTCAGTTTCTTCTTGAATAGTTCAACAATGTTGAGCACATTTCCTAACAAAGCAATCTGTTCTGTTTTTGGAGTGGCTCTTGTCAGAAGAGTCTTCCTACACACGACTGAAATCTTCTTTTTTACTCCCACCCACTGGTCCTAGCTGTTTTTGGTTTTGTTTTTCCCTCTCTTGAGCATCAAGAGGAACAACAGGGTAAAAATAAATAGAATTTTGGTCTATTCTGTTTTCAAAATGAAGATAGTTATAATGTCTCTTCTTTATCTTCACTAGACTGATTACCACTACCTCCAATCGCTCCTCCTGACAAAATTTCCAGATCCTTCCTCATCTATTATAATTAGCCAGGCTTTCTGCTTCTACTGCCCTTCAGTATCCAAAGTGAGGTTACTTGATCCATATATATGATATTTCTTTCCTCTTCTTTCCATTTCTATATCATTGGTCTCCTTTTGGATTTTGCACCCCTATCATTAGAATCTCCTCTCCACTATAATGAGGAGAAAACGTATGAGAGACAGAGAGGCTTGATTTTTCCAATGATACCTGTGTAGCTACTACTGTCAAGGACAGGCTCTGACTGACTTTAGGGAATGACCTTTGGCTCAGAAAGGACCAGATGCTATGAAGGACAAGGGAAATAGATATAGTTGTATTGGAGACAAAACTCATAATAGACGATATTACAGAGAAGAGAGAATGCAGCACACATTCCCACTGTCCACATGGTTGATCACATACCAAGCTACATGGAAAAAACAATCACAGCCCCACGGCATCATGCTGCAGATCCCATTTTAGAGATAACTGTACTATACCATAAATATTTTACGCAGTTATGCCTTGCCTAAAAGCCATTCAGTATTACAACTTATTTCAAGATTTTTTGTTTCATCAATTTCTCCACCAATATAGAATCCAACTTCTCTGTGAATCCCTTTTACCTTAGCAAGAAAGTGATTAGATTCATAAATGATGATTTTATTTTTTCTAAAAATGGATACATTTTTACCTTCTGCTGAAATAGTTTTAGGATCCCAAATCACCTCCACACACAATGAGACAATGACTCCTTCAGGGCTTGTGGACACCTCAGTTTTCAGATGTAGAAAGGTCTGCTAAATTAATACCTCATCTATTAGTTCAGTTATCTACTACAGCTCATTGACTTTTTTTTTCATTTTTGCACATTAAGAATAACACATTCTTAAAACATTCATCATTGTATCCATGGGTACAATGCACATCATTCCTGTGTATGTTTGATAAATCCCTGTGAATATTATTAAATTATAGACTGAGATATTAGGCCCCTTAATTGCATAATGTAGGGCAGACCAGGGGAACAGAATCTGTTGTACATATTAATGGTTTTCCACTTGTATAGTACTGTAGTTGAACTATAAAAGTTAGAGAGGGGTGAAAATATAAACAGGATGAAGGTCAGAGGGGAAAAGTTTATGGTAATTCATATGGAAAGGAAAAACACACCACAAATACATGATGGGATAAAGCTGTCTTTGTGTAAGAATGGTAGAAAGCATTTACCCAGGATAGGGAGGTTGGTGGTCACAGTTGACCACAGCTAAAGTATGGGTCAGTAATGCTGTTTTGCATCTAAAATAAGGCTGTATTATACAAGGCTACATAAATAAGAATGCACAATCTAATCCCTTTACTAATGGGCACCTTGTACAATAGGGCACCTGCTTCCCCATCTGAAAGTGCTTCCCTCTGCCCTTGAATCATGTCTAAGACATCAGTATAGACAATGGAATCACCCAACAGTGTCCAGTCCTGAATCCAGTGCTAGCACAGAGGTCCCCTATAATCTCTTTCTGAGAATTTACTAGGTACTCTTAGTGTCTCTGACTTGAGAGTTTATGGAGGTTCTGCTGCTTCTGTCATCACTACCTAGTCCTACCAGTGGCATTGCATCCACATAGGCCCTGGGCCAGCCCTCACCTTCAAATCACAATCTCCTTCCAGCCTTCCAAGTTGTTGGGCTAGAAGAATGTCTCATATTGACTTTATGTTGCCTCTGGCACTCTAGAATTCAATTTGAAGTCTTATTTTAAAGTTGTTTGGAGGGGAATATTGGGAAAGCTTTGCTGAATATTTTCTCTACTCTGCTGTCTTGCCAGAATA
The DNA here is from genome assembly GCA_028627135.1 of Pseudochirops cupreus. Lineage (NCBI taxonomy): Eukaryota > Metazoa > Chordata > Mammalia > Diprotodontia > Pseudocheiridae > Pseudochirops > Pseudochirops cupreus. The sequence goes on along the minus strand of CM053583.1, from coordinate 119,565,749 downwards.
ACCTCTTTTATACATAGAACTTGTTTCCACTCCCTTTCTCAAAAATCTTCAGTGGCTGTCAAGTAAAGTTCAAACTAATCTGCCTGGCATTAAATGTCCTCTATAAGCTGATGTCACCCTTCCTTTCCATCCTTACGTTATACTATTCCTCTCCACATAGTTGATACAATGGGCATCCTTTACCCTGAAAGAAAGTTGATCATAGATGTTAACTATGCCTGGAATATTGTCTTCATTTATCAAATTCCTTTCAATTTTTATATCACAAAGCCCTGATCCCTTTGGTCAATAATTAACTTCTCTTTCAGACCTCACAAAGCACTCTTTAATATTCTTACTGTATAAAGTTACTATTGCATTACTATTACTGCTACATTACTATGAAATATTGTGAAATGTTAATATAGATTTCTGTATTTTTCTTTCTTAGTAGATTTCAACCTCCATGAGTGCAAGAAAAATATTTGACAACTAGCTCTCCAATTAAATAGATAGATAAAGGTATAAACAGCACACTTGTAGTTTAGTCTTCATTATTTTCATTTTCTCCATTACTTTCTTAATTCTGGGTGATTAATAAAGTAAGTTAAGTCCTGGCTTGCAGCTTTGCTGATTTCTGAGGTGTAAATGCTCACACTGAAATTTCACAATGGCTCTTGCAAAACAGTATGAACTGGCTGCAACAACACCTCCAACATCCCAGAAATTAGAGCCTCTATTATCAGAATGCTTTCTGATAGGTATTTGATATTGTTACAAATATAGATTATGTGATGCAAGTGTCAAGACATGAAGCTTTTTTTTTTAAGATTACCTTCTATGTCCCAATATTGGAAGCACACTGAAATTTGGGCACACAAATGGAATACTATTATGTAGTTAAGAATGATGAAAGGGATGGTTTTAGAGAAATCTAAGAGGATTTGTATGAGCTGATACACAGTGAAGTAAAAAGAATCAGGAAAGCAACTTGTACAAGAGTTTTATAGAAATGCCTTTGAAAGACTCTGATTAATACAATGACTAAACCCACAATTCCAAAGATCTCATACTGAAACATTCTGCCCACCTCCAGAGAGTTAGCTAATGGACTCAGAAAGAAGTTTGAGGTACACACACACACACACCCACCCACACACACACACACACACACACACACACACTGAACGAAGCAAAAACAATTCTTACATCAGCCATTCCCAATACATACATGTACACACATATGTGCAAACATACAACCACATTATATGTGATATGTGTGTACAGGTATATGCATGTCCTACATGGCTAATATGAGGCTTTGTTTTGCTTATACATGTAGATCTGCATTTTATTTTTCTTGCTTTCTCAATAAGGGAGAGTGGAAGAGGGAGGAAGAGAATTCAGAGTTGAAAAAGAAATTAATGTAAAAATACAAAGTGTTTTGAAAATAAAAATCTAACCCGGGCACATATGATCATGTATAGGAAATGTTGTTTGGAAACTTAGAACTCCAAAGTAGGATTGCATCGTGTGGAGATTCTTTGATTTGATTTGATTTGAAGTCAGGGCAGAGCTTAGAGTGAGCCCTGGTCTGATCATCTGAAAGGGCAAGTCACTTTCCTTCACTGTGCCTTTTGTTTTCCTCATTTATAAAAGGGGGATATAACATTTATGACAGCTATCTCACTATGTTGTCATGAGGAAAAAAACTTTACATATACAGGTTATGATTTTTACTGGAATATAACTGAAGGTATATATACTTTGAAGAAGAGAATATCAAGCAAGTGACAGATGTACTTGCTCAGTACTCCTACAAACCTCCAAATAAAACAAAATCCCGCTGAAGATTAACAATAGCCCACAAAAATAACCAATTATTTTATGTTCATCACACCACAAAGACTTCTTGACCTTTTTCCTTTACTGAATCATTTTTCATTTAACTAAATTGCTTTGTGGTTTGGGAGTCATGGAAGGCACAATCCTCACGTTTCAAAATACAGACAACCTTGTATCTTTTTGTCCATTGTAGTCATGGTATTTATTCTTCCATGATTCAGCACATAGCCCACACATTTAGATTTAAGCAGGTGACAATTTAGGTGGTAAATAGTTGTGGATCCAATGAGGTTAAGAAGACTGAGAGGAAGGGAGGAGGATTTGAATCCTACAATATCTATAAAATGTGGGAATCACTGAAGGAGGTCTGAGAAGCCAAAACTATTTTCATAAGAATCCTGAATCCAAAATGTCTGAGAACCACTAGTGTTGATGATGAGAAAGTTCTTCTTCCCCTAATGATTGATGCATTTTATCTTGTTGTTCATCCTTCCTTCTCCAAGAGGACCAGTGACATCATGAGGATGATTTTGACTTGTGAGTGAATAGAATTTAAGTGAGGCAGAGTTGAGCAAAGTCATCAGCCTCACTCTCTCTTCAGAATCATAAGAGTCTGGTGGCAAGACAAGGATCAAGAGCACTGGCAATGGCCCAGGATTCAGTGAGTAACCTTGGCCTTCTAAAATTAAGGTCTTTCCCAGCTCTCAGGTTTTCTGAGACAGTGTCCAAACCATGATTAAGGATTAGGTAAGAATTGAGACAATAGATGGCTTAGTTTACCATGACAAAAATATTAATCTAATTTTATTAATTAAAGGCCCTCAAAATTTCTGGCCAGAACAGAACATAGTTGCTATTTGCACTCACTCCAAGCTATCAAAACCCTAGCTTAAACCTTTGAATATTGTCTAAGAACATCTAGAGGAGACTCTAAAGGTTGAAAAAGGCAATGGTTATTTCCCTAACCCTCCCCCATGTCTGGAATGCTCCCCAGACTCACTTCCATTTCTTAACTCTTCTGACTTTCTTCAAAACAGCTTAAATCTCATTTCTTTTTTGGGGGGGTACAGGAAAACTTTCTTGGTGTCCTACTGCCTTTCCTTTCTCACTCCCCAATTCTACCAGTGCCTTTGCTCTGCAATTTCTTCTGTTTGTACTGAATATATCTTATAGGTATAGTTATTTTCAGCTAGGGGGGCAACTAGGTGGTTCTGTAGATAAAAGTGTCAGGGCTGGACTCAGGAAGATACTCGTGTTCCTGAGTGAAATCTGGCCTCAGATCACTATTAACTATGTGACCCTGGGCAAGTCACTTAACTCTGCCTCAATCACTTCATCTATCAAATGCGCTAAAGAAGGAAAGGGCAAATCATTCCATATCTTTGCCAAATAAACCCCAAAGGGGGTCATACAGAGTAGGACATGATCAAAGACCCATGACTGTCAAGAAAAAAGTTATTTCCATTGGAATGTAATCTTCTTAAACTAAAGAAAAGAGTAATCTGTATTTTTGTAATCATTAGTGATTGGAGCATTTTTTGTTTTCCATACGGCTGTTGTGGATAGCTAAAAGCTATTTACCATGCTCTAGAATCATTGTACCATCTCAAAATTGACTTGTTCTTCTATTCTCTATGGTTTTTCAGATGAGTGACTGACTTCTTCAATCTTCCCTCAGTCCCTTCTGCTCACCTCAGACTCCCTTCTGTGATTCATCTCTAGTTCTCTCTTCACATGGCCACAGACTCTTTTTTCAAGTCCAAGTTATTAATGTCTGATATTTGTGCTATGGAGCTACTCTTTCTCTAATTAACAGTCTATTCTTGCCTTCTCACTCTAATATTTCCCAATTCACTTGGCTAACTCAAACTCATATCCACATACAAAAGAAGTTAGAACATTTTGCATACTAAATTGTATCCAATGAATAGCCTCTCCATGTGGCTATCTTGGAACTGTGTGAAAACTGAAACTGTGCTTTCTAGCTTCACTTGGGAGCTAACGACATCCATATTTTCATCCATATTTCATCAGAACAAGTTGCATTGAGTCTAGACAAAAAAACACAAGACTAGCCAGTCATACACAAAACCTGGCACATAGTAGGTAGCTAATAAATGTTTATTGATTGATTGGCAAAGCCATTTAAATTAAATTTTGTGAAACAAGAATGGTGGGATTAAAAAACATTTAAAGAAGCAAAAACCTTATCTTCTAAAGATGTTTTTCAAGGTTTGTGTCTATTTTCATTCTAGTATTTCCATCTCTCCTGCAGCCATCAGGTTTCATGTTTCATTGCTATCATAGTGTGACTGCCTTTAGTAGTTCCTCAGTCATTCAACCAATCTTTAACCAAATACTAAAATTAAAAAACAAAACAAAACTCTCCCACATTTTAAAACATGCTGGGTCCTGGGCACTCTCTTTGTCATGTGGACTCCTTAGTAAAATTGAAGCTTCTATATTTCATTCATTTTTTCATACTGTTCCTACTACAAATTTAATATGATTATGCAACCAAAATTTTTTGGAAATAGACAGAAGGTACATATCATCCCGGGATACACAAGTGCCACTCTGCCTGGCTAAAAAGAGCTTTTATATATGACATGCATTTCCTTGAATTCACCTGGTAGAATTTCACTTTGCAGTCACATTAGTATTTTTGCACACAGAAACTTCACAAATATAAAACTCTCATGAAAATTATGGAAATTAAATACACATAAGCCAAAACATATTTATTCTATAAAATATCAACAGCATGAATAAAGGGACACCTCTCAATTAATTTTAAATTCATTAAAAAAATAATCTATGAAGTGTACCCTGATTTCTTCAGGCCCTACCTTTCTCTAAAGTAGACTATGAATCTCAATCTAGCACTTAATTATTAAGTTGATTGTTGTGCTAAATGTTTAACCATATTCCTAGAAAGACTTGTAATGCATGGAAAATAGAGTGATATGTTGATCTCCTGAAATGTTGAACTATCAGAATAATTTTTCTAGCAGAAAGGGCAGGTCCTTTCTGGAAGTTTTCTCAAAAGCTAATATTAAAAGTAGAGGAGTAGCCCAGGATGAGAAAGGATAGAGGAGTAGGAATTTGCATCTGTGAAAAGGAGGGCTTATTTTGAAAATAAAACAACAGCGATCACAGAGCTCTATCAATAAACTATTAACACAATACATCTTATTTTAATCATGAAGTCTAATTTTTATCATTTAAAAGATTTCTTTTGACTAGAGAAAGCCAGTAATATTTTATGATAGCAACATTTCTGATAGCAAATTGACAGCAAAAGATATGTCAATTAAGAGTTGAAAAATAGCTATAGTATGTGTTGTCTCTGAAGTCTTAGTGCTATTTGAAGCTTTACCAATTTCAAAACACATCAAGACTTTTGGGACACTTTGACTTTTATAGATCTAGATCTAGCTATCTACAGCCACACACACTCACACACACACATATACACACACATGTATCTATATCAATTCATCCATATACATGTATGTATATGTATGTATATGCATATATATTGATATATGTGTATATGTGTGTATGAGTATAAATTTAGAAACCTGAAGACAGAGGTTCAAATTCTGCCTCCAATATTTATAATATCTGTGACTGTGGGATGTTATTTAATCTTATAGAGTCTCATTTATCTCATTCATAAAATGAGGATAATAATTGCATCTACTTTACAATGTTGTTTTGAAGATCAGATGAGATAATAGTTTTGTTTACATGTCAGTTTTTGTTACTGTAGTAGTAGTAGTAGTAGTAGTAGTAGTAGTAGTAGTAGTAGTAGTAGTAGTAGTAGTAGTAGTATAGTAATAGCAGTAATAGTAGTAGTAGTAATAGTAGTGACATCACCATTTTGCCTGTGTGACACTGGGTCAATATCAGGCTCTCTGATCTTTAGTTTCTTTTTCTGTAAAATTAAGAGGTTGGCCTAGAAGATGCTAAAGTCTTTTCCAACCTGAAATCTATGATATTATGATAATGCTTGTATTTCAATAAAAATGATTCAAATATATTGACATTTTAATAATTTCTATTCATTTCGAACATTAGCAAAATTAGTTGAGTATAAAAAGTATAACATACTATTCTGGCATTTGGCATTCAGCATGGAAATCCATTTAAAATGTATTACACCCTTCTCTGACTTCTTAAACTGGATAATTGCACCTTTTCTTGATGGCTGGTTTTCATCACTGAGAAAATCAGTTCTTGAATTGGACTGTATCCAGTTCTGCAATACTTCTCTTGCTCCTCAAGATTTTCAAAGCTCAATAGAATCTAGAGCAGTGTCTAGGTGCTCAATAACTATTTGCTAATTGAGTCACACTAAGGTGTAAACAAATGATAACAGCTCCATCCCTTTTGTCTCCTAAGTCTATTTGCAGTTGAAAAGAATTTCTAAAGGTCAGGGTTTTAAATGAAAATAATTCCATCTAGACATCTTACAGGATACCAGGGCATAATGAGTTTACCACCTGGACTGCTACAGACCCCAAGAACAGCTTCTGACTACTGGAGAGCCTGTCTTCTACCTCAGAGACACTATTCAGTTTTAAGAGTCTGTCCTAGGGCTGAGCAGATCTGATTGATTAGTGAATGAATAATCAAATGTTATTTATTCAGTTGAGCCTAGTTCATGCTCTACTTCTCTCCCAGCCATCTGACAGATAACTGAGACCTACTCAGTTAAGGGGCACTGTGATTTGCCAGCAAGTTTCCATATCTGCTAAAATCCACCTAATTTACATATAATAGAGGCCAACTTAAGAGTTTGAAAAGGTATAATTGATCATCAAACTGTATGGGAATAGGGCCTCTTCTTAGAATAGAGGAAGAAATGAATTGGAGCTACTAAACAGAGATGTCATACTGAATAAAATAAGAATAAAGGCGAGTTTTGTTCCTGAGCTAAAAATAAAGAAAAAAAATTGCACGATTTATCCCTCCCTGTTTTGCTGTGGTTTATTTTATTTATGTGTTTTTGTTTGGGGCCACAGAGGAAGACCAGAAGTAATAATACCAAAAAAAGAAGGAAAAAAAATTAGTTACATAGTACTTTTGAACTAACTAGAGACTAAGTTGGTACTATTATTTTTATTTGCTCTTTTAGACAATTCAGAATCAGATCATTCCAAGGTATTTGTTCCATAACATTAAGTTATTTATGCAATTTTGAAGTTAGGCATAATTTTGAGTCTTTTTTGTTTTTCACTCTGGGTTGATGTTCGTAGAATAGAAGCTTTAATATACTCTTATTTAGGTAAACGTCCGGAATGTACAAATGAAATCCTGGGCAGAAGTGACAAATTGGTGATTTTATCAATTACATAGAATTACATACACCTTGGACATCTTTTGATATCTGCTTGTTCAGAATTGTAAGGAAGCAAATTTTCTTCTGGAGCAAAATGTTTAAAAACATAATATCACTAAATGACTTTAGCCTCTCTGTTCTTAAGCTATTCATCTGTAAGGTCAGGAAAATAATATTACAATTCTTACCTTACATGAAGTTGTGAGGAAAGTGCCTTATAAACTGTAATATAAAAAGCAAAATAAAATTCTTTCTAGTCATCATCATCATCTTTAATTTGGGCTCTGAGTATTAAGCATGACTTTTTACTTAAAAGGAGAATGTAATACCCTTGTGGACAATGACCATCATGTTTATAAATCCCTCTCTCTCTCTCTCTCTCTCTCTCTCTCTCTCACTCTCTCTCTTTCTCTCTCTCTCTCTCTCTCTCTCTCTATATGTGTGTGTGTGTGTGTGTTTATCGATATTTATGTAGATACATATATATCACTATCTTTAGATATATATATCCATATCTATGTATCTAGATATAGATATGCATGTCAAGTACTAAACACAGAGCATGGCAAAGAGGTGAGGCTCAATACATGATTATTGATTAGCTGATTAATTCAGTCTCTATATGGAGATGTTTCAATTGGTTGCTTCACTCATTTCTTTTCCTGTCATAAATAAAGACCTTGTATACCAAAGAGTGAAGAGAGGAAATTATGTGTTGTATAATATATGAATAAAAGTTTTATTTGTGATTCAAAGATTTCTATGAATTGAAACATAGTTTTATTAATGAATATTAAATGCTATATAATTATGAGTTTTTCATTAGTCAACAAAGAGTCAAATGTATGATTCATTTGAAGATGGAAGAGTGTTATCAATATGTATTCATTTAATTATATGCACATGTTGGCCACATGAATTAAGAAACTCATAGAAAAATTTTCATGGAAAAAAAGTTTATAGGTTGAAAATGAGCATTAAAATAACATAGCTCTCAAGATGACTATTTTCATCAGGCATGCCATTGTTGTGTTTTGTTTTTATATCAAATTTGCTTCCCAATACACTGGCATCTTAATTAAACTTTCCTCATAACAACAATCACCACCACAGTTACAACCACAATCATAAACACCACCACAAGAGAGAATCAAAATTAGCCCAGCAACAACTCATTACATCTGCAATATTCCATACCATAGTTCTCCATTCCCAAACAGAAAGGAGAGAAGCCTATATTTTTTATCATCTGAGACCAAACTTAGTCATTACAAAGAATTATACTTCTGTTGCCTCTTAGTATTGTGATGTCTAATGTTATTTGTTCTCCTGTTTCTATTTACTTCATATTGCATCTGTTTATACAGGTCTTCCCCTTGTTTCTCTTATTCATCGTTTCTTAAAGGGCAATAGAATTCCATTCCATTCACATACCACAAATTATTGAGTCACCTCCGTGTTCTTGTGTGTTCACTTTGTTTCCAGTTGCTTGTCATGACAGAAAGTACCGACATGAATGTTTAGATATATGTTGAATCTGTGTTTCTCTTTTTCACTTCCATAGAGTGTGATGTTCATTTTTACTATTTCTAATTTTTAAGCAAAAATACTATTTTAGTAAATCAAAAAGAAAATCAAGACTTTTATACTACCCTCATATAAATTTCTATGTAATTAAAAATAATGAAATAAGTGCATTTTTTTCAATTCTTCTCCAGGGTCAAGTACTGAGCTCTTATAATTAGCATAAAAATGCACCATCTTTTCTGAGTTGCAAAATTGTTGGCCTTTAGTTACAAAAACTACGACATCAATGGAAATACGTTTCACAGTCACGAAATGAATATGCTTTCTATCCCATGGAAGGACTGACCAGTGTGATGAAAGAATCACAATAATTCCATTCTCTCATGTTTTCAACATGTACCTAGAGTGTGAGAAAGTGATGTCTGTGATGAGAAAAGGATGATTAAGGAAGACTGAGTTACCACTATGGCCTCCAATATTGGACCAAATTTACAAAATCCATGAACAAATGTTAGATTGGATAACATTTCAATGAACTGAAAACACAAAAGTTCTTAGTTTCTACTTTGAATAAAATATTAATGAATGTCTTACATAAAATCTTAAATATATTGAAAAAAGATTTTCAGCCACATGTTTACAATTTATTCTTTGGGGTTTGCACGGAAGTGACAAAGTTTAGTATTCCAGAATGTGGTAAGGCTTGGAAAATATTAGGTTTTCCCTAAAAATAGGATCTTCAAAGAAAATAAATGCACCTTAAATGGACATAGAATCACCCTTTGAAAATCCAGCCATTTCCTCTCTAATGAGGACTCTCGGGAACTTGGTTAGTCATCCTTTTTTTTCATAAAAGAAAAAATATATTTCTTTTGAATTAGCTCTTTCAAATTTCAACAAAGCATTTTTTTTATGCAAAGCCAGTAATAAAATCCCTCTTTGAGCTAAAAACCACCATATAAAGACTATAAATAATTGATTCATAGCCAACTTAGACATTATTTATTATATTTTGTTTTAAAAAAAATAGTCCTGCTATTTCTGTGGCATGGAGTACTGGAGAGAAAATATCTTCTATTTATAAATTTATTTTTGAATGAGCAACAACTCTCAACTTAAAGTCTTAGAGTTGCTTAGAACACTGTGAGTTAAGTGACTTTCTAGTGTCACACAGTTGGTATATGTAAGATATAGGATTTGAAGCCAGATCATCCTAGTCTTTAAATCTCACAATATTGATTTCTTTAAGAATAGAATTGAGCATCATTTGGAAGAATCTGTGTATGACAGATTTCTTATCTACCACATGTCAAACTGCATACATATCTCCCAAAGGGACCAGTAGGAGCAACCCCCATTGCTCAGTTCTCACCAGACAATGCATATTCTTTCTTGCATTGATGCTCAGTGCCTTCCTCATTCCTCTCTCAATAAGAGTTTTTCCAGAGGTTCCACTCCACTCTGACCTCAGGATCCATTAATACCTTCTCCATAGTTGGGGATTGGACACATGGCCACTCATTCTGCTTGACTGAGAAGGGAGTGACTACCTTTCTG
>CM053583.1:119500963-119554994 GCA_028627135.1 Pseudochirops cupreus | reverse complement strand
GAGAGAGAGAGAGAGAGAGAGAGAGAGAGAGAGAGAGAGAGAGAGAGAATGACTTAGATAAACTGAAGAATGTCCAGAGGAAGGTTGGTGAAAGACTTTAAGCCCATGTCACACACAGATTGTTTGAATGAACTAGTCATGTTTTGCATGGTGAAAGGAAGGCTTGGGAGGACACAGTAGTCTCTAAGTATTTGAAGGACTTCCATTTGGAAGAAGATTAAGACCTGTTTTACATGGCCCCCAATATCCTAACTAGGGACATTGAGTTGAATTGGCAAAATACGCAAATTTAGATTTGATATTGGGAAAAAATCTTAGTAATTAATAGAGCTAGAGAAATAGGATATCCTAAGAGTTATGGGTTCCCCTGCTTAGAGTTATTCGAGTAGAGACTGAATGACCTATTACACTGAAGAATTTTTAAAAATTTATGACCTGAATTAAATGGCTACTGAGGCACCTTCTGACCAGTGGTGTGCTACTGAACGTTTAACAAGTAAATTTCTGGGGGTGGGGGTGGGAAATATATTTGTGACACATTTGTTAAGATTAATCTGCCTTATTAACATTTTCTTCATTACTTTCTCAAGTCTAGATAATCAATGAAACAATAAACCAAGACTTGATTGGTTGCATTTACTGATTTCTGAACTATAGATGCTCACGCTGAAAATTTAACAGTCAAATCTTACGATCACTTATAAGTGACAGGATCCAGGCCCAAGCTGAGACCTTTTATCTTTACTCTCAAAAGATTTGAGTCCCATTTCTCCATAGGCTCCAGGAAACACTGACCTTGAATTCTCTTTGAATTTTCCACTTAATCTGGCTTTTTCTTTCCCATATCTGTTACTCTCAAGCTAGCCTAGTCCTCCACTGTCTGTTGCCTCCAGATCACCTCCCTCTGTTTCCCACCTTTGATCTCATCAAAATTCCATTCTCTTAGTTTATGAAATCAGACCTCTAGTCACCTTAGTTCCATCAAGATCCTACTTATACTCCTCCTCAAGACCCTCTTTAAACCCTTCCTCTAGTCACCCCAGACTACTTGACCACCCCCTAGATCCCTCCTACAGTCTTTCTCTATATAAAATACATCTTGCCTCCATGAAGGTACTCAGATTCTATCTAGCTAAGAATCAGTCTGATGGGATATAGTCTCTGGGAACCCCCTTTAACTCCTTGAACCTTCCTACTGGATGTGGCATTCACCTGTGGCCATAAATCTTCCATTATCACCTAGACTGAATCGTTGTTACCCTTAACCTAGCCTAGCTCTCCATTGTCTGTAATGTCCAGGTAGTATTCAGCTACTTCTCATCCTTAATAAGGATTCTCTGGGTTCCTGGAGTCTGACCTCAGTCCCACAAGATCCTCTTGAGGCTCCTCCTCAAGACCCTTCCCAAACCCCTCCTCTAGACCTAGATCCTTTCAACAAATTTTCTGCATACAAGTTTCATCTCGTCTCCATGAAGGGGCTTAGATTCAATCTAGCTCAGACTGTCTGTGTCAAATTGTTCTGGTCTGCACAAATACTTAGGCTCCTTAAGGGTCTACCCATTATGGCTAATCTTTAATATTCTTTGCTTTTCTTTGGCTGAGAGAAGGCTTGAGTTGAATTCATTTTGACAGGAACTGATGTGTTAGTATTTTGGGGTCTTGAGCGCCTGTTAACCTCAACATTTAAAATCCCAATATAAGGTGACTTCAGCACACTCCTGCTTCCAATTCTGAAATTTTGTTAACTAGTTTGCTTTTTAAGTGACCAGGAGAAAGGTATTGCCAAACTAAATACTAGAGTAGTGATAAGGTGATTTCAAGAGATATGGTGAAAGGTATTGCCAGACCAAATACTACAGTAGTGATAAGGTGATTTCAAGAGATATGGTGGAGGTAGAATCTTTAGAATTTGGCTATTGCTGTTTATTCTTTGTTCTCAAAGAGGACCATGACATCAGGGAGGTGATGCTATGACATGCAAGTGAATTGGATTCAAGTGAGAGAGGGCTGGACAAAATCACCAGCCTCACTTTCTCCTCCAGAACCATCTGAGACCAGTGACCAGATATAGATCAGGAAAACTGGAGATGGCCCCAGTGGGGACCTTGGCCTTTTCAAGCCAAGGTCTTTAACAGGTCTCAGTTTGACTGAGGCAACATCCATTCAGTGGTTAAATTTTGATAAGAATTGAGGCAGAGAATGGCCTCTTTTCTTAGTCAAAATAAAAAAAAAATCTGGGAGGGGAAGACCCTCACAGTTTTTGGACAAAATAAAAATAATTGCCAATTACATTATTCTGAGCTAATCAGGGCTCAAACAATGACCAAGTAGCACTTAGCCTGGGACTTATTGTTGACCAATGAATGAGAGCCTGAGTGATTTGGTGTTAAGAATTTGGTTATTGTTTGGTTGGAGGTGGGGCAAGAAGTGTAAGTGATAGGACTATACATAAAGCTGACATTCCTGGATGACTGGCAACATTGTAATCATTCCAATAGAAATAAAGATTCTGAAAGGAACCTCCAATGGCTCTCAACCTGTTGGTCCTGACCCCTTTGGGGGTTGTACAACCCTTTCACAGGGGTCACCTAAGACTTTGGGAAAACACATATTTCCTATGGTCTTAGGAACAAGACACTGCTCCTCTATCTGTCTCCAGGCAGGTCAGTCCACATGCAGATACGCCCACATATGAGTATTAAAGGGTCACAGAATTAGGAAGGTTAAGAACCACTGCTCCAGGAATTGCTCTAACAAAATCTGGGATCTGCATTCCCACATAAGTGAGGAGTAGGGACAGATTCAAAGGGAAAGATTATGAGAACAGTTTGGGACATGCTGAATTTGAGATTCTAGTAGGACTGAGTAATAGATTTTTCTTAGGAGCAGTTGATGATAGAAGATCCTTGGACCAGAGGGACCCAAGTAAATGGAAATAGCTAGCATGAATGATATTGATAAGTACAGTTTCTGACACCAAAGAAGTTCTAACACCTGTGTTTGTCCTATTCCTGGCTGGTTTAGCCAAAACTCCTTGGGGGCTGCTTTCCTTAGATTTGTGCTTGTTGAGTCCTCTTTTGGTACAAAATTGTTCTGAAGCTACATACTCAGGATTACTCCAAATTGGTATATACTTCTGGATAAAGACTGAGTTAATAATAAAGACTGACTTAAATGCATGGCTTCATTCTCCAAATCCAGTACAAGACTATGACCCAAGGATTAAGGATGTTGATGAGACAGAAGCAAATGTCTTCTGCTACTTTCTTTCTTTCTCTTTCTTTCTTTCTTTCTTTCTTTCTTTCTTTCTTTCTTTCTTCCTTCCTTCTTTCCTTTTCTCTTTCCCTCCCCTCCCCTCCTTTCCCCTCTCCTCCCCTCTCCTCTCCTCTCCTCTCCTCTAATCTCCTCTCCTCTCCCTTCTCTCTTCTCTTTCCTTTTCTTTTCCTAAAATTGAATGTTCCCCCAGTCATTTTTAGGCTATTAACAATGACGTAGTGGATACATCCAGTCAAGAAGACTTTGGTTCCAATCCTGACTCAGACACTCACTAGTAGAATGATTCTTGGTTAATTACTTAATTTTTTTGAGTCTCAGTTTCCTTATCTGTATGGATATAGAGAGAGTAATAATCCTCTGTACATCACAAGATTGTTGTGAAGATCAAATGAGATCATATATTTAAAGTGTACTGCAAATGCTTAATGGGCTACACATAACATTTGTTTAGGTATCTTGAGGTTCACCTAAGATGAACTCCATAGGTGTAACTAAAATCAAAATTATGGAAATTTTTTCTTTCATTAAAAAAGAAGAGAAAATATCAATAAAGCAAGAGCCATATGATTGTAGCTGACAATCATGCAGCATATCAAGGTTGGCAAAGGGTGTTGTATGCATTATCTCCTAAGAGCCTCACCATTCTAGAAGATAGGCCCCGTTATTTTAGCTTAGTTATGCAGAAGAAGAAATTGCAACCCAGATTTGTGCAGTGTCCTGACAAATGTTGTAATGTTAATGTATGGCAGGACCTGGAGCCAATTTCAGATCTCATGTCTCAGAAGTGAGTGCTTTTTCTACCCTACCATAGTTAATCTACACCTGTGTCTTTAGGACCAAGCCCAGCATCTTTCAATCTATCAGACACTACAGTTCTCTTACCATTGCTGTGAGGGTTTATAATAATTTACACTTGCATAGGGCTTTAAGTTTGTTCCATACACTCCCATACTTTTTTTAAAATTTGCTTTTTACAGCAACCTTGTAGAAAACACTATTAAGTTCATTCTACAGGTAAGGAAACTGAAGTTCATGAAAGTTAAGTGACTTGCCCACATTTATATGACTAATCAGTGTCTCAGAAAGATTTGAACTGAGGTCTTTTTGACTCCAATTCAAGGACTCTATGCTTTAGACAATGATGTCTCTGCATGAATCTAAAAATTCCTTGGAAATCTCTTTTTATTTTTATTAGTGTAAAGGTGCCTGAGGTCTACTTATTTTATATTGGAATATTTATGAAAGTATTCAGCTTCATTTGTCTACAATAGTATAAAACTATATTTAGCTAACCCACATTGGTCCACTCTGAATTAGTCAGTATTTTTGGATAGAACCATTTTCCAGGGTTGTGGCCTTATTTCCTAGAATCAGATGCAAATTGGAACTCAGGGTGCTGGTAAGGTAGAAGCATGTGTCTCCTTGTGTCCTTTTAAGTGAATGTTCAGCCAATAGTTTGTGTGTTATTACTTTGCCCTATAGCTAGATTAGAAGTGGATATAGCTGTTTTTTTGAGATTTGGAAGCATACTAACAGTTCAAAATGCCCAACTGCTGCTCAAGAGAGAGGTAAGGCTAATAAAGTCACTTTCATGCTCTAATTTAAAAAAGAAAATGAGTCTCATTCTCTTCCTCCCACGAACTGGGAAGAATCAGAACAAGCAGAAATTCCTCAGAAATCAGCAGCCTCCCTCTGAGAAGTTACCTTTTTCAAAATGCTTAAAAGAAATTGAGTTTGTTCTGATAGTCAAATAACCCAAGAGTTGCTGAAAAATGTTTATATCATTGTTATGGCTGCCCTATTGAAGTTGATCATTTTCTGTGAGCTACTGAGGATAAGTTAGAACATCCTCAAGAAGTTGGTAATGTGATACCTATGTGATTTTTCTCAACTCTAACCAGAAGATGAATTTGATTAATACATATAAATAATTAGACAAGTTCAAAAATCAAATAACTTATTTTACTTAAATATGGGATTTTATAGCTGGAATTATATACTGACTTGTTTTAATCTCCAATTGCTGCAGCTGTCCATCCATCTATTCATTCAAACAGCCATCTGTGTATTCACTAATAAACATTACTATATCCAAGGCATAGTAAAAGGAAGTTGGTAGTGGAGTTTTGGTGCCTGGTCTAGAATCAGGAAGACCTGAGTTCTGACCCAGCCCCAGAAACTTACTAGCTGTGTGACACTGGAGAAGTCATCTAACTTGTTTGCCTCAGTTTACTCAACTGTAAGATGAGAATCATAAAAGCAACTACTTTGTGGGGAAATTTGTGAGAATCAAATGAGAATCCTATGAATAACTACTTCTAGTGGCAGGAGATTAGACAAGGTTTCACAGGACAGGTAGAATTTGAGTTTATCCTGGAAGGTTAGGCAACAAATAGAGATTGGGCTGGTGGGTTAAAGACATATGAAATGCAAGGAATAACCCAGAAGAAGCTTTTTGGGAAAACATTCTCCCATGTTTGAAAGAATGGCCAATGGTCTAGTCCAGCTGGCACATGGATTATAAAAAGAGGAATTAGTGTGGGATTAGATTGGTGTAGTCAGATATTGGAAGTTTGAGATGCCAGCCTACAGGGTGTGGCTATTATTTGGTAGACAATGGAAAGATGGTAGAGGGTTTTGAACAGTGAAGTAATGTAACATGGTATGAAAGGAAGATTAAAAAAAAGATTAGAAGCTAAGGGTAATAGATTAAAGGAAGGGGGCTTAAAAAGGGTGCTTAAAGCAGTGGGAATGATAGTGAGTGGATTGTATATGAAAGATTCCTGGAATATGATCTCTTTAATAAATCTATGTGCACATGGTTTATAAACATCCAGCCAGAGATTATGTTCATTATACCACTATTTTCTTAACCAATATACAATTTTTTTTCAGAGCCCCATTCAACCTTAACAAGCTACTTCTTCAAACTATTTTTATCTACATTAAGGAATATATGGGGCACTATTAAAACGAAAATGCCACTGTGGAAAATATAAGAGACTTTTCTCATCTATAACACATTTTGATGATTCATGATCTAAAGAAGAACACGGTATCAATGTTTATGTCCATGGCATCTTGCTCATGAATGTGGTCAAATACCTCCTTATTGTGAGGTTGTCAATTTTAATCCACAGCAAAATTTTAAAACCTATTTGAGAGTTACAAGGCTCATCTGTCTTCTTTATTACATATTGATTTCTGTAAATATCATCATACAATCTGAGCCAAGCCATGGAAGTAATTTTTGTACTGCTAATTATGCACAATTGGAGAGTTGACAAAACATCTATGTAATATTAATCATTTTCTCAGCCTTTTTTGAGTATCTACAATAAATGAAAAAAAGGATCCTGAATAGAAAAGATAGAGAATATAGGTCTGTGAGACAGACAATACAGTAATAGATATGGTGGGCATTTTACTTATGTGGGGTGGCATGGCATGATATGGTTGGGGAACCTGTGACCCCAAGGCCACACATGACCCTCTAGGTCCTCAAGTGCAGTCATTTGACTGAATTCAAACTTCACAGAACAAATTCGCTTAATAAATAGATTTGTTCTATAAAACTTGGACTCAGTCAAAAGGCCCCACCCAAGGACCAAAAGGTCATATGTGGCCTCAAAGTCTCAGGCTCCCCACCCTTGTAATAGAAATCCTTAGACTTTGGAGTAAGTTCTTTATTATCACTGATCCCCAGATTACTTATTTATATACTTAGGGTAGAGTCATAGGACCATCTATAGAAAGATGGAAGTGACTTTAGAGGTCATCCACTCTAATAATCGCATTTTAAGAAGAAGATGCTGAGATCCAGGGATAAAATGATCACCAAAAGTCAACACAAATGGGGACAGTGGCTGGGCGTGGTGGTATGTGCCCATTTTCCTGTTATTGGGAAGGGCGAGGCTAGTGGGTAAAGCTGGTTAGACGTTCACTACATTCAGGACCAATAGGATGAGCCTTTAGTCACCAGGCTGATTAAGAAATGGTGAGCTGAGATGTGAAGAAGGTAGCAGGCCAAAGCTCTTGTGCTCATCTACAGTGGGGATGGCTTATGAATGGCTGCTGCACTTCCATTCTGGGTGAGACAGGAAGAGAAGAGGAGAGAAGCGTGGAGGAGGGGAAAGGAGAGAAGGAAAGGAAGGAAAGAGAGAGGAGAGGAGGGAAAAGGAAGGAAGGGAAAGGGAGGGGAGGGGAAGGGAGGAGAATGAAGTCCATAATAAAGCAGCTATAAAATTTTCCCAATGGTACCTACAGAGCTCCTTTAGGTGTTACTTGTTTAGGTCATAAGTACCCCAAAGAGCTGATATTTAGCTCAAAAGCAGGTGGGGAGTTAGAAGTTTATACAAAAGAAAGACAAAGCTGGAAGAGGGCAGCATCTGAGGATAAATATAATTGTGTTTGTGTTGGAGACGAACTTCACAATTAGCTATTACAGTGAAGGGACAATACATATTATAAATTCTGTGAATTAACCCTTAAATTTGGTAACACTTTTTATCATTTAATGACCTCATAGATTCATTGCTAAAAGGGATCTCAATGAACTTCGGGTCCAGCCTCTTCCTATGACAGGTAGGGAAACTGATGTTAAATGACTTGTCAAGTTGACTCATGTGGTAAGTAGTACAGTGCTCTGCTCTCTCCATTACCCCATTTTGTTTCTGTGTTGACTAATTCTCCAACCCATTAATTGTAAAGTAGGGAAGTCCTCTGCAAATTTATTCCACACATGTGGATACACAGTAAGTCTTCTTTGTCAAGGGATGATCTGAATCAGTTTTCTATGCATTGCTCTGGATATCTGTCCATCATAGAATATCAGGAAACTATGTTGCTTTTTGAATGACTCTTACAAAATTATTTGAAAAAGTTGATAGGTTCCATAAACTACTAATGACGGGGACAGTGATTTGACTGTACAGATGATTATAGAGGTTTGGAGGCCACGTATGAGAGGAGAACGGAGAAAGCTTCTTTCTTGTCTCTGTTGTTAAGAAAATTGGACTTATGGTGTTTTGGTTTCCAATGTAATTAACTGGGAAAAAGAAGAGTAAAGGTGTAAAACCTTTTATTTTCCTACCATTTCTTTGAAGCTTACCACCATTTCTGCCCTCCATTAGATTTATTTTTTTGCCTGACTCCTGTTGCAAAGGGGAATTAATCTTTGAGGGAGAAAAAAAAATATTGCTTTTCAAAACTAGACTGAAATGTTCCACCCATGCTTTCCAAAACTAGAAGGACTTCAGTGTTTCCATAACTGTGGATGCCAAGGGCTAACCACGGGAAGCACCGGAATTCCAGCAGCAATGACAACATGCTTGTTCCAGGGTTTGAGAACCAGCAGTTGGAGACTTCAGTTTGTAGGATGCTTTGAAAACTCTTATTTCCCCAGAAAATCAAACAAGAACAGCTACCTCTCTTCCTTAGTGTAGTGAAACATTAAAATGCTACTCTACATATAAGTATGAAATCTTATGAATTAAAGAGCAACCAAAAAAAAACCCCAGGGTTTAGAAAATCATATGCCATTTTTTCTTTTCTTTCTCTTTTCCCTTGTCCATCATTTAAAATCAAAGTCAATTGCTATTTCTTAAAAAAAAAAAAAACAAACTTTCCCTGAGCTCTCAGGTCACAGTGAGGATCTTCTCCCTTAGAACTTAAGGATTCAGTTCAGAAAAGATGTGTTTATGTGCTAAGTGCTGAGGATAAAAAGATAAAAATGTAAAAGAAAAAAGAAATAATATCTACACTCAAAGACTTGATATTCTACTGGGAGATAGAGAGAAGTAGATGCAAAATATCAACAGATTTACATGCAAAGTAGTTTGTAGAGGAGGTACAAATAATGGAGGAACCAGGAAAGTTCCTTTCAAGAGGTAGAATTTAACCTTAGGTTCAAAGGGAGTTAAGGGTTGCATGTTGTGGAAAGGAGTAGAGATAGAATATCAGGCCTGGGGGACAGATGTGCAGAGTCTCAGAGGTGAGAGATGCAATGTGAGGCCCATGGAATAGCAAAGTGGGCCAGTTTAGCTCTACTGTGCTTCATATAGGTTATATCTGTGTGTATGTGTATGTGGGGGAATAATGAGAGTTACTTACAGTTCAAATGCTATTTTGTTTTGCAGCTCTCTAATGTCCTTACCATATCCAAGCATCTTATTACACTATGAAGCCAATGACATAATGGGCCACTTCTTAATTCAACTCTTTATCTTTGACAGCATTGGTCATGATAAGCTATAAATAGTAAACGCTTGATAAATATTTGTTGCTACTGAACAATAGACCCTGCTCCTTGGGCAAGGAAACAAATTTAAAGGACTTTAAAAGTTACCACAAAGTTTTAACACATACTTGTTTCTCTGAATATGAGTGACCAAAAATGGGGCAATGGGAGGGTGGAAAAGGAAAACATCTGTTGTTACTATAGCAATTTTCTCTCAAATCCATGAAACTCTCTCTCTCTATTTTTTTTAAGTATAGAAATAGCTAGCTCATCTCCATATGACTATTGCTTGAATGTGGAATGCTAGTAAGTTTTAGAATCTCTTCTCTTGCCATAGATATAAAATTGGGTAGGGCAGGCAAATATGGGTGGAAGGCTAATGATGCATAGTGGAAAAAAGTGAAAATTATAGCATTCAAGGGCGCAGTGGATAGAGTACTGAACCTGGAGTCAGGAAGCCCTTAGTTCAAATCCAGCCTCAGACACTAGCTGTATGACCCTGGGCAAGTCAGTATTTGGCTCATTTTCCTTTATGCATAAAATGAGGTGGAGAAGGAAGTGGCAAACCACTACAGTACCTTTCTTAAGAAAACCCCAACTGGTTCCATGAAGAGTTGGATGTGACTGAAAATCAACTGAACAACGACAACACTGGGTTTAAGTACTGAAATTCAAAACTTATTTCTGTAATTCTGAGAACAAGCCCCCCATCACTTAAAAAGCATTTGGTTGTCTGCTCTTGAGACAAAAGAGATTCCAAGTCAGTTTTGTTTTCTGTTTGATTTAAATTTTGCCCAATCACATTTTGTCTTCACATCTCCTTCCATTCAAAGACTGCCTCAAGACATGACTTTTTTTTTTCCCTAGACTAGGCCTTAAGACTTTGGAAAATTGATTGAGGGAGACTTAGTGGGAAAGATTTGATGCTGTAATGTACTGTGGCATTAAGTGCAATCCTCAAGATAATAGTTTCATTTAGAAGGTTCTTAGGCCTGTCACTTTAAACATATGCTCTTTGTGTTTGGACAAAAAGTTAGATAAAAAGGGCCAGCTAAGTAAATTGGAAAAGGAGAATGTGGGCATGTTTTAAAGTGATAGGAATAATTCTTTCATAGTCATCTTTTTTTTAATGAAAACATATAAAGGGATAAAAATGAACACTAAGGCATATTCATTCACTTTTTAATCCCTAAAATCTGAACACAAGAAAAATGGAAGTTTTTAGGAGTAAATTTCAATTTTGGCATCCTTAGGATATTGGTCAAAGATGGGAAAGGACCCAATATAAAATGAGAAGCAAACTTTTTTTAATCTTTCCTTTTCCTAGGTTATTCTATTTCATAAGTTTTTCATAGACTTAAAACTTTTGCTAAACTAAGGAAATAGAGATTGCAATACTTTTAAAAAGGAGTTATCTGGTAAGGTAACTAAAAATTTTGCCTTTCTAGATGTTGATTGTAGGTAGGCAAGCCTTTAATTGTATACTATGTGTTAGGTACAATGCTAGCAACTCTGTGAGGTTGGTGCTATTATTATCTCCTCCGTTTTATAGTTGAGGAAACTGAGGCAGGCAACATTTACATGGTTTTTCCATGGTCACACAGATAGTTGATACTCATTCCAAAGTGTTATTTGAACCTTGCAATTGAGATGTAGGTGACTGGCACAATAAGATATAATGGCAAGGAAAATAGGAGTTTTTGCTGTTAGGAGTGAGTTTTAGCTAATTAAGTGCCTTTGAGCCTGGCCTTTGATTGTATCAAGAGTCTTTGATTGGAAAGAGTATATATTATATTTGGCCTTAATAGTCCTGAGGGAATTTGAAGATCTCCCCTGCCCCTTAATAGACTGAATGTAATCACACTAGAGCTTATGGTGGGAGGAACTTGTGAAAAGGGTGGAACAGGAAGGAGCAGATAAGAGCACAAGCAGAGCTCAGAGCAGGCAGAACTGAGAGAGAGAGAATTTCTGTGATGTTGGCATTCTGTCTGTTGGTCTGTGTTACTTTCTCAGAAAGAAGTCCTGTCTGTTGTTCTGTATTGGTTTCTCAGACAGAAAGTTAATTGAAACGATAGTGCTGGCAATGTGTGTAAACAGTGTTGTAGCTCTGTTAACAGAATTTTGTTTTCCTAGAAACAGAAACTTTGAAGAGTTTGGAGTGGAGCATCCCTGCAAGCTGGGACAAGGAATAGGAGCCGAGAGTTGCCTACATGTGAATTCAGGCAAGAGTTGGGAGTGGTCAGTTAGTGGAGAAAGAAGTATGAGGTTTGGAAGCCAGCCTCTAGTCAAGGTGAAAGAGGACTTTACTTGGATACTCTGTATTGACTGAGGAGATTTTAACTTACTGTGACCTGGGGTAGATAGTGTTTGTATTTCCTGCTACTCTTAAAGATGACTATAAGATACATTGCATCGTGTGTTTTTTTAAGACCATGTGACCACCTTAGTAATAAATTATTATGTTATGTTGTTGTGAATGTTATGCTTTAGTTTCTTAAATGTTATGCTTTAGTGTATTGCTGAATGAATAGAGAGTTCATTATACTATGTGATTAGACACTTAAAGTTATTCACAACAGCAGTCCTCAGGAGAGGGCTCAACTAGGGGTCAGGAAAACCTATGGTTAAATCTAAGCTTGGATACTTACTACTGGATAGTATGTCTCTGGAAAAGTTACAGCTATTCTTGACCCAAGTGAAGCAGTGAAAAGTTCCTGATTTGGAATCATAAAACTGATTGATTGGAATCATAAAACCAATTGATAATTGGTTCTGAACAATTACTACCTATATGACTTTGGTCTGCTCTGGATTTCAGTTTCCTCATTTGTGAAATAAGAATTGAATTAGGTCAGTAGAGTCAACCTCAAGTGGAAACAAAGCGACTAATCCATATACAAGTACTCCTGTTTTCATTTTTGACTTATTTTTAAAATCTAATTTTATTTTTGTTTTATTCTATTTTGTTAAATATTTCCCAAATACATTTTAATGTAGTTCCCAGCAGTTGGGCCAAGCCTTGTATGTTCGATACTGCAGAACATGATGAGGTCCTTTATAAAGTTGCTAATAGATTCCAATCTACAGTCTTCTGATCCTCTGGTCTATGGAAGGGAGAACTGCCACATTCTTTGAATACTTTGATGAAGAATGCTGAGTTTATCTCAATCCATTTTCACATTCTTCTTGGGCACAAATTGTATTTTTCTTAAACATTTTGGAAATCTGAAAGTAAACTATTGGTCTCAGTGACCTAGCATGTGGACCTGGAAGGGAGCTAAACTAAATGGCCAGAAAGGGGTCAGACCTGTGACCCTTTGCTCATCAACATCCTGCTCTAAACAGCAGGGCTAGCATTTAACACAATAATTGGATAGAGAAAATGTTTGTAAGCTTTATTTGAACAGGTCCAAGCACAGCAGCACACAGTGAAACAGATAATAAATGTTTTCCTACGATGACAATAAAATAACATGATTTAGTTTCAAATTTTGTCAGTTTTGTGGCTCTTGAGACTCCTGTGTTATCCATCTGTATTATTCATATGATAATCACAAAATTATTTAATGTCTATGTTCGAATATCATTTTTGGCTAGGCAAAGCCCAGGACACATACATGTTAACTGAGCAGGAAAACAGCAAGAATAACAATAAATAAACCACACTCTTGGGAGGAAAAACAAGAGAAATGCTAGGAAAAGATGACTATAACAATGCATTTGAAACCATGCTTTTCCCCACTCTGTATTATATACCTTTTATAGCTATGAGCAGCTTGGGGAATGTATAAATATATCAACCATATAAATAAGAGTCAACTGAAGTAAAAGGCAGAAAGAACTGGTCTTGGGTAGGGAAAAGGTTCCATTCTCAGAGTCGATTTCAATCATTTTACAAGGAGATATGCTCAGTATTCACCCATACATTTTGCTTTTTTAATATATTATTTATTTGAAATAATTTTACAAATTACTTATTATGAATCATTTATTATCTACCATTTTTATGTTAGGGTAGCTAGGTGGCACAATGGATACAGTAACAGGTCTGAAATAAGGAAGACCTGATTTCAAATACTGCTTCAGACATTTAATACCTCTGTAACCTTGGGAAAGTTGCTTAACCTCATTTGCTTCAGTTTCCTCATCTGTAAAATGAACTAGAGAAGGAAATGGCAAACCACTCCAGTACCTTTGCCAAGAAAACCCCAAAGGGGTCGTGACAATTCAGACAAAACTGAAAAATGATTAAAGAACAATGAAAGAATTGGAACAATAATGACAATTGCCTCATGGGGATTTGGGCGGATCAAATGTGATAACATAAGTAAAGTATCTGTGAACATTAAAACACTATATTAAAAGCTGCTTTTATTTTTAGGTAGATTGGGAAGGTACATGGCATCACAGTGCACAGAGCACTAGACCTGGAGTTGGGAAGTCTCATCTTCTTGAGTTCAAATCTGGCCTCAGACACTTACAGGCTGGGTGACCCTGGGTCAGTCACTTAACTTTGTTTGCCTTAGTTTCTTCATCTGGAAAAGGAGCTGGAGAAGCAAATGTCAATTGCTTTAGCATCTTTGTCATAAAAGCCTCACATGCAGTCATGAAGACAACATTACATTGCTATAAAAAGATGATGTGGAATAATAGCTAAATTGTTGGCCTTAAAGTCAGGAAGGCCTGGGTTCCAATCCTTTCTCTGTCACTTGAGAGCTTTGGGGCCAGGGTCAAATCATTTACTTCCCTGACTCTCAGTTTCCTCATACATAAAATGAGAGTTAGAAGACTTACAGGACTTAACCTCAAATCATTAAAAAGGTGAAATGAAACAATGAATAAATAATGTGTGTGTCACTTGGTGTCACAGCTAGTTTTTCTTTTTCCTTTCTTATTTCTATGAATTATTCCCAAAACCGCTTGAAACCTCTACAGATTAAAAAAATTGAGATGAACAC
The DNA here is from genome assembly GCA_028627135.1 of Pseudochirops cupreus. Taxonomy (NCBI): domain Eukaryota; kingdom Metazoa; phylum Chordata; class Mammalia; order Diprotodontia; family Pseudocheiridae; genus Pseudochirops; species Pseudochirops cupreus. The sequence continues at coordinate 119,540,522 of CM053583.1, read as the reverse complement.
AAACATTAAGCTACATGTAGCACCCGTGTATTAGCTTCTATTTTTATCTCTCTCCAGAGAGAGATAGTGGACCTTAAAATTCCAATGAAAAGCTTTACAAAGGGGAAAATAAAGAAAGCACCGGCACTGAGATCCAAGTGGAAATCTCTGCAAATGTTAAATTAATTATTTAAATGTCAATCATTGTTGTCATTACTATTATTTTTGGATTGGGCCTATAATTTCCTTGGCATAGGGAATACTGGATGAGGAAACTCTGCTATTTCATAGTGGCACATTCATGGGGTCACTAAGGAATTAAATAACCTGTCCAGGACCATGCAACTAGAATGTCAGGGCTTCTCTGAATTTAGAATCCAGGCTTCTCTGAATTTAAGACCAAATTTTCTAAGCATCACCATCATTGTCACCATCATCATCCTGGCTATCTTTAACCAAATTATTAAATTATATAATTATAATAATTCAGTTCCATAATATAGGTAAATGTAGACGCTTGAATAGTCAGTCTCTCATTAATTAATCCAAAAAAGATTATTGAGAATCCATAATAGGCAAAGCTCTGGTTAGTTTACTACTGGAAATGAAAAGATAAAAAGATACACTCTGCCTCCAAAGAATTTAAACTCTGTCCCAATGAAGGGATGATAAAGCATATGCACAGGAAACTCTAATAGAAGGGAGAAGCTTTTTAGTCAATATATTAGAGAGATTCCTCATATACTCCTTAAAAATAACAACAGAAGTAATATGATGGGGAAGAAATGTGACGAACAAGTATTATAAACATACATATGTTAGAAAAAAAGTTAAAATTAGAGAAAAAACTAATATATCATTTAAAAAAAAGACAAAGGATCAATTGAATTAGATAAAGTGATGGATATAATACATGTAGAATGAGAAGTCAAGCAAGATAATCTGGAAAATATTCTTGGATGGTAAAAATTATCAACAAAATTGAAAAAAATATAGGCAAAGTCTTTTAAATCTATGTAAATAAAAAAATCGACAAAACAAACCAAAAACATTATCTCTAAAATTAAACTAAATGAAGTAAAATGGAAGAAAACACTAGCCAGGATTCTATCAGAGCATGATCTGACATCAAGATTCTATAAAGAATTAATACATAACCATAAGATCACTCAATTTTCCAATAGAACAATGGAGAAATGACATAAAAAGATGACTTTCCAAACAGTCACTTGAAGATGTAATCAGGTTGCTCTAATGATCAAACAAATTCACATCAAGATAAACTTAAGATATCGTCTTACGTACTCTAGTATATAATGATTCCCCTCCAAGAAAAAAAAAATCAGAAAAGTTTAGTGTGGCCATAGTTACAGGAAGATAATCACACTGATAAATTATTAATAAGATTGAAAAGTGGTATAAATGTTTTGGAAGGCAAACTGGCAGCATACTAATAATTAAACCAATTAAAATTTTTATTGAACCAATCAATTTATAGGATATCCCTATTTAAATATAAGTGTAAATTAAAAAGAATTTAAAATATCCATAGTTATTCAAAAACCTTATTTCAATTTGTGTAGCTATAGGGAAAATATCAGTCTAATGATTGAAGTAGTAGAATATTAAGAGAGTATTAATCTCAATATTTCTAATGATGAAAAGATTCTATCCTACCCAGGATTCTTTCTCATGTTCTACCTTGAATCCTGTAACACTATACACGAGCAGCTTCCCAAAAGAATGCTACTGTGAACAGCTTTTAAAGTTCTGATCACACAGTATAGTGAACACTCCATTTATTCCATTACAAATCAAGGCAAACATTCACAACAACTCACAATATAATATTCACAACATTATGTCTTATCACAGAAAAATCACAATATAGTGTGCACAACAGCTTAACATTTAAAATGGCCACGTAGTTTTCACCAAACTGGCCACAGTATTAAGAACAAAGAACAAAAAAATAACCATCTGGTTTCCCTAAGGAAGTTTACCTCCTCATTCAGTCATTCAGTCATCTCACAATACAATAATCAATTTTCCATTGATGGGGCAATCATAAAATAACTTAATCAGTCGCTTATCTCACAATCAGTCACTAAATACAATCATTAGAAAATTACACAAACCCTCCAGCCTTTGATGTCCAGCAAACTTCAATTTCATCATGCATCCAAGGGGAGGCCTTTTCTTCATCTTGACTTGCAGTGGCCTCTCAGATTCCCTGGATCCCCTTCCATGGTCCCAGTTCCTAACTGAATCCACCAGTCACCTGGATTCAGAGGCAGACAGCTCCCAGATTCTTGTCTAGTCCTCCAGGCAGCCCTAGCTACACACTGAAATTCACATGGTCCAGTACATCTCTAAACCTTCACAATTTCTGTTGCCAGGAACTCAAGGATCATCCAACACACAAACAAACAAAGTCTTATCCTGGTCATGCTTCTTCAGTCTTCCAGCAGTTTGGCTGGCCCTAGGACCCAGAAGGAATTTCAGCCTTCCAGGAGGAAGCAATTTCAGCCTTCACCAGATTCTAGTCTCATAGAAAACTCCAACTCAGTTCTCAGTCCAGCAGCCCAGCTCCCAAATACTGGGACAATTCTGCTCCCTTCACCAGGAGCCACGAGGAGGAAAATTCTTGATTCTGTTTCTCCATCTCTCAAACTCTTCTTATACACACACACACATACACACACACACACACACACACACACACACACACACACACACACACACATTGACTTCCTATCTCTGCCAACCCCCTCCTGCCACATCAGCAACAAGAGACAGAGTTCATGCCCTCTGTCTCTTTCACACAGGAGATAGAGTTTGCACAGGAGACAGAGTTCACATCCTCTCCCTCTTTCACAGAAGTACTTAGCCCTTAGTAACTAAGGACCAAGTACCTTACAAATCCACCACAAGGGTGTATAATCACTATGTAGAGGATAAGGTTTGAAAGGAACTCCCTAGATCTCTTGTCATTGGGTGTATACATATACCAGTGGAGTACAGGGACTATCCACACCTCACTTTGGCTATATGATTACTCTTCTCCTTTTTTCCAGTAATATTTTGATGATGTACTTATTCCCCTGTACATTTCTTATTGCTAATATATTAGAACCTACTTATACCTACCTCTGTATTTCTACATTAACCTTTGGTTATGTTGTAATGGCAAACAAAATAGAATTTTTTTTTTTGCTGTTTTTTTGCATTGAATTTCAGCCAATCAAGTGCCTCTTGAGGAGAGGGCCTTTGATTGCATTGAATCTTTGATTGGAAACAGTATACATTGTATTACTCTTTATAGGTCTATGGGAATTTGAAGAGCTCCACTGCCTCTTAATAGGTCAAATATAATCACATGGGAGCCCACAGTGGTAGGAGCTTACAAAGAGAGTAGAACAGGAAGGAGCAGATAAGAGCACAAGCAGAGCTGGGAGCAGGCAGAACTGAGAGAATGTTTTTGATGTTGATACTTTGTCTGTTGATCTGTGTTACTTTCTCTGACAGAAGTCCTGACTGTTGTTCTGTGTGGCTTTATATATGTGAAAATTAATTCTTTGGAGATGTTTTTTCTGATGCACAGCCATGAAGCTTCATAGGAAGAATTACTTCTTCAACTGCTTTGTAACTTAATGCATGGATATTTCCTTGTACAATGCGGATTATAACCCATTTGTGTCTGCCCTTACTTTATGGTTCTTGTTCCTGTGATTTCTAAAAAATTCAATTAATGGAAAAAACCCAAATATTTCTGTAGCATAGTATAATTAAAAAAGATTATTTCATACAAAACTGCAAATTTATTATGTGCAACTTGACATTCCTCTAAAATGTGTAATAAAGTTATCCTGTAAATTTCTTTTTTTCCTCTCTCTCCCCTTGTCCTAGAGATGGTTACCATTAAACATATAGACACAGACATAAAGACACACACAAGCACAGACACACACACATATAATGCACACATGCATATATATACATATGCATATGTAAAATTATTCTATACATGCCTCAATTTATCATTTCTTTCTCTGGATGAAAGTAGTGCTTTTCTTCATATGTCCTTTGTAGTTACTTTGGGTTGTAAACTTTCCACAGGGTATCTACTGAGCGTGCTGAGGACCTTCCTATAGTTTATAGGTTCTCAAAGTGTGGTCTATGAACCTTTTCAGAGAGTTCACAAGGTCAAAACTATTTTTATAATAATATAAATATGTTTTAATTTCCAATATAGTAAATATCAATAGATAGATATAAAAACAAAGCTCTTTGGAGGAGATCCTCAATAATTTTAAAGGGGTCCCAAGAATAAAAAGTTTGAGAACTATGGTTTTAGATCAAGAAGTTCTTAATTTTTGTGTTGTGTGTGTGTGTGTGTGTGTGTGTGTGTGTGTATGTGTGAACCCCTTCTTTAGTCTGATGAATCCTATGGATCATTTCTCAGAATATTTTTAAATAACTAAAATAAATTATATAGACTTACAAATTAAATCAATTATATGTTTTTAATTAGTCAAGCCCATATGAAAAATCCCTGATCTAGATATTACAACATGACATGTATACAAAGGGAACATTTAGGTTGTATATCAATTATTCTTCACGGACACTCTGTAGCCACCCAGTCTGTGGTAGGAGTGACATCTATTCCAAGTTGGCTAGTTTTTTTTTCTTTTTCTAAAAGACAACTGAAGAGTTTTAGATATTTAATTTGTATAGAAGATTAAGATTTAAACCATCGATGTATTTTGCAGATGATCTAAAGTAGTCATATCAAACTCAAGTAGAAATGGGGGCCACCAAACTATTATAAGGATGCCTGTGGGCTATGTATTGACTTAACTTTCAATTTGATTTATGTTTTATTTTATTTTGTTAAATAGTTATTAATTACATTTTTATCTGGTTTGAGTTGCATTCAGGTGTGTTTGACACTTCTGGACCAATACGTCTGGAGGCTCTTACCATTTATTGGGCATTCTATAAGTTAGGATCCAAAATAGTGGGAAAAACCCTCTGGTGACAATGTGTCTTCCTGTTTAGGTCATGATTGATGGGATGATCAGAGGTTCAGTGAATGCTGTTATAATTGCTGTTACATCTTTAGAGAAATCTTATATGGTTTTGACACATGCTTGGGAAGTACCTCGTTGAAAAACAGCCTTTAGGATGGCATTTGATCAAGTACTTTTTATATATAGCCAAGAAACAATAAAGTATTCTTTATCTTTTTAGAAAATGAGGACAGGTATACACATGCTGCCTACCTCCTAGAGTTTTGAAGAATGAGCTTTGTAAATGGTAAAGTGTCATATAAATGTGAACTATAATATATACTCTCTTAAAGAAATCTTTACCCATAAAAGCAAAATGATATAGGACAGCTGTAGTGATTTATTTTTTGTAGATCCAATATCTGCTTGTTGTAAAAGGCTACCTGAGGGTTCATCACACAGTCTTTATCTGGAGCCCAATTCTGCTCCAAGGACTCTGGTGATATATTGTATTGGCTGGTCTTGTTGTCGTTCATATTTATGATGACTAGAGTAACTTTTTCTCATCTTTGAGGATTTATAAACCCACTTAGACTGTAAATGTGTATGGGTTCCAAATATAAACTTAAAATTTTATGACAGCATCATCTATTCCTTTTAGCACCAAGCCGTGTAAGAGGACACAGTGGATGCTGCATGTGTGCATACATATATGCAATGTACAACTGAGTAATCATATAAAGATTAAAGGCAGCACTATCATAAAGCGTGGTGCCAATAGGTCACTGATGACCCAAGTATGTCCAATGCATTTTCCACCAACACCTACTCAGTGTCATTTTTTTGAGGTTGTGAGTATGAATCTTATGATGATATCTAATGATAACAACAAAAACTCACATTTAGGTGGTTTCTTGAAAGTACCTTCTTCATAATAACCCTTCAGGGGAAATGTTATTAGACCTTTGTATATTCTTTACAATTCAAAGAAATTTTTGCCTCTATGTCTTCTACCCAATAAATCTCAGAACTAATAATGATTCTGGGTCTTTCCAAGAATGTAGGGGTACCCTGGTTATTGTATGACTTTCTCTCACTTATACAAACCTTTTACTTGAATTAAACTAGACTGATTACTGTTGCCTTAAATACCCCAAGTCTGGAATTCTTTCTTCTCATCTTCACCTCCTGGCTTGTCTGGCTTCCTTTAAATCACAACTGTAATCTCACCTTTTATAGAAGACTTTCCTGATTAATCACCTTTGATGATAATGGCTTCCTCTATTGATCATTTCCTACTTACCATGTGTAGTACCATTTTGCAAATAGTCGTTTACATGTTGGCTCCCTCATTAGATTGTAAACTCCTTGAGAGCAGGGATTGACTTTTGCTTTTCTTTATAGCCCCAGCCCTTAGCACAGCGCCTGATACATAGTGAGCCCTTAATAAATGATCTTTCACTTCAACATTTTTATATCTTTGCTCATGTTGTGCCTTCTGTTTCTCTTCTCCTGTTACCCTAAATCCTATTCATCTTTCAAGGTCATGCTCAAGTGAGCCTTGTATCATGAAGTATCCCTGACCACTTCAATTGGAAATTAACTCCTTTTCCATTGAGTCCTCAAGCACTTACTGTTTATAACACTCATATGACACTTGTCATACACTCACTTAGATTTTTTAGTTATCTCTGTAAATGTTTTATCATCCCTATGAGGCAATAAATTTCTTTGGGGCAGGGCTAGTACTTTAAATACCTTCATATTCCCACAAAATCTGGCATGGTGCCTGCTTCATAGAAGATGTTTGATAAATGCTGAATGGCTAAAGTGATAAATGGAAGCAGTTGATGTTGGAGGCTCTGGGAAGATAGTCATTCAAATATATTGTTAGAGATGCTGTGAATCATTTGAATAATTCTGGGAAACAATTTGGAATTATTAGAGAAAGTCATATAACTTGATACTCTTTGACCAAAAATTACACGATTGAGCATTTATTCCTAGGATATGAGACAGAAAAGAAGTTCCTATATGCAAAACAACATTCATAGCAGCACTCCTTATAACAGCAAAAGACAAAACAACTTTAAAACAAAAGTAGGTACCTCCTGATGCATGAATGGGAGAACAAAGTACAGTATGTCAATGTAATGAAGCAATGTTTCTACCTGAAGTTCTCTTACATGAAGAAATTTAGAATGAAGAACAGAAACAAGAGAGAACAATATACATAATGAGTATAAGTATTAAAATGATAATAACATTAAAATAAACTTAAACAGAAATAAATTATAATAAATTGGTTACAGATAAATTATAATGAAAAATACTAACTTCTCAGAAGACAAGTAGAGGACTATGGACATGGAATGCAATAAATCCTGCCAGACCCAGTGGCTTAGAACATTTGATTTTACTTTCTTACAAGGGAAAGTCCAATACAACAATTTTTTGGAGGGAAAGGCATGACAGGTCAAGAGAAAATGATTGTGGTGCCCAGAACTACATCTTTTCCAGAAGAAGAATGTAAATAAAGCTCCCACCCCTCACACCCAGAAAAACCACACTGAACTAATGAATATTTATATCAGCTGGAAGAGAGCCTGTTCAAAAAACATTTTAGGAAACCACTCTAAGACTCCACTCAAAGTCTAGGGTAGTCCATTTGCCATCCAACTCTCATGTCTGGCTCCAAGAAGCTGTAATATGCACAGCAGCCACACCCCAGTAAAACCATCTTGGCAGATAGGCTAACCCAGGTTGAGTTTAACTGACAGGCATCAAAACCATTGTTGGTGGTTAGGATGTTTATCCTAAGCATATGAAGACTTCCCCCCTCCTGGGCAGATGGGAATAATTTGTTCCAAGGGCCATAAAGATGGCTAAAGTATGTATTGTGGAGCTCTTAGAGCTTGGTCAGACATTGAAGACACCAAGGTCATCCAATGCATCCAAGAACATCACCAATCATATCGATTTTTGTCTTGCCACTGGACTTTGATGACTCTGGGAGAGAGTGAGGCTGAAGACATTTAAGTGAGGCTGCCTTACTTAAATGTAATTCAAGCCCAAGTCAAGATGAAGGACTAACAACAACAGTATAGCTCTCACAGCAAGGACCCTCAGTTTTAAGGTTGTCCCAGGGAGTTTACATCTATGTTATTCCAAGGGATCCCAGTCTTGGTCTGGATTCCTCAGAATTTCTCTGGAGATAATCAGAACCCTATAGAATATTTTTTTCATCATTAGAGTTTTTTGAGACTCCAGAGTTTAAATTGAAAAAAAAAATCCCTCTACTAGTTGTAATTTGTTAAATTCTACACTGTAATAGTGGAACAATTAACCCAAGGAAAGCCCAGAGGAAGCTTAGTTCACATATTTAAAGGTCCTAGATCTTCCTTATTGGTGCCATATAAATATATTAGCTCTCTACATGCAAGATTTTCAGATATATTGAAAAAAATCACCTTAATAGTTTTTCTGAGCTCATAATAACTTAATGTCCATTGATAAAGACCAGGAGTAGCTGATAAGTGATGTATCTGTGATTTCATTGACATAGGGAACTCTTAGGTGAAGATGTGACCTCCACCTGTATTTCTACACCTTGCTGCATCTTATCCATGAGATAATGAATAATAAATATTTACTCACAGCTCTTACTTTTGGGGAAAACTTTGGACCATATATAAACATTTTTCACCTCAAAAATATTCCATAAATGAGCTTAATTGCTGGGTATAGAATAGCAGCACTGGTTAGAGTTTATGGTCTAAGTCAGTGGTTCTCAACCTTCCTAATGCAGCAACCCTTTAATAGTTGTATGTGGGCATGTCTGCATGTGGGCAGACCCACCTAGAGATGGATAGAGGAGGTTCCTATGACCATCGGAAATATGTGTTCTCCAATGGTCTTAGGTTACCCCTGTGACAGGGTTGTTCTGCCCCAAAGGGAGTGCAACCCACAGGTTGAGAACCTCTGGTCTAAATATTATACATTCAATATCTATGGAATGAAATTCAGATTCCTTTGGTGCTCAAAGCCCTTCAACTATCTACAACTGACTTTCCTTTCCAGTTTTATCTCATACTTTTTTTTCTCCATGCATTTTAGGCTCCAGACAGCTCCTTGTCCTTGGAACAGATACAGGCCTCATGCCTTTCTTTATACTGTTTCCTATTCCTGGAATGTCCTCTCTTGTTTGTCCTAGCTCTTGTTTGCCTGTTGAAATTTTACCCATCCATTAAATGCCCAGCTCAAGTAGTTTCTTTTTAAACGATCTCCCTCATCATTAAAGAATCCTCTCTCTTTCCCACTCATGATCTCACATTGTACTATTTTGGAGGAGGAGGAAGAGAAGGAGAAGTTGTGGGGAAGACCTAAACCTGCGATTTCATTAGAGTGGGGAAATTCCCATGTGGAAACTGCCTCCACCAGTTCAAATCAGTTATTCTTCAGTAACAGATAGGATGAAAGATTTCCCTTTAGGGCACTTTAGGGTTAAGCAATTTCATTAGACTGGGGAAATTCCCATGTGGAAACTGCCTCCATCAGTTCAAATCAGTTCTTCTTCAGTAACAGATAGCAGGAAAGATTGCCCTTTAGGGCACTTTGGGGTTAAGTGATTTTTCGTTGATCACCCAGGTGATATACTTCAGAGGCAGGATTTGGACCCAGTTTTTCCTGATTCTGACCATGTAACTCCCAAACTATACTACACCTTGCTTAGAATCTCTAAAATGTATACTTTTTGAAATATTATGTATTAGAGTTAACTGTATTAGTGTCCTCATCTCACTACATTTTTAATTGCTTGAGGAGAGGGACCTATATCTAATTAAATGTACCTTTCTCAAATATAAGTACAATATTCTGCACACCATAAGTACTGAACAATTTTTTTTTGTAAGAATGAATGAATGAGTGGGTAAAAAATGAGTGGATGGAGAGTTGTGGATTCTTGTGGGCTTCATTTCTGATTAATGCAATTTGTAATAGTTCAATTAGCTTGTCTAAAATGTATTTACACAATGTAAATATGCTAAAAATAGCATGCTTCAAATGGATATTCTGTATGTGTGTGTGTATGCCTCTGATTCTGTATTTGGTCCTTTTATACTTAAGATTTATCAATCTGCCATAATAGGTGAGCACTTTCTTTTCGCAATGATTTTTAGAGTAGATTTTTTTCTTTCTTTTTTCTTAATTTCCCCATTAAAATATCTTTATTTTTTGGTCAAAGATAATCATATGTTTTCCTGTTTTTGAATTGGTTAGATGTTCTCTAATGATACTTTCTAGCCTCTTAAAAAAAAAATACTTACCCCTGTCTTCCTTTGACCTTAATCTTAATAACACAGCAGGTCTAGGAAAGAACAATTTAAGAAGCATTTATTAAACACCTGTCACAGACTTAGTAGATCCTTGGGGCATAAAGAAAACAAATGAAAATGTTCTTTGACCTCAGTGAGTTTACTTTCTAATGGGAGAGAAGCAAAACTGGACAGATAACTAAATATAAAGTAAATTTGGGATGGGGAAGAATTAACTGCTGGAAGGATTGGGAAAGGTCTTGTATTCAAGTTTCATTTAAGTGATAGAGATATGAAAAGGTGTGAAGGTGGAAGATGAGAAGGAATATTTTAGATACATTAAAGAGGTCTATTTAACTGGAATGGAGCGTATGAAAAAACAGTGATGTGTAATAAGTCTGAACAGACACGTTGAAGATCCATTTTTAACTATCCTTCCTATCACTTCAAAAGTCCTTTAGCTTACCCCTTGACTATTACAGAAGCAAACCATATGGGTAACATTAAAGTATAATATGGCACTCCCTTATTTTATTGTAGATAACCCCTTTAGTGTTCTCTAGCTCCTTTGTTATTTGTTACACAGTGACTGGAAATTGTTGAGAAAATATATATGCATATATAGTTTGTACATGCAAATAAGTATATTATGGGTATGTAATTATCTATCATCTGTGTTTTTAAGTTTGAACTGAATAACAGATTAAAAATCTTTTACATGAGAAAAAGGTCAAGTTGTATTCAGAAAGATCCACCAGCAGGTGATCTACATGGTAATGATATGTGTGTATACATGTATGTAAACACACATATATGCAGATTTATGTAATGATATTTATATCAAAATATGAAATATATGTAAATGTATAGATGGAATAATTCAAATATATAAACTATTTATGGATATAGTGATCAATATATAATAACATATCTTTATAAATATGTCTAGATACATATCCCATCGCCGTTTGGACCACCTGATGGTGGGGTCCTCTGAACATAGCTTGGTATTATTTTTAGATAAGAGATCTTCAGTCTGTTATTCAGATCATACTTAAAGACTTTCAAACTGGGTAGTATCTGCCAAAGCCTGTGCTATATTAGTAGAGCGTTCAAGAAAGCTGGGTAAATTCCATATCATCATGAGGCATCAAAGTAGGAATTTAGTAGAAGAAAGATAAAACCTTTAGATATAATTGGTAGCTAAGATAATCATCCAAAGGAAAATTTTTAGGACTATACCATGGACAGAAATGTGAGACTGTTTGTATGCCTCAGACAACGAAGTCTGGAAAGAAAATGGAGGTCTAAATATTATCACTTCAATAATCCAAATTTAAATTTATGGGCTTCTGATTTTATGAATTTAAAGAAAAAAAACAAATATTTTTCTTGATTTACTCTGCATAAATATCTCAGTTGCCTAGTACATATATATTTAGTGCAACCATAACATTTTTGACATGTTTCAATATATTGTTGTTAGAATTAGAATTCATAAATGAAACATTTTCATTTTGCTTGCCATCATAAAGTTCAAATAAGAATATTTGCTGAAATTTAGTTCATGGCTTTCTCAAACCTTATATCCATGAAACTCAAGCTTTGGTAGGTCCTATTAAGCTGGAAGGGCTTCCGAAATGGAGCTGCCAATGAACTGTGTGTCTGCCATCCAAGGGCTTATCTCAGTTAAAATCATTACTAGAATACTGACAACTGGTGTGTGTGTGTGTGTGTGTGTGTGTGTGTGTGTGTGTGTGTGTGTGTGTGTGTGTGTGTGAATGTCATGGTTACAGCAAACTCTTTGACTACTGTTATTGCCATACGCTTCTTTCCCCTTTTAATGGAATGTAATCACATTACATTTTATTTTATTTTTTGAATTTTTAAACTTTTTGCTTTTTGGAGGGGGGAGGGAGGTAGGGCAATTAGGGTTAAGTGATTTGCCCAAAGTCACATGGCTAGTTTTGTGTTAAGTGTCTGAGGCCAGATTTGAATTCAGGTCCTTCTGACTCCAGGGCCAGTGATCTATTCACTGTGCCACCTAGCCAACCACACATTACATTTTAAAGTATTATATGAGAAAGTTTAGAATTAGATTAACAAGCATTTAAGTAACTGTTGGGAGAGAATGTCAATCAATACATACCTGGAAAGTTGGAGCAAAGGAAGATTATTAAGGCTTTGAAATTTTATGTGTGAAAATGGACAAGAAGTACACAGGATGAGAAGACACTAATGCGTTAAGACCTGGAATGATGAAAGGAAGACCTTCTTTGATAAAAAAAAAAAAGAGAGAAAATAAAAGGAAAAGGAGGAAGAAAAAACATAAGGTTTAAGTAAGAGGATAAGTAGATCCTGACATGACATCCTATTATAAATGTCCAAAGATTACTCTAATTATATTCCTTTTCTACTCCCTCTTTGGGACTGTTTTTAGATGAGAATGCAAATATACATTTGTATGTGATATGTATGTATATATGCATATATATGTCAAATATATTTGTTGTTCATCCAGTCATGTCCAACTCTTTGTAACCCTGTATGGGGTTTTCTTGGCAAAGATCCTGAAGTAGTTTGCCATAGCCTTCCTCAGTGTATTAAGTTAAATAGAGGTAAAGTCACTTGCCCAAGGGCACATAGGTAGTAAGGGTCTGAGGCCAGATTTGCATTCAGGTCTTCTTGATTTCAGGTCCAGTATTCTATTCACTGAATCACATAACTGCCTCCATGTCAAACATATATGAGAATATAAAAATATAACAGTATCAGTAAAATAGTTTCTTGATTATCATCAGAGAAACTTCTTAAGGAAGAGAAAAATACTGAGAATTTAGTGTTTGTATTACATAAAATTCATTATATCTTTTACAACACTTTAAAGAGTCAATGCTAAAAAGTACAGGTAAAATTTTTGTTTTTCTCTTAGTTGTTATTCAATCTTGGGTGGCTGATCATGGCGTAGAGAATAGAAAGCTGGCCTTGAAATCATAAGGATCTGTGTTCAAGACCTGTTTCTGACATATACTGAGTATATGACTCTGGGGAAGTCACTTAGTCTGTCTCTGCTTTAGGAATTTAATTTCAGAACAAAAGTTTTTCAAAAGTTTCTGACCTGTATCAGAATTCCCTATGCCAATGAAATTAAAAGTCCAGTTCTGATCATACTGAGATTTAGAACATAAACCATATATAGCCCTGTGGACAGAAGAACAAAAACAGAAAAAAAATAACTATAAGTTAATACTATGGGATGAGAGACTATGATACTTCATAGTAACTAAAAAAAATTTATACATGCCATGGTAAAAAACAATTGATTGACTTTAAACAGTTTTGAAGTTGTGTAAATACATCTGGACATTAAAACCTTACAGTTATTTATAGTTATAAAGTATTGTGTGAAAGGAACAGCAAGAAGGCAAATATTTTCAATTCACAAATGTGATAATTTTGAGGGGGGATATGTTTGTGTGTGTGTGTGTGTGTGTGTGCACACGCACACATTACTATTCACTTGTATACCAACTATTTTTTCCTCTTTTGGTAATATTGAATAAGAGCTAACTTTCAAACTTCTCAGTTTTCTAATGGATGGAAAAAATCTAGAAAAGTGATTTAGTAATGAGAATCACCCCCAATTTGAAAGCAAGTCAAAGACAATCCAAAAGTAGTTGTAACACAGTGTACATCTTAAACCACCTTTAAGTATGATAACTAACAGCTAAGTATATACTTTCAAACCTACTCCAGGGTATAACCATGTTCCATGCCATCTTTTGTTCTCTCAGCATGGTTACGAAACACCAAACAACAAGGTAAAGGTTCATTGTTGATGAAGAGCTTTGAGAGTCAGGAGCAGAAGTTTTCGTCTGATGTGCAGCTAGTAGAGTCCTGAAGGACTCTAAAAAAGGACAGATGTATGAGAAAAGAATCTTGGAAAAGCCTTCCTGGTGTGAGAGGAGAGGAGGAAAGCATGCTCACTTAGATGATAAAGCAAAAAAAAAAAAATCACAAGTCACTCCTTGGAGATTTGGAATTCTTTGTTAATTGTTGCTCAGTCATGTCAACTTTTCGTGATCCCACTTGGTGTCTTCTTGGCAAATATACTGGAGTGGTTTGGCATTTTCTTCTCCAGCTCAATGTATAGATGAGGAAACTGAGGCAGAGTTCAGTGACTTGGCCAGAGTCACACAGCTAATAAGTGAGTGAGAATGGATTTGAACCAAGATCTTCTTGACTTCTGACCTGGTAGTCCATTCACAGTGCAACCTAACGGCCTATTGAAATTCTTAGCAATTTGAATATTATTTCCAGAAAAACTTGGCTTCGTTGGAGCCTCCACATGAATGCTAGTGAGTTTAAAAGACAAAAGTAGGAACATACTTTTTCCAAGCTGATAATTCTCTGGGAATATTTGTTTTCACAGCAATACTTTTAAGAGAATATCATTTGTTTATTTATATCTTTCTGTTGGAAATAGCTATTCTGGAAATGCCATTTTAAAGAACATACTCTTTGATTGTCAACAAAATTACATAGAAAAGTCTAGTCCCATTTACAAAATTAGAGAATGCGTGGTGCAGATCTGGTTGTGCTTGTACCCCAACTACCCCATTGTACAAATCTTTTCTAGTTAAAGCCCCCAGTTCCCCTAAGCTATCAGTGCCCTCATAATGGCTCATCTAAGGTCAGCCCCAAGATAAAACTGCAAATTGGAAAAAAGAAAAAGATGTCTTCTAAGCTCCCTCTTTCTTTCCCCCTTTGCCAGTAATTTGCCCTCAGCTACACAGCTAGGAAGTATGATCGCCAGAGCATGAACCCACATCTCTTCACTGAAAGACCAGTTAGTTACCTTTTCAATGAACTACATAGTATCTATCTTCTTTTATCACTTGTATTCTAAATGTTGAGAAACTAATAAAAGGTGAGGTGAGGTCATTTCCTTTTGTATGAAGAATTTATCAAGTAATAAATAATTTTAACCATAAGTGACTTATAAGTGAGGCTAGGTTTAAAAAGCTCTTTTAATATAATTACATATATATATGCACATATATATGATATATGCATATATATATATATATATACTCACTTGATCCTCAAATAAATCTTTGATTATTATTATTGTTCCCATTTTGTAGTTGAGGAACTTGGGGTTGAGAAATATTAAATGTCTTTCCCAGGATTACATAGCTAGTATATGAGGAAAAATTCAAACCTAAGTCTTCTGAACTCAAAACTGGGTTGCAGAGGTTTTAGAGAACTGGAAAAGATTTGCCACATTGTCCATATTTTTAAAAAGGAAAAGCAACAGCCAAGAGAATTATATATTAATTTCTAAGACTCATAAAAGAAATTTGGAAAAACTGATACAACCTATTAGAGGCAATTAAATACAGCTAAAAAATGCTGGGTTCTCCCATAAAAGATGGTTATAGATGTTAATTTGGATTTTTATATATATATATATATATATATATGTATGTAATTGACTCTGAGCTGGAGGAGAGACAAGACCAACACCCTTGGGAGATATAATTATAATTCAGTTACCCCAAAATGAATTTTAATAAGGATGTGACCATTTCCACCCACCCAAATAAAACCTCTAATTAATTTTCCCTCACATCCTGCAATTTTCTTGATTTGCCACTGGTATGCAAACATTTGCGCATCCTTTGGGGGGGAAAATAACTTTCTAAAACTTTACTGTTATTGATACTGTTTTCTGGCAACATAATATTTTCTTTTTCAATAGGACCTTACAGTTAACAAAGAGCTGCTTTTTCTCTTCTGTTGTGTTATCTGATCCTTCTTGTATCCTTATGGAAGTCTCACTATAGTGGAAGAAGTCATGGTGCAGTGGAATGAACATTAGTTTTTATTAGTCCTATAGATGTGTAAGATGTTTACAAGCATATGTAATTTCTATCATTTACAAAGTAGCATATGTTTATTCAAGACTATCCAGTAATCAATCAGTTTTGCCCAGCTTTTGACTGGTATTGTAGGGACTGGAACTCATCTGGGAGCAAATTTAGACAACTGAGACTGCTTATACCTTCCCTATGGAAGCCACAAGTTTTAAAGTAAGCTAAATCCCATGCCACTTTGAAGGAAAGAGGAACAGATTTTTACTCCACTTTATAATGGTTTCCCTGACTTCAGTCTCTCCCCTCTCCACTCGATCATACACCAAGTTGCCAAAGTAAATTTCTTTAGGCACAAGTCTGACCATATCCCTTACTCAGAAAGTTTCATTTATTTCTTATTGAGTCTAGAATAAACAAAACAAAACAAAACAATTCTGGTATTGAAGGGTATGTGCAACATATATCTAACCTACTTTTTTAGTCTTATTTTATATTCCTCCCTTTCACCCATTTTGTGGTCCAACAAAATATGTTCCCCATATCAAGCATGCCATCTCCCATTTCTCTCCAGTTTTCGGGAATCCAGTCTTTCTTACTCTTCACCTTTCAGATTTCATTGAGTTTTTCAGAGACCGTTTCAGGGCCTACATCCTCCAAAGAAATTCCTTTGTTCTTTTCAGTTATTTTTGCCACCTCCTTTTTCAAACATTTATAGAGTATTTTGTCTTTATCTCTTTTTTGTTCCCGTAATTCCATATTTTGTATTATAATTATTTGTCTGAGTTTCACTCTCTGCTCCTGAGGGACAGAGATTAAAACTTGTTGTCTTTGTATCCCAGTGTATAGCATAGTGTCTTGGTCACAATAGGCACTTAACATATATTTGCTGAATTTAATTTAGGGTGGAAATGTTTGGAAAAAGAACTGTAGAGCTACAAAGCTTTGGGGGAATACCTTCCACTTTGCTTTGTGAGCTCTGATGGATTATCTTGCCCTGGCTTTTTACTCTGTGTATTCACCCTACATCATACCTCTCATTTGGATCTTGATAGCTGATTGCCTTCTTTCTCCTGTGTTTTATGGACTTTGCAGGAACTGGAGCTGGGAGGGATGCAATGAGATATTTCTCTGGACCTCCCAAATCCCTACAGGGAAACTACCACTAGCTCTTCAAGACCATGAGCCCCGTGACTTTATACAGGTTGGGACAGAAACCCGTACCTTGTCAGATTTGTGTTTTTGCCGGGCAAGTTCTTATGCCCCTACTGTGAGCTTTATCTTTAAATGAGAAATTCAGAAAATGTGAATCTTTCCTCTTTTCCAAGACAGTCTTGATGGTTTCAAATGTTAACATTGTTGACATGAATAAACATGCTATTTTATTACAGACCATCCAGGTAGTGGAAGAGATTATAGTACATAATTATAATAGTATATAATTATAGTATATTTCTCATAGTATAAGAAATAAAACTTTATCTTAGATGAAGGGAAAATTACCTTTGAATAAATAGTAACATGGCCTAGAAACAGTTTAAAAACATTTAAGACTTTAGTGATTCTTTAATTAGCTATGCTTACTGAATATCAACATTAAACTGGAGGATTCTGTGACTACCTATCATATACTCTGTATACATCTTATATATACCTAGCTATTTGTTTGTTTTGGCCTTCATTCAAACATGAAAGCAGGCCTGATTTTTCTTTCGTTGCATCCTGAGCACTTAGCATAGGCACATGGACACATTAATGAATGCTTTGAATTGATTGAAGTGAAAATCAATGGGGGGAAATGACTAAACATAATACTGCTGGGGTCAAAAGGGCTATTACCCTTTTAGTTAGGACATCCAGATATGAATTACAGTTCTGCCACTAATTTGATTTGTGACTTTGGGCAAGTCACTTCCTCTCATAGCACCTGTTTTCTCATCTGTAAAATGAGTGCAGGGTTTAACAATAAAGATATTAGGATAAGCCCTAAGATCTCTTCCAGTTTAAAAGAGTGTTATTGACCTGGTAAGTTTTTCACTTTCTCAGCAAATGTCTAGATTTAAGAATCCTTAACCTGAAGTCTCTGAAATTTTATATTTCATTTCAAGAATTTGGGTTTTTTTAGATATAATTTGTTTCCTTTATAATGTTATATACAGTATTTGACTTTATGCATTGAAATACCTTATTCTGAGAAGTATTCTCTGGCATGAAGCCAAAAGGCTCCATGACACAGGAAAGTTTAAGAAGCTTTCTGGAGCTAGTAAATCTCATATATCTGTCAATTCTATCTGTCAATTCAAAACCCATGTATTATCAGCACAAAACATATGATATTTAAAGATATCCTAAGATAATTTCCTCAAACTGCAATTATTGGAAGCAAAACATAGCTCCTGGTAATGGGCAAGAACTCATATGACAAATATATCTGACATGGGGTGAAGAAAAGTAATTTAAGGTTGCTTACTTAAAGAAATCTTTCTACTAAATTAATTACTGAAGGTTGAATACAAAATGCAGGTCTTAGATGTGAAAAATTAATATATTACAAATATTTATTCTAGTTAATTTAGGGAAAGGAAAAAAAATACTATATATTAGGCTTAGTGATGGCTAACCAATTATGTCTACATAGAGAAGCTGATTTGTGGGGCTGGGAGAAAGGAAAATGTACATCACAACTCTATCCATGGCCAAGTGCATTAGTCTTAGAGAGTTGTTGGAGGGACATAGATGTTAAGTGACTCAATTTCAAAAATGAAATTCATAAAATGTCAGAAGTATTTCTTTAGCACCAGTGAACTGATCACATAAACAAGAACATGTCAGATGTGGGTTTCTTGACAGCAAGTCCAGAGCTCTAGTTACTTCCTGTGTCACCTGCATTAAAATAAATAAATAAATGAATGGATAACATAATAAGTAACAAAACAAATAAATAATGTTAATTTGTTTCATTTAATTATACTTGCTATCTTAACCAAATTTTATTTTTTAAAATACATTTGACAAACTAACCATCTTTTAAAGAAATAATAAAAACTTATAGAATTAATTAAATAGTCCTCACTTCTTTTTTTCTATAACAGTTCTTAATGTGTGTGTACAATGACTTGACAGTCACTTGAATATTCTGAAACCCTTCTCAAAATAACATTTTTAAATACTTGAATGAAATAGTAAATTTCTGTTAGAGATTAGTGAAAATAAAGCTGTAATCTTTTTCTGCATTGAATTTCACGAATTTCCTGATATCAATCCCTAGATCCCAGGAGATCTGGTCTTTGGGAATATAAAAAAAATTGGTAACTTAATTTTCACTTTAACCATATTTCTGGTTGTCTCAACAAGTCCCTAATTTCATGTTCACAAAAATAAAGTAAAATGGAAAAAGGAGGTGATCATTTGGAGAATTCAGTATACAAAGTCTGCTATTGAAAGGGAAAAAAAAAAAGTGCTTCACCTGCCCTGCCAATCTGGACTGGCTGCTTATAGTTATCAAAATTTATAAATCATATAACTCTATTTTTGTTGTCCTACTAGATGTAGTTTTGAATCTTACATTTGTTAATTTAA
The DNA here is from genome assembly GCA_028627135.1 of Pseudochirops cupreus. Taxonomy (NCBI): domain Eukaryota; kingdom Metazoa; phylum Chordata; class Mammalia; order Diprotodontia; family Pseudocheiridae; genus Pseudochirops; species Pseudochirops cupreus. The sequence goes on along the minus strand of CM053583.1, from coordinate 119,520,758 downwards.
ATGGTAGCTTGGAATAGTGTTTTTTTTATTTCTGTCTATAAATTCTCAGAAATATAAATACTGAATCTTAACTGCACCCACAGTTACACAAATAATAAGGTTGACATTAAAAATCAGAAAAGTGTCAATCTATAAACAACAGGGAACCAAAGAGGTTCTTATTAGTCAACAATCACTTATGGGGAATCCACTGAAATATCCTGCATTGTTTTTAAGTACAAGGTCATTGCATTCTAAGTTTATATTAAGTCATCAATATGTGCATGTATATTCAATGACCAAATGGAAGTCTAAAGAATTCTGACTAATGTGCTGTGGTTCAAAGTGTGGTATTCCTATTTTATGTTACTCTGTTCTAAAACTTCTCTTCCTCGTAAAATACCAAAAATTCCAAAAATATACATAAGCCATTTTCAAACAAATCAACATTTTCTCTAGGGAATAAAAGTGATATTGTCTTCCCTCCACTAACACCTTGCCTCTTCTTTTAGAAGAATCGGTGTGGGGGCAGGCGGGGGGGTGGGGGGAAGGCAGCACAGGTGCATGAACACAGATAGCACGACTCTAAAGAAACAAATGGAGACTCAATTGGCTTTAAGCTAAAAATGACATTTCAGAGCTCTAGGGAACAATCTCCTGAGTTCAAGCTCAGAATAGGAAGTTCCATTCTTCATTGATTTCTCTTTCTCTCTATTTTTTTTCCTGGAGTCTTGCTTAAAAGTGATTTATGTATCATATTGGAGATTTTTGGTGCTTTATGAGGAGGAAAACATTTAGTAATGGGTAATATAAAGCAGACATAGCTTCAGACTAGGCTATTCTGACTCTGAGTGTGTAATGATTTAGAGAAGGATGGAGAGTCTTCAAGAGCGGGGACTAGTTAGCATAAATTCTCAAAGTCACCATGCACAGAAGACTGAATCACAAATTCTAAAGAAAGCTTAACAAAAACAAGAGGGAAAATAAATTGGAATCTGGTTCAAAGATCTGAGTACTAGAGTAGCAATCATTGGCATAGATCCCTGAAGGTATGACTAGGTCACCACTGATGTTATTGCCAATTTGCATGGGGGGATATAAAAGTGATGGAGGAATTCTATGTGGTTGTTTTCAGTAACACTCCTCCTCTTTCCTGCTATATTCAATCATTCTTTGAAATATACATTTATTGATGTGATATATTGGAAAAAGAATTAGATTTGGAGGTAGTAGCAATTGAAATTTAAATCCACATCCCAACACTCATTAAACCATTTATTTTATCTCTAAAATTAGAATAATAATAGAGATCAGGAAATTACCAGTAGTTCAATGAGCCTGGAATGTGGAGTTTAAATTGGCAAATACAGGAAAATCAGGTAAAATGAGACACAATTGCTAAACTTCTTAAATACCATGGTGAGTCATTGGTATCTCATCCCGAAGGCAAAATTATAGCTCTGTAGGTTATTCAGTAAGTGACATGGTCAGACATTTGGGTGAGACATGTGAAAGATCAATTGTAGAGGGGAGAAATTAGAGTAAGAGATGCCAATAGGCTCATAAAGAGATATTGATGACTTGAATTATGGTGGAGGCAATATGAATCCAAAGATTCCAGGGTTGATGAAAGATAGTGGCCGTAACTGATATCATTATTGTAGTAAAATGAGGTGATAGGAAGGAAAAGTTCAAAGATGACCCTGTAGTTCTTCCCTCCTAAATCTCCTTCTATTATGTAATGGTTTTAAGGGAAGACAAGCCATGTTTTATGTTCTTTTATTGGCTAGGAATCTCAGCCAATGATAATATTGCCATGATGACAAGTGGAACCCAATTTATGAATTTTTATAAATTCATAAAATGAGAGGAATCCAGTATATTAGCTTAATACAATGATAATTGCTTATAAGCTTGTATTAATAAAAAAAAGAAGAGAAAGATAAAAGAAGGAAGGAAGGAAAGAAAAAAGGAAGGTAGGAGGCAAGCAAGAATATATCAAGCTCCTACTATGTGCCAGGTACAGGCACTGTGACAAAGTAAATTGTGACTGTTTTCCTTGTCCAAAACAACAAAGTCAGTCACTCTTCAGTTAAATGTCATATAATTCAAAAGGAAAACTCTGCACAAATTCTAGTGTGCATTTTAGATTTTGTCCACAGGGAAATTGAAGGGCAGCCTGATGGAGAAAGAGCAGAAGTGATTTACAAATATTTTATCTTCACAATAACCCAAGAAAGTAGATGATGTTATTATTTCCATTTTACAGTTGTAAAAACTGAGGCAGACAATCAAAAACTAAGGGCCACACAGCTGGTATGTGTCAGAGGCAGCATTTGAAGTCAGGATTTCCTGGCGCTAGGCTCAGCATTCTATCCATAAAAGCCAATTGAAATTACATAACTTTGTTATTTTTATACCCACACCCACTCCCTACATAGTGATAGCAGAGCCTGGGTGACTAGAAAGATTGTAGTGGCAATATGGAAGTTGTTGAAATCAATTTGTTTTATACTGAATTTGAGGTGCTTAAAGTTTTTAAAAGTGGAGATACCTAACAGACACTTTATGATACTCAACCTCAAAAGAGGAGAGATTAGGTTGATATGTAGAAATTTGAAAGGGATGGTAAGGAGAAAGGGAAGGGAAAAAGAGAGGAAAGTGAGGCAAAAACAAAGGCAAGGTCAGGCAGACATTTTTTGGAATGTTTATAAGCCCTTAGTTACAGATTATTGTAAGGAATTAGTTCCACAGTCATTTGTTGAGTCCTTGTTATATGAAAGTTTTACTTTATCTTAAAGAATCTGTGACCCAACTCGTATAGGTGCTTCTTCTAAATAAGATATTTTCAATACGTTCAAACCTAATCTTGTATAGTTCTTTGCGAAGTTATCCCATAAATTCCAATAATGGGTCCACCCAACATATAAGGGATGTGGGGAATGATGCAAAAATGTGATTTTAGCCAACCTTTTGCTTTTATAAACAATCTCGTAGGAATCATTCAAGCTGAGGCACTGAATTCCTCTCACAGAGAATATTATGAAACTTCTTAATTGAGCTCCATTTGTTAATCATGGTAATAATTTCACTAAGATTCATAGACAATAGACTGCACAAATGATTTCTTGTATTTCCTTAAAACCATTGCTTAGTAGAAGGAGATTTGCAAAACATGCCTTATTTGTGAAGGCAGGGTCTTCATTGTCTGACCATAATTTGATTACTTATGTAAACAAAACTTTATTTGAAAGTTTCCATTTTGCTTTTTTATGCAAGAGAAGAGTTAGAGAAAAGGATATCTCTCCCGTGGTTTCATTGAAGCTGCATTTTTATCTTTGTGGAGACTAGCAATAGACAGTTGTCTGGGAACAACAGTCACCACATGATACTTGGAAGGATCCAGACACATAAAAATTTAATAAAACTGTAAATTCAATGTGGGAAAGCTTGGTAAGTTCTTGGTCTCATTTGGAACAATACTGTGCATATAGGCTAAGTTGCATGGTGGTGTGTTTTCCTGACCACAAATTATGCATACACATACATATATGCATGTGCATGAATACACACACACACACACACACACACACATATATATATATACATGTGTATATTCACATATATGTATATATATGCATTTGTATACACATTAGCACACAGCCCACTGTTTTATTACAGCAAGAGAAAGCATTTTTTGAAGGAAATGAAAAACCAGGAAAGCTGGCAGAGATGTTGGGCAAATATTTACTGGATTTTCAGGATAGATATTCTTTCATAACAAATTCTAACCAAAAGTTACCTAATCGAAACAAAACAGGAAACCAAACATAACAAGTTTCTCATTTGCTATTAAAAACAAGTGTGGCACAGGGCACATGCTACCTAAAAGAAAGGGTTTGTGTTTCTTTTGGTCCTTAATGAGTCCAGAAATGCTTTTTTAATGCACAGCTTTGCCACATTTTTATTTTTAACAATCATTCATCCTATTTGCTGTACTTAGAAAAGGAAAACGCTTCTTGCAAAATGAAATAAACCCTTCATTATGCATCCATTATAAAAGGCACCAAAGAGAGAGCTATACTAGAATAAATTGCGAACTCTTTAAGTTGCCTTAAAAAAAGCAGTGTCTAGAGAAAGTTTGATTAAATGGATGTTCATTTTAGATTTTTAAGTTACTATTTAAAAATCTAACAGAGTGTTGGGGGTTGTTAAAGTGAAGAGTATTGTGACTATTTTCTTTGTCCAAAACAATGAAGTCAGTAATTCTTATAATTCAAGATCTCCTCAAGACAAACTCTAGTGTGCCTTTTAGATTTTATCCACAGGGAAACAGAAGGGCAACCTAATGGAAAAAGACCAATAGATATGGAATCAGAGGACGATGGTTGAAATCTCAATTCTATTATTTTCTATCTGGGTGACTTAGACAAGTCACATTATCTCTCTCAGCTTCTGTTTCCTTTTCTGTAAAATAATAATTGGACCAATCTCTGAGGACTCTTCTCAGTATATAATATACACCTTTGTGTTGTCTGAAGGCTAGAGCCATTGCACTGACAATCCCTGAGCTTCTCAGAATTGGAGTGTTCTTTCATTGTTCAGTGTTCGGGAGTTCCATAATCCAACTCCAAACTGTTAAGTAATAATAATAAACAATAACTAGCATTCATATAGCACTTTAAAATGTGCAAAAACACTTTATACACACGTATGTGAATGTGTGTACGTGTGTGTGTGCGCACATGTGTTTGTGTATCATTTGATTGTTAAACCAACTCTGAGAGGTAGATACCACTATTTTGTAGATAAAGAAAGTAAGTCTAGGAGAGGTTAAATCACATGCTTGGGGTCACACAACTATGAAACGTCTGAGGTATAATTTAAACTCAAATCCTGATTCTAGACCCAGTGTTTATTCATTCATATAGGTGTGTGTATGTGTGTACACACTCACATATATACAAACATATATATGCCCATACAAATACCCATATGTTATATAGGTATAATTAGAAATACATATATTTAAATATAATTGCATTGATTTTGAAAGTTACATAGAACTCCTTGTAATTAATAAAAAAAAGTGGAGTGTAGCATACACATATAATATGTGTAGGTATATATGTATAAATATAAGTACATATATTTAAATACAATTAAGTTTATTTTGAAAGTTTTATAAAAATGCAATTAATAAAAAAAGATGGAGTATAGCAAAACTAACACTAGGAATCATATAATTTTCAAAATAATTAAATCAATATAGTCAGGTAATAATATCAATTTCACTTCCAAAGTTTCCCCACCAAAACCAAAATGAGAACTCTTTTCCTTAATAACATGCTTTTTTCCTCTCACGTTATCATGTTACATCTTTTGAATTGAGTAAAGATTCCCAAATTTAGTTTTCTGAAAGTGACCTAGAATTTCCCAAGATAATTTATGTTAATTCAAGCTAGTGAGGAGCACTTGAAGCAATTCGTGTGCCCACATTTGCTAGCAATCACACATTGCTCCACTTGTTAATTTTCACCTCACAGACTTTTATTGCCTCAATATTTATGGAGCACTTGACTAAGATTTAAGACTTGGTCTCACATCATGATCCTGCCACTTTTAACCTATATGACACTGAACAATTTTCCCTCTCTGGAACTCAGTTTCCGTATCTGCAAATGATGCTAATAAGATACTCTGTAAGGTCTGTTTCAATTCTATTCTGCTTTTCCAATCAACTTTAATAGCTTCTCTTTAGTTCTATATATAGAAGCTTTAGGCAGTGAATGAATAGAGAAAGGAAGTTTTAACTCCATAGTGGAGAGGCCGCACAGCAAGCACATATGTCAGGTGATAGGGAGTCTTTTACATATTGTTGGAGAATGAAAAAGAAGAGACCTTATTCTTTTCTGTAATCTGTGATCCATGCAAAATTCCCTCTGGTAAGACTTTCTTAACTGTTAGATAGCCGCTACTCTACAGTTTGAATATTGACAATATATTTTACAGCAAAGGTTTTTAACCTCAGGGAGTGTGTGTGTGTGGGTGTGTGTGCGTGTGTGTGTATGTGTGTGTGTCTGCGTGTGTTAAAGCATGTTTAGCGTGTACACACCTAATAAATCACAAACATACCGATTTCCTGACACCCATTTTTCTCTCTTTTCTTTGAAGGGATAGAGACTGATGATGTTAATAGGTGCTTATACATAGATAAAATTAATCCCAGAAAATAGAATACATACAGATAAATGTAAATATATACACACATCTACACACACACATATATGTATGTATTTATACACATATGTTTCCCCCATTTTTATGTATTGGAATCAATTCTCCTTTCTACTTTCTATATTACTTTGCTAATCTGTGCATAGATAGATGTAATAATAATTTGTGAAAAAATTAACTATAAGGACTTTCAGCCAGAGAAAGTGTGTCTAATGCTAAAGGACTTTGAAAACTTGCTGTAAAATACAGGTGTTTAAGAACAGTCGATTAAATTACTCTACCCAAACTGATCGCAACCTGTTATTGTGTTTTCTCTTATCATCAGTCCCTAATTCAGGTACAGAAAATGTTCCAGGTAGAGTTCTCCAGGATAACCTAAGCCTGGGGCTGAATGTCCCAACAGAAGAATTCCTGCATTGATTGAGTAAGCCTCCCCGGAAATCCTCAGTCTTCCAAAGAATACACAATTAGGATCTGTCCCCTGAGGTTGATTGAAGAAAACCACAGGGAGCCAAATATAACCAACGCAGAAGGTAAAAGGGGAGATTAAGGCCAATACCACTGATGGGATAGATGCTATGCCGACTGATTCCTGCGCTCCATTTTAACCACAAAATGTCCTTCATGGCACCATATGATTGCTCTGGCACATCCAGAAACAATGCAGACTGAAGATCATCAGTAGTATTGAACTTCTAGCTGTGTTTTTGTGTATCTTGTATTCATTCCCCTAGAGCTGTGATTACCAGCAATCACCTGGGGCCATTGATCTGCACCTCCTAGAATATAGCAAAACATAGAATTTGCTATTAATAAACATGTTTTCCTTCTCTATAAGAGGGAACATGTGTAACTTTAGGCCCTCTCTGGGTCTGTTTATTCATCCTATACCTAGATGAATAGGATCTGTACTTGGAGAATATGATTTTAAAAGAATCTAGAATTCCCTATTGCATCTCAATCTCTCCCCCTACACACACACCCTGTATTGTAACTTATTGAATTATTAAATTAACATTATCAAATGTTAATTCCTAAGTCACTATAAATACATAGGGAACAGATAGCATGAGAGCGTCTTGTTCCATAGTGGAAGGAGACTGGGTCAACTATACCTCAGCCTCAGAGTTGGCTTGTATATGTCTGGGTTTGACTTCAGTGGTTCAGTTTCAAAAGACTTACCAAGAAGGAGTTCTGGTTGGTTCTGGAGACCATCTGATGGTTTTGTTCTTGAAGAAGTCCTGGGGTCAACCTGGAGTAAAATAAACAATGTCATCCCTGGAACTGAGCAGACTTCCAAGAAATTTCCAACAAAGAGTAGCCCAGGTCTGGGCTAAACTTCCCAGGAATCCTCTTAGTAAATTTTCTGCTTCCATGATGGGCTAAGAGTAGATTATTTTCCACCAGTTTTGCTCAACAATTGAATGGATAACCCTGGTGGCAAAGGATTTAGAGAAAACCAATTTGCTGCTGTAGTTTGCACAGAAAAGTCATTTCCAAATCATTGTAATAAGATTAAGAATTAGAACAGATAGTAGAGATCGCCTAAATCAATCTCTTCATTTTACATACGAGGAAACAGAAATCCAAAAAGTCAAACAGTTTTTCCAAGGTCACACAGGTAACAAGTATCAGGGTCAATATTCAGATCTTTTGATTCCAAAGGCTTCAATATAAGTTCTTCAAAACATACAGCACAGAAGTTGAACAGGAATCTTGAGAGTTCATATTCAAAATAGCTTGCTACATATACATGGATTTGGGGCTAGGATGGTAGAATGAACATAAGGAAAGAAGTATCTAGAAAGTAGTGTTGCTGAGAACAGAGTTCATGATGAACTTGAAAAGTAAAGTTAGTAGGGAAGCAGGCCTTCAGGATCCAATCAGCTGATGGAATTAACACTAGATTAGAGTAGCTGACTAGACATTAGAGAAAAGACACGTGACCTGTTCACTCATGAAGTCAGAGAACTCAGTTTTCATGTGCCAGCTGGTCTCATCCCCTGGGGCATCAGCTCAATGAGACAGTTATGTATACTCTCACACCATCTCATCCTGGATTTGGCATCAGCTGGTATCCTAATGAATAAATTAGAATCTTTGTATATGGATTCATGGCAGAGTAGAAAAATACACATCTGCATTCTCCAAAATTTACTTCCAAACAAAAAAACAATATTACAAATCAAATTCTGGAGCAGCAGAACCAACAAAAGGGCAGGTGAGAAAAAATATGGCCTAAGATGTCTGAGGAGATCATCAGAAAAGATTTGTCTCATTGTGATGGTGGCTGGTCCTGGGGCACAGGGCAGAGCATGGACAGACCCTGCTGGCTGCATCAGCAGTGGACCTTAGAGGTGGCTAAATTGGTGGCAGTAGCAGCTTTTTTCAGGGTCAAACAACTGGTCTGAAGGAGATTGCAGGGGACCTTTTGCTGGTCCTGAGTTGTGGACCATGTTGAATTGCTCACATAGGCACAGAGGAGCTGTGGCTCTGGTTGGGGTTACAGGACAGAGAAGAGTGCTTATGGTCACTCACAGTGGAATAGGTAACCTGGTCTCAATTCCAAGATGTGGGGAAATGCTAGCATTTGAGGCTGGGAACCTGGTCACAGTCCCAGGTCCAGGACGTATTCTAGAGAAGGTGGGTACAAAGGAACAAGTTCCCTTCTGGGATAAAGACCAGAGCATAAGGCAGGAAAGATCATATTACCTTGGAAGAAAAAAAATCTACAGATCCCAGAGATGACTCTGAAAATAGCAGCAAGAAAAGCTTGAAGCTTGTCACAATGCCCCCTTTATCCCAGGAACAGAGTATAACTTTAATATAAAGTTGAAAATCAAGAAATAGATCAGAGAAATGAGCAAAAACCAAAAATAACTTGGCCATAGCAAGTTACTATGATAACGGGGAAGACTAAGAGACAAACCCAGAAGACAATGATGTCAAAGCATGTAGACGCAAACACTCAAACATGTGAATTGGAGGGAAACAGAAAACTGGGAAAGAATTTTTGCAACCAGCATCTCTGATAAAGTCCTCATTTCTAAAACATAGAGAACTAGGTAAAATTTATAAGAATACAAGTCATCCCCCAATTGACAATGGACAAAGGATATGAACGGGCAGTTCTCAGAGAAAGAAATTTAAAATATCTATAGTAACATGAAAAAATTCTCTGAATCACTAATAATTAGAGAAATGCAAATTGAAATAACTCTTAGGTACCACATCTTACCAGTAAAATTGGCCAAAATAACAAAACAGGAAACTATAAATGCTAGAGATGTGGGAAAATTGGAACACTAATGCACTGTTGGTGGAATTGTGAACTGATCCAACAGTTTTGGAGAGCAATTTGGAATGATGCCCAAAGGGCTATAAAAATGTGCATACCCTTTGAACCACTTCTAGGACTGTATCCCAAAGGGATCATACAAATAGGAAAAGGACCACATGTACAGAATCATTTATAGCAGCTCTTTTTATGGTGGGAAAGCGATGGAAACTGAGGGGATGCCCATCAATTGGGCAATGACTGAACAAGTTGTGGTATATGAATATAATGGAATACTATTGTGCTATAAGAAATGATGAGCAGATAGACTTTGGAAAAACCTGAAATGACTTATCTGAACTGATGTTGAGTGAAGTGAGCAGAACAAGAACATTGTGTACAGTAACAGTCACACTATGTGACTAACTTTGATAGACTTGGCTCTTCTCAGCAATATAAGGTTCCAAGAAAACTCCAAAAGGCTCACAATAAAAAATGCTATCCAAATTCAGAGAAAAAATCACAGAGTCTGAATGCACATTGAAGCATACTATTTGCTCTCTCCCTTTTTTGTTTTGTCTTTCTTTGTTTCTTCTTTCTTGTGGTTCATTCCATTGGTTATAATTCTTTACAACTTGACTAATATGAAAATATGTTTAGTATGAATGTATATGTAGAGCCAATATCAGAATGTATGCTGTCTTCAGGAGGGGAGAAGAAAAAGAAGGGGAGAAAATTTAAAACTCAAAAGTTTGCAGGACTACATGTTGTAGATTGAAAACCAACCAACCAAACCAACAAATAAATAAATTAATGAAACATGACTCCAGTGAAGAGATATGGGAAGATACCCTGATTCTGCTGTTTGCAGAGATGGAAAGTAACTATGTGTGGAATTTTGCATACATATTCAGACCTCTTTTTAAGTTTTGCAAAGTTTTCTGATTTTTTTATTATTATTCCACTCCATTTTCTTTGAAAATACTTTTTATTATATGAAATGACCCTCTGGGAAGGAGAGATTCTGGGCCAAATTTTGGAGCAAGCAAAACAAATCAATGAAAACTATTTTAAAATCTTATTTGTGTGTGTTTACATATGTGTGTGATTATGTACATACACACATAATTCATATACACATACATATCCATATGTACACATACATACATACATACATACACACTATATATGTATATGTGTATGTATGTGTGTATGTATGTGCATTAGTCACAAGTCAAATAGAATTGCTAGAAAAACTCAAAAAAGGATTTTGAAAATCAAGTAAGAGAAGTAGAGGAAAAATTGGGAAAAGAAATGAGTGGTACAAGAAAATTATGAAACATCAACAGTTTGGCAAAAGAGGAATAAAAAAAAACTTGAAGAAAATAACATCTTAAAAAACAAAATTCACCAAATATTAAAAGAGATAGAAAAATCCACTGGAGATAACAGCTCTTTAAGAAGTATGATTGATCAAATGGGAAAAAAGGACAAAAGTTTGCTGAAGAAAATAATATTAAAAATTAGAATTGGGTAAGTAGAAGTTAATAACTTCATGAGATACCAACAAACAATAAAACAAAATCAAAAAATGAAAAAAAATAGGAAAAATGTGAAATACCTTGTTGGAAAACAATTAAGTTTGAAAAATATTTTGAGGAGAGGAAATCAAAGATTTATTGGGCTGCCTGAAAGCTATGACTAAAAAAAAAAAAAAAGAACTTGGACATCATATTTCAAGAACTTGTAGAAGAAAACTTCCCTGCTATCCTTGAACTAGAAGCTAAAATAGTTATTGAAATACTCCACTGATCAACTCCAGAGAGAAAACCCAAAATGACAACTGCCAGTAATATTATAGGCAAACTCTAGAGTTCCCAGATAAAGGAGGAAGTATTGAAGGCAGCAAGAAAGAAGTTAGTAATCATAACTGTGAATATGAATGGAATGATCTCACCATAAAACAGAAGAGGATAGCAGATTCAATTAAGAATCAGAATTCAGAATTTAACAATATGTTGTTTACAAGAAACATCCATACAGTAAAAGTTAAGGGGCTGCAGCAAAAACTATTAAGGTTTAATTGAGGTTTAAAAAAAATAAGGCTGAGGAAGTAATCGTGATCTCAGACAAAGTAAAAGTAAAATATAAAACTAATTAAAGGAGATAAACAGGGAAACTATATTTTGTTTAAAAGTGCCATAAATGATAAATTAATATCAGTACTAAACATATATGCCCCAAATGGTACAACATCCAAATTCTTTTTTTAATTAAATTTTATGTTTATTTTCAGTTTACATCATTCATTTCGACAAGATTTTGAGTTACAAATTTTATCGGCTACTCTCCTCTACCCATCACCCCAAAACAGCTATCCCACTGTATAACCCCTCTGCCAATCTGCTCTCTCCAATATCCTCCCCCATCTGTCTTCCCACTTTCCGGTAGGGCAAGATGGATCTCCATACCCCAATGCCTGTATAACTTATTTCCCAGTTGCATGTAAAAGAAACATAATAATAATAATAATTTTTAAACATTTCATCTTACAACTTTGAATTCCAGATTCTTTCCCTTTCTCCTTTGTCACCCACCCTTACTGGAGAGACAAGCAATTCAATATAGGTTGTACATTTGTAGTTCTGCAAAACATTTCCAGAGTGGATATATTGTGAAAGACTGACTATATTTCCCTCTATCCTATCCCATCCCCCACTTGTTCTAATCTTTACTTTGACCCTGTCCCTTTTCAAAAGTATGTGCTTCTAACTACCCTCCCCCCCATTTTGCCCTCCCCTCCATCATTCCCCCTTTCATTCCCTTTCCCCTTACTCTCCTGTAGGGCAGGACACCCAATTTAGAGTCGATTTTATTTCCTGCCTAAGTCAAATTTAATGAGAGTACACTTGATGCATTCCCTTTTGCCTTCCTCTTCTTCCCTCCATTGTAACAGTTATCCCTTGCCTCTTCTAAATGAGATAATTTACTCCATTCTGTCTCTCCCCATCTCCTCTCATTATTTTCCTCTCTCATTTCTTAATTTAATTTTTAGATATAACTCTTTCCTATTCAATTGATCCTGTGCCCTCTGTCTATGTATACCTGTACACATATATACACACACTCACATATGTATTCATACACACATATACCCTACTATGTAGACATATGTGTATACATATATGCACACACACATACATACATATGTATATACACACACAAACATTTTTATTCCCTCCAATATTCCTCATACTGAGAAAAGTTTCATAAGTTACAATTATCATTTTTCCACCCAGGCATTTAAATATTTCAACTTTGATAAGTTCCTTATGATTTCTTTACCAGTTTACCTTCTCACGTTTTTCTTGCTTCTTGTATTTGACTGTCATATTTTCTATTCAACTCTGGTTTTTTTCATCAAGAATTCTTGAAAGTCCTCTATTTCATTGAATGACCATATTTTCCCCTGAAACATATTCAGTTTTGATGGGTAGGTGATTCTTAGTTTTAATCCTAGCACTTTGACCTCCAGAATATCATATTCCAAGCCCTTTGATCTCTTAATGTAGAAGCTGCTAGATCCTGTGTTATCCTGATTGTGTTTCCATAATATTTGAATTGTTTCTTCTTGGCTGCTTGTAATATTTTCTCCTTGATCTGGGAACTCCAGAATCAGGCTATAATATTCCTAGGAGTTTTCTAGAGGGCATCTTTCTCATAATGTGATTGGTGAATTATTTCAATTTCTATTTTCCCCTCTGGTTCTAAAATATCAGGGTAGTTTTCCTTGAGAATTTCTTGAAGGAAGATTTCTAGGTTCTTATTTTTTATCATGGCTTTCAGGTAGACCAATAATTCTTAAATTATTTCTTCTGGATTTATTTTCCATGTCAGTGGATTTTCCAATGAGATATTTCACATTGCCTTTTATTTTTCCATTCATTTGGATATGTTTACTAGAATCTTGGTTTCTCATAAAGTCATTAGCTTCCATTTGCTCCAATATAATTTTGAAGGAAATATTCTCTTCAGAGAGCTTTTAAAATTCATTTTTTCATCTGGAAAATTGGTCTTTTTAAGGCATTCTTCTCCTCATTGGATTTTTGGACCTTGTTTGCCCTTTGAGTTAATCTATTTTTTAAGGTGTTATTTTCTTCAGTCAGGTTGTTGACTCTCTTTTCATGATTTTCTTGCATCATTCTCATTTCTCTTCCCAATTTTTCCTCCACTTCTCTTACTTGATTTTCAAAATCCTTCTTGAGCTCCGTCATGGCCTGTAACCAGTTCATATTTTCCTTGGAAGGTTTTTGTCCCCCCAAAAGCAATCTAAATTTGGGTTGCTGTCCTTGCTTTGCTTCATTTGTTTGCTTATTTTGCCATTCAGTTACTTGATTTTGAGCTCTTTGCCACAGTAGAACTCTGCTTCTGGAAGGGAGAGCTTTGTCCCAAATTGCTGAAGTTTTCATAGCTGCCAGAGCTATGAGGAGGGTACCTTCTCTGCAGCCCCCACTAACTCTGGCTCACTGGTCACACACCTCAGGACCAACTCCCAAGACCATGATCCATATCCAAGCAGGTTAAAGCAAGAGTAATTACCCTCCGAATGTTTGCTTGGCTGCCCTACAATCTGCAGGCCAGGAGCTCTCAAGCAGCCTCATGGAGGTGGCTGGGGCCACTGAACCTCTGCCATGTCTAGCTCTGAGGGCAGGACTGGCCATGCTCCTCTTTGCCCTCCCTCTCATTCCAAAAGAGTTTTTCACTGTACTCTCACTTTTTCTTTGGATTTTATGGGTTGAAAAATAGGTAAATTGCCACTGCTGCTGGTGATTCACTCTCCTTAAGTCCCCTGCAGCTGCTGGTTGGGGCTGTGCTGGGCCTAAAACTGTGGGGTCATGGGTCTGTATGAGGCTCCTAATGTGCTGCTGCAATGAACACTTCCTGTCAGCCTGCCAATACTGCCATCCGTGGGAAATTTGTTTCTCTCTGTGACTTTGTGGGTTCCGTAGCTCTAAAATTTGTTTAGAATAATATTTATAGGTATTTTAGGTGGTCATGGGGGGGCATGAAGTTTTCCTGCTTCTATGCTGCCATCTTGGCTCCACTCCCAACATCCAAACACTTAAAGGAAAAATTTAATGAATTACAAGAGGAATTAAACAATAAACCTATACCAGTGAGGGATCTCAACTTTCCTCACTGAGAATTAGATATATATAACCAAAAATATACAAGAGGGGAGGTAAGCATATCTCCTCAGCTGTCCTTAGATGAAATTTTAGAAAAGTTAGACCTAATAGACCTCTGGAGAAAACTGAATGCGAATAGAAATGAGTATGTTTTTTTTTTCTCAGCTGCTTATGGAGCCTCACAAAAACTGACCATTTATTATGACACAAAAACGTCATAACCAAATTCAGAAAAAGTAGAAATATTAAAGATATCCTCTTCAGACCATAATGTAATAAAAACTTTATTCAATAAAATTATGAAATATATATTAAAATTAATTGGAAACTAAATAATCTAACAATGAAAATGAGTAGGTCAAAGAATGAATCATAGAACAACAATTTACTAAAAAAGAACGATAACAATTAAACAATATGTAAAATTCATGAGATACAGTCAAAACATTATTTGAGAGAAAATTTGTATGTCTAAGTGCTTATATCAATAAAATAGAAAAAGAGCAGATCAACAAATAGAGCATAGAAGAAGAAGAAGAAGAAGAAGAAGAAGAAGAAGAAGAAGAAATGAAAAATTTCCAGTTGAAAATTGATGCTGAAATCCTGAAAATCAAAACAGAAATTAATAAAGTTGAAAGCAGGAAAATCACTGAACTAGCAGAAAAGGAAATAGAATATGCAAATAACCTTATCTTAGGAAAAGAAATTGAACAAACCATCATGAACTAAGGGAAAATCCCCAGGAATAAAATGATTTAGAAGTTAATTCTACCAAACAATTAAAAAACAATTAATTCTGTTACTATATTAAATTATATGGAAAAATAGGCAGAGTGCTCCACAAATATGGTGCTGATAACCAAAACATGAAGAACTAATATGGAGAAAGAAAAATTAAAAAAAAATTCCCCAATGGAAATTGATGCAAAACTTTTAAATAAAATGATTGCAATCAAATAGTAAAATATTACAGCAAGATATCACAAAGATCATTTATTTTGACCAGGAGAAATTTATACCATGAATGTATGGGTGTTTCAGCATTAGGAAAGCTATTAACAAAATTGACCATATTAGTAACAAAAGAACAAGAATCATATAATTATCTAAATAGATCCAGAAAAAGATTTTGACAGAATATAATACTTCTTCCTATTAAAAAAAGAAACCCAAAACAATGGAAAACATAAGAATAAATGGAGCTTCTCTTAAAATGATAAAGTAGCATCTATGTAAAACCAGGAGTAAACATCTATAATGGGGATAAGCTAAGATCAGTGATGAAGCAAACATGCCCATTATCACAACTATTATTCAACATTGTACTAGAAACATTAGTTATAGCAAAAAAGAAAAAAAAAAGCAGAAATTAGAATAGGCAATGGAGTGAGTAAACAAAAGAATCACACTTTGCAGAGGATATGATGGTATATTTAGAGAATACTAAAGAATCAATTGAAAAATAGATCAAACAAGCAAAGCTGGGGGCTATAAAACAAAATGAATCATCAGCATTGTTCTATATTGCTCACAAAGTCCTGCAGTAAGATGGAGAAAAGGAATTACATTTAAAATAACTTGACAATATAAAATACTTGATAGTCTCCCTGCCAAGTCAAACCCAGGAACTATATGAACACAATCACAAAATGCTTTCACACAAAAAGTCAGATCTTAAAAAACTGGAGAAATATTAATTGCTCATTGGCATAATATATATTATATATATTTATAATATACATAATATACATAATATACATTATATATAACATTGTTATAATATGAAAAAAATATAATAAAATGGCAACTCTACCCAACTTATTTTATTCATTCAATGTCATGACTTAAATTATCAAAGAATTATTTTATAGAGGAAGAAAAATAGGTTGAGATTAATCTAGCACAGACTCACTCTGTGTCAGATTATTCTGGCCTGCTTGTTCAATACAAGTGTCATGAATACTTAAGCTCATTAAGAGTCTACCCATTAAGGTGAATTTTTAATAAACTTTGTTTTTCTTTTGCTGAAAAAAAAAAGGAAAATAATAACAAAAATTATCTAGAACAACAAAGATCAAAATATCAAGAGAATCAGTGAAAATGTGAAGGAAAGTGTCTTAGCAATGCAACTTCTTGAAATGTATTGTTCTTTGTTGCCATTCACTTATTCATTCATATCTGACTCTTCGTGTCCCTATGCACCACAGCACATCAGGCCCTTCTGTCCTCCACTATCTCCCAAAGTCTGTCCAATCTCATGCTTATTGCTTTCATGACACTATCAATTCGTCCCATCCACTTCCATCCCTTTCTCATTTTGCCTTTATTTTTTCCCCCACTATTAGACTCCTTTCCAATGAGTCTTGCCTTCTTATTATGTGGTCAAAGTATTTAAGCTTCAGTTTCAGTAGCTGTCCTAATGAATAGTCAAAATGTATTTCTTTAAATATTAACTAATTTCATCTCCTTGCCATTCAAAGACCTCTAAAAAGTTTTTCTGAACCATTATTTGAAAGCATCAATTCAGTGGTGCAAAACTTTCCATATAGTTCAAATCTCACAGCTTTACCTTTGCTATAATCTCAAAATAATCTGGTAATGGCTAAGAAATAGAATGCTGGATCAATGGGATAGCTTATGTATACAACACACAGTAATAAGCGATCAAAATAACCCAGTGTTTGACATAACCAGGAATCCAAGATTTTAGGAGAAAAAATCATTATTTGACAAAAAGTACTGGAAAAACAGGAAACCAGATTGGCAGAAATTTGCAAAAGACCAACATCTTGCAACATATGGAGAAAAAGTAAAGCTATGTACATGATTTAGACATAAATGGTAATATCACAAGCAAATTAGTATAGTGTGGGTTATGTTACTTGTTACATTTGTAAATAAACAATATATAACTAACCAACAGATACAGAACATTATGGAATGTAAAAAAAACAATTTTGATTATACAAAATTAAATATTTTGCAGAAATAAGACTAATATAAGCAAAATTAGAAAGAAGTAAGAAAGTTGGAAAAAAATATATCAAGTCTCTTTGATAAAGGCCTCTTTTCCCAAATACATAGAGAATTGAGTCAAATTTATGAAAATCTAAATTATTTCTTAATTTATAAATAGTTAAATGACATGAGTAGGCAGTTTGCAGAAGAAATCAAAGCTACCAATGGTCACATAAAATGCTCTAAATCACTAAAAAATAGAGAAATGCAGACTGAAAGAACTCTGAGGCACCACCTCATACCTATCCAATTGGCTAATTTGAAAAAAAAAAAAGAAAATAATAAATTTTGGAATGGATGTGGAAAAATAGGGACATGAATGCCCTACAGGTAAGAGTGATCCAAATGATTCAAGCATTCCGGAGAGCAATTTGGAGTTATTCCTCAATGACTATAACACTGTGCATATATTTTGACACAGCAAAATCACTGTTAGGTCTATATCCCAAAAAGACCAAATAAATAAGAAAAGTCATATCTGTACAAAAATATTTATAGCAGCCCTTTTTGTGGTGACAAAGAACTAAAAACTGAGATGATGCTCATCAATTTGAGAATGGCTGAAAAAAAAATTGTGATATATGGAACACACACACACACACACACACACACACAAAACCCAAATGTTAAAAATCTCGTTTACATACAAATAAGAAAAATTCAATTAAAATTAAGTGTTACAAAGTACCAACAATTGAACACTCTGTTGATTCTAGAAACTTTGCCTTTGCATTTTGAAAGAAGAGTTTATATACAATCAGAATTGTATATATATATATGGGTAAGAAAGTATATGTTGCTGAATTTTGCCAATCTATGTTGGTAGATGGAATTCCTTATACTGATTACACCAGTTTAAAACAAGAAAAAAAGGAGCATGGGTGCATTGATCATGTATTGGATAGGAAAGAAAGGGTGAACAGAATGGAAATGGGAAGACTTGGCCAAGGTCCTTTACAAATTCCTTGAGAAGAAATGCAATAGCAACTGACTCACATTTGTCTTTTTGTATCCCTAGCATATGGACCAGTGTCTAGCGCATAGTACATGCCTAACAAATATTTGTTCATTGACCAGAGCATAGTAGCTACTTAATAAATTGAACTAAATAAATAAATAAATTGAATAATAACTCATTGGATGAAAAGAAGAAGGAAGAAACAAAGACAACTTCAGCACTACAAACAAGGTAAATATCTCATATCTATTACCTTCTTTCTATTTTCATGACTACTATCTTAATCCAGGCTCTCATTACCTCTTACAGACTATTACAATCACTTCCAAACTGATCTCCTTGCCGCAAATTTCTTCCCTTCACCAATCCATGTTTTGCATAGCTACCAAAATAATTTTCCTAAAGCATAGTTCTGATAAAGTCAATCCCATGGTCAATAAACTTCAGAGGTTCTATTTTGTCAGCAGGATCCAACACAAACCTCTCTGTTGAGCATCAAAACTCTTTACAACCTGACTCCAGCTTAACTGTACATCTCCATCTCTTCATGTATTCTGCTGTCCAATCAAATAAGGTTTATTACTCTTTATCAGATATGATTCTTCAACTCCCAACTCCATGTCTTCTTTGCACAGGCAGTCACTTGTGCCTGGATTATATGAGTACTTCAATTATATTTCTTAAAATTCTTTGTTTCTACTAAATTTCTTTTTTTTTTAATTTTATTTTAGTTTGCAACATTCATTTCCACAAAATTTTGAGTTACATATTTTCTCCCCATCTTTCCCCTACCCATCACTCCAAAATAGCCATCCCAGTGTATCCCCCTTCCCCCAGTCTATTCTCTCCTATGTCTTCCCCCCTGACCCCTCTGATTTCTTGGTAGGGCAGGATGGATCTCCCAACCACAGTGCCTGTGTATTTCAAGTTCCAGTTGGATGTAATTAATAATAATGATAACAATAATTGCATATAGATATAGATATAGATATAGATATAGATATATATTTATAACATTTGGTTATGAAACATTAGATTCTAGACTCTTTCTCTTCCTCCCTCATCACCCACCCCTAACGGAAGGACAAGCAAACAAATACAGGCTGAACATGTGAAATTATGCAGAACCTCTCCATA
>CM053583.1:119473545-119500463 GCA_028627135.1 Pseudochirops cupreus | reverse complement strand
AATCTATTTTTTAGGGTGTTGCTTTCTTCAGTCAGATTGCTGACTCTCTTTTCATGATTTTCTTGCAACATTCCTATTTCTCTTCCCAATTTTTCTTCCCCTTCTCTGATTTGGTTTTCGAAGTCCTTCTTCAGCTCATCTCTAGCTTTAAGGCATTCTTCATGTTTATTGGAGGCCACTGGTAGGGGAGCTCTGGCTGAACTCTCCTACTCCTGCTCTCTGCCATGATCTTTCTTTTCCTCAAAGAAGGAATCTAGGGTTTGGTTGCTGTTCTTACCCTGCTTCTTATGCTTATTCTTACTCATGGTTGGTCAGTCCATGATTTTTTTTTTAAATCTCTGTGGGGCTCTGCTTCCAGAAGGGAAAGCTCTGTCCCAAATCGTTAGAGTCCTCCCAGCTGCCATAGCTCTCAGGAAGGTGCTGAGTCCCTTTCCTACTTATTTCCAGCTCACTGGATAATGAAGACTCCAGGACCAAAGCCCAAGACTGCAATCTGGATCCAGGCTGCTCAACGCGAGAGCCCTTGGCCTCTGAACAATCGGTTAGTCCCCTGTTGTCTGCAGGTTGCGGGCCTGGAAGCTGCAAACTGGAGGCGGGTGCAAAACCTCTGCCTTTTGCTTTCCCGCCCTTGAGGCATTTTGGCTGGACTGCTTTTCTCCCCTGATTTTGCAAGTCCCAATGACTTAGTTCTGAACACTGCTCACAGCTGCCGCTAATCCGAGGCTCCTCTGCTCCTCCCGTCCAGCCGCCCCCGGGGCTCAGCCAGGGCTTCAGGCCAGGCTGGTTTTGGTTTGCAGTGCTGATATGGTTCCTTGTAGCCGAGCTGACTTTAGTGGAAAGTATATTTGTGTGCGTTTTGGAGTTCTAGGATTAGTTTAGAGTCATATTTTATGGGCATTTTGGGGTGGCTATGTGAGAGCTACGATATGTTGCTGCTCCTACACCGCCGTCTTGGCTCTGCCCCCCTATTCTAGATTTCTTATTAAAATTGTCACTACCAAACTAATTGGGTTTCATATTTTTTTGAATCTGTTTCCTTGACTTTCAGCTGCAATGAAACCTCAGGTTTAGGGAAAACAATATCCTTCTGCACTTACCCCCTTTAGTTATGTTGTAGAAAATCTCATCCTAGACCTATTATTCATAAACCTGGGAAAGTTCCTATTTTGACCTATCTCTTCTTAAAATGTTTTTCCTATGTAAAGATAGATAGATATAGATATATATTTGCAATTCAATTACAATACCTACATAACTATATTTTTATTTCAAAGTAAAATTTAAAACAAAATCAACAAGATTTGATAAGCAGCAAATTCATAATAAGTGACAATGAAATTAACGTTACGTTAATGAAATATAATATAGGTAGATAAAGCCAAATTGGAATCAGTACAAAGTGAATCTCAAAACTGACATGAATATGAATGAATGAAATAGAAAGTGGGGAAGGTTAAGATAACTTCTTTCCTGGAAGAATTTTACACACACTCACATATGTATTTGTATGCAAATATACCCTCCTATATAGACATATGTGTATATAACACACACACATTTATATTTCCTTCAACTATCCTCATACTGAGGAAAGTTTCATAAGTTACAGTTATCATTTTTCCATGTAGGAATGTAAATAATTCAACTTTGATAAGTTCCTTATCATTTCTATGCTCTGTTTACCTTCTCATGCTTCTCTTGCTTCTTGTATTTGAATGTCAAATTTTCTATTCAACTCTAGTTTTTTCATCAGGAATGCTTGAAAGTCCTCTATTTCTTTGAATGACCATATTTACCCCTGAAATATAATATTCTGTTTTAATGAGTAGGTGATTCTTGATTTTACTCCTAGCTCCTTTGACCTCTAGAATATCATATTGCAAGGCCCTCAATCCCTTAATGTAGAAGGTACTAGGTCTTGCATTATTCTGATTTTGTTTCCACAATATTCATATTGTTTCTTCTCAGCTGCTTGTAATGTTTTGTCCTTCATCTGGGAACTCTGGAACCTGGCTATAATATTCCTAGGAGTTTTCTTTTTGGGATCTTTTTCAAGAGGTGATCAGTGAGTTCTTTTAATTTCTATTTTGCCCTCTGCTTCTAAAATATCAGGGCAATTTTCCCTGAGAATTTCTTGAAGGATGATTTCTAGGTTCTTTTTTTGATCATGGCTTTCTGGTAGTCCAATAATTTTTAAATTATCTCTCCTGTATTTATATTCCAGGTCAGGAGTTTTCACAATATTTCACATTGCCTTCTGTCTTTTCATTTGGTTGGATCTGCTTAAGAGTATCTTGATTTCTCATAAAGTCATTAGCTTCCATTCAGTCCAATCTAATTCTAAAGGAATTATTCTCTTCTGTGAGATTTTGAAATTCTTTTTTTCATCTGGAAAATTTGGCTTTTTAAGGCATTCTTCTCCTCATTGGATTTTTGGACCTCATTTGCCATTTGAGTTGATTTATTTTTAAGTTGTTATTTTCTTCAGTCAGGTTGTTGACTCTCTTCTCATGATTTTCTTTCATCATTCACATTGCTCTTCCCAATTTTTCCTCCTTGATTTTTAAAATCCTTCTTGAGCTCCTCCATGGCCTATAAACAGTTCATATTTTTCTTGGAAGCTTTTGGTGTGGAGTTCTGACTTCATTGTCTACTCCTGTACCATGTTTTGATTCTTTTTGTCCCCAAAAAAGGAATCTAAGGTTTGATTGTTGTGCTTGCTTTGCTTCCTTTGTTTGCTCATGTTGCCACTCAATTACTTGACTTTTGAGCTCTTTGTCACAGTAGAACTCTCCTTCCAGAGAGGAGAGCTTTGTCCCAGATTGCTGGGTTTTTCACAGTTGGATGCTCTCTTTGCAGCCCCCACAAGCTGTGGCTCACTGCTCACATACCCCAGAGCCACCACAAAGACCACTATCCAGATCCAGGCTTGTTAAAGCAAAAACATTTACCCTGTAAGTGGTTGCTGGGGTCCCCTTCCCCTACAGTCTACAGGCAAAGAGCTCTGAAGCAGCCAATTGGCAGTGACTGAATGGCCACTGCACCTCCACTGCTTCTTGCTCCAGGAGCAGAAGCCTGACACACTCCTCTGTCCCCCCAGTTTCAAGAGTTCCATACTGACCTTTCACTTTGTCTTTGGCCGTTTTGGTTTGATAATTCTGGAAACTGCTGCTGGCAATAGACTCTCTGGAAGTCTGCTTCATATGCTGTTGATTGGGGCCACCCTTGGGCTAAAAACGTGGGCTCATGCAGGGCTGGGCTTAGCTCCCAGCATGCTGGGATGGACATTTCCTGTCTGCCTGATGGACGGCCTTCTGTGGGAGATTTGTTTTTCTCTGTCACTTTGTGAGTTCTGTAGCTCTAAAATTTTTTAGAGTCATATTTTATAGGTATTTGAGGTGGTTATGGGGTGAGCTCACATAGTTTTCTTGCTTCTTTGCATCCATCTTGCCTCTATCCCCTCTCATTTCTGTCTTACTTAACCATAAAGTATATAGTTTGTCATTAAGTTAATTATCCAGCAAAGGAATTCTACGTGATGAGATCAACAAGTAATTTTCTAGTAGGCTTCCATATCTGTTCTGGGCACTAGATGATGCGCAATACCAATCTCCAGCCCAATTTGACCATTTGCCATACACTCCTACTGGAAAAGTAGTTTTAATTAATTTCTTACTGGCTGGGCTCCAAGTTTAATTCAAGGAATAAAATGGATATTGATCCAAATATTAAAATACGATATCTTCTATTTGCATCTGGCTTAACCCTAACCTGTGAAATATTTTACTCTTTCAAGCCATTTGCAAATGCATTTAAAGATCCAGGATCTTAGCATGCTATCATCTCAGCACAGTAAAAAAAAAGAAGGTGAAAAAAAAACCCACTAGACTAAATGCAGTTCTATTGAGATAGTTACTACCAATCATCTTCCTCCCTAGCTTTTCTTCTATTTTCCTCCTAGGATTTTCAAGTGTGAAGTGTCCCTACTAAATGCCAAGGGAGTATGCATGTATGTATGCATGTATGTGCACAAGTACACACACACAGACACACATTGAAAGAGAGACAGGCACGCACACATAGAAATCATTATAAGGGGGTGGAGGGAAGAGGAGTAGAGATGCTCCTTCTCCTCAAGAAGTCCAAATGGGGAGAGAAAGAGAAGAATTGAAATGAGAGGATGTGACAAATAGCAGAGTTTTGTTATTCTCTCAGATCCATGCCTTATCACACACCACACAGTCACATACACACACATGCACACATACATGAGCAGGAGAGCTGAATTTTTTATAATCATCATTTCTTTGTCTTCCTATCTGTCCCTGTCTCTTCTGTCTTCTCAATCTGTTTCATCTGTTTCTGCCTCTAATAAGCATATACCATGCACACACACACACACACACACCCTATTATCCACAAAGATAAAAAAATACATGGGTTAGTATTCTCCACCTGTAACATTATCTTAACTATGAACATGTTACATCTTTTTTCCAGCTTCTCCTTCTTAGGAAATTATACAAATGCCTAAAACATGTTTGAATAGAAAGTCTGCTAGAACCTTGTTAGGCAATCTGCAACAAAGCCTGATGAGGATCAGTATAAAAATTGAGAAAGTGGGATTAATTAATGGAATTAAAGGTCGAATTCAGAATGATATTAAAGACTAAGATACTTTACATTAACTCTTCTCCCCTCAACCTTGGGGGTCTTTCATCAATATCATTAACAATTAGAGAAGATCCAAAATTATTTGATAGAAACTGCTCAGCCTTAGGCTGGAAATCTCAGTGGAACATAACTCTTCCTGAAAGCTAACACTTCTTGTCATGACCTATGTAATTTTTTCAATTGGCATTTCTCAATTGTCAGGAAACTACCATTTTCACAAAGTAATTTTAGGATTAAATTAATGGATAAGACTCATGGCTGTCTTCTGTGGATCTAGTACAACTTATGACACTTCAGGGAACTGTGGAGTTGATCATCTATTTCAGTGTATTTCTTTAAAGGCATCTCAGCAGAAAGTGGAACTTTAAATGGAAAGCATAATTGATATAGAATTTTTGGTATTCTGCCCCCAGAAGTAGAGAGGTGGCATTAATCAAAAGGCCACTCTGCTTGACACCTCCATTTGTCCACTGAAACATCTATGTTAGGAATCTTCAACCCATCAGCAAGCATTTCTTAAACACCTACTATGTGCTTGACACTGGATACCATGGAAAAGTCTTATAATAATAAATTCATGTCTAGATCTACAAAGGGGTTTAAATATCTAACACACTCCCTTCCATACTTTATAAATAGGGATCCTAAGGATGAGAGAGATGATGAGGATGATGATGGCTAGAATTTATAGAACACTTAAAGATTCACAAAAAGCTGTGCAAATATTATATCATTTTATCTTCACATGTCGTTCATTCATTTCAGTCATGTTAGACTCTTTGTGACCCCATTTTGGGTTTTCTTGGCAAAGATACTGGAGTGGTCTAGCATTTTCTTCTCCAGTTCATTTTACAACTTAGAAAACTGAGGCAAACAGGGTTAAGTGACTTGGCCAGGGTCACACAACCAGAAAGTATCTGAGATCAGATTTAAACCCAATCTTCCTGATTCCAGGTATGGCACTCTGTCTTCTGTTTCACTTAGCTAGCCAGATAATGGGATTTGCCAAAGCATAAATATGTAGTCGTAGAAACAGGATTAAAAATCAGCTCCTTTGTTTCCAAATCCACTAGTCTTTTCAACACACCAGTTTCTTTCTTTTTTTAATATTTAACTCTGCCTCTGTTAAATGAAGGATATAATTGTATCACCATTTTCTATTTTCGCAGGGTCATAACTCCTTAAAATTATCCCTAACTGCTATGTCTTTCCAAACATCCAATCATTTGCAAATTCTTGCTCTTTTTAGCTCTACGATAACTTTCACATTTGTCCCTTTCTCGTGACTTATAGAGCCACCCACCACCATATTTCAGGTAATTATCACTTATTACCTGAACTCTTGCAAATGTCCTTCTAATTAATCTCCCTGCCTTGTCTTTCCTCACTCAAGTCCACTATCCACAATCTATAAAAATGATTTTCCTTTAGCACAGATCTATTCTCCTTTGGTGTTGAATTCCTCTGTTTCACTTTTAAAGTCCTTCAGAACATGGCCCAAACCCATCTCCCCAGCCTTACACACACACACACACACACACACACACACACACACACACACACACACACACACCATTCCCCTTACCACAACATGTGATGTAGCCAAACTAGTCTCTCTATGTCTTATATACAGAATTCCATTTTCCATTTCTATGCCTTTCCCCATACCTGTTGGTGCCTCCTCAATTCTGTCTCATAAAATCTCTCACTTTCTTCAAGACAAAGTTCAATCTTCAAAACTTGCTTTTTACATACTTTTCTTGATACCCTTTTCCCTCCCACCATCCTTAACTATATGGCTATTCCCATTTTGGATTCATTCTACATTTTTAAAAATAGTTTTAGGTAAATGGCATCTCCATTCGTGAAGGGTAAGGATTGCTTCAGTGTTTGTTTTTGTGTACCCAACACCTAACACAGTGCCTGGAATATAACTAGACACTTACTTAAATGCTCTCAAGAAGCTTGTATTTTAATGAGAGAAGACAACAAACAAAAGGAAGAGAAAAAGGAAGAGACATGCCTGCTGCAGGGGCACAATGGAGAAATGCCAAGAAGTCCAAAAGGGTACAGCAAGGTGGAATGGATGGATGGATGGATGGATGGATGGATAGATAGATAGATAGATCGGTCAATATATAGATATAGATAGAAAGACAGATAGATACATAGAGATATAAATAATGATATAGAGATATGCTTGTGTATGTATGTGTGGGTGGGGGTGTATCTCCATTGTATAAATTCAGACATGCTCTTTTATCTTCCTTCTTTGTTAGATCTTTTTTTAGTTAATCCTTTTTCTAGTACAATCCTAATCTTGCTATTAGATATAGATTTATTTTCTGAACGTTGATTTATTTTCTGAAATCCATTTAAAGAGAAGGAGGCAATCTATAGAAAGTCTTCACTAGCCCCTTTAGCCACTTGGTATAGGATGACATAGCAGATAGAATGACAGATTTAGATCCCAGGCAGACCTGGGATCAAATTTCAACTCTAACACAACCTCTGTAACTCAATCTCCATTGGCTTCCATTTCCTTATCTATAAAATGAGGGATTTGGACTAGATTGTCTCTAAGGAAAGTGGGCTGGGGGCAAAGGTAAAAAAAAATGAAGCCATCTCTCCTATTCTGCAGCTTATATTTTACTGGGCAACGTACAAAGGGTTCACAGATAAATAAATATGGAGTAATTTAGGGAGGAAGTTGACCTCCCAAGATACCTTCTACTTTTAAATCTATGCTACATTTGGCATTGACTTAGCATATATAATGGTGAACAAAAAAGGCCAAGACCATAATCAATATTCCTTAATTAAAGGCTGACTTGCGATGTTACTTTCCTTTTTCTTGTGATACTTGATTTAGATTGCCAAAGAGTAAACTGTCCCAATCCTGCCCTTTCTTGCAACCCTGTACTCATCAACCTTATCTTTCTTATATTCTACTCCAACTCTCCCTACCTTTCCATTGTATGCTTTGGAATTCTTGTTCTATAAGTAACAAGCTTTACTTTAATTTTAGATCTTTTCTCATATCTTTAATCTATCTCCTAGCACTTACATATGACACTGGGTCCCTGAAATTCTCCCAAACTATCTGTACATTTTCTTGGCTTAATGATGGGGTCTCCTTAGCAGACAACTACATGTTGTATTGAAAAGGCCTTTCATGTACCTATGCCCAGAGCCTGGTTTCACGGGTCTGATTCAGAGGCTATTCAAACTAGTGATTCCTAGAATCTGAAAATAAATATTTGCTATGGTAGATTATGTTAATTAATTATTTTGAATATTTTTAAGCAATCATCTTGCTCATCAATTTATGCCACCAAAGTCACTAAACTTTAAAAAAATGAGAAAAATATATGTGTTTGGAGAGGTGGGATAGAATAAGGAACAAATAAGAAGTTTTGGTACTAGAGGAGTCAGAAAGGTAGAAGTAACTTAAGAGATAGTCATCTTCTAAGTAAGTATTTCTCTAATCTTTGAACTCTCATAACATGTTTCTACTCTCCATTATAATATTAAAATTTGTATGATAGCTTTTACTTATGTCTCACTTCCTCTTCTTGACTATTATTTTTTAAACAGCAAGGACTGGATCTACTTAATCTCTCTGTTCACCCCCACATCACCTAGTACCATATTTTGATATGTATTAGTCACTTGAATGTTTTTTTTTTAAGTACTAGTTGAATTGATAGTCAGAAGAGCTTGGTTCGATACTTATCTGATGATTTCAGTCAAATTATAATTTCATCTCTCTGGGGCTTAATTTTCTCCTCTATCATATGAGGAAGAGGGACTCAGTGGTAATGATTTGTAAGGTCCTTCTACTCTTAAATTCAAGGATTCTATCATTAAATTTAATGGAAAAAATTTGTTGGGAATAAAAAGTTCGGTACCTGTGAGATCTCACACATCGTAGTTAGCATATGCCTAAAGTTGATGAGTGTATTATTAAGCTAACTTCCAAATGTCGTCTGGGACTGTTACTTCCCCTTTACTGCCATTTCTCCCCCCATCACCAGTTTCCATTCAGTTGCTGAGTTTTGTTCATTGTGACTAACTCCATGACAACTTTCACATCTTCCTCTTTTCTATTTCCAAAGTAATTGCAATGTATTTACAAAGCCTAGAATAGGCTCTTGTTACCTCTAGCTTGGGCTATTGTAATAGGCAAAAACACTTTGAAAGGAAAAACAATAAGACCTTTGACTCTCACAAAGAATTAATCTGAGGCTCATTCCATCTATGCGAATGACTTTGATGGTATGCTGACAAGAATTTTCCCTAAGTAAAGGGAAGTCAGTGAAACTATGGGCTCCAGCAATTTGAATGACTTAGTTACACTCTATCCACAAAGGCAGTTGAAGAAAGTCCCAGAATGTAGGGTTGACATGATATCTTTTCCCTCACAGTAGAACTCATTAGGGACTCATTATTTTTTTTGGTCAAATCTACTTACCTTTTATTTTTCTTTAAGAATTCTACAGTTCAGCTCCACTGGCCTGCTTGTCCTTCCTCCCACAAAATCCGCCATCTCCCAAATCCTTCACTTTTCATTGGAATGGTCATTCATACCTGTCTGTGAAACTTTTCCTCCTCCCCTCATTTCACCCCTATCTTCTCTGGTCTCCTTCTAGATTCAGCTCAGATTCCAGGAACCCTACAGGAAGAGACCTTTCCTGGCCTTCTTTACCCTCATATTTCTGGTATCTTCCGTCTAAGATAACATTCCATTCACCCTGCATATTCCTTTACGTACATTGTTGTTGGCATATTTCTTTCCAATGAAAAAACTGAGCTCTTTGAATTCAGGAACTTTGATTTTGCCTCTTTTTGTGGCTAATTGTTATAATACAATGCCTGGTATGAAGAAAGTGTTTAATGGACACTTGACTTTTTCCTGCTCCACTTATGTACAACCAGGGAAATATAGTAATCACCTGAAAACAGTACACAGCTATGTCCACAGAACTGAAAAATCAGAGCAATTGCCTTGAATATCCACGGCAAATAGATAGTAACGTCCTTTACAGAAGTAAAAAATGAATGAATGCAATAGCACCTGCTGAACCCTGTGCTCAACATAATGTCCCTTGCCTCAAAGGCATTGCAGACAGCTCCTTCCTCTGTTGACACCTATAGCTATTTCTTCCCTCCAGGTTCATTTTAAATGGATTTTTGTCATATACAAAAAGTTTAGAGGGGAAAGTAAAGTTTGGGGAGAATAAGCAGTATAATATATTTTCCCAGATTTTCCACCCACCAAGAGGTGTCCTTGACCTTAAACAATTTTAGATGACCTTAGAATTATCCTTCACAAACTTTCCATGTTAAAATAAAAGAAACGCAAACACAAAGGCTGTTTATAGACAGAGTAGTAGCTAGAGATTATATCCTTGCCCTGGGGTGCTATCTTTATTTCAGAAGGTATTAACAGTATCTTGTCCTGTCTGAAGAAAATGCAAGGTTTACACTTGGTTGCCAAGAATAATCAACAAAGTTAAGAATCTTCTCTTTATCTCTCCCCTACTGAAGTTTTACCACAAGTGAAATCCTTACCTTGCTCCTAACCCCAGTCCACATTATCCACAAAAAAGAAAATTTGAAAAAAAAGTCTATGGACACATTTTCCCAGATAATTAAAGATATTTTGCCTCAATTCTTAGGATTTTTGGGTTTAAAGTGATTTTCTTTTGGGATCAGGGTCTAATTCTTTGTCTAATTAAGTTTTCAATATCCCCTTATGGATATGGAAAACAGAGAAAACTGGAAAAGAATAGGGAACATTTTCAAGGATTTAAGAGTTGCAAAAAAAAAAAAAAAGAATAAGGGCAATAAAAGAGATGAAGTCTTCACAAGTATTCACTGTACCTATTACCCCAGTTCTACCAAAACTCCTTGTCACCAAATCCCTTTTTACCTGGGCAATTTTCTAACTGAGTTTCTATTATAAACAACTCGAACAAATAAATAAGTAAATAAATCAATATGTACACATATCCATATATATGTGTGTATA
Source organism: Pseudochirops cupreus (assembly GCA_028627135.1). NCBI lineage: Eukaryota > Metazoa > Chordata > Mammalia > Diprotodontia > Pseudocheiridae > Pseudochirops > Pseudochirops cupreus. Next base: position 119,489,755 of record CM053583.1, on the reverse strand, counting down.
TGTGTGTATGCAAATGTCTGTATGTATGTATATGAATTCTTGGTAGCTCTCACAGCCCCTATCCTAAAATAACAACAGTCCTTAGGTAACTAATGAAGTTAGACTGTTTGTAACTGCCTAGATTTGACATGTTAGAAGTTTTTTGCTGTTGTTTTTTTTTGTGGTTCAAGGGAAATGGAGTGATTCTTTTAACGAATTTTTGCTCTCAGTCCTCTTCTCCTCTTTGATTCCTATGTATTATCATCTATGCATTCACTAGACCATATTTCCTTTTTTTTTTTTTGAAATGACTTTACATTCCAGTCCTTAATGGGCAGGCAGTTTGGGACTCACCATGTGTTTCCCATAAAATTCCCAGCTGCCTCTGGGATCAGGCCTGGAAGCTGAAGACAAGGTGCATTCCCTTTGCCTAGAGGAAGAAAAAAATTCTTGGTGTGAATGAACTTACATACTCAGTAGCCAAGTTTACGTCTCCTGGATGTGGTTACCCTGAACATGTTTGGTGTTATTTTTTCTCCTGAAACTGCAGTTATCAGAAGGAAATTCTCCAAGGGTCAAATATTTTAATGCCAGCAACAGGATATGAAGATTTATCAAGCATTTATCTCTAAAGATTTAGGGCTGAAGAAGAAAAAAAAGAGAAATCAGGAAACAGTGTGATTAGCCATTAAGTTTGTCGAGAAGCAAATCAAACTTAAAAGAATTCACAAATTGTGAATAAAGGTATTGTGACTGGACTGAGCTATAAAGATTCTCTGTATGAAGAAATATGGCCTTCCTATCCCTGGGGCAGTTTGTGTGTGGGGTCTAGCACTCTGATTTGTCTGAACTACTTCTGGACTCTCTTGGAAAAGGCTGCTTTTTTGTGTACTTCTTCAGGAAGCCCATTGTATAGCCTTTGACCATGAAAGACATGTGGTTAGTGAACTTTAGAAGCAGACTTGGAATTGTATGAAAAATGATATTCCCTGTGTCTGACAGACAAGCTGTCAATTAACCTCTCTGGATCTATTTCTTCCTCCATAAAATAAAGAACTAGAAACCTGTAGTACTTTACCTCACAGGGTTATAGTTACAGTGATAAAGTATGTACATAGAATTCTTTGAGGATTTTAATTGCTATATAAATGTCAATTTTACTGTTGCTGTTAATATACTTAGTATTAAATCAATGAGGGAAGAGATGAGCAATTATTAAGTTCCTACTATGTGCCAGGCTCTGTCCTAAGCACTTTACGAATTTGGAAATGGAAAGGTATACACTGGGCCACCACTCCAAAAAAAAAAAAACGAAACAAAACCCAAAACCAAAACTCTGATTTTTTTTTTCAATCATACCCATGTGAACCTTATAGTATCTTTTTTGAGCTAATTTGAATTTTAGCTCTGTGCTGAGTGATATGGAGTGAAAAGAGGGTTAGAGAGCCCACCAGGGAAATATCAAGTTGTGGTTGACTTTGCTAATGTTAATGTAGCCAGATAGTTCTTTTTTTTTTTTAATTTCTGGTAAATCTATGTGCATATTTACATAGATGTTATTGTTAATTTACATATATTTGCCTTGTATATTTAGGAAACCTAAATACTAGAATGTTTCTTAGGACAGAGTAGTCTCTCACATTTACTTTTATAGAATTTTTTAAAGTGGTAAATAATTATTGATTATGTAATGCCACAGGCCTGAATGCATGCATCTAAACAGCATAGAGAAGAAGTCATTTCAGAAAACAAAATCACCTCCCTAGGCTAGAGATCATCAAACCCAGTGTTCTGATAGGTGTTCTTCTGGCACCTTTTTATTTGATCCCTATGCTTACAGCAACTGCACAGTCATGGACATGGGGGAAGGCAGAGTCATTCCATATGGCCTCCATGATTCGTGTGCTTGTAAGTGGTGCCCACTATGTATTGTCCTTCTGCCACACCACTGGTGCACCAAATTATCTCATTTTAAAACATAAATTAGTGAATGATAATGCTAACAGCTATCATTTAAAAACACTTTAATTAACACTTACATATTTGATCTTCACAGAAACCTGGTGTTGCAGGTGCTTTTATTATCCCCATTTTCTAGATGAGGAAATTAATGCTGAAATAGCTTAACTGACCTTTGCATGGTAACACAGCTCTCAAGGGTCAGGAAGTAAGATTCAAACTTAGATCTTTCAAAGTCTAAGCCCAGAATTCTATCTACAATGTCACCTAGCTACATTCCAAATATTAGTCTTGAATTTATTTTTAATGCTCATGGGAACATGTAATTTAAAATTTAAATAGATCTTGTTGAATTAAAATAGGCCTTAGAGTTGGGATGGACCTCAGTAATAATCTTTTGTAGGGCTGAAATTTATAGGTGAGGCTCCAAAAGGGCAAGTTATGTGTCCATCATCTCTCGTATAGCCATTAAACAAAGCATATCCTTTTTCTCTGAATTCAATGTTCTTTCCAATGTGTCATGCTGCCTCACCAAAAGCATATCCTCATTTTACAGATAAGGCTCAGATGATGAGACTCAGACAGGTTAAATTAAAATATGTAGTCATGTAGCTAGTAGATGACTTGGCCTTGATCAGAACACAGGGTTCTTGACCCTAAGGCATTTGATTTCATAGTACTTTCCTTTTCATGATTTTTCTTCAATGGATTCCAGAATCTGAATCACAGTTCATTGGATTCTAGAGTGTTGAGCTCAGTTCTCCCTTAGAACTACAAGCTATATTTTCAATCACCTACCAGGGTTTGCCATTCTCTTTTTACAGTGGGTCTTCCCTGGAACTTACTCAGGATGATAAGTACCAGTAGTCAGGCCAGTATACTCAAAAGAACTGGCTGAGAACCCTGGCCTCCACAGCATAGAAAGTTGGACTGATACTTATGAATTTAGGAATTGAAATGTAACACGCATGCCTTGGGCTTGGCAGGCTAGATCAAAGCATCTTTACACACATGCTATTTGACTGAACTAAATGGGAGCATTTGGATTATAAATAGTGAGCCAGATGCTCCCCAGTAAAATTCTATTTTCCTCAGGGAACTTTTAGCTCTTCAGGATAGCAATAAAGAGCTGTGTACCATGGGTCATTTGTTTGATACATGTTCTGATAATACATGCAATTAAAATGATCATGAATAACGCTACATATTAAGATATATTTTTGCACATATATAATTGTTGTTGTACAGTCATGTCCCATTTCAGACACTAACTAGCTCTATGACCCTGGGCAAGTGGAATGAAGACACTGCCCTTACTCATCTGTAAAATAACTTTAAATCTATTATCCTATGACACTAGCAGTAGGTTATTTAAAAAAAAAGATTTTCTAAGAATGATTTTATATATACACTTTATATATGTGTATATGTATGTATATATGTGTGTATGTATGTATTATGTATGTATGTATGTATAGGAGAGAAGTTAATACAACTCCTAATGAATCAGTTCGTTCAGCTATGAGGATTCTAGGGGGACAGAATAATACCAGAAGCAGACTAGGGGGTCAAAAGTTAAGACTTTAATGTTTTTCATCTCACAGCTAAAAACAGATAAGGGTCACTGACCATACATTTGAGAATTATTTTAGGTAAAATCAGTAGCCTGGTAGGGGAAAAAACAAGTATCCTGTTCTCTCATCCTCACTAGGATGAAAGTGGCTGCAGTTCAAATGGCTGAATCTGATTATGTAAATTACTACACAGTATTCAAGAACCACATTGCAAACTGTCACCGTATATATGTACATGCACATATAAATATATGTATATATGTATATATACATATATACATATATAAGTATATGTGTGTATATATGTATATGTGTGTGTGTATGTGTGTGTATATATATGATGGAGAGAGACAGCATAAGAAGAGAGGGAAGGAGCAGGATTGAGGTGGGGATAATGAGAGACAGAGAGAGACACACAGAGAAAAACAAAAATGGATACAGACATAGAGGAGAAACAGAGAAAAAGACACACAGCAACAGAAACAGAGACACAGAGAGAAAGACAGAGACCTGACAGAGAGACAGAGAGAGGGAAGCAGGGCATGGGGCCAGGAAGAGAGGAAGAGAGAAAGGTCATTTACTTTAAATTTCCAATACACTAGGCAATTCTCTAAAACTTTATGTTGTCAACCTGCATTGGTAAAGGGAATTTCTTTATCCAGAATTTTCCTATAACAGTAAAACTACAGATTCATAAACACATATATTATGTATAAATGCACACTCATACACATATAAAATCATTTGGTGGTCAACTTTTTGTTGATGAAATGACTTAGTTAAACGTAAATAAGATGATCCTGAGACAACAGGCCCTCAGTCCATCATTGGGCCTCTCATTTTGTTCAACTGCTTAGGCCTTGCCAGGACAAGTCTACTTTGCTGACAAAATCATTGAGAACTCAGGATCCCCTCCATGTAAGGATGCAAAAATACTGGAGTGAAGACTTTAGTCAATGATTTTTAGTATAAGACAGATTTATTTAGAACAATGGATCTACCTGTAAAAAAGTTCCAGAAACAGGTATTGATTTTTAGGGTTTTCCTAAAACCATTTAGAAGTCAATGCAGTAGCAGCAACATTTGTTGCAACAGAATTCTTGCATAATCTTCTGGAGCCATCTCAACTACAACTGCATTCTTCCTAAGTAGGATAAAAGAGGCAGATGCTTAATTCCATAACAGGAAGCTTTCTTTTATTTGTAGGGGCTTTTAAATCTGGGGCCAATGACCCTCATCTGTTTTTACCTATGAGCTGAAAAACATTCAAAATCCCTACCGTTTGGCCAACACAAGATCATTGCTGAAATTATTCTAGAATCTTTACTGCTGAACTGCCAGATCAATTGGTGATTATACTAAATATTAAGAAAAATCTAGTTGCACCTGACACATTTTTGGTCTCTGATTCATGTGAGATGGAAAACAAACTTCCAAATGAAATTCTACCATTGAGGTTTTGATTTACACTTAGGTATCCCCATGTCACAACTTACAGTAACTGGATAATCAAACTGGCATTACTAACTTCGTAGGATCATAGATTTGGAGATGGAAAAGACACAGTCAGCCTTTGTGTTCACTTCCTCCTCTTGTTTTAGAGATGAGGAAACTGAGGCACAGAAAGGTTAAGTGACTTATGAAAGAATACAAAGCCAATGTCTGTGATGAAATCTGAACTAAGGTTTTCTTGTTTCCAGATACAGTGCCCCATCTTCTCCTTCATGCTTTCTCTTTTAAAGACACCCAGCCACTTTGCAGAGAATATATCTTCTTTTTTTTTTTAACCTAGATAGAATAGATCTCTGACTTATTGGTATTTTTTGTTGTTTTTCAGTCGTTTTTTCAGTCATGTCATATTCTACATGACCCCATTTGAGGTTTTGGTGGCAAAGATACCAGACTGATTTGCCATTTCCTTCTCTAGTTCATTTTAGAGATGAGGAAACTGAAACAAACTGGGTTAAGTGACTTGCCCAGCATCACATAGCTATTAAATGTCTGAGGCTGGATTTGAACTCAGGGAGATGAGTCTTCCTAACTCCAGGCATGACACTCTATCTACTGTGTAACATGGCCCCCCTCTATAAGTTCTTATCCTAGTTTAATTTAGGATTTTAATTGGTAGTAAATGCAATTCATTTTCTTTACTAGCTTATGAGAGGCTTAATGTTAGGAGCCATGATTACCTTTCTTTGCAAATAGTAAGTACTTAATAAATGTTGAATTGATTTTAAATCTCAGAGATTATATCACTAAAAGGCAAAAACTTTGCTGCTCAAAAAATAGACTAATAATGATTTTCTTATTGAAGGAATGATGCATCAGCCTATGTGGAAGAGAGCTAAAGTGATCATGTTTGTTCACCATTTTACTTACTGATCACAAAACATGAAAATACTTGAAAGTGATTATGACCTTTATTTTCATCTCCTCATGTTTGTAGTTGTAGAATAAGCTTTCAAACTTTCCATTCACCCAGTATTGTGTTGGCATAAGTTTCTTCCAACTCAATATAAAGAACAACACAAGTGGAAATTGATGGCTCTATCTTAAGTACATACTTAGATGATTGCTTTAGTTTCCCTGAGATGGAGATATACCTGATTTCTCTATTTTTTTCCATTTAACTTTTTCGGAAAAAAATATTTTCATTTTTACTGAAATATACTGTAAACATTAAAAAAAAAAAATCTTTTATGAAATAAAGACCAAACTACAACCTGGTCCCTTTTCATAAGCCCTTAATTTGCACTGATGACTGTTTGATCCAATCTTTGTCTCATCATTTAATCAATAATTGTTTACTAATCATCTACTATATTCAAGATAATATCCTCACTGACTTTATTAGCATTCTTCTTCACTTCTGACTCACTTACAATCCTTATATTAGAAGTTATTTGCTCCTGGTTTTAGACTGTAGCTCTGTTATTTCTGGTAGACAATACAAACACCCTTATGACTCTTGCAAGGTGCTAATGATGACTTCCCTACCATGAGTACCCTGACAAATATATATTTACTTGCTCATTCAGTAAACCCTTGTCATTTATCTTCCCATCAACAACTAGTATGAATAAGAAACCTCCAGGTCGGGATTTTTTAAAAAAAGACTTTGTCTCTTTGATGTTTCCTGGATACTATCACTTAATTTTAGGGGTTTTGAAGAGAGGAAATTAAGAGTTAGAGAACAGCGATAATTGTTTTCTCTGGTTCTTAAAAGTGAGAGTCTGGTCCCTTCATTCTGGAAAGCAATTTGGAACTAAAACTCAAAAAGTCATTAAAACTCTTCATACCCCATGGCCAAGGAATAACACATTATGTTATCATAAGAATTAATGAGGGAGGCAATTTCAGAAAGCAACAAACACAAAAAGAACCTGAGAATATTTAGGAATCAATGCAGTGATGTAAGCAGAATCTGGCAATGACAGGCAATGATTCCAGAATATTAATGAAGTATGGTACCCATTTCCTGACAAAAAGGGCATTGGACTCAATATGAAGAAAGACCCAAAATTGTGGACATGGCCAAACTGGTCCTTTTCTATGTGCATTTATTACAGTGGTTCTCAAATTTCCTAATGCCGCGACCCTTTAATACTTGTATGTGGGTATATCTGCATGTGGGCAGACCTGCCTGGAGATGGATAGAGGATTGGTGTCTCAGTTCCTAAGACCATCAGAAATATGTGTTTTATGATGGTCTTAGGCAACCTTGTTCGATCCCCAAAGGGGTCACGACCCACAGGTTGTGAACCTCTGATATTATATGGGTTTTGTTTTTCTTCATTTCTTTTTTCCAATAAGTAGAGGAGGTAAAGGTAAAATAGTATAGAACTAGGTTTAAAAACTGGAATGAAATAGGAAAGAAGGGAACAATAATTTATATATTAAATGCTTACTCTGGGACAGATATTGAGCTAAGTGATTTTTATCCTCTCAACAACCCTGGGGAGAAAGTGTTATTAACCCCACATGAATGAGGAAACAGAGACAGATAGAGGCTAAGGGGATTGCCCAAGGTCACATGGCTCAGATTTGATCTCAAGTCTTCTTGATTCTAGGCCCAGTATTGATCTATTGTGCCACTTAACTGCCCTGAAAGGAAAGTCAGAAAGAATGATAGATAAGCAGAACAGCTCTAATATTTACACATTGAATTTATATATTATAAAATCTAAGCTCTTTGCAACAAGGATTCATACTTTCATATGTACATATCTATATCTCAAATATATCTGTCTTTATCTATATGTATATGTGTACATATATACACATACACATACATTCATATATATACATATACTCCTGTTCTAGAATGAAAGTGGAAGTGTTTATAATATTTTGTATTTTTATAACTTCTGAATTGTTAATGATAAAAATAAATTTGATTCTGAGGGATCTCCAACAAAATATTCCTTTCTTTGTTTTCATATTATTATTTCTTAAAGAGATATGTTAAAATGATACACCACAGGTATGTACAGGATCCCAAAAAACTGTTTTCAGCATATTATAGGACTCCTTCATGGGAGGATTAAGGGAAAATCTGAAGAAGACTCAAATAGAACCAGAAGGCTTAAATGGATGTGGTATCACTGAAGAGATTTACCATCCCAATAGAATCACAATTTCCTCCAAGCATCATCTCAATTATATACATATGTATGTATATATATATATATATATATAGAGAGAGAGAGAGAGAGAGAGAGAGAGAGACAGAGAGAGAGAGAGAGAGAGAGACAGAGACAGAGACAGAGAGAGAGAGACAGAGACAGAGACAGAGACAGAGAGAAAGAGACAGAGAGAGACAGAGAGAGACAGAGAGAGACAGAGAGACAGCTTTGTGAAATATACTACATTAGATATTTGGGGTAAAAAGAGAAAAATCAAAGCATTTCATGACCTCAAGTGACTTACATTATTCTACAGCATGTATAGATGGTTGTGCTGGTAAATATTGGGGGAAAATTTTCTATAATATATCTTTAAGCTAAACCTGAATTATTAACATTTTCCATTACATTCTTTCTTTAATCTTTTTTTTTTGGAGGGGAGAAAGCAGGGCAATTGAAGTTAAGTGACTTCCCTGAGGTCACACAGCTAGTAAGTCTTAAGTATCTGAGAGTGGATTTGAACTCAGGTCCTCCTGACTCCAGGGCTCTATTCACTGTGCTGCCTAGCTGCCCCTCCATCACATTCTTAGGTCTAGACAAACAAGAAAACAATCAAGCTGCAGTTTGTAGTGTTTGCCAATTTCTGCGGTATACATGCTCCTGCTGAAAATTTAACAATCAGCTCCTGTGAACCACATCATGTTGGTTGCAGCATACCACTACGTACACATAAGTGAACACACATAGTGATTTCAGGAGAAAAAGTATGCTAATATCTATACAGATGAGAAAATACCCAAGGTGGAACATGACTCTTGAACTATGCTTTCAAAGAAGGCAAAGGTTCTCCAAGATTTACGGAAAAAAGAAGTGTTTTCCAGACATGGGTGAACACCTATTCTAAAACACGGAGGTAGGGAACAGATTGCTGTGTGCATGTAATAACTTGCAATTCAGTTTGATTGAGCAATATGTGCATAAAAATAAAGAGTAACACTGAGTAAAACTTGCTCCCTAGCAAGAAGTAACTTCTACATACTGTCTTAAATAAGACTCCTTTAGAGTTATTAGAATTCCTTGGAATCAATTTCTAAAATACCTAATTGCCCTATCAGAACAAAGTATTTTAAGCAATTATGTTTTTATGCACAAAATCTAAGGAGGTTTTAAAAGGTCAATTTATTATAGTGACAATATAGACCCTGCATCACTAATTTAACTCCAGAATTTGTGGTTCTTATAAATTTTACTATAGAGAAACCAAATACCTAGCCCCACAGTATGCCTGAATAGTTCTTTATGGTCACCATCATTTTCTCAAAGGGTGTGACTTTCCATTTGGTAGTAGAAGACATGATGATTAATTTTAAACGAAAACAATCATAAGATGCACAGCTGTGATTGCTTATGTGCAGAATAATGTGTAGATTCTCTAAATGTGTTATGAAGGGCCCTGTATTAAAGAAACTGCCTTCGGCAAAAGTTAAATTGCTTGTATAAATTTTCCAGCTTTGTATTTTAACAAGAATTATCAAATGATTGCAGAAAATAACCCTCATGCAAAAAGCTATATAAAATGAAAGAATATAATTCAATTCAAACCTTAGAAACATCAGAGCCTATATAAATTACTATCAAGATGAATAGTGTGCTAATACCTGAATGGATGAGAAAGATCCAAGATAAGCAATGATGCCTGAGTTTTGATTTCAAGGAACCCAAGAATTCTGCAAGGTTTAGGTAAGGAGGTAGTACTTCCAGAAATGGGTGACTGCCTCCAAAAAGGCATACACCTGAGGCTTAGTCATATCAGATCTCAAACTTTATTACCGAGCACTAATCATCAAAAAAATCTCATATGTGTAAGAAATAGAATGGAGGATCAGAGGAATAGATTAGGTCTACAATACACGGTAGTAAATGACCACAGTCATCAAATGCGTGATAAGCCCAAAGATAGCCTTTAGGACAAGAATTCTTTATTTGATAAAAACTTGCTGGTAAAACTGGGAAGCAATTGGGCAGAAACTAGGTATAGACCAACAGTTCATACTGTAAGTCAAGGTAAGGTCAAAATGAGTACATGATTCAAACATAAAGGGTGATTATAAACCAATCAGAGGAGCATTGAATAGTTTACCTATCTGATCAATGGATAAGGAAAGAATTTATGACCAAATAAGTGGTAGAGAATACTATGAGATGTAAACTGGATAATTTTGATTATATTCAATTAAGAAGGTTTTGTACAAACAAAACCAGTGCAACCCAGATTAGAAGGAAAGGAGAAAATGGGGTGGGTGGAAGGATTTACAAGTTTATATATAAAGACCTAAGTCTGATTTAAAAGACTACACGTCATTTCTCAATTGATAGGTCATCAAAGGAAATACACAGGTAATTTTCAGAAAAAAACCTAAACTATATTCACATGAAAAACTGCTCTAAATCATGATTTATTAGAGAAATGCAAATTAAAACATCTCTGAGGTACCACCTCACACCTGTCAGATTAACTAATATGACAGAAAAAGAAAATGACAAATGTTGGAGGGGATATCAGAAAATTGGAATACTAATGCATTGTTGGTGGAGTTGTGAACTAATCCAGCCATTCTTGAGAGCAATTTGGAACTATGCTCAAAGGGCTATAAAACCATGCATACCCTTTGACCTAGCAATGCCACTACTAGATCTATAATCCAAAGAGATACAAAAGGAAGATGACTTAAATGTACAAAAATATTTATAGCAGCTTTTTATGGTGATAGAGAATTAGAAATTTAGGGGAAGCTCATCAATTTTGAAATGACTGAACAAGTTGTGGTAAATTATTGTGATGGAATACTATTGTGGTATAAGAAATGGCAAGGAAATCATTTTCAGAAAAATCTAGACTTACATCCACAAAGTGAGAAGAACCTGGAAAAAATCGTACACTGCAACAGTAATATTGTATAATGATCAACTATGAAAGACTTAGCTATTCTCAGCAATACAATGATTTAAGACAATTCCAAAGAACTCATGATGAAAAATGCTAACCACTTCCAGAGAAAGAACTGATGGAGTCTCAAGACACATCAAAGCATTTATTTTTTAAACTTCACCTTTTTTTAAAGTTGCCTATATTTATATAAAGTGTATTTTAATTATATAGTTCCATTGTATTCCATGGTAAACTCAAAACTGTTCTGTACATTCTATAATTATTTTGAATAGAAATACTAAAAAAAATTCTATACATTTCTATTTCTACATTCTCCTGTCATATTTTGTTGATAATACACTGAAATGCTGGGGCTGATATGGATTTATTTTACATGCTACAGTTTTGCAGAAGTCATTATTTCAATTAACTTTTAGCTGAATTATGAATATAAGACCATTATATAATAAGTAAAAGGGATAATTTTGTTTTTTCCTTTTCCTATATTTTTTAATTTGTTTTCATTTTCTTGTAATTTTGCATTATATTTTGCTACTAAACAAGAATCATAGTAGAGATTATGGGCACTTTTGCATTACTCCTGGTCTTATTAGACTGTATTCTGGCCTTTTATCCTTTACATATAATGCATATACAAAGTCTCTGGATGTTAGATAAACTTAGCACGTGAAGGAAAGATCCTTTTATTCTTATTTTTTTCTAGTGATTTTTTAACAGAAAGATTTTGTCAAAAGCCTTTCTTTGCTACCTATTGATATGATAATGTGATTGCTATTTTTGCTATTAATATTGTACATTAAGTTTAGAGTAAAACTTTTATCGAATCAAGCCCTAAATTTCTGGGATAAATTTAATCCATCAGTGATGTATAATATTCTTTTGAATGCCAAAGCATCTTTAATAATATTTGATTTAAATTTTATTTAACATTTTCGATTCAGCATTCCTTGGCTATATTGACCTACATGTTTTTATTTTTTTTTCAATGTCTGAGAGAATTCATTTGTAACTTCATTTTCTCCCTTTTTTATCTGTACACCAATTTATTCTTTCTGAAAAATTGCTTTTTGATAGGAGGTTATTCAATCTATTTTTTCTGTTAATAAGGGAATTTTGTATTTTCGCAAATATTCATTTACCTTGTGTTATCAGTTTTTTTTGTTTACACGTGGCTCAAATGCTTTCTGATAATTTTCTTTATTTCTTCTTCAATTTATCTGAATCCTCTTTTTTAATTTTTAAATATAATTATTCTCGTTTTCCTCTCTTTAAAAGAATCAGATTAGGTGAATATTTATTTATTTGATCTCATACATTGTCATTATAATCCAAAGCCAATAATTCTCCCAGCTGCCTGTAGTATAAAAACAGAAACTCTTTTAAATTCAACTATGCCAAAGGAGATAAAGTCTTTAAACCTAAAATAAATCCTTTATACTCAACAATCCTTTATAAGAAAACTAAATGGAAAATATAGTACAACTGCCCTTTTTGTATGGCTCTTTGCAAACTTTTTCTTGGTATTTTTTAAAAGAAAAGTAAAAACACTTTTTTACTAGAAATGATACTGAAGAACTGGTGAGTGGTAGAGGTGATTTTCCTCCTCCTTTATCAATGTCTTTTCCAAAATCTATGATTTAACTCTTCATTTAACTTCTCTTTATCATAAATCATGCTCTCCCTTAGTATAATCTTCCAATTTTTAAATGGCCTTCTACATTCCCTCTTCCATTTCCCATGTCCTAAAAGGGCTGATCACAATTTACAAAAGTAAAGTGAAATGAACAGCCTCGTTTTTCACATTGCACATATGGGAGACAAATGCTACAATATGGTTATCATGGAGTCAATTTGTAACTGACACAATTTGTGCAGTCATGTGGGTGGGCTCTGACAAGGATGTTGACAAGAGGGAAATATTATTTAAATAAATCCACAACAGCTGCAAGAAGCAATTACAAAACTGCATAGTCCAAGGCCACATAGCCCCAAGTCTACTAGGCAGTAGTTAAGTAGACTGAGAAATCTTGACAATTAACTTGACAACTTTTTTTGTGCCCATGATACTGCCATTATATGTGGTTAGGAATAGCATGCTTGCATATCAAGATTGCATCAAGCTTGCATAAGACCCTCAAGTTCAGGCTTTACGGGCATTAATGGACATAAGTTCAAATTGGGGGGAAATGTGTATCATAATTATTAGAATGCTTAATGCATGTGTGTCCTCCAAATACAAAGAGTTGTAAGATGACTAGGGTTTTGCCCCTGGGATCTACAATTTAGTAGACATTTGTATTCCATCATCAGGTAGAACCAGTTGAGTTTAGCACTTAATTATTTAAAACAGAATGCTACCTGATGGAGTACTTTCCATTTCTATCCTACCTGTTCCTTTGTAAAGTGGCAACAGGGCCAGCCCCACCATGCTTCTTTCTCTGGTGATTTTTTTTCCTCAACAGCAGCGTTAGCATGTTCTGATGCCTGTATTCGTAAGGAACAAAATTCTGGATGTTCTATCTTTCCCTACAGAACACTTTCCACAGAGAGACATTCTGTCCTGAAGTATGAGGTCAGAATTTATTGCCTGTTCCAAGTGTCAAAATCAAAATTTACAACCCTGATAATACATTCATATTTATAATTTATTTTAATATCATGGTCTCTTCAAAACCCAATCACTGAGTTTCCACAGTGCCCTAAATAGAAATTTGCAACCGATAATAGTGTATACAGCATCTATTTCAATTTCCTTTAAGACTAAAATCAAAGCATGAAGTTTGAAATGAATAGACATGAGAGATAAGACAGCCAATTTTTAAAAGTGAACTTTATTTATAAATATCTGAGATTAGCTGAATGGATCTAATAATTAATTATCACTCCCATTTAATTTTGTGTTATGAAGAATTGCCCTTCTATCTCCAAGAATTCATGATGAATGAAAGCAAAAGGAAGGACTGGGACCAATAAAGTTATCAATCACATCTAATATAATATAACAAAAAGATAATACCAATAAACATCACTTGGCAATGAGTAGTACTCTCATTAGAATGGGAAGCAGAAGAGCACATGACATTTAAGGCACTCCATACAAGTTCTTTGTCAATATTATTTTTACCTTATTTTCCTATTTTCTCTATATTTTGGATAAACTGGTCTTTCATTATCCCTTTATACAACACTCCACCTGCCATTTTAGACCTTTCCCTAAGTTGTTGCCTGTGTCTATTGTACCCTTCTTCCTCACTTCTGCTCCTGGGAATCATTTAAGGCCTCAAAGGTTGAGATCAAGTGCAATATTCTCTGGGCAGACTTTCCTAACCCTACTCTTCACCTCAACAATTTGTTAATGTCACTTTCTCTCAAAGTACTTTTAATTTTATTTGTGGACTTTTTGCATTTTTAAGCTTTTATCTATTTGTTCAGCCCTAACCTCTTTCTTGATCTACAATCTTAAAGTTGCATTTGCAGTTGCCTTTTGGACATACAAACAGTAGACATTTTAAACTCAACCTATCCCAAACTGAAATGCAATATCCTTTCTCTGCTTCTTAGCTTCCAAATTACTATTGTAACACAGTGTTTGGCATATAGTAGGAACTTAATAAATACATGTTGACTGATTGATATAATTTCATTCATTAAGAATGTAAGCTCCTCAGGGAAAAGTATTACTCTGTTATTAACTTTTTATCCCCAGTGATTTTCACAGATCTGTAAATCACAGAAAAATTCAGTCATTAAAAACTAAATAAAGTATCACTTGGTGGACAGTAGAGAGGCACACAACGGGTATGATTACACTGCATCATACATTAAACATACAACTATAAAGAAGAACAGTTATGAGACATCCTCACGAATATCTTCATAATATCAAGAGAAAACAATATTAACTCCCAGGATATCAGGTGAATCCCTTATAACAGGACACAGAGAGATATACACGATGAGCATCTACAGATGGGCTAAAATATGCCCTGTGGGTGGAACATTCCTAGTGATGGCATAAAAGATCTGTTTAATGTTTGAGAATCCCCTGAACCTAGCAAAATTCTTAACTTATTGAACTGAATTGATTCCCAGTGAACAAAGACAAAATAAGGTTGGTAGAACTATAGAATATCTGGAAAGGAGTTATGTCTAATTAGACTAGAAAGGTAGATTGAGGCCAGTTTGTGAAGAGCTTTAAAATGCTAAACAAGTGTTTATATTGGATTTTAGAAATAATTGGGAGCCACTGGAGTTTGTCAAAATGAAATGGTATAATTTGTAGCTTAAGAAAATCACTCTGAGGAGTTTTAAAGCATATGTTGGAGGAAGGAGAAACTTGAGGCAGGGAAATTAAGCAGAAATCTTTTTCCATAATCCCAGTATTAGGTGATGAGAACATGAACTGGAGTAGTTTCCCTCTGAGTGAAGGCAAAAGGACAGATAAAATAGTGGTCAGGAAACCAAGAAAGAATAATTAATGAATATAATTATTATACGTATTTCTTACATCACAGCTAAGAAACATTTCTAAAGGCTACTGGTCATATATTTAGTAACATTTTACTGTCTTCTCTTTTACAATATTAGTAGATTTGAAAATAAACCTTCATTTCCTGATAAATCATTTCCCACCTAGTAATATATCCTTATAGTTGTAATATTAAGCCTTCATTTTTGTGTTTCTCTTATCTCAGAAACAGTAATGCTTCCAGTAAGGTGTTTCAATGAGTTTTAGTCTTAATACACCATCAGTGATCTCTGAAGGAGTCCCAAAACAACAATCGTAGTGTTTTATTTATATTTACGATGCATTAAACTAAGAACAATGGATTATGATATAAGTTGGATACCAGTTTCATGTGTATATGAATTCTATAGTACTTTAGAAATGTAGTGATCATGTTGGCAATACATTCACAATATGATGCATATAATTAAGTCTATACAAATCGGTTGTCTCCATGGACCTTTGTCCTTTTTTTTTTTTTTGTGGAGTAATTTTTTTTTAATTAATTTCTTTATTTTCTTGTTTACATCATTCATTTCCATGAGAATTTGAGTTACAAATTTTCTCCCCATCTTTCCCCTACTCAACACCTCAAAACAGCAATCCCATTGTATAT
>CM053583.1:119454216-119473045 GCA_028627135.1 Pseudochirops cupreus | reverse complement strand
ATACCAATCTAGATATGTATATGCACATATAGATATGTGTTTATTATATACATACACACACACATATATATGTATATATATATACTGTTACATTTATGTAAAAATTGGTCTTATTCCTTATTATATATAATATCTGATCCTTAAGAAGGCTAAGAAAATAGAGAGAATTAGAGTTCTCAGAATGGTTGTGGCAGTTTATTAGAAGGAAAGATTGTGGCTGAAATGAAAATATTTGGTTTTGTCCACTTTACTTCTCATGAACTAAATGCTTTAGTCATCCAGAATACTATCCACTCTCTCCTCTTTCCTCTTCCTCTTTCATCCCTCCCCCATCCCACTCCAGCACAATGCTCTCAATTCCTTTGTGCTCCTGCTCACACTCTTCTCTATGCCTGGAATTCTATCCCATACCTTGTTAACTAAATGCATTGCTTTTCAACCTTTAAAGCTCAACTCAAATACCATCATGTCAATGAAGCCCTTTCCTAATATCTTTAGTTTGTTGTTGATTTAGTTGATAACAACCACTTCCCTCCCCCTGAATCTCATAGAATTTTGCTGTATACCTCTGTAAAGCATTTTTGTGTAAAATGGAATTAAGAGTTATCTGTCTCTGTGTCAACCCCATAACCTTATTTTGTATTATAGGTTCCATTTGTTATCTAAGCTCTACATTTCCCCAATGATGAATGAAGTCTTCTGCAGATAAGAGCTGTTTGATAAGACTATCAGAAGAGTGATCTTATAGATTTAGTATGTAACTTATGATTGTGTACCTTTGACTTTGGTTATATCATTCACATCAACAATGAAATGGAACCAACTCTGGAAGCAGAGGACCTAGAATCTTATTCTTTCTAGGGTATCATCCAAGTGACCTTAAGACAAGTAACATAATCTCCCAGAGCCTCACTTTTCCCAAATATGAAGTGAGTGTTAGAATAGATAGTTTTGTGATTCATTCTAACTTTTTATCTATAACCCTTATGTGTAAACATTCTGCTATGTATTTTGAAATCATAAGTCTACAAAATGAAATAAAACAATGAAAATTTGAGTTATGTTTTGCAGGAATTTAGGTCTTCCTGACTCCAAGGTCCATGCTCTATTCAATGCACCACCTAGGTGACCCTAATTGAGATGAAATAAATCAAAAAGTTTAATTCTCCTTTGGGTACTAGAGGAAACTGTTGGCACAGTGAATAGAGAACTGCACCTGGAGTAAAAAAGACCTACGTTCAAATCCAGTCTCAAATACTTACTGGATGTATGACCCTGAATAAGTCACTTAATCCCTGTTTGTCTCTGTCTCCTCAACTATGAAATGGAAACAATAATATTTGTAATATTTGACTGGGTAGAAAAAAAGAAACAAAAAATTGCCACAAAAACTGATGAGAGGGAGCTTCATCCTTTAGGGCAGGTTCCTGTATAGTGCATTAAAGAGCTTATTTAGTGATTCTGAAAAATTTTTGAGTTCTCCCTGAAATAAGACAAACGACTTGCAGACAGAACCAGAATTTTCTGAAAGTTAAAAGTTTTTCTGAAAGGATAAAAAATGTAATGAGATAAGGAAAATAAAGATGAATAACCATTAGAGTACATAGATGTTTCTTTCTTTTTTTTTTTTTTAGCTATGGCAAAAATCTAGTCAAATCACCTAACCTCCTCTCTGGAGCTCACTTTTCTCAGCCATGTTGTTGTTATTGTTAATGCATGTGATACAAAGTACTTAAAATGATAACATTTGAACCCCATGACAACTGTTCAGGTATTATTATGCCCATTTTACAGATGAGAATATGGAGGTTCAGAGCAGTTGTCAGTGAGTCAACAAGCATTTTTTAAAACACCTACTAACATACTATGCTACATGCTAGGAATACAAAGAAAGGCAAAAGCCAGCACCTTCTTTCAAGGAACTTATGACTTAATAAAGAGATTTGCCCATGACCACATACATAAAGTTAAGAGACAAGATTTGAACCCAGTTGTTCCCAACTTCAGGTGTAGCATGCCATGGGGGTAGAGATTAGACCTGAGATGTAATTGATATAGAGAACGACAGAAAGAGAATAGCACATCTAAAAATAACATCAGCACTTTGAAATTTACTGTCTTAGAGAAGCTCATAGAGCTATGAGAAGTTAGATGATTAGCTCAGGTTATAGAGTTAGTATGTGTAAAAGACAAGACTTGGACCCAGGTCTTTTTGGCTTCAAGGCCAACTCTCTAGTTCACCCTTTCATCAGTTGTCAGATTGCTCTTCCTAAAGCATAATACTGATCATATCCCCAGCCCTGCCTTCCCCCCTATCCACTTTATGTTCAATATGCTCCAGGAGCTCCCTATTACATCTAGGAGCAAATATAGAATACTTTCTGGGTTTTTTTTTATTTTTCTGCAAAATTTTATTTTAGACTGAAATGCCAGAACACAAATAGAAAATAGGGAAAAGAAATGAACTTAAATACAAAGTTAGAAAGAAATAAAAGCATATCATTTGCCTAGCAGGCATTTTATTTCCAAAGCAATGAAATGAATGAATGAATGTAAGAATCAGCAAAAGAATGAAAAATGAATTTTTAGTTTTCACTATGCAAAATACACTGTGCTAAGAATCAAGGATAGTTTTGTCTCTCAAAAAGCTTAAATTCTAATAAGAGAGATAATGGAACCGAACAAAAAACAGCTTCAATATTTAAATCCTATGTTTTTCAAAGGGAAATTTGGATAAAGAAAGCAACAAAATATTTATTTTCCTTAAACTCATAAGATGACCTTGAGTCTTTCCCCAAAATCTTTGCAAAGATGCTTTTAAAAATTTTTCAGAGAAGCCCTTCTGAATTTCATGGTGTGCTTTTATTTTTTCCAGTAAAAATAATATAAGAACTAGATAATTTTATTCAATACACTGTGATACTAAATCATATTAAACAGAGTTCTGTATGGTTGGTTACTATGTTAGCCTAGTTTATCAATTTATATTTTTCCAGAATCTAAAGGATTTAGAAGGATATAAATTGGTTAGAGTAGTACAGTAACCAATTTCCATGAAATTGCCTTTAATATGATATAGTACCTAAAGTTAATCTTCAGAAAGCATTACACTCTATATAATAATTTATGACTTATAATTTTTTAGTTGTTTAAATGTTTGTCATTGTTTCTGCAAAATCATTGGTCATCAGATCCCTTGTCAAGAGCAGAAGGGCTGATTATACCATTGTTTCTAGGTTAAGATCAGATAAAAGCTACATCATTTTAATTCATATTTTATAGCACCTTTTCCAGGAACATAAACTGCAGTTACTGTAAGGAATTCCTATACATACTTCCATTATTTCAACAGTATGCTGACTATAATTTAATCTTTTCTTAAGCACTCAGAGGCATTATGAACATCAATTATTATAAGTGCTATTACTCATGAATAACCTTAAGCTACTATTGTCTTTAACCTGCATTCTAATTTTTCAAATAATTATGTGTCAGTCCCTCCTTACTCTGTTAAGTAATGAACATGGTTGTCATAAGTATGGAAAATGGTATTTCTAAGAAAGCTTTTTTTTTTTAATGATATCTGAGAGCCATAGAGCCAGGGTAGATAAAGAATAAATTTCAGAGGGAAGAAGACCAACATTCAAGAAATGCTTCTGACATTTACTAGCTTTGTGACTTGAAGTAAATCACTTAACCTCACAGTTCCCTAGACAACTCTAAGAATACAAGATACAGAAAAGGTGCAAATCTTAGAATTTAGCAACAATAGATAAAAAAAAAAGTTGGTTACAAGTACATATAAAGATATCTCAAAAAAGTCTTTCCATTTTTTAAAGTCTAAAATCAGACCATGGAGAACTCAAGGATGGTGTAATCATCAATTGTCTTGTTTTAGTACAAGTGACCTGCTACAGAAAAAGGAGAATGTCTAGGTAATTTCTGTCACACAGAAATCAGCAGACCCAGAACTACTATAGGAGATATAGAGATGGACTGGCTTCTGTCCCTGGACCTCTTTTAGACAGAGGCAGAGGTAGAAAAGTTAGAAAAAAGAATGATGCAGCAAATGTAGGAAAGTCTCATAACCAATTCCGAAACATACACAAAAATAGGTTACACATAGAATAGTGGGAGGTCCTTTATACTGTATCCAGTGTTATTAAACTGTCCTTAGATGGTGGTTTGGAGAGGGCCAGTGGAGTGAAAAAAAAACATCATTGCAATCTTGCTGTAATTACTGCTCTGATTCCTGGTGCTCTAGTTAATAAACAAATTCAATAATATCACGCCCCCCCCCCTCCTAATTCTCCTTGTTCTCTGTGGTATTTGATACTGTACACCATTCCTCCTCACAGTTTTCACTTAGATTTTGAGACCAAAAAAATCCACCCTTTCCCCTCCACTCCTCTCCCCTACCCTTTCCTTCACTCTTTCTAATCCTGGAGTGCGTGTCTCCTGTAAGGTTGAGTTGCCTTTAACTCTCTGTACATCTTTATCTACAATCTCTTCCTTAGATAAATAGTTCACTCTAATGATGACTATTTAGACTTCTGCAAGATGTTTCTAAATCTTGCCTTTCCAATCAAAGCTATAATTAAGAATTTGTGACCCAAAGAGGTATGAAGTGAACCCTCAAGATGTCTTACTACCTTTGGAGACATTTTGCATATCTGGATATATATCTGTATTCTGTGAAGTGAGCCACTTGAAAGTTTGACCTAGAATTACAGAATAGAAGAGCTTAAAGCAGCGGTTCTCAACTTGTGGGTCACAACCCCTTTGGGTTGTATATGGGCAATCCTTTCACAGGAGTCACAGAGGTCACCTAAGAGCATCAGAAAACACATATTTCCAGTGGTCTTAGAAACTGAGACACTGTTCCTCTATCTGTTTCCAGGCAGATCTGCCCACATGCAGATAAGGCCACATATGAGTATCAAAGGGTTGCGGCATTAGGAAGATTGAGAACCACTAGCTTAAAGGGATGTGAGACATTGAAGTTCCTCTCTTTTCAGAATGAAAAAGAAATCCAGAGAGTTAAAATTACTTATACAAATTTGTAGCTCCAAATAGATCCATTTCTCTTAACACCTGGTCAAGTGCTCTTTCCAATGAATATTCTAAATCCCAATCGCCATCCAATTCCTTATAGTATAAGCTACTATCAGGTAGAGTGCTCTCAATCAACATTTCAGCATATACTCAATGCAAGCCTTCTTATACAAAACAATTCAAGTTCAAGACTGCACACCAAAGAAAAATGAGCAAGCACCTAGTGAGGTTGGTACGAAAATGTTTATATAAATAATTAAGGCTAATTTTCACTATTTAATTTGGTTATTCATAGTATAGAAGGTAAATTGCAGTTTAATGAATGAAATATTCAAATATTTGAAGCTGACTTGAATTTTCCTTATCCAGACAAATAATTCCAGAGAGTATAGTTATAGGTTTGATCACTGTTCCTTGGTCACAAATTTCCATATTAGTGAGAATATTGTCTATCATCCCCTCTCCCTCCTCCCTCCCCCTGCCTGCCATGGAGTTTGTACAAAATCTGAATATGAGCATTAAGGATACTTTCATTTTTTAAATTAAATTAATTCATTTATTTTTAGTTTTCTACATTCATTTCCACGAGATTTTGAGTTACAATTTTTCTCTCCCCGTTTTTCCCCTGTCCCTACCCCAAAATAACAAGTCTACTTAATGCCCCTTCCCCTAATCTGTTCTCTCATATCCTCCCTTTTCACACCCCTTACTTTCTAGTAGGCAAGATGGGTTTCTATACCACAGTACCTGTATATCCTATTTCTCAGTTGCATGTAAAAAAACCAGTTTTTAAACATTTGTTTTTTAAAACTATGAGTTCCAGATTTTCTTCCCCTCTTCCCTCTTCATCCACCCCCACCGGGAAGACAAGCAATTTAATATAGATTGTACATGTGTAGTAATCCAAAATAATTTCCACAGTAGTTATATTGTGGAAGACTACCTATATTTTCCTCTATCCCATCCCGCCCCACATTTATTACACTTTCTCCTTTGACCCTATCCCTTCCCAAAAATGCTTGCTTCTAACTATCCTCTCACCCAGTCTACCCTCCTTTATATCATCCTACCTCTTATCCCCTACCCCTCCTATTTTCCTGTAGTGTAGGATACCCAATTGAGTGTGTATGTTATTCCCTCCTTAGTCCAGATTCAATGAGTATCAGGTTGTCCCATTCCCTTTCACCTTCCTGCTCTTCCCCTCTGTTGTAACAGCTTTCTCTTGCCTCTTTTATGTGAGATAATTTACCCTAATCTGTTGTTCTCTTTCTTCCTCTCCTAATAAATTCCTCTCACACCTCATAATTTTATTTTTTAGATATCATCCCTTCATAGTCAACTCATCCTGGGCCCATATACATACACACACACACACACACACACATACATCCTCCTATATATACATATATGTATGTATACATATATATACAAACATATATACATACACACACAGACACACACACACAGACACACACGCACACACACACATATAAATTTTCCCTTTAGCTGTCCTCATACTGAGAAAAGTCTTATGAGTTACAATTACCATTTTTCCCTGTAGGAATGTAAATAGGTCAACTTTGATAAGTTCTTTATGATTTCTTTTTCCTATTGACCATCTCATGCTTCTCTTGTTTCTTGAAAGTCAAATTTTCTGTTCAGCTCTGGTGTTTTCATCAAGAATGCTTGAAAATCCTCTATTTCATTGAATGAACATATTTTTCCCTGTACCATTATACTCAGTTTTGCTGGGTAGGTGATTCTCACTTTTAATCCTACATCCTTTGACCTGTGGAATATCACATTCCAAGTCCTTTGATCTGTTAATGTAGAAGCTGCTAGGTCTTGCGTTATCCTGCTTGTTTTTCCCCAATACTCAAATTGTTTCTCCATGACTGCTTGCAGTATTTTCTCCTTGACCTCAGAACTCTGAAATTTGGCTATAATATTCCTAAGAGTTTTCTTTTTGGGTTCTTTTTTCAAGAGGTGATTGGTGAATTCTTTCCATTTCTATTTTGCCCTCTGGTTCTAGAATATCAGGGTAATTTTGCTTGATAATTTCTTGAAAAGATGTTGTCTAGGCTCTTTTTTTGATCATAGTTTTCAGGTAGACCAATATTTTTTTTAAAATTCTGTTTCCTGTATCTGTTTTCTAGGTCAGTGTTTTTTTCAATGAGATATTTCACATTGCCTTCTATTTTTTAATTTATTTGTATCTGTTTTATAGTAGCTTGATTTCTCATGAAGTCATTAGCTTCTATTTGCTCCAATCTAATTTTGAAGGAGTTATTCTCTTCAGGGAGTTTTTGAAATTCCTTTTCCATCTGGCAAATTCAACTTTTTAAAGTATTCTCCTCATTGGCTTTTTGGGCCTCTTTTGCCATTTGAGCTAGTGTATTTTTTAAGGTGTTATTTCCTTCAGTATTTTTTGGGTCTCCTTTAGCAGGCTGTTGACTCACTTTTCAGGATTTTCTTGCATCATTCTCATTTCTCTTCCCAATTTGTCCTCCACTTCTCTTATTTGATTTTCAAATAAGTTCATATTTTTCTTGGAGGCTTCTGATTCAGGAGTTCTGACTTTGCTGTCTTCCTCCTTCTCTATGCCTTCATCCTTTTTGTCTCCCAAAAAGGATTCTATCATCTGTTTGTGCTTCTGTTTCTTGCTCATATTGGGAGCCAATTACTTGACTTTTGAGCTCTTTGCCATGCTAGAACTCTACTTCCAAAATGGAGAGAATTATGTCCCGAATCGCTGGGATTTTTGCATTTGCCAAAGCTATTAGTTGGGTACCCTCCTTATACCCTCACATACTCTGGCTCAATGATCACACACCCCAGGACCACCACTCAAGATGATGATCTGGATCCAAGCAGATCAAAGCAAGAGTGATTACACTCTGAATGGCTGCTTTGTCCCCCTACAATCTGCAGGCCAGGTGCTCTGGAAGCAGCCATGTGGCAGTGGCTGCAGCTACACATCCTCTACTTCTTGTTCCAGGGGTAGCAGCCACACCTCTCTCCCCCTGTTTGAACAATGTTTCACACTGACAATTTAAATTGCATTTGTGGATTGAGAAGTCTGGAAACCACTACAGCTGCTGGTGATCCACTCTCCTAAAGTCTGCTCCAGCCACTGCTTATTGTGGCCATCCTGGGGCTAAAACTGCAGGCTCGTGTGGGTCTGGGCTTGGCAATGGACCCTTTCTGCCATCCTGCAAGTTTTCCTTCAGCAGGGGATTTGTTTCTCTCTGTCACTTTGTGGATTCTGTAGCTCTAAAGTTTGTTTAGAGTAATTTTTGACATGTATTGGAGGAAGTGAAAGCTGGAGCCCCCAGAAGTTCTCTTTCTACTCTGCCATTTTGGCTCTGCCCCCCAAAGATACTTTTAATTACTGAATAAAACAGGGAGAAGGTGAACAGTGACATCTAAAAATGAGTAAAATCCCTTAATTTAAAAATGCAAAATAAAATTTCCACTGAAGGTTACATATAGATATCTAGACACAAACATACACAGGAACACACACAAACACACACACATACACTCTCTCTCTGTCTCTCCCTCTCCTTATATACAGCTAATCCTCAACATTCTCACATTTAACATTTGAGACTTCAAGCATTTGTTTGGTTTTATTAGTAGCCTCATTTTCACTTTCTCATTGGACCATGAATATTTGGGAACATACACAGTACAGAAAAAAAAATGTTCTACTCAGAATTTCCAAGCTTGAACAATAGCTTGACATAATCAGCCAGCTGGCTAGAGACAAAGCTGCTGATCCCATCATCCACTGTAGTCTCAAGGTTAAACACCAACTCACTTCTGCTACATTTCCATACTCCAACACACTTAAGGATCTCAAACAAGGCATGAAGCAGACATTGCTGATGTATTATTTCATGGTGGCATATCCTTCATATTCTCCAACGCTATTCAATAGTCCTGAAGGGCAGAGTATGAGAGGTAATACGGAGACCTCACTAATCTTGGTGTATTCTGACAGCAGGAAGTCCCAGGAAACTTTCCACTGGTTTTCATAGAGTAGCAAAAGCAAAGAAGCTTGCAATAGTATAATATATGGTAGAATGTCCTCACACCACCATCTGGCATAGTAGAAGAGAAGACACATGTTAAAAAAAGTTTCAGTTTTAAGAATTTTATTGGTTGTACAATATTTATGGTAATGTTGATTTCACATGTTATAAAAAGTGAAAATTGTCTGAAATAAATGCTTTTTTTTTGTTTTGCTTAGTTTTGTAATTTAAATGTTAGCAGAAAAAGTCACAGGATTCTAGGGAATTATTAGGAAGAAAAAAGGCTTTGTATATTACCAATTTTATTTTGTGTGCTGCATTTTATAGCTTATTTTATGGTTATATTTATGATACAATAAGTATTAGACAAAGTACATATTATCAGAAACTAGGTTTTGAATTTTCAGTAATCTCTAGGAAAATATTATAGTTTTTGGCAATTGCGTGAACCTAATCCCCTATTTCTTATAGCTTCAAATTATTGACATTCATTTTTTTGACTTTATGTAATTTTCTAAGAATGTTACCCCACGAAAGTTGAGAATTGATGGTACTTATTTCATATTTCGTGAGAAAATGTTTTCCTTTCAATGAAGTCTTTAGCAATCTGGCCTATTTTCTAGAGAAGCTCCATTCAGATGATTACCACATATCCATATGTTCTGGCTTCCAAATGTGTATTTAGAATTGTTCAAAAGGGGCAAAGCTCATAGTGTACTATAGTCATTTTGTAGTATCATCTGTATAAAAATAAAATCTGGTTCCTAACCACCAATTTTTATGTAGAAGTTTAAAGACTTCAGATTGGAGGCAGGGTGGGGGTGCCTATGTAGTACAGTGAATAGAGCACCGGCCTTGAGTCAGGAGTATCTGAGTTCAAATCCAGTCTCAGACTCTTAACACTAGCTGTGTGACCTTGGGCATGTCACTTAAACCCAATTGCACTACCTTCCCCCCCTCCAAAAAGCTAAAGAAAGAAAAAAAAAAGAATTCAGATTCTACTAGAGATTTTGCTCCCTTTATTCTGCTTCCGTCGAAGCCCTTTATTTTCCTGGAAACTCTCATGAACATTAAGCATTTCCAAGTGAAAATATTTGCATAAATATGAATGGACCTAGAATAGGACGTCTAGCTTCAAAAATCATTCAGTTAGCCCCAATTCCCTGAAAATCAAAAGGTCCACATGTAACATCAGGAATACTTTGAAAATTTCCCTTAAGAGGAGGGAAGGAGTCTCATGTTTTGTACTGTAATGTATAACTTTTGAATGAATCTAAATTGCTGGTTTTAGCATAGTTACACCAAAACATTGTATCAATTTGCCTTGTGCAAGCCAAGTCACCAAACAGAGGCTGGTTGATCTCATCTCCCCTTTCTCTCAAGGGAACTCTTTTTTTTTTTTTTACCCTGCGTAGTTTACTTTTCTTTGAACTCCATGATGGCAGGGTGTGTTTTCTGCATAGGGAAGGTGGCTGCTGTATTTCACTAACCTCAGGATCCTAGAGGTAACCTTTCTTGGCAAATACACCTAACTGGTATATTTTCTATTAATAAATCAGCCAAGAGCAATTAAATTAACAATTGAAAATACAAAGGAAAAT
Source organism: Pseudochirops cupreus (assembly GCA_028627135.1). NCBI lineage: Eukaryota > Metazoa > Chordata > Mammalia > Diprotodontia > Pseudocheiridae > Pseudochirops > Pseudochirops cupreus. The sequence goes on along the minus strand of CM053583.1, from coordinate 119,462,352 downwards.
GCATATGTATGTATATATACATGTGACATACATAAATGTACATATGTATGTATGTTTATTATAACATTCCAGCAATAAACCTGGAACATACTCTCCTAGTAATGCATATGGAGAGGGTAGGAAGACACTTAATGTCTTAGATTAGTAAGTACACATAGAGGGAATATGTATGGTCAGGTTAACCAATAATTCTGGAGTTATGAAAGTTTATAAAAGTTCTTTGGTGAGTATAATTTTTTGTATAAGACAAATGCTTCCACTACTTAGCTGAGCTGATCCAAGTTGTGCTCTGTTGATACGTCATCAGGATGCAGAATCTCAGCTGGACTATTTAATCTACTAGTCTGCTTCCCTTTTGTTAGATTTTTATGCTATTCCACTGCTCTGTTGGGCTTAACATCTGTAGTATCCCAACTTTCCAGTCTTAAGCTTAATTGATGTTTTCAGATAGCTGATATGTTGCTGTGTTCTCTTAAGAAAAGGCAATGACCTTTGTCCTAATATTGGCAAATACAAAATATCCTTTTACTTTCCTCCTCTTCCTCCATCTTCTCCTACACCTCCTTCCCCTTCAAGGGAATGAACTATATTCTCTCAGAATATCAAAGCAGACTTATTGTTGAGTTTGTCCTTCATTTTCTAAGAGTACCATGACATCAGGGAAATGATTACATGACCCGCAGTTGACTTTGACTTGAGTGAAGGAGGGCTGACATCAAAGCAGACTTATATCACAGACAAGAGATCTATAAAATGTCAAGCTCCTTACACAATTGCAGAGCTGCACGTAGGGAAGAGGTCCTTGAAACTTTTTTCCTACTACAAATTTAAAGAACGCTGACAGTACCTTCCTTGGTCTCATTTTCTTCTACCTCCATTCTGTCATTGGTAACCCCTGTTCCAACCACACAACTACTTGGTGCCATTTACTATAAATCTTTTTCCCCTGCAAAGCTACATTCTTGAAATTGAACCATGCTTGTTCCCATGGGGACTTCACTTTCTGAGTTCAAACCTAAAGGGGACCTTAAGTATGACTGCTGCTTCCAGAAACATCAAGAACCCCTGCCTTATTCTCCCTTCCCCTTTTGTCAACACCTTGCAGAATGTGAATTTTTTCTACTTATAGCTCTGTTCACTTGTCCAATAAATAACTACAATCAAAATGCATGAGATACTTGGTAGGAGGGGTGATACAAAAACACTATAGACCCCCACTTTGGGCTGATAATTGGTGTAGTTTCAAAGCAAGATGGGACATCAGAGGTTATTTAGTCCCACTTCATTTTTAACGGTGAGAAAACTGATACCCAGGGACTAAGTTGCCCAAAGTCACATAGGTAGTAAGTGTCAGAAGCAAGGTTTAAATCTAGGTCCTTTGAATCTAAAACTACTACTCTTTACCACACTGCTTCTTTCCTTCCTACCTCCATTTTTCTCACACTTTAAACGCTCCATGTACTCTACAGTTTAATTGGATTGAATTTGTTGCTCGTCATCATGCTGTCTCTCAGCTCTGTGACTTTTCCTTGGTTGTAACTTATGCCTTGCTTGCAATTATCTCATCTTTGCTCTGGACTTTTCACGCTTCTTTCACCAGCTTAAGCCCTACCTCCTGTAAGAGACCTTTTCCAGTCACCTTCACTGCTATTGCCTTCTCTCTGTGATTATCTTACATTTACAGTATATATCTTACATGTACATACTTGCATAAATGTTTTCTCCCACAGAAAAATATGAGCTTGGTAGCTTAGTACCAGGTATATAACTGGTAATGTGATATACACATACCACCAAATGCAAAGAAAGGCATCAATCAGTTCACTAAATAGGCCAATTTTTGTCCTTCGTACTGAGAAGATTTTCCCTAGTTAATGCTTGTCTCACAACTAATCCAAATATTTCCAGCAAACTCTTGACTTTTTAACCAAGTCAGAGTAAGAAAAGTTACTGAACACTGAAAGAACACCACAGGTTTAACTTTTTTTTTTTCATTTCTGAGCTAGTCAACTGCTGCGTATGCAGTCAGGAAGCTAATTTAAAAGCAGAAAAAAACTCAATTTATCTTTAAAGAGATATGCTCCAATTAAATGACCATCAATTTGCTGACAAGATTTTAACATATTCCTTTTTAACCTTTCAATAAAATGAAAAATGAACTTGACAGCATTTTCATTATATGAAATAATAATAAAATTCCTATCACTGCCATACCTGACTTCTTTTAGGTATTGGCTTTTCAAAATAGTTCAAGATAATTTTTATAAAGAAATTATCCTGAAGTTAAATCACTTTATTCTTGCTCTTACAACAAAGTATATCTTGAACAGTCATTATTTCTTATTATTTCCTGGACTGTCAAGTGGAATTTGAACAAAGTGGGAAATGTCAAGTTTGATCAAGTATGGCTTGAATAATTAAAGTTTCTCAGTTTGCCAAATGCAAAGAAAACAATGATCATTATATCTTAGCCCTTCACTTCTTGTTGAGAAAGAAAAATAACCAGGTCTTCAATCCAACACAAGATTAATCAAAGAAAGTACACATGGAAATCATTGTAACTACATGTCACCCCCATATCCTTTCCTACTAAAAAAAATGTGAGACTCTTAGATAAATTTAGTTTTGGCTCTAGATTTGTTTGCTCCACCCCAGAAGAGTTCCTGGTACTATTCCAATGGATTCTAAACTCAATTGATTGAAAGCCCTTAAATCTCTTTTATTATTTTTGTGGCACCTCTTTTACCCTAATCAAGTAGAACCATGGAAGTGTTGTGAAGACACACTGCAGAAGGCAAGATGAGTCATACTGTCATAGCAACATTGCATCATTGCCACAGGAGTTAGTTCATTCCCAAACAAGTGTTCTGCTTATCTTCCTTTGAAACTTGTGGGGATCTTGTGGCCACAAAGGCTAAAAAAGTCATTCTTTGAGGCAGATTTTAAGCAGTATTAATTGTTCTACAAGGTATTAGGACAGATCCCTAGCCTTGGATAGCAACATGATAAAAAAATAAGGACATAAAGACAGAAATAAACAGATATTTCCCTGGATGGGGACTTGTAAAAAGCTGAGTGTACAGGGCATAATCTATTTCTCTTTATCATGTAAAAAATTTTGGTTGTTATATTCTTAAGTGAAAATTTTCATTTTTTTCCAGTTTCATGTAAAAACAAGTTCTAACATTCTTTTTTTTAAATTTTGAATTCCAAATTACCCTCCACTCATTGAGAAGAGAAATGATTTGGTATGGATTATACATGTGGAGTCATGTAAAACGTAGTCCTATATTAGTCACGTTGAAAAAAAAAACAGGAAAAATTAAGTTAAAAAGTATGCTTTAATCTACATTCAGATTTCATCAGTTCTTTCTCTGGAGGCATATAGCATGTTTTCATCATAAGTTCTTTGGAGTTGTGTCGGACTAGACCATTGTATTTCTGAGACTATGTCATTTACAATTGAATATTGCTATTACTGTATACAATGTTTTCCTGGTTTTGCTCTTTTCATTTTGCATCAGTTCTTACAAGTCTTTCCAGGTTTTTTTTTTTTCCTGAAAGCATTCTGCTTGTCATTTCTTATAGTATAGTACTGTATTATAAATCACATACAACAACTTGTTTAACCATTTCCCAATTGATAGACATCATCTTAATTTCCATTTCTTTGCCACTTCTAAAAAGATCTTTATTTTTTTTTATAAATAGATCTTTTTCTTTTTAAAAGTCTCTTTGGAATACTGTAATGGCAAGGAAAATAGGATTTTTTTTTTTGCTATTTTTCTGGATTTAATTTTAGCTAAACAAGTTCCTTTTAACCTTGCCTTTGCCTTATCAAGTGTCTTTGATTGGGAACAGCATACATCATATTGTCCTTAACAGGCCTAAGGGATTTTGAAGATCTCCCCTGCCCCTTAATAGGCCAAGTGTAATCACATGGGAGCCCATAGTGGTAGGAGTTTGCAAAAAGGGTGAAACAGGATGGAGCAGATAAGAACACAAGGAAAGTTGGGAGCAGGCAGAAGTGAGAGAAAAAATATCTGTGATGTTGGTGCTCTTTCTGTTGGTCTGTGTTACTTTCTCAGATGCAAGTCCTGTCTGTTATTCTGTGTTTATCTCAGACAGAAGGCCTGTCTGTTGATCTGTGTGAATTCCTCAGATAGAAGTCTTGTCTATTGTTCTATATTGGTTTTTCAAACAGAAAGAGAAATGAGATAATAATATTAGTGATGTGTATAAATATTGTTGTAGCCCTGTTGAGCTTTGTTTTCCTAGAAACAGAAACTATGAAGAGCTTGGAGTGGAGTAGTCCCTGTGAGCTGAGACATGGAACAGGAGCAAAGAGCTACCTACAGATACTCTGTATTGATGGATGATATCTGTAACTTACTTTGTCCTAGGTCTGAATATTGTTTGTATTTTCTGTTTCCCCTTAAGAATGATTGACTTAAGGATGATTGGAAGCCAGTCTCTAGTCAAGATGAAAGAGTACTTTACTTGGGTGCTCTGTATTGTAGGTCACTTACTGTGACCTACGGGTGGATGATATTTATGTTTTCTGCTACCTCTTAAAACGATTATAAGATGTAGTGAATGATATATTTTGTTTAAGACTATGTAGCCACCTTAGCAATTAGTTATTATGTTGTTGTGAATGTTATGTTTTAGTTTCTTGAATATTATTTTTTAGTTTATTGCTGAATAGAGAGTTCATTAAACTATGCAATTAGATGCTTAAAGTTATTCACAGCAGCAATCCTCAGGCAAGCTGCTTGTGATTGATTTTACAGATAAAAACCTAGTAACAATATTTCTGGGTCAAAGGAAACATATAGTTTGATAGTCCTTTGAGTATAATTCCAAATTGCTCTCCAGAATGATTGGATCAATTTACGAGACCAACAGCAATGCATACATGTCCCAATTTTCTGACATTCTATCCAATGTTTATTATGTTCCTTTTATGTTATGTTAGTTAATCTGATAGGTGAGAGGTGGTACCTCAGACTTGTTTTAATTAGCATTTCACTAATGAATAGTGATTTAGAGCATTTTTTCATATGACTATACATAACTTTTATTTTTTCTTCTGTAAAACTGTCTGCTCATATCTTTTGACCATGTATCTGTTGAGGTTTATCGTTTGAATATGACCTTACTTTTGTTGTTATGCACTAAATCTCCAGATTTGCAGATTAGGGGAAGTCCTTGGAAGTGTTAAAGTGATATGAAATGAGCAGAACACAAGGAGAACATTGTATATAGTAACAGCAAAATTGTAGGACTGTCAATTGTAAATGACTTAGCTATTATCATTAATAAAATGATTCAAGATACTTCTGGAGGAATTGCGATGAAAAATGGTATCTATATCCAGAGAAATAACTGGTGGAGTCTGAAAGCAGATTCAAGCAAACTTTTTTTCCTTACTTCATTTTTTTATTTTTATTTTTGGTCTGTGTTTTCTTTAACAGCCTGGCTAAAATGAAAATTAAAAAAAAAGAAATGGTAAAGAAATGTTTAGACAAATTAAAAGAAATATTAACTTTATGTAGTGGTCAAATATTTATGAATTTTGTGATATAGGTAAAACATTAAAAAAAAAGGATAATTGAAAGGTAAAAACAATATATAGTAGATGGAGGGTTGGGCAGAGAAGAAGTAAGAATGGGGTTCTGATTCCACCCTTGATACTTCCTATTTATTTGGCCCTTAGCAAATCATTTAATGTATATGTGCTTTAGTTTCTTTATCTGTAAAATGAAGGGGGTGAGACTTGGTGAGTCTCCAGGGTCCCTTCTAAGCTCAATATATACAAGGTGACATAGAATGATATTGTATCCTGTCAGTTCTGTAGGACTTACTAAGGCATAGAGGGTATGTGTTCTGTAGCTTTCTTTTGGAGGAGGGAATTCCTACATAACGAATGTCCAAGTCAGAGGAAATGAGGGCTATTTTTTTCAGTATCTATGAATCCATAACCAAGAAATACATGAATATCCCATGGTGAACTTTTTTTTAAAATATTATATTTATAATTTCTGTTTCTTAACATCGCATTTGTCTGGCACCTTTCCCTTCAATAAGAGGCATCTCTTATGACAAATAGTACTTTTTTAGAAATAAAAAAGTGGCAGCACAACTGATTAATGAAAGTCTGAAAATGTGTGATGCATAAAACCTATGGACCTCAAACTTCCACAAAAGGGTAGAGTAAGCATGTCTTCTATCTCTTCATTCAAATTCCCCTTGACTTTCATAATTTTCTTGCATTTACTTTAGATTTTTTTGCTTTGTGATTTCTTCCCCAATTACATTTATGTGGTTTCTGTGTGTGTGTGTGTGTGTGTGTGTGTGTGTGTGTGTGTGTGTGTATATATATATATATATATATATATATATATATCTTTTGCCTCTGATTACTTCACTTTGTATCAGTAGAGATCAGTTATAGATCTCTACCTGCTTCTCTATATTTATAACACACGTCATTTCTCATAGCAAAGTCATATCCTATTACCTTCATGTACCATGATTTGTTTAGCTATTCCCCAGTTGATAGTCATCTACTTTGTTTCCAATTCACAGGTTACACAAAAAAATCACTGCAAATAATATTTTGGAGTATGTGCTGATTTTTTTTTTGGTGACTTTCTTGGAATATACAATCAGTAATAGAGTATCTAGTTCAAAGAATTTTAGCCAGACATTTTTGTCTATTTTTTGCATACTTCCAATTTGATTTCCAAAATAGTAACAATACCATTTCATAGCTCCATCAATAATGTATTAGTGTGCATATTTTTCTACAACTGTTACAGCATCGAGTATTGCCATTTTAAATCATTTTCTTTAATTTGCAAGATGTGAAGTGAACCTTCCAGGTAGTTTACACTTCTCTTATCATTAACTGTTTGGAACTTTTTCATTTTATTGTGAATACTTCACCGTTTTTCTTTGATGATGTGGTTGTACTTTGCAATTATTTTGAGAACTGTTTGTTCATATCCTTTGACCATTTCTCCATGTGAAATGGCAGATAGATAGAGAGATAAAGAGATAGAGAGATAGAGATAGATAGGTGTGTGTATGTGTGTGTCTGTGTACTGTTGATTTTTAAGATTCATTTTTTAGCTGTCAACTTTGCTGAAGCTACTAAGTATTTTAGTATCTTTGCTGATTGACTGGGATTTTTTCACTAAACTATCATATCATCAGCAAACAGGGATAGTTTCGTGTTCTCTTTTACTTATCTTATTATTTTCTCTTCTCTTATTGCTATTTCTAGCATGTCCAAAACTGTATCAGATAATAGTGGGCATGCTTGCTTCACTTCCATATTAGTTATAAAGGGTTCTAGTGTGTTTCCATTACATATGATGTCTTATTTTGGTTTTATATAGAAATATTTTATGGTATTAAAGAAAAGTCCTGCTGTATCATATTTTGTAGAGGTTTTAGCAAAAAGGGGGTATTGTACCTTGTCAAAGATATTTTCTTCATCTATTCAAAAGATTTGGGTTATTTTGGGTTTTAATCTGATTCAATCTGATGATTTAATCTGATTTGCTTGTTTTCCTAATGTTGAGCCATTGCTCCATCTGTGGTATAAATTCTATTTGATCATAATGAATGATTTCTTTGATAAATTACTATAGTGTCTTCTACAGAATTTTAAAAAAAAATTTAGAGTCAATATTCATCTTTTCAGAATTATTTATGAATTACAGGTTTAAAGTATTCTTAAAAGGTTTTACAGAATTCTCATGTAAATCCGTCAGGAGAAGGCAGCTTTCTTCTTTTTTTTAGTAATTAGTTTTCAGCAAGATTTATTTCTTTCTCTAAGATCAGGTTATTTAATACCTCTATCTAGTATTCTGATATACTAGTATTTCATATTGTGGAAGGCATTCCTTTATTTCTTTTGCCTTCTCAAATTTGTTAGCATATAATTACTAAACTATTTTCTTATCAGACTTCAATTATTTCCAGTTTTGGTATGATTTCTCCTTACTCCTTTGCCAATTATTTGATTTGGTTTTCTGGTTTCATTCTTTCAAATCAGACTAGGTAAAGGCTGATCAATTTTATTAGTCTTTTCACAGGAATAGCTTTAGATTTTATCATTTCTGT
>CM053583.1:119430836-119453716 GCA_028627135.1 Pseudochirops cupreus | reverse complement strand
AGCACATAACAGTTCCTAAGGATTAGCCTATATTGGGGTGGTATGATGGCAATGTCTAGGAATCCAAAGGATATGGTTTGCTGGCAAATGTAAAGGATGGGTGGCTCCTACAGAGAAACGGCAAGGCAAATGTTTGGGGCCAGTGTTCTACCATCTTACTAGAAGAATTCTTTGGGGCACTTCTGGGAGTCTAGATGGTAGAGTAAGGAGTGAATCACTGTAGCTCTCCCATAGTCACCTTCAAACAACCATAAAATCAACCAATAGCATAACAAAAGAAATCCTGAAACAGTGGAGCCAGCAGAAAGATGGGGTGGAGTGTTCTTTTATCCTGGGAGACTTGGAGGATCAGCAGGAAAGGTACATCTCATTTTGGAAAAAGGGGAGCATAGTCCAGGACAGGAAGCATTCAAAAAATATAGCAGAAAACTCCACCTCAGCAAACCGTTGAGAGATGCTGATCCCTGGTGTTGAGGAGAAGGCAGATGCCAATAATAGGACTACCCCAGCCCCAGTTGCCTTAGCATAGCCATGGAGACCAGCAGACTCTGGCTCTGAAAACCTTCATGTGCTTTAACACAACTTTAGGCTTACAGGTGTCCTCCAGGGCCAGACCTCCACATATTTCAACAGAGCCCAGAGTGGAAGGGGTTCTTCCAGATTCCCAATCTCCATGTGCATCTGTGCATCCTAGAGCAAATAGGCATCCTCCAGGTGCCAGATCTTCACGTACTACAGTGTAGCCCTGAGGAAATGCAGAAAAAGTACAGCTGGCCTCATCACATACCAGACACCACCAACAGAACCCCAGGTAAGCTGCTAGATACCTACAACCTCCAGTTGACAGCATATTAAGCCCCAGTGCACAAAACCAGTGACTATGCCCTGCTTTCCCCCCACCCCTTCACACAAGAAGCCTGGAATACTGTCCCTTGTGTTCCAGAAGGAGAACTCAACTTTAAAAGCCATGAAATGGACAAAAAAATTGAACAAGAAGCAAAAATGAACATTGACAATAGAAAGTGACTATGATTACATGGAAAATCAAAAGACAAACTCAGAAGAGGAGACTGTCAATATACCTACATCTAAAACCTCAAAAGACAATCTGAATTGGTCTCAGGCACAAAAACGTCTTTTTGAAAGAGCTCAGGAAGGATTTTAAAAGTCAAATAAGGGAGGTAGGAGAAAAACTGGGGGAAGAAATGAGAGATAGTGAGTGAGTCAATAGCTTCGAAAAGGAGGGACAAAAAATGACTAAAAAAATCACAATTCATTAAAATATAGCATTGGTCAGATGGAAATAAAAACAATCTAGTGAAGAAAACATGTCATTTAAAAGTAGAATTGGCCAAATGGAAAAGAAGGTACAAAAGTTAATTGAAGAAAATAATTCCTTAAAAATCAGAATTGGGTAAGTGAAAGCTAAAGAAACTATGAGACATCAAAAATCAGTCAAACAAAATCAAAAGAATGAAAAATAGAAGAAAGTGCAAAATTCCTTATTGAAAAAAAAAACAAGAGACCTGGAAAATAGATCCAGGAGAGATAATTTATGAATTATTGAACTACCTGAATGTCATGCTCAAGAAAAGAAAAGAAAAGAAAAGAAGAGAAGAGAAAAGAAGAGAAAAGAAAAGAACAGAAAAGAAAAGAAAAGAAAAGAAAAGAGCCTGGACAACACCACTCAAGAGACCCATTCTGCCCTACCAGAAAGTCAGAGAAGCAATGGGGGAGGACATAGGAGAGAGCAGATTGGGGGAAGAGCTATACAGTGGGATGGCTCTTTTGAGATGGTGGGTAGGGGAAAGATGGGGAGAAAACTTGTAACCCAAAATCTCATGGAAATGAGTGATATAAACAAGAAAATAAATTAATTAAATTTAAAAAAGTATTGTATAATTAAAAAAATAGATATTGTCAAGGAAAACTGCCTTGATAGCCAAATTCCAGAATTATCAGATCAAGGAGAAAATATTTCAAGCAATCAGGAAGAAACAATTTAAATATTGTGGAACCACTGTAAAGATTACACAGGGTTTAGCAGCTTTTACATTAAAGAATCAGAAGACTTGAAATATGATATTCTGGAAGGCAAAGGAATTTAGATAACAACCAAGAATCCATTATCCAGCAAAGTTAAGCATATTTTTTTTTCCTGGGGAAAAATGGACATTCAATAAAATAAGGGACTTTCAATAATTCCTAATGAAAAAATCAGAGTTTAACAGAAAATTTGATCTTCAAATATAAGATTCAAATGAAACATAAAAAGATAAACAAGAAAGAAAAAAATGTTACTTAATAAGTTTAAACTGTGCACATCTCTTCATGAGAAGATGATACTTTTAACTCTTGCAAATTGGGCCTTTATTAGAGCAGTTGGAAGGGTTATATATAGACATGAGATGTGGGTATATGTTGACTTTGATATGATGATATAACAAATAAAGAAGGGTTGAAAAAAGGATCATACTGGGTGCAAAGGAAAGGGGTGGGGCAGAATCAGGTAAATTACATCACATGGAGCAGTACAAAAGACCTATTATAGTAAAGGGATAGAAGGGAGGGAGGGATGAACATTATTTGAACCTTACTCTCTTCAGATTTGTCTCAAACAGAGAATAACATACATTTTCAGTTGCATACAGAAATCTGTCCTTAAGATCTAGTCCTTTGCATTTGCCATGCCACTAAGACCTTCGGATTCCTAGACATTGACATATTACCATCCCAATGCATGCTAAGAATTCTTAGAAATTGTCATGTATCCTAAGGACCACTGGGAAATTCCATCTTCCCTGACTTTACCTCTAAGATCATATTTATTACATCCCTTAAGTAAGTAGGATATAGAGGAGGGCAGATGGGAGGGCAGAAGTAGGAGGGAAAAGGGGAAAGAATGGTGTGAGAGGTGATAAAAAGGAAGGAAAATTGAAGGAGGTGGTTGTCAGAAGCAAAACTCTGCTAAGGAGGGACGGAATGAAAGGAGAAAGAAAAGCATAAATGTGGAGAATAATAGGATAGAGACAATTAGTATTAACCATGAATGTGAGTGGGATGAACTCTCCCCCAAAATGGAAGTGGATAGCAGAGTAGAATAAGAACCAGAATCCTACAATATGCTGTTTACAAGAAACACATTTGAAGCAGAGATATGCACACTGGGTAAAGGTAAAAGGCTAGAGTAGAAGCTGTTACAATTCTGCTGAAGTAAAAAAAAAAAGGTGGTAGAAAAAATAGATAAACTTTGGTTAATATGATTTTAAAAAGAAAGAAGAAAATCAAATTAGCAGACCCAAAACTGAAAAGGTGTGAATTCACCACCAATGAAGAGGAAATTCAAACAATAATTAGGATTTATTTTGCTCAACTGTCTGCCAATAAGTGGGGCATTCTAAGTGATGTGGATGAATCTGACAAAAATATAAATTTATCAGATTAACAGAAGAGGAAATAAAATACTTAACCCCATTTCAGAAAAAAAAATTGAAAAAAAAATCAATGTACTCCCTAAGAAAATATCATCAGGATGGATTTACAAGTGAATCCTACTAAACATTTAAGAACAACTGATTCTAATACTATATAAACTATTTGAGAAAAAAAATGAAAGAGTCCTATAAAACTAATTTTATGACACAAATATTGTGCTGATTCCTAAATGAGGAAAAGTCAAAACAAAGGAGGAAATTTACACACCAATTTCCATAATGAATATTGATTCAAAATTTTAAATAAAATATTAGGAAAGAGATTCCAGCAATTTATCATGAGAATCATCCACTATGACCAGGTGGGCTTTGACTTGAAATGCAGGACTAGATCAATATAAAGAAAACTATCAGAATAATTGACCATATCAATAACAAAATTAACAGAAATCATCTGATAATCTGAATAGACAACCTAAAAAAAGTTTTTGACAAAATACAGTATCCATTACTATTATAAACACTAGAGAACATAAGAATAAATTGAGTTTTCCTTAAAATGATAAGTAGAAAAAATCTAAAAGCATCAGCAAGCATTATATGTAATGGGGTTAAACTAGAAGCATTCCCAATAAGATAAGGGGGGAAACAAGGATGTTCATCATCACCAGTATCATTAAATATTGTACTAGAAATGTTAGTTTTAGCAATAAGAGAGGAAAAACAAATTGAAGGAATTGGAATAGACAATGAGGAAACAAAGCTATCACTCTTTGCAAATGATATGATATTGTACTTGGAGAATTCTGGAGAATCAAATAAAAAAAGTACTTGAAATAATAAACAAATTTTGTAAAATTGCAAGGTATAAAATAAACCCACACAAATCATTGGCATTTCACTATCTTGCTAACAAAGCCCAGAAGCAAAAAATAGAAAGAGAAATTTAATTTAAAATAACTGTACACAATAAAAACTATTTTGGAATTTACTTGCCAAGAAAAAAACCCAGGGACTATATGAATGTACTTACAAAACACTTTTCACACAAATAAAGTGGGATCTAAATAAGTGGGAAAATATCAATTGCTCATGGACAGGCAAGGCTAATAAAATAAAAATGACAATTCTTAAATTAAGGGACCTATTAGCTTCCATACCAATCAAACTAGCAAAAATTATGTCTTTAGTGTTAGAAAATGTTTTTTAAAAATCATCTGGAAACACAAAAGATACAGATTATCAAGGGATTAAAGAAAATAAATGCTAGGGAAGGTGGCCTTGCTTTACCAGATCTTAAGTTGTATTATAAAGGAGCAATTATCAAAACTACTTGGTACGGGCTAAGTAATAGAGTGGTGGATCAGTGGAATAGATAAGGTATACAAGACATAGTAGTCAATGACTGTAAAAATCTATTGTTTGATGTATCCAAAGACTGGGTACTGGGAGAATAACTCATTCTTTGACAAAAAACAAAACACAAAAACAAAAACTAGTGGGAAAACTAGATGTGGACCAACATCTTATACTATATACCACAATGAAGTCAAAAAGGATACATTATTTAAACATAAAGCAAATTAAGACAGGAAGAGTTTTTTCTTTTTTCTTTTTCCTGTCAGATCTATGGAAAAGGAAAGAGTTTATGACCATTCAAGATATAAAGAGCATTATGAAATGCAAAATAACTAATTTTGTTAAATTAAATTTTAAAAGTCTTTGCATAAACAGAATGAATGAAATCAAGATTATAAGGAAATCAGGAAGCTGGGAAAGAATTTTTACAGTTAGTGTTTCTGATGAAATCATCATTTCTAATTTTTTTCAGCAGGTCATGAATTTCAACTTTATATGTTTATTTTTTAAAAAATATTTATTTAATATTTTATATTTACATCATTCATTTCCCCAAGATTTTGAGTTACAATTTTTCTCCCCATATTTCCCCTATCTACCACCCCAACACAGAGATCCCACTCTATACCCCCTCCCTCAATCTGTTCTCTCCTATATTTTCCCCCATCACCCCTCTGACATTCTGGCAGGGCAAGATGGATCTCTCTACCCCAGTGCCTGTATATCTTATTTCCCAGTTGCATGTAAATAATAATAATAATAACAACAACAACAAATAATCATACATATGTATATGTATAAATATATATATGTGTATATATATATATATATATATATATATATATATACACACACAAATATGTATTTGAACATTTGATTTTAAAACTTTAAATTCTAGGTTATTTCCCTTCCTTCCTCGTCATCCACCCCCACTGGGAAGACAAGCAATTCAGTACAGGCTGTATATGTGTAGTTACAAAATCATCTCCACAATGGACATATTGTGAAAGACTGACTATATTTCCCTCCATCCTATCCTGACCCCCACTGTTATAGTCTATACTTTGTCCCTGTCCCTTTACAAAAGGGTTTGCTTCAAACAACCCTACCCCCAAACTGCCATCCCCTCCATCATTCTCCGTCTCATCTCTTTCCCCTCTACTCCCTGGTAGGGCAAGATACCCAATTTAGAGTGTATGTCAATATCTTGCTAAGCCAAATTCAATGACAGTAAGGTTGACCCATTCCTTTTTGCCTTCATGTTCTTCCCCTCCATTGTAACAGTTATACCTTGTGTCTTCTACATAGGATGATCAACCCCATTCTGTCTCTCTCTGTCTCCTCTCATTATATTACTCTCCCACCTCTCAATTTCACCTTTTACGTATCATTCCTTCCTATTCAATTGACCCTGTGTCATCTGTCTGTGTATAACTATACACATATATACATACATATGTAATCATACACATATATGCCCTCCTATATAGACATATGTGCATGTATACATATACATACACACAAATATACATATATACATACATATATATATACATATATAAACACACACACATATTTTTCAACGTAGGCATGCAAATAGTTTAATTTTGATAAATTCCTTCTGATTTCTTTTCCCTGTTTATATTTTGATGCTTCTCTTGCTTCTTGTATTTGAATGCCAAATTTTCTATTCAACTCTGTTTTTTTTTTTCATCAAGAATGCTTGAAAGTCCTATACCTCATTGAATGACTATATTTTCCCCTAAAACATTATACTCAGCTTTGCTGGGTAGGTGATTCTTGGTTTTGGTCCCAGCTCCTTGGATCTCTGGAAATTCATATTCCAAGCCCTTCAATCTCTTAATCTAGAAGCTGCTAGATCCTATGTTATCCTGATTGGGTTTGCACAATATATATTGAAATTGTTTCTTCTTGGTAGCTTGTAATATTTTCTCCTTGATCTGGCAACTCTGGAACCTAGCAATAACATTCCTAGGAGTTTTCTTTTTGTTATCTTTTTCAAGAGGTGATTGGTGAATTCTTTCAAGCTCTATTTTGCCCTCTGGTTCTGAAATATCAGGGCAATTTTCCTGCAGAATTTCTTGGAGGAAGATTTCTAGGTTCTTTTTTTGGTCATGGCTTTCAGGTAGTACAATAATTTTTAAATTGTCTCTCCTGGATCTATTTTGAAGGTCAATGTTTTTTTCAATGAGATATTTCACAGTGCCTTCTATTTTTTCATTTGTTTGGATCTCTTTAATACTGTCTTGATTTCTCATATAGTCATTATCTTCCATTTGCTCCAATCTAATTTTGAAGGAATTATTCTCTTCAGTGAGCTTTTGAGAGTCTTTTTCCATCTAGCAAATTCAGCTTTTTAAGGCATTCTTTTCCTCATTGGATTTTTGGTCCTCTTTTGCCATTTGAGTTAATCTATTTTTAAAGTGTTATTTTCTTTGTTGACTCTCCTTTTGTGATTTCTTCCATTATTCTCATTTTTCTTCCCAATTTTTCCTCCACTTCTCTTATTTGGTTTTCAAAATCCTTCTTAAGCTCCTCTATGGCCTGTAACCAGTTCATATTTTTCTCGGAAGGTTTTGGTGTAGAAGTTCTGACTGTGTTGTCTCCCTCCAATTCCATGCTTTGAACCTTTTTGTCACCAAAAAAGAAATCTAAATTTAGATTGCTCTTTTTGCTTTGCTTTCCTTTGCCTGCTCATGTTGCCAGTCAATTACTTGACTTCTGAGCTCTTTGCCCCAGTAGACCTCTGCTTCCAGAAGGGAGAGCTTTGTCTCAAATCACTGGGGTTTTTGCAGCTTCTGGAGCTATTAGGAGGCCACCTTCTCTATAGCCCCCACCAGCTTTGGCTCACTGGTCACACACCTCAGGACCACCACCCAAGACTATGGTCCATATCTAGGCAGGTTAAGGCAAGAGCTCTTAACCTCTGATCGGTTGCTTGCCCCTTGCAATCCAATGGTCAGGAGCTCTGAATGAGCCATGTGGAAGTGGCTGCAGGCCTGCCACTTACACTGCTTCTGGCTTGGGGGGCACAGGGCAGGACTCTTTCCTCCATTCACCCTAAATCCAACTGAGTTCCAGTGACCTTTTATTTTGTCTTTTGCATTGATAGGTTGAAAATTCTGGAAACCGCCACAGCTACTGGTGATACACTCTCCCAAATGCTCTAGCCACGGCTGGTCCTGTCCACACTGATGCTAAAAACTTGGGTTGATGTGGGGCTGGGCTGGGTTCCCAGCACGCTATGATGCTTCCTTCCTGCCCACCTGCCAGGGTGCCTTTAGTGGGAGATTTGTTTCTCTGTCACTTTGTGGGTTTTGGAGTTCCAAACGTTGTTTACAGCCATATTTTATAGATATTTGAGTTGGTTATGGGGAGAGTTACAAAGTTTTCCTGCTTCTACCCCAACTTCTTGACTCTGCCCCCTAAAATCATCATTTCTAGAACATATATGGAAATGATTTAAATTCACAAGAATATAAGTCATTGCCCAATTGATAAATGGTCAAAGGACCAAACAGACAGTTTTCAGATGAAAAAATCAAAGCTATCTTTAGTGATAAGAAAAAATGCTCTAAATCACTATTGACTAGAGAAATGCAAAGTAAAACAACTCTGAGGTACCACTTCACATCAATCAGATTGGCTAATATGCCTCTCAAAAAAGAAAATGCTTAATATTGGAGAAAATCTGGGAAAATTGGAATACTAATGGGTTGTTAGTAAAGTTGTGAACTGATTCAACCAATCTGGAGAACAATTTGGAACTATGACCAAAGGATTATAAAACTGTACATTTTCTTTAATAATGGCAATATTACTACTAGGTCTGTATCCTAAAGAAATAATAAAAAAGGAAAAGGACCCACATTTACAAAGAAAATATTCATAGAAGAGTGGTGCCTATGGGTCCAGGAAAGAACTGGGGGAGCTGCCTATGTGTGAATCCAGGAATTGTCTGCTGAATCCAGGCAACAGCTGGGAGCATGGAAAAGTAGCCACAGGGTTTAGAAATCAGCCTCGAATTACATCCTTAAAGTTATTCACAGTAGCAGTTCTCAGGAGAGTGGCTTGTGATTGGCTTTACAAGGACTAATAAAAGGAATCAAGATGACTTTCCAATTATGTATTTAAGAATTTTGAAAATCATTTTTGAGTTCCAAATTCTTTCCCTCTCACATACTTTTTACCCCTCTGGAGAAGTCAAAGAACTTTAATTTTGATTATATGAAAGGTTTTTCTAAAATAGCCAGGTTGTAAAAGAAAGGATAAAATAAAAGAAATGTTTTTTAAAGTAAATTTCTATCAGCATTCACAATTTATCAGTTTGCTGTCTAGAAGTGGAAAGTTTGCTTCAACATAGTTCCATTGGAATTGTCTTGGATCACTATAACTAAGTGTCTCACAGTTGATCAGGCTTACTGTGTACAATGGTCTCCTGATTCTGCCCACTTCACTTTGTATTAGGTCATGTATGTCTTTCAGGTTTTTCTAAAGCTGTCTTTCTCAGAATTTCTTACAACACACTAGTATTCCAGCATAATCATATACCACAACTTTTTCAGATGTTCTCCAAGTAATGGGCATCTCCTAAATTTCCAAGTCTTCGCCACCACAAAAAGAGCTGCAATAAATATTTTTGTGCCAATAGGGCCTTTTCCCTTTTCTTTGATCTCTTTGCAATATAGACCCAGTAGTGGTATTGCTGAATCAAAGAGTATGCACAGTTAAGTAATCATTTTGCTTTAATTAAAAATTATTCTTCAGAGTTGCTGGACTAATTCACAACTCCATTGACAATGGATTAGTGGCTCAATTTTTACACATCCCCTGCAGCATTGATTTTCCTTTTCTGTCATATTAGCCAGTTTGATAAATGTGAGATGGTATCTCAGAGTTGTTTTAAATTTCATTTCTCTAATTAGTAATGATTTAGAGCATTTTCATGTGACTTTTGATAGCTTCAATTTCTTCTTTTGAAAAGTGTCTTTCGTATTTTTGACAACTTATCAACTAAATAATGGCTCTTATTTTTGTGAGTCAGTTCCTTATATATTTGATAAATGAAACATTCATCTGAGAAACTTATTATAGATATTTGATAGCATTTTACCTCTAATTTTGGCTGCATTTTTTTTCTTGCAAAAGCTTTTTAATTTCACATAACCAAAATTATCTACTTTACTTCCTGTAATCCTTGTTTGTTTGTTTTTTTCTTTTTGGAGGGGGAAGGCATGGCAGTTGGGGTTAAGTCACTTGCCCAAGCTCACACAGCTAGTTTTCTCTGTGTGTGTCAAGTGTCTGAGGCTGGATTTGAACTCAGGTCCTCCTGACTCCAGGGCTGGTACTCTAATCACTGTGTCACCTAGCTGCCCCCCCCCCCCATAATCCTTTCTATCTCTTGTGTGACCATAGATTTTTGCTTTATACATATATCTGACAGGTATATTTTTCCATGCTCCCTTAGTACCCTTATGCTATCACCCTTTATGTTTAAATCATTTATCCATTTTGACCATTTTTTGGCACATGGCGTGAGATGTTGGTCTATGCTTAGTTTCTGCCAAGCAGTTTTCTAGTCTTCTCAGCAATTCTTTATTATTGATATAATAAATATTAGTTTATTTATATTATAATTTTATTAATTTGGAAGTTGTTGCAGTGGTTAGTGTATCAGGCCAAGGCTTAGGAAGACTCAGTTTCTTGAGTTCAAGTCCAATATCAGGCACATTATCTGTGTAACACTGTGCAAGTCACTTAACCCTGTTTGCCTAAGTTTCCTCATTTGAGCCCAAGAAGAAAATAGTTAACCCCTTCAATACTTCTGCCAAGAAAACCCCAAATGGTATCACAAAAAAAGTCAGATGTGATGAAATGATTGAACAACAACAATAATTTTGTTAATTATAATTAATAATATGACAGAAATATAATTAAAATAAAATTATAAATAATAACAGTAACAACTTGGAAAGGTGTTCATCAAATCTTAGATACTTGCTCCTAGAAGAAAATCTTAGCTACCTGATGATTCCTTTCAGAAATAATCATATGGATTGATGTCTCACCACTCATGTTAGTGATTTATTTATCACTGGAAGTCTTGTTTCTTTCCTAGAGGAAGTATTAAATTCCTTCTCTTCTGCTGCTTTAATGTAACATCATTATCATCTTGTATAGGATGGGACATAGCTTTCTTTTCAAATAGTTTACTTCCAATCTCAATGGAAAGTCAACCTGTTTTTGAGGTCCATTAATTCAGTTCTTCTCTTCTCTTTGTCACATTCTTCCATCCTGTAAGTCACTAAATAATTCAACTTTGGATTTCTCTTTTCCTCTTTAAACTATTTTTTTTCTTCTCTCTCCCCTCTTAGACACATTTCTTCAATTCCTTCAAGGAACACCTCATTCTCTTTGATTTTCAGACAATTGAGGTATTTATCTATCCCCTTCATCTTCTCTTGCAGGGATACCAAACTGCATTTTTTAAAAAAATAAAATAGTATTTTATCTTTTCAAATTACATATAAAGATAATTTTCAACATTCAGTTTTTTGGAATATTTGGAGTCATAAATTTTTCTCCATTCCTTCCTCCCTTTTCCCCTCCCCAAGACAGCAAACAGTCTGATAAAGGTTACATATATGCAAGACTGTAAGACATATTTCCACATAAAGCATGTCGTGAAAGAAAAACAGAACAAAAAAAGAAAACACCACCCCCACAAAAAAAAAATAGACAATAGTATGTTTCTATCTGTACTCAGACTCCACTTCTTTCTCTAGGTGTGGATAGGATTTTCTATCCTGAGTCTTTTGGGATTATCTTAGACTATTGTATTGCTGAGAAAAGCTAAATCAAACATAGGGGATCATTGCAGAGTGTTATTGTTACTGTATACAATGTTTTCCTTTTTCCATTCATTTCACTCAGCATCAGTTCATGCAAGTCTTTCCAGGTTTTTCTGAAGTTGTTCACCATTTCTTATGGGAAAATAGTATTCCATTCCATTAATATATCAAAAGTGGTTTGACCACTCCCTCAGTTTCCAGTTCTTTGCCACCACAAAAAAGAGCTGCTATGATTATTTTTGTATATGTTGGTTCTTTTCCTTTTTGTTTATGATCTCTTTGGGATATAGATCTAGTAGTAGCATTGCTGGATCAAAGGGTTTTCACAGTTTGACTGCCCTTTGGGCATAGTTACAAATTGTCCTCCAGAGTTAAATCTGTATTTTCAATGAGCACAAAAATTAATTGACATTAGAAGAAATAAAAATATAATATATTCCTTACAATCCTTAAACAGAAGTGCTTACTAACCCTCTAAACCCCAGAAACAGAGGACTAAAGCCACTTTAATGTGACAGAAAGCTATCATGTTCTTTGGTCTATTTGTTCTCAGCAGGGAAGATTATGAGATAACACAGAGAAGATAGCAGGGAGCGAGAAGCAGGATATATTCCCTTCACGTAGCCAATAATCATTGGCAAAAGAAACAATGTTATTTAAAAGGTGAACAAGAAAAATGAGAAGACTTGAACAGGAACTTTTTAAATTAACAAGACAGTTCTTAGTATAGGCCTGTTCTAAAGGTACCTTAGAATCTCTGCTAACTGATATCAGATGCAAATATGGAGCAAGTCTGCATGGAGCACTAAACATCAAGACTAGTAAATTGTATTTCTTTCTAATAAGTATTCAAGTACTATTATTTAAAAGTGGATAGAAATTCCAGCAATATAAACTCTTTCTGAATGGAAAAAACATCCAATACGGTATTTTCTAGCAATCATCAAAGACATACAAGGGTAAATTATAGAATGACAGATGTGCAGTGAGCACAAATGCTATGGAATATTGAAGGATTTTGTATTTACGGTTAAACTGAATTATGGAGTAGTGAAGGTCTCTCTAAAATTAGATTGCTTATCCAAAATTCTCAGGGACCAAATATGTTTAGGTCTAAACCACTCTAACACAAGAGGTTTTAGTAATTTTAGAATATTAATAAAAAAAGATTTTAAAAAGTTTTTACTCCAAACAAAACAAACCTTGGATGTGGAAAGTTTGTTAGAGCTTCAAGTGAATGAGAGAAAATGCTTCAAAAAGGGTGTTTTTTGTTGTTGTTTGTTTTAGCTAAAGCCCTAGCCCTGCCTGATAAAGGCAAGTCATTTTCTGCAATGGCAGGTAGGAAAGAAAAAAGGCATTAATCATTATATGCTAATTACAAGTCCCGAGAAACTGTATCAAAGCCCATAACTACCAGCAGCAGCTCCAAAGGGCTCATCTTCACAATACAAAAGATTAATAAGTAGTTATGAAAATATATTTGGGAATTCTGATGAAATTCTCATGTTAAAAGAATGGAAGTATCCTTTAGCTCAAGTGGCAGCCTCCCATGGGGTACTGACCTTGGATTCAGGAATTGCTTATAGGTTGTCAGATATTAGCTATGCCACACTTCACAATTCACCTGCTTCAGTTTCTTCATCTATGAAATAGGAAGAGCAATAGTATCTATTTCATAGAATTCTTGTAATGATCAATTATTGATCCCTGTATTAATCCATCCATCTACCTATCAGCAGGTAGGTGGCACAGTTGATAGGGAACTGGGATTGGAGACAGAAAGACTCATTTTCCTGAGTTCAAATGTGATCTCAGACATTTACTAGATGTGTGACCCTGGGTAAGTCACTTGACCCTATTTGCCTCCATTCTTCATTTGTAAAATGAGCTGGAGAAGGAAATGGCAAACAACTGCAGTATCTCCAGCAAGAAAGTCCCAAACGGGGTCACAAAGAGATGGATGTGACTGAAATGACTTAATAACAAAAATCTATCACTCACACACACACACACACACACACACACACACACACACAGTTAATGAGCCAGATTCAACAGATAAATATATTATACTATGTATATGACAGAAATGAATGTATCATGCATAACATACAAACATACATGTAAAGTGCTTTGCGTACTTTAAAGCAGTATAGAAATGCTAGCTATTGCTTTCATTGTTTTTGGTTGGTTTTGCTCATTTTGTTCATTGAGATAGGGAATTCTATGTGAGAAAGCTCCTTCTACAGATACAGGTCTTCGGTTGTCTGTAACATATAACCAAAAACTTGCTGGGGGTATTTGAAAGTTAAGGACTTGCCCAGAGTTACAAAACCAGTAGATAGGACAAGTAAGACTTAAAGGGTGTTTGAGTGAGCTTATATTAGCTAAAGATACATGATTGTTAAATTTTCAGTGTAAGCATTTACTCTTCATATATGGACCAATTCTGCAAGTCAGGGTGTGATTATTAATTTTTTTGTTGTTTAGACTTCAGAAAATGCTAAAGAAAATGTTAATAATATAAATGATGATTAAAATGTATCAATGTGATATTTTGCAGAGCTGGTGGTTAGACATTTTAACAGCACAAGTCTTCAGGATTTAAATCTATGTCTTATTTATTCCAATGTCAATTTTCTTTATGCCATTCTTCCTATTAATGCTGATCATCTTCTTTATTGAAAAAATCCCCTACAATGATGAATTCATAGTTGCTTGATACTTTGACAAATAATTGAGACCTGATGAGTGAGAAAGAGAAATGATAGCATTAAAATTAAAAATACCCAGCTTAAAATAAATGCTTGGATGCCATAGATAGTTATATTAGTAATGCTGAAATTGTCAATAATTCAAATGTCTAGGTAGGAATAGTTAATGTTGAGGGGATTATGGCAAGATGGCATGATGAGGGTGACCATTTATTGTGGAGCCTTGAATTCTGACTTTTCTGGAAAGCAATTTGAAATTATAGTAAGAAAGTGATTAATATGCCCATACTCTTTGACACAGAGATATCATTGCTTGCCATGTGTCCCAAGGATGTTAATGATAAAACAAAAAGGCTCATAAAGAAAAGGAAATTAATAGCAACAAATTTCTGCAGTAACAAAGAACTTGGTTGAGGGGACAGTTGATACCCGTCAACTGAGGAATGGTTATAAAAATTGTGGCATGAGTAGCTGATGCACTGTGGTATAAAAAATGATAACTATAATCAACATAAAGAAGTATGGGAAGATATATTAATGCAGTATAAGCTAATAAGAAGTAAAAAAAAAAACTATATACAAACACTGACCATGACAATGGAGATGGAAAGAATACATCAATTACAACTGGAATATTGTGAAGGTATTAATAACCAGGCTTGGAGATATGAGAAGACACTTTCCTCTCCATTGCGAAAACAGGGGGCATGGATTTAGAACTCTGCTTACTTTTTGAGCTGCTGTTTAGTTTCATAGAACTTATTTCTCCTATTTATATTGTTTGTAACAAGGGGCATTGGAAAAATATATGGTATATTAAAAATGAATGATATCAAAATCTGTTTACAAAACAAAACAAATATTGACGAATATGATGGATGCAGAAAAGCTTGTAAAGACTTCTACGAAGAGAAGCAAAGTGGAAACAGAACTAGCAGAACAATATCCACCATGACTGTGTCTGTGTAAATGGAAAGAACAACCAGGAAAAAAAATAAAACAGGATGCTACAAAGTTGTCATAATAAAATTTGGTCCCAAAGAAGATGTAGGAGAATCACTACTCCTTCCTTCCTTGCAGATTTAAACTGCAATAGAACTATGGGTGTGCAACAAATTAATATAAAATTGGACTTGGTTGATATGATGTTTAGTTTGGTTGGACTGTTTTTTTTTATTGTCTTCCTTTTACTTTTGTTGTTATAAAGAAAGAATTTCTGAATAGGGTAGAAAGAGTGTGCATTGTTGGAAAGTGAGACTAACACAAAAACAGAATAGATAAATAAAAATAAAGATTTAAGTACCCTAAAATGAAGGACTCTGGGAAGTTATGTAACTGTTTGTTTCTTAATCTATAAAATGCTGGTAATAATAGCACTTGCCTCTCAGGGTTGTTTTGAGTATTGTAAAACACTCAGCAAAGTGATGGACACTGGATAAGCACTACACAGATTTTAGGTATTATTATTATTATTACAACTTTCATCACTCATATATTAATTTACTTCTCTCTGATACTCAAATAGAATTTATTTTTATCTTTAAATTTTATGACTTTTTCCCCATTGTCCACTATATTTGTTCACATTTCCACTGTATTTGCATGCACTATCTTAAGGTTAGTAGAGAGAAACAGAAATTAGGATTCCTAGATTACGAGGGGTGGGAAGGAGACTATGTATTTTACAGGTTATTAGAGCTGACCACACAATTTATCTATGCCTGAATATATCAGTCCCAGAAAGGAACTAAAATATGAAATAATCCCAAATTTCATATATGTCACATTGTTTAATTCATACTCAATAGTTTAATTGCTTATTCTATTGTTTTGGAATATAATCTCCAACATATCGTTCACTTGCACAAAAATAAGAAAAATTCAAGGTAAAACTATTAAGAGTTTTGTATCTAAATTACTATGCCAATTTTTTTAATGGTCCAGTGGCTGTGATTACATAACAATACAATATATAGATTGAGTATATTTGGGAACCATAGAAACATTTGTTTAACTTTAAGAACATATTTTAAGTAAAGAATGTTATATGCAATCTCTCTCTGTAACTCAATGATATTTAGATATTTCCAACAATGTATTTATTATATTTCCTTGATTTTATCAACATTATTGAATTAAGCTTTGTAATAGCTTTGCTTTACTTTGATTGCATCCCTATACGCTGGAAAAAGTAGAATTAAAATCAGTTTTGAAAAAATATATTTGCGTGAAGTTGGATAGAGGTCAAATAAAATAATTTTATGTTCTCTTCAAGATGATATTTTTAAGGTTCTAACATTCCTTCATATTGTCAAAAAAACTATTGCTTCCAAATTTACAATAAGTTCCATTATATCGACCATATGATTTCCAAATTTTGAAGATTCATGATATGGATTTTAAATTTGGCATAGCTGTACTAAGTAATTAATGGAATTTTTTTTCACCTCTTACTCCCTTTCCCCCTTTTATTATTTAAACTTCACTTATACAAATTTCATACTGGTAATTTATTTATTCTGTAGGTTCTCAATATTTGATGGTAATCCAATTTAAAGAAACCTTGATTAAAATATACTGTGGGCAAGTTCTCTATATAATACCTAACCAGTCACCTAAATTAGCAAAGCATAAGCTCTGGTCAGTTTTATCAAAGTGGCAGGTCATTAGTATGGCACCCGTAACACAGTTTCTGATTTACAGGGTTTAACCTCACTAAAGTAATCTGTAATTGTAATATAATTTGTAATCTGAAATGGATCCAAACAAGAGCACTTATATCTGATTCCAAACTTTCTTCAATCACATATATAAAGATCAGGAAGGATGCACCTAAGATGGTGATGTAGAAGCAGGAAAACTCTGTGAGCTTCTCCCATAACCACCTCAAATACCTATAAAATATGACTCCAAACAAATTTTAGAGCTACAGAACCCACAAAGTGACACAGAGAAATGAATCTCCCTCCAAAGGCAGCACATCAGGGGGACAGGAAGCTCGGAGCCAAGGCCAGCCCCACATGAGCCCTCAGTTTTTCACGGGTGGCCGTGACCAGCAATGGCTAGAGCAGACTTAAGGAGAGTGGATCACCAGCAACTCTGGCAGTTTCCAAAATTGTCAAACCATAAATTCCAAACACAAAGTAAAAGGTTAGAGAAGGCATCTGTTGGAAATGGTGGGAGGAGGCAGAGCCTGGTTCAGCCACTTCTCCCAGAGCTGGCTGCAGCTTCTGCCATGTAGTTGCTTCAGAGCTCCTGGCTTACACATTGTAGGGGGACCAAGTGACGATTCAGAAGGGAATTTCTCTTGCTTCAACCAGCTTGGATCTGGATCAGGGTCTTGGGTGGAGGTCCTGGAGTGGGAGGGAGGACCAGTGTAGGGGGCACAGAGAGGCCACCCAACAGAGAGGCAGCTGTGAAAACCCCAATGATTTGGAACAAAGACCTCCTCTCTGAAAGCACAATTCTTCTGTGCAAAAAGCTCAAAATTCAAGTAATTGAGTGGCAACGCAAGCAAGCAAAGGAAGCAAAGCAAGCAAAGCAATCAAATCTTAGATTCATTTTTTGGGGACAATAAGAATCAAAGCATGGAATGGGAGGAAGACAACAAATTCAGAACTGCTGCACCAAAATATTCCAAGAAAAATATGAATTGTTTACAAGCCATGGAGAAGGTCTAGAAGGATTTTGAAAATGAAGTAAGAGAAGTGGAGGAAAAATTGGGAAGAGATATGATGCAAGAAAATAATGAAAAGCGAGTCAACAACAAGGCTGAAGAAAATAACACTTTAAAAAATAGACCAAGTCAAAAGGCAGAAAGAGGCCCTAAAAACCAATGAGAACAAGAATTCCTTAAAAAGCTGAATGTGCAGGAATCAAGATGGCCGCATAGAAGCAAGAGAACTCCATAAGCTCACCCCATAACCACCTCAAATATCTATAAAATATGACTCTAAACAAATTATAGTGCTCCAGAACCCACAAAGTGACAGAGAAACAAATCTCCCACTAAGGGAAGCCTGGCAGGCAGACAGGAACGGTTCATCACAGCATGCTGGGAGCCAAGAACAGTCACGGTTTTAGCCACAAGGAGGAAAGGACCACCTGTGGCCAGAGCATTCAGGAGAGTGGATCACCAGCAGCTATGGGAATTTCCAGAGTTATCAACCCATAAGGGCTCAGGACAAAGTGAAAGATCAGAGGAACTCAGGTGAATTTGGGCAGGACAAGGAATTGGTCTGGCCCTCTACCCCCAGAGCCAGAATTGGTGGAAGGAGTACCCTGCAGGCACCTCCATGTGGTTACTTCAGAGCTCCCAGCCTGAAGACTGCAGGGGAGCCAAGTGACTATTCAGAGGCTAAGTGCTTTTGCCTTAACCTGCCTGGATCAGGATCGCAGAGTTGGGTGGTAATCCTGAGGTGTGTGACCAGTGGGCCAAGTTTGTGGGGGCTGCAGAGACAGTGGCCTCCTAATGGCTAGGGCAACTGTGGAAACCCAAGAAATTTGAGAAAAAGCTCTCCCCACTGAAAAGATGGGTCTTCTGGGCCTCAAAGTCAAGTAATTGATGGGCAGCATGAGCAGGCAAAGGAAGCAAAGCAAGAAAAGCAATAAAAATTTAGATTTCTTTTTTGGGGACAAAACACATCAAAGCATGGAATGGGAGGAACACAACAAAGACAAAACTCCCTCACCAAAAGCTCCCAAGAAAAATATGAAATGATTACAGGTCATAGAGGAGCTTAAGAAGGATTTTGAAAATCAACTAAGAGAAGTGGAGGAAAAATTGGGAAGAGATATGGGAATGATGCAAGAAAATCGTGAAAAGAGAGTCAACAACCTGACTGAAGAAAATAACGCCATAAAAAATAGACTAACTGAAATGGCAAAGGCCCTAAAAGCCAATGAGAAGAAGAAAGCCTTAAAAAGTTGAATTTGCCAGAAGGAAAAAGAATCTCAAAAGCTCACTAAGGAGAATAATTCCTTCAGAATTAGAGTGGAGCAAGTAGAAACAAATGCCTTTATGATATTATTAAACAGATTCAAACAAATGAAAAACAAATAGAAGGCAATGTGAAATATCTCATTGAAAAAAAACACTGACATGGAGAATAAATCCAGGAGAGACAATTTAAAAATTATTGGACTATCTGAAAGCCATGATCAGAAAAAGAACCGAGAAACCATCCTTCAAGAAATTCTCAAGGAAAATTGCCCTGATATTTTAGAACCAGAGAGCAAAATGGAGCTTTAAAGAATTCACCAATCAACCTCTTGAAAAAGACTCCTGAATGAAAACTCCTAGGAATGTTATATCCAGGTTCTGGAATTCCCAGATAAAGGACAAAATATTACAAGCTGCCAAGAAGAAACAGTTTGAATATGGTGGAAACACAATCAGGATAAACCAGGGTCTAGAAGCTTCTACATTAAGGGATCAAAGGGCCTGGAATATGATATTCTGGATATCATGGGAGCTAGGATTAAAACCAAGAATCACCTACCCAGCAAAATTGAGTATAATGTTTCAGGGGAAAATATAGTCATTCAATGAGGTGGAGGACTTTCAAGGATTCTCAAGGAAAAAACGAGAATTGAATAGAAAATTTGACATTCAAATTCAAGAAGCATGAGGAGGTAAACACGGAAAAGAAATCACAAGGAATTTATCAAATTTGAACTATTTACCTGCCAACATGGAAAAACGGTAATTGTAGCTTGTGAAACGTTTCTCAGTACAAGGATAGGTGAAGGTAATATAAATGTGTATATATATATATATATACACACACACATATATATACATATATATATATACACATATATATGTCTATATAGGAGGATATATATATATACACATATATATGTACATATATATATGTGTATATATATACATATGTCTATATAGGAGGATATAAACATACATATATATATATAATATATATGTGTGTGTCTGTGTGTCTGTGTGTATGAATACATATGTGAGTGTGCGTACACATGTATGCATAGACAGAGAGCACAGGATCAATTGAACTGGAAGGGATGCTATTTTAAAAGGTGAAATTGAGAGGTGGGAGAGGAATAGAATGAGAGGAGACAGGGAGAGACAGAATGGGGCTAATCATCTCATGTAGAAGAGGCAAGAGATAACTGTTACAATGGAGGGGAAGAATAGGAAGGCAAAAGGAAACGGTTCAATCTTATTTTCATTTAATTTGGCTCTGGGAAGGAATTGCATACACTCTAAGTTGGGTATCTTGCCCTACCAGAGGGTACAGGGGAAGGGGATGAGAAGGGGAATGATGGAGGGGAGGACAGGTTTGGGGGAGATTTGTAAGAAGCACACAGTTCTGTAAAGGAATGGGGACAAAGTACAGAACAGAACAATTTGGGGGCGGTTTAGGAAGGAGGGAAATATAATCAGTCTTTCACAATATGTCCATTGTGGAGATGTTCTGCATCACTACACATGTAAGGCCTGTATTGAAATGCTTATATTTCCAGTGGGGGTAGGTGATGAGGGAGGAAGGGAAAGAATCTAGAACTTAAAGTTCTAAAATCAAATGTTAAATATATATATATATATATACATATATATATATATATGTATATATAAATATGTATGTATGTCTGTGTGTGTGTGTATAATTATTAGTATTATTACCTACTTGCAAATGTGTAATAAGATATACAAGCACTGGGGTAGGAAGATCCATCTTCCCCTACTGGAAAGTCAGAGTGTGATGGGGGAAGATATTGGAGAGAGCAGATTGGGGGAAGCGATATACAGTGGGATGGCTTTTTGGGGGTATTGGGTAGGGGAATGGTGAGGAGAAAATTTGTAACTCAAAATCTCATGGAAATGAATGATGTCAACTAAAAATAAAAATATATGCTAAAAAGAGACAAAAATATTATTATTTTTACATACAACTGGAAAATAAGATATACTGGCACTCGGGTATGGTGATCCATCTTACCCAACTGTAAAGCCAGAGGGGTGATGGGGGACGATATAGGTGAGAACAGATTGGGGGAGAGGGTGTTCAGTGGAATAGCTGTTTTGAGGTGTGGAGTAGGGGAAAGATAGGGAGAAAATTTGTAACTCAAAACCTTCTGGAAATGAATATAGTAACCTAAAAATAAACATAAATAAATTTTTTAAAAAAGAAAGGATAAAACTTCCAAATCCACTTGCAATCCAATATTTTTACTTACGTAAAAATTTAACCAAAAAACCCTATTCTTGACAAGCCACCTGTCCACTCAAAATGGTGCCCTTGTCTTACCTAATGACTGTTTTAAAACCTTTTAACACAGATAGGACAAATGTTCATTGTAGGTGGTTTAGAAAACTACTTAATTTGAATCATGCAAAAACTTCAAAACTTGGAAGGAAATATAAGCTGCTTCTAATTATCTAAATTCATGTCAGTGATTTCATTATGATTAGAAGTGAGTCTTAGGTCTGGGGCAAGGGTTAGTAATAACCACAGACTAATGATACTAAGATATCAGCATTTCATAAGCATTAATTTAAACTTGTTTGTACTTTAAATGGAGAATTTTGTCCAACTTCAGGTGATACTCTATGGGGAAAAACAGAATTACTCATATTAACATTGGATTAATAAGCTAATTAATCCATATTACATTGCCACTAAAAATGTTACCAAAAGACCTAAAGAGATATATTTCTGAAAATGAAGTCAGGAAAAGGGGCTATATCTGATCAAATAAATAACATATATAACAACTTTGCATTCATCAAGACACACTTAAAACAGACATTTACTTTTGTTTTGTTTTTTTAATAATATCACGAAAAAGTTCAAAAGTGTGGAAAAATGGGAACTATGTTATTATCCCCAAAGTTTGCTAAGTTTTCAGTAACTAACAAACCTTTTCCCCCCAGTATTTCTTTTTTTTTCTTTTTTTTTTTTTTCATCGGCTGGACTTGTAGAATACAGTACAATCAAACTGGAATACATACATACATACATACACACACACACATACACACATATATATATCACATGTTTGTCTACCTATGTGTATGTATATTATATGACTGTGGTTGTGAAAATTTATTTTTTTATTTAAATGACTTCTTCATTTACTTTTAATTTACAAGATTCAGTTCCACATTCACTTGACTTTCAGATTTTCTCCCCTCCCTTTCCCCCCCCCAGCCATGGTGGTGTGCAATCATGTATAGGATCTGCAAATACTTTCACATTGTACAATAGTTTGGTTATATAGAAGGGTTGTAACCAATGAGTGATCACTGGAAAAAAAAAAAGCAAAACCAGACACGAAAGAGAGCGATAGCGTGTTTTGCTTCAGTCTCCATTTAAACTATAGTCTTTCTATATCTTTCTCTGAGTTTAGATATCTCCTTCCATCCTGAGGCTTGTAGAGTTGTCTTTAGCTGTGCGTTGTTGAGGATAGTCCAGTTTATCAAGGTTGGTCATCATATGTACAATGTGTCTGTGATTGTGTGC
>CM053583.1:119394581-119430336 GCA_028627135.1 Pseudochirops cupreus | reverse complement strand
AACTTCCCACCAATTGGGAAATGACTGAACAAACCAAGATATATGACTGCTATGGAATACCATTGTTATATAAGAAGTCATTTTTCAGATTTATTTTTGGGAAAAAAAACACACTAAGTCTTATTTTAATTGACATAAAGTGAGAAGAGCTGGGGAACATTGTATACAATAACAGTACAGTAAGATGAATGACAGTGAAAGACTTAGCTACTTAAGAAAATTCCAAAAGGCTCATGATGAAAAATGTTATTCATTTCCAGAAAGAACTGATGAACTCTGAACATTGAAGCATACTTTTTTTTCACTTTCTTTTTGTTTTGTGTCTGCATGTGTGTATGTATGTACGTGTGTTCTTTTGCAACATGCCTAATATGGAAATATGGTTTGCATGATTTCACTTATGTAATTGATATAGTCCTGCCTTCTTAATGGAGGGAGGGAAAAATTTTAAATGAAATTAAAAAAAAATGAATGTTCAAAATAAATACATTTTAAAAATACAATATTCTGCTTGCCTTACAGTGGTATATTTTTTGAAGTATCAATATAGACACAGTAATTTTTATGGATGAAAGGTTTATTGGATTTGTTCACACTTTATTGGCCAAAAGTAAATGCATCACAGATCTCAAAGATGAAGGTCAAGGTCACCCCAAAGGAGGCTTGTAAGCCCAGGTTAAGGCATCCTGTGTGCTCCAATTTCCCCTTAACATTTTTGTAAAGGTAAAACCTATTTCAGACAAATGTTAAGGGCACTTTTGAAGGACAAGTTTGAAAATTAATCATCAGAGAAGAGCCTTCAGTTTGAGTAATGTGGGTGAAAGAGGTAAATTACGGAAGTATGGTGATGGGTGGGGAGGGGGGGATGTTATGCACTAAACATTTATGAATTCTTTAGGTCAACTTTTTTAAAAGACCACCTTCTTTCAAAGCATCCTGCTATATTGCCTGACTTTCTGATCTCCTCAAGAGTGCAGCTTTTTCCTCCTACTGCTTACCTTTAAGGCAAGAAGCAGTGCTCTTATAGCTAGTAATAATAATAATAATAATAATAATAAAAAGGAAGGGATGGAGGGAGGGAGTGAGGAAGGAAGAGAGGAATGTAAAGAGGGAGGGGAGGAAGGGAGTATTTATTAGTAGTAGTAATAGTATATACCTACTCTGTTCCAGGCACTATGCTAAGCACTTCACAAGTATTATCTCATTTGATCCTAAAAACTTTAGGAGTTAGTTACTGTTATTATCCACATTTTATAATTGAAAAAAACTGAGGCAGACAGAGATTAAATTACTTGTTTGGGCCACATAGCTAATAACTCTCTGAGGTTGTATTTGAACTCAGGCCTTCCTAACTCCATGCCCAGCATTGTATCCAACTGTACCTCTTAGCTGCTTCCAGAAGAATAAGCTGTCAAAAATTCAGCAACAGCTCACTTCTCCTTTTCCTTAGGTTTTTCTTTCCCTATTCATTTTATACTTTATATCTCATAATGATTTACTATTTGAGCTACTTATATATTTTGATGATTGATGGATTTGTGATCTCACAGTGATGAGTATTCCCTACAACGATGAAGATAGCAAACCAGCCACACCTTCTCATTCTTTATGACTCTTGTTACCATCTTCCCTTAAGTTCTGATTCCCTTAAGACATGGACATGGAGCCAGGAAGATTTAAATTCAAATTCTCTCTCTGAAAACGTATCAACTGTATGACACTGGACAGATCACTTAAAATTTCAATGCCCTAGCAAACTCTCGAAAAGTAAAATATTGATTATAATATGCTAAACTCTCAATTTCAGAACAGTTGCCAACTTGCATTGGTTGATGGAATTTTTTTTTTTTTACCAGAAGCTTCCTACATTGATGAAATCATCAGATGGAAAGAAAAGAAATATATGATGGATATTGTTGTGAACATTATAAACAAATATGGGTTATACTAACACTTGTGGAGAATAATTTGGTGTATACAAAAGCAACAACAGCAATAGCCAAAATTGTGGAAAGAGTAATGAAGTAGCAGGTAGGAGATGTGGGTTCTGGTTTTGCACTTCAGATTTTACACTACAAGTAGTCAATTGGCTTGTTTACTTGAGTGGGAAATGAGTGAGAACTCATTACATTTTGAGATAGCTCATTTCACTTTTAGATTTCTGTAATCCTTGTTTTTTCTTTAATATTGAACTTTATTTCCTCTTTACGTTTTTCACCCTTGAACATAATTATGCCACTTCTGAGTCTTTTCTTTCACATACTAAACATCTCCAATTCCTTACACTGATTGTTATGGGACACCTCTACGGAATCCCATGAGTGAACTTCCACAGTATAGCTTCTCAGATGGGTCATGTTAAATTGTTTTATCTCTCAGGACTGGTTCATTCACTTCAATCTGCCTTCACATTGGCTGGGTTCCCGGAAAGAACAACCACAATGAGCCAACAAGTTAAATTCCCCCAGGATGCTAAGGGCAACCCTGTTGTGGGGATGAGGCTTTCTCCCTGCTTGCCAGCATAACTCTTGATCCCCAAATTCTGTGCTTCCCATCCACACAGATTCAATCAGTTACAAGGCTGACATCATTAAATCTTTATTTGTTTCTCTGAACCTGGGTCATGCACCAGACATTCAGCTGCCAATGCTAATACTTAATTTAATGAAAGCTTTAAAGTGCTCTACTCTTCTGACCTGTTCTGACTCTCTTTTTCTTCGTCTGTCTGCTGGTCCTCTGGCTCTGGACTCTCACCATACTGATGCCAGACAATACAGATATGCAATCAGCTTTAGTTCTAATACAACATTGAACTCCTGAACTCAAACGATGCATAACCCCAGCCTCTCCAGAAGCATGTACTACAGGTTTATTCTACCATGCCTGAATGCATTAATTCTGAAACATAAAACATTTACTGAATGATAAGATTAAATAAATAATATGTAATATGTCACAATTAATTCATATACCTGATCACATTATCCCACCAGTGCACAGAATATCTATTGTGAAAGGTGGTGGTGTTGCGAACAAGAAGAGTAATTGAGTAATTATCCTTACTTACTAGGGAGCTATATAACACATATAGTTGATGATAGTCAAGATGACTCACTGTCTAATCATACCTCTATCATCTTAACAACTTCTGAAGTTAATTTTTTGCACCCAGACTTAAGATTTCATTTTTTCTCATTAAATTTCATCTGCTTGGATTTAGCCCAATGATCTAACTGGTCTCTCAATCAGTACATTAGCCATCTCTTCCATACTACCCTAAATGACCTTTCAAAGATGTAATTGTTCATCTTGGTTGCCCTATATTGTTCACAAAGGGACATTTCTAAAGGAACTTTGTAGGGGGAATTAAGAGTGGATGAAAAGCATACCGAAAGCATTTTTATCTTTAGAAGAAATCCAATGAATAATAACTGATATTTACTTGTATGTAAAGGAGACAACATGGCTCACAGATGCTGTTTGAGGAAAAGGCAAGAGAAAACAGAAATCCCACAGAATGAATTACCTAAATTCATAATGTTGAAGCTAGAAAATGGTGCCTAAAACTCATCCCTTGGCCAAAGATGGAAAATGCTAAGTGTTTCATTAAAGTATGTCTAATATTTACAGAGAATGAAGGAAATGTTAATAAATTAAGCACCTACTTCGTTCAGGCACCATTCTAAGTGCTTTAAAATATTATATCATTTGATTCTCACAGAAAGTCTGAGGTAGCTACTATTATTATCCACATTTTACATTTGAGGAAACTGAGGCAGATAGAGATTAAATGATTTACACAAGATGACACAGTTAATGAGCATCTGAAGCAAGAAGGAAAACCTGAGTTAATTCACCCCAAAATCTTCCCTTGGACTTAAATATTAAATAACCTTAAACAAGAATTATATATTTTTCATATCTTCATTTCTGAGAGCCCCATGTCATTTCTTAATTTAAGGATAATATTTTTGGCAAATGTTTTTCTTTTTGGAAAACTTGTGAACTTATTGGGTAAGATAGGTGGTTAGAACACTATAACTCTAGTCCTGAAAATCTGATTTCAAATCCAGCTCAGATACCTCCTCTGTGACCCTGGTCAAATCACTTAACTTTTGCCTACCTCAGTTTCTTCATCTGTAAAATGGGGCTTATACTAGCACCTTTCTCCCAGGGTCTTTGTGAGGATATAGCAAGCTAACATTTCAAAATCTTAAAGTGCTAAATAAATGCTAGTTCTTATTGAGTTAGGCTAGTTCTTGCTATTTTCTTCATATAACTGCCAAATATTAATTCTGTCTAGGTATTATTAAAATATTCCTAATTAATAATAAAGACATAATAAATGATAAATTAATAATAGCTCAGGGTACTTAGGAACTCTAAGTTTCTATGATGCTATGATTTTCAGATTGTAAATTGCAGAATGTCTGAGTACAGAAATATTTTCAGTCAAAATCAGTAGATCGACATGCTTCTAGAGGGCAGGCACTCCATGTTGGGCTACTTTATAATGAGAGATTTGTAGTAAAAACCCAAAATTAGGAGGTGCTGAGAGCAGTATACCCTCTTGTCAGCACTGAAGCACTTGAGTTTAGCACCTGATATTTGAAAAGAATTAGTGAAAATAGCATCTACTCTAGTCCAGGTGAGTCTCCCCAACATCTGCCTGGGGAAGCAGCCTCAATAAAAATGTGTTGAATGAAGGAATCATTGACAATGACAGTCATAGAAAATCATGCATTTAAATCCCTAAACATCAGCTAACAGAAAGAACAGTGAAGAATTTTTCCATGTAAATAACTGTCCTCAAGTATGATCTTTCTGGTAACACTGTTTTGTTTTGTCTTTTCCTCCCCTCCATCATCACACCTCTCATCCCCAACCATCCTACTCTCCTGGGTGGCAAGATACCAAGTTTAGAATTTATGTCATTCCTTCCCCAAGCCAAATTCAATGAGAGTAAGATTGGCCTATTCCCTTTTGCCTCCTGTTCTTCCCTTCCACTGCAACAGTTATCCCTTGTGTCTTCTAAATGAGATGATTAACCCCATACTATCTCTCCCTGTCTCCTCTCATTCTATTCCTCTACCACTTCACAATTTCACCTTTTAAAGTACCATCCCTTCCTATTCAATTGATCCTGTGCTCTCAATGTGCGCGCACACACACACACACACACACACACACACACACACATATATATCCATACTCAGAAATGTATTCATACACACACACACACACACACACACACACACATATATATATACCCTCCTATATACACATACGTGTATGCATGAATATATATACATTGGTTTTACCTTCACCTATACTCATACTGAGAAAAGTTTCATAAGTTACAATGATCATTTTTCCATGTTGGCATATAAACAGTTCAACTTTGATAAGTTCATGATTTCTTTTCCATGATTACCTTCTCATACTTCTTGTATTTGAGTGTTGAATTTTCTTTTCAGTTCTGTTTTTTTTTTCAGCAAGAATGCTTGAACATCCTCCACCTTATTGAATGATCATATTTTCCCCTGGAACATTATACTCAATTTTGCTGGATAGGTGATTCTTGGTTTTAATCCTAGCTCCTTTGATCTCCAGAATATCATATTCCACGCCCTTTGATCCCTTAATGTAGAAGCTGCTAGATCCTGGGTTATCCTAATTGCGTTTCCACAATATTCAAATTGTTTCTTCTTGGCAGCTTGTAATATTTTCTCCTTGATTGGTGGACTCCGGAACCTGGCTATAACATTCCAAGGAGTTTTCTTTTTGGGACCTTTTCAAGAGGTGATTGGTGAATTCTTTCAAGTTTTATTTTGCCATCTGGTTTTAAAATATCAGGGCAATTTCCCTTGAGAATTTCTTGAAGGATGATTTCTAGGTTCTTTTTTTGATCATGGCTTTCAGGTAGTCCAATAATTTTTAAATTGTCTCTCCTGGATCTATTTTCCAGATCAGTGATTTTTTTCAAGGAGATATTTAACATTGCCTTTTGTTTGGATGTGTTTAATAATATCTTGGTTTCTCATAAAGTCATTTGCTTCCATTTGCTCCACTCTAATTCTGAAGGAATTATTCTCTTCAGAAAGCTTTTGAGATTCTTTTTCCATCTGGCAAATTTGACTTTTTAAGGCATTCTTCTCCTCATTGGCCTTTTGGGCCTCTTTTGCCATTTGAGTTAATCTATTTTTTAAGGTGTTATTTTCTTCAGTCAAGTTGTTGACTTTCTTTCATGATTTTCTTCTATTGCTCTCATTTCTCTTTCCAATTTTTCTTCCACTTCTCTTATTTGGTTTTCAAAATCCTTCCCAATCTGCTCTATGGCTTGTAACTGGTCTATATTTTTCTTGGAAGCTTTTGGTATGGGAGTTCTGACTGTGTTGTCTTCCTTCCATTCCATGCTTTGATCCTTTTTGTCCTTCAAAAAGAAATCTGAAGATGCATTGCTGGGTTTGCTTTGCTTCCTTTGCCTACTCATGTTGCCAATTAATTGCTTGATTTTTGGGCTCAGTAGAACTCTGCTTCCAGGGGGGAAAGCTCTGTCCCAAATCACTTGGGTTTTTGCTGCTGTTGGGACTATTAGAAGGCCGCTGCAGCCCCCACCAGCTTTGGCTCACTGAAAATGCACCCCAGGACCACCCCCAAGACCACAATCTGGATCCAGGAAGCTCAGGGCAAGGGTACTTAGGCTCAGAATGATCGCTTGGGCTCTCTGCAGTCTGTAGGGCAGGAGTTTCTGAAGCAGCTATGTGGAAGCAGTGGCAGGGCCACCGATTCTGCTGTTTCCTTGCCCTAGAGGCAGTTTGGCCAGACCACTTTTCTCCCCAGAATTTAGCAAAGTCCCTCTGACCTTTCAGTTAGTCCCTGTTTCTTATGGGTTGATAATTCTGGAAATTGCCACAGCTGCTGCTGATCCACTCTCCTGAAGGCTTCAGCTGCTGGTTATCCTTGTGGCCCCAAGGTCAAGCTGCGGTTTCAGGCTGGGCTGTTTTTGGCTCCCAGCCTGCTGTGGTGAGCCCTTCCTGTCCCACCTGTTGAGCTTCCTTCAGGGGGTGATGTGTTTTTCTGTAATTTTGTGAGTTCTGGAGCCTTAAAATTTGTTTAGATTCACATTTTATGTGTATTTGAGGTGGTTGTGGGGGACCTGTGGAATTTTCCTGCTTCTCTGCCACCATCTTAAGACTGCTTTTCTTTGTAACACTGGTTTTAGTAGACTTGACGGTATATTGGAAGAAGCAAGGAACATTATAGATGAAAAGTTGGAAAACTTGAATTCTGGCCCTAGCTGCACAACTTATTAGTTGTAATGTTTTAAGCCAGGTCTTACCCTTCCTGAGTCTAAGTGTCCTCATTCACAAATTGGGAATAATAGCTAAACTCACAAGCCATGAAGGATTATTGTGAGGATCCAATGAGATAAGTTATGAAACACATTTAAAAATTGCAAAATAATATTCAAGTGCAAGTTATTCTTACTCATTTTTAATACAAAATCTGTCATTTCATTGTTATGGGTAATTCTTCCCATGAAAATCTCCCTGCAAATGTATGTAAGCCCCTGGTCTGCAGTTCATAATTTTAGAGAGTTCTGTGGGGCACCGAGAAGTCATATGATTTACCCGAATTCACACAGCCAATGTGTCCCAAATAACAGACTGGGACTTTGGTCTCCTTGACTCTGATTCTTTACATGCTGTGCCATATTGACTCTCTTAAATTTATTCTTATTAGTTCCTTCTTACTCTGCTCATAAATGCCAGTGAGATCTTTTAAAACACAACCTCACATGGTCACATTAAGAGATGGTTAATATACTGTTGGTGATTTCATTGGGTTTGCTGAATTCAGCCATGTATCGTTTTATATAATTTCAAGATAAATGATCTTTACAGACGTTATTGGCTGAAGTCCTCAGAATTTGATTACATGAGATTGATGCTGCCACATTTGCTTGCACACCATTAGTCAGATAATGTAAAAGCCCCTCCTCTGAGTCAAAAAGTCACTGCAGTGATGTGGGAAAACATTTGGCTCCTGAATAAGAGTATGTTCCTTCAAAAACTAACCCATGAGTGCCTAGCACAAATCTGTTTCCAAAACCTGAGAAATCAAATTTTCATGTAAATAGTCAGTCCTGTTAAATGTTGGAACAGAATGTATTCTTCTAGTCTATGAGAGATCATACTTCCGGCTCAGCCACATGATCTTACACAACCTGGCAAGGACTGAGAAAGTAACAGTTTTCATCGGTCATTTAAAATAGCTGGGGGTTAAATAATTCATTCAGCCCTTGGTTGTTTGAGAGGAATATCATTTAACATTTGACAGGTAGAAAGAAAGAGGGGATAAAGCAGTTACTCAGAATTAGTGATTGACAGGAATGTTCTTGGAAAGTAACCAAAATGGTATCAATCCACTTTAGAATGACGTTTTGTATGAAAGTCTAAAAAATTCAAATCATTTTTTTTTCTTTCCTCTTACTCCATACAGATCCAACATATTATATCAGTGGGATGTCTGGTTTTGGTCTCTATCAATTATTTCTTACTGCCCTGGGAATGTTATCCAGGCCTAATTTTGTATTCTGAAAGGGGAGTTTGGACACAGTTTTACCTCACTTAACAAAATTCAGAAGTGAGCCATAACTCTTCTTTCTTCTTTATGCTGTCACCCAAAGAGTTCTTGGCTTCTAGTTCTTCTAGTTACAGACCTGGGGCTCACATCTCAGCTCTGATATTTATTCCTCTGTGACTTTGGGGGCATCATTTAATATCTCTCTCTCTCTCTCTCTCTCTCTCTCTCTCTCTCTCTCTCTTTCTCTCTCTCTCTTCTCTCTCTCTCTCTCTCTCTCTCTCTTTCTCTCTCTCTCACACACACACACACACATCACACACACACACACACACACACACACACACACACACATCCCCATATTTAAAATGAGGGAATTGGAACGACATGATTGCGAAGGTCCTTTCCAGCTATGATTATTTGGGCAAGTTCCTAAAATTATGACATCCTCATTAAGAAATCTAAAACCGAGAGATAAAACTATTTAATTTTCCTACATCATGGAAGTATAAATTACTGAGTAATTACTGAGGTCTGAAATTGGTGGCAGATATTATAGACACAAGATAAGCTGGTAAAATCAATATAGGGATATGTAATGAAGATGCAGTTTTGTGAATTGTGACTACATAACTAAGTCATAGAGAGCTGCTGGAGGCAAATAGAAATTACCCGACTTATAAAGGGTCATAAATCTAGTGAATGTCAGAGTCAGGAATTTGATACTGCTCCAATCCTGGTAGGCCATCCACTATATTATGCTATATGAGGCTTGTAGGTGGTATAGGGGATAGAGCACTAGGCTTGAGTCATGAAGAGCTGAAATCAAATTGTGACCTTAGACACTTACTAGTTTCGTGACCTTAGGAAAGTTACTGAACCTCTGCCTGCCTAAGTTTCCAAAATTGCAAAGTAGGGATAAAAACAGCGCCTCCCTCTCAGTATCATTACATGGATCAATCTGCGAGAATACAGATCTGAATGAGTTAAGAATTTGAAGTGGCAGGGGTAAGGAAGGAATGAATTCAAGACATGGAGAACAGTTCGAGAAAAGGTACAGGGATTAAAGATGGCATATCACAAATAGAATATAAGACTGGAAAGTTTGACTGGACATACATAAGAGATATGAATGGGGAGTAATGCACATATCAAAGAAAGAGCTAAGGCTGTTTTGTTCAAGGTTGAAAAGTTACTTAGTGGCACACCTGAGGCTAGTTAGAATCCATTTTCCCTGACTCTTTGCACCAGAACTTTCCTTATCTGAAGCCCCAACTTTGTTTAGGAAGACACCTACAGTATTTATGGTGCTCAGTAAACATTTTATTCAAAAGTATCACATAACTAACTGATGTGGGCACTCATACTCATTCTTCTTGATCTCGTGATCTGCCTTTTTGCCCTGTATTAACACTTTTTTTTTCCCTGTGAAGACTTGGCCCTGGGTCATTCAGATATTTCTCGCCATTCAGTGCTTACCCTATGGGTTAAGACTCTTTCCCACTTTCATCCACTGTAGAAGCACAGTTTGGGAGTGCTCCTTACAGTCCCCAAATTGAGGTTCACCATAGGAAGCAATTCCAACTGGACCAGGGATCTGTACATAATTCATACACAATTCACAAATTTCCTCCCTCACCTTATCCAGAGGGCAACATTCAAACAATCCATTTAATATTCTTTTAGTTTCCTCTGTGTCTATTCATTCTCTCCCCTTTGTTCTCACACTACCATATTTTTCCTGTTCTCCAAAGCACTCTATCACTTTTCCACAATCTGACACAAAAGCCTGGGGGCCAACTTCCTAACATGGTTATTCCACCAGTTGTCAGTGTTAGGAGAATATTTGGTGTGTTCCTTCTCAGCCTGAGGATTAATTACAACTCTGGGTTGCTATTTCCTCTCTTCTCCTGGAGTACAGGAATAGCTCTTTCCTTTTCAGAAACCATCATTATGCTTCCCTTTCCTTCTCTCCTTATCCCAATTTCCATTTTGGGAAGTGTGGATGTGTGTGTGTGTGTGTGTGTGTGTGTGTGTGTGTGTGTGTGTGTGTGTGTGTGTGTGTTTTGGGGAAAGTGAATGCACCACAAGAGTCACAGAGAGGGAACTAAAACTGTGCAGTTCTTTTCAATCAGTTTTTTATGTGGGCTTCTCCTCCGCCCTTCTACATTTTCTTCTGAGTTTTGGCTTCTACCATCTCTTGTACCATGACTTTTTCACCACCAAGCTGTGCAGTTATCTCTGTTCTTGTCCAATTAAATCTACATCTGCTTCTTTTTCTACTACTCTGATTGTTTTTAAGCTCTTTTCTAGGGGCTTGAGTCATGCCAACTTCCATCTTCAAACTCATTCCAGTAACCTCATGCAGCACAGATTTTGGCAGGGTCACCTGACCCTGAGGAATGACCCTGGCTTGACCTTGGGGATTTGATCCTCAAGCCTATCTCCCCCTGGACAGTTCTGTAGCTGTCATCTTTTATCCAGAACCTAGTGCATTCATTACTTTCTGTATCAGCCACTCCATTCTCTGTAACAACAATGTTTTGAAACCATATCCCTATGGACTCTGGTCATAAGAATCTGTCCATACACCCCAATACTAGCTTGTTTTCCTGGATCGCTGATAACAAGGCATTTCAGGAGAATCTGCTCATCCTAAGTCTCTTTTAGTTCAGGTAAGATAAGGTTATACATTTTCAAAGTGAACTTTTACTAACAAGTTTGAGTGAAAACAAGATGCTCCCAGATTGAAACAGATGTAATAGACTTTTTTCCTTATCACATCACATTGATATTGTAGTCCTCTATAGGTTCTTCATTCCATGGCATCTTTTGATGTGCCAGTGCAATAACTAGTATTGTAATGAGGTTAATAGCATGAATCTTTGGCCTCTGTGCAATATGAGGTTGTTACTTAGAGGGAAAAACAGCCTTACTTCTGACATAGCTTATCAGCAAAATCTCACTTTTGATCTTGTCTCCAAGGCTTTAGGTGTATTGATTTTCCAGGATCAATATGCCTAGGACAAACATTCTTTGTGAACTCATCATTGGTGTCTGGGGCAGTTCAGTCTTGACATATATTCAACACCTTCATCAGCCTTACAAATACGTAGCTATTACATGGATAGGAAAATCATTCAGGTCATTTGCAAAAAATGTTCTAAGTGCCCTTAAAGAAGCTATTGTTACCTTACAATGATGGAGGTGGAATGGTGGGATGAGGGTAAGGCCAGGAGAGAATGAACTCTTCACATTAATTGGTCTTTCAAAAATTACAAAAGAGAGAAAAAATACAACTGGAAAACTAAGAGGTGACAAGTCACTATGATAGGCATCTAAGAAAGCTATTAATATGCAAGCAAAAAGTTTACAATATGCTATACTTACTGCCTTAATATAAATATTTTATCGACTGGGGAAGGACGTTTTAAAAAAGAAAGTTAAATGGGTTGATTTCAGTATACAGAAAGCATAAATGAATACAGTTCTACCCTGAGACTTAGTTCATCCATCAGCCTCACTTCTACAGTTAGAAATGTATCTATCTATCCATGACATTTTGAATTAGGAGATGTCACAGTATTGACATAAGGCATTGGTGAATAGAATGACCATTTCCAAATGTGAATTCAATCTTTTCTGTCTATCAGTGTGTTGTGATTCACCATCCCACTCCATTGTTGTTTATCCCTTTTCACACCTCTATTTTCATTATTTCCTTATTCAAGTATAGTAACCAGAATGTTGAGCAAGGTGTTTCAAATATAAGAATAACCGTAAGTCTTTTTGTCTAGGAACTGAAGAATGTTTTCTATGGGCAAGGATCTCTCTCTAGTGACTCGAATTATATTCCTCTTCTCCTTTTAAAGACTGAATCTCTTTATCTCACCCAGTCTGAAACTTAAGAGGCTCCTCATGGGCCAGTCCCACTATTGGTTGTCATTGGTACTACATTCGCAAACTAATGGTACTATACTCCCAAGGGTCTCAACATGTTAATAGCAAACTTAGTAAGGGCACTTAGAACAGCTTAGCCCATTCCAAACTTCCAGGCAGCAGGGGTTGCAGGCATACACCATTATGCCTAACTGTGAGTCATATTTCTAAAGCACAATTCTGAATAAATTACATTACATGGAGCAAATAAACTTCAGACACTCACTACTACCTCTAGGATCTAATATAAACTGCTGTGTTTGGCATTCAAAACCTTTATTCTATTCTCTCCTATATATTATTGATAAAGATAATATATATTATTCCACCCTCGAGGAACACTTCTCTTTACGCATCTCTACCCAGATAAGTGCACTGATCCACATTCTTTTTAGTTCCATTTATTTATTTTGTTATGGAATATGGTCAAAATACAAATAGATTTTTTTCTCCAGTGACTTCCTTTATCACTATTCCTTATTACTCTCTCACAAAATTCCAATATATTAACCATTACATTTGCTTACTAAAATATTTTTTTTTAACTTTTCCCAGTTAATTTTGTTCGGGTTTAGTGATTCTATCCCTCTGTAAGGGTTCCATCAGTTTGTCTTATATGGAAGTGAGATATCAAATTGTCATTTCCCAGATTCTTTCTGAAGCCCTTCTATAAATGGGGGACATGCTTGCAACCTATCCATTCTCCAATATTATAGCTGTTTGCATACTTGTATTATTTATTTTGGCTGACAATTCTTGAATATCATCCTTAAGTTATTTTAGATTTTTTTCAGCTCTAGCAATGGCAGAAGCACAGAGTCAAGTCCTAGATTTGAAAAGGGACCTCAGATAGCATCTAGACTTACTCA
Source organism: Pseudochirops cupreus (assembly GCA_028627135.1). NCBI lineage: Eukaryota > Metazoa > Chordata > Mammalia > Diprotodontia > Pseudocheiridae > Pseudochirops > Pseudochirops cupreus. Next base: position 119,416,942 of record CM053583.1, on the reverse strand, counting down.
CATCTCAATAGGAATCCCTTAGACAATTTTCTTGACAAAAAAAACCGTATATTCTGTCAAGACATTGTGGAATCAGTATCTCCTGAGGCAACCAACTTCATTGTTCGTTACCTCTAATTCTCAGGAAATTTTTCTTTACATAAAGCCTTTCAAACATCTTGAATTGAATGTCCAATAGACAGCTTAATATTAACATATCCCAAACTGAACTCATTATTTTTCCCCTTCAGCACTTCCTGCCTTTTGACTTCCCTATTGCTGTAAAGGCTAATACCTCCTAGTTCCCCAGTCTCGCAACATAGATATCATCCTCAGCTTTTTACTCTCTTTCACTCCACCTCCATCCCTAAATCCAATATGTTGACAAGTCCTATTAATTTCATCTATGCAACATCTTTTTTTATGTCCTCTTTTTTCCTCTGACATTGCCACCACTCTTCTATATGCCCTCATTAGGCCTACCTCAGAGCTTTCCTCACTCCAATCCAATTCATCCTGTGAGAGATCATTTATAGTGAAGTTTCCCTATTCTGCAAAATCAAATCTAGAATTGCTTCAGTATTCCCTAGGCCTAGCATTAGGTCACCTGACCATCATGAAATCTGGGGCTTAGACCAATGGAGACCCTCCCCCAGACCAACTCAGCACAAGATATGCCAAATAAGGTTAAGACTCTTTTCATTGGACACCCATATGTTTCCAGGTCCTTTGTCTCAGAGAGATTCTTGTGCTTAGGTTGTGAGTCTGCCCCCCTACCAATAAGAGTGAAGGCGAGTTGGGGTGGTTGGGTTTCTGCACTGGAATATTATATAACCATGGGCTTGATGGGCTTGCTTCTACCTGTTGTTCTCTCCCTACAGATGCCATATTGGGTGACAGGGGCAGAGTCCTTTCTCATGAGAAAGAATAAAGACCTTTTCTAACCTTAGATTAAGACTCCGAACTCTTTCATCTCACACAAGCCCCTAAAGTGATTTTCCTCAAGCACAGATCCAGTCATGCCACCCCACTACTCAATAAACTTCATTGCCTCCCTATGCCCTCAAGGTTCACATGCAAAAATTCTCTATTTGGCAGCTGAATCCTTCCATGCCCTAACCCCCTCCTACTCTTCCAGTCTTCTTATACTTACTTCCCTCTTTGATTCCTTGACAATGGCTTCCTTGCCATTCCACAAACAAGATACTCTTTCTCTGGGCTCTAGATATTTTCTCTGACTGTCCCCCATGTCTGGAATTCTCTCCCTCCACATGTCTGTCTACTGGCTTCCTTGATTCACTTATGCCTCAACTAAAATCTCCTCTTTTACAGAAAGTCATTCCTAACCACTTTTCATGCAAGTACCTTCCCTCTTTTATTGCTCCCTATTTATCCTATAAGTAGTTTGTTCTTACACATTTGTGTGCTGGTTGCCTCCTCCATTATATTGTTAGCTTGATTAGGGCAAGGACTACCTTTAGCCCATTTTTTATATCCCTACCACTTAATATGATTTCTAGTACACAGTAAGTGCTTAATTTTTAACAGTTTACTGACTGTTACTAAAATTCTAACAGAGAGTTATCCTAACTTTCCTACCCATCTCTCCAACCAGTCATCTCTTCTCTAAGCTAACTCTCCAACTTAGTGATTGATCCAAATGAATTTTTTCAATTTGACTTAAAACATCACAGGTATTGATCCAATAACACCAGTTATTGAGGGGATAAGTTAGTATGCTTGTTTTTGGTCCACAACATTTGTTTATGACCATACAATAAAGTATGAACATTTGACTTAATGACAGTAGGACAAATACAGTGTGATTAAAAAGGTTGATGGGCAACTCATAGCATTTACAAAAATTCTTTCACTTTTGACACTGAAATACCTAAGGAGAGGGAGGGATTTGTTATTACTATCCATTCCTGAAATTAAGTAAAACAACACACTTCAATACTTAGTGATATTTGTCTCCTACAATAAACTCCTTGAGAGCAGTTGTTCCTTTTTCTTTTTTTTTTTTTTTGCAGGAAAGATGGGGAAGGGTAACCTTGATGCTTAGCACAGTGCCTGGCACATAGTAAGTAAGCACTTAATGAATATGTTAATTGATTAATTGATCAATGAAGGAAATCCTCAGCTCAAGTCCTCCTTTGTTTATTCATTGAAGAGAAGGGTACCTTGGTGACTCAATGGCTATGCCATTGTAGTACAAACCCTGAAAATTCCTAACAAGTGGAAAATACTTCCTATATGGATACAGCAACAGATTATGGAGATGTTAAATGGACTAGGTTAGCTGAGTTTGGAGAAGTACTTCACCTGGGTCAATAGAGGTAATACGTGCTCTGGTTAAATGCGAGATCTTAGTACCAAAATGAAGCATTAAGCAAGTATTTTAAAAAATGAGAATGTCACCCTTCTCCACTTTAAAAAAAGAAGTATCACATGGAGGAATAGATATTTTTCCCCTCAAAACATCTAAGTCTGTAATATTATAAATAAGACATCTGTTGGATCAGTCAAATATAGTACCTTGATAACCAACTGTACAGCATTTGAAAATGTACCCAAGCTAACATTAAAGGAAAGCTTAACAGCAGCTGGACCATTCTAAGCCCTAATCCACTAGACCTTCTCAAATATATCTTCAGAAACTTGCTGTAATTATGGCTCTTTGGAACATGTCATTTTTTCAGTTTTATTAGGAACACAACAGTATAGTTAAGTCACATATAAAATACTTTCCTCTGAAAAGGCTTTTTTTACAATGTTACTGAAAAAAAACACAAGGGTGTGTGTGGTGGTGTGGGGAGAGGCAGGAAAAGATTTGTCTTTTCAAACAGAATAGTCATGTATTTCTGTGTCTGTGTGAAAGAGAAGAACTCAATAAATGCTTTTCAGAAAGAAGATCTTGGTGCTTTTTCTCTTCCTTGTGAAAGAGGCTTGTGTATCCTTAGATTCATTTTACTTACTTGTCTAATGCAGCAAACAACAGTAAACAACATAAGAATGCTCTCATATTTTAAAGCAACATCTCCCAGTAGTGCAATCCACATTAAGTAATTCTTCATACTTCAAAAGAGAATTCCCTACTGGAGAAAGGTTATAAGGAAACAAATGCACACTAAAAATAATAACAGCAATAATACAATAATAATAATCTAATGGCTGTCAAATTTGGGGTAATTTGCAACTGGGAGAAGCTAAGCTCAATGTTTTCTATGACATACTCATATTTCTTTTATTTTTTAACATTTTTTTTTTTTGCTTTTTGGAGTGGGGAGGGCAGGGCAATTGGGGTTAAGTAACTTACCCAAGGTCACAGGGCTAGTAAGTGTTAAGTGTCTGAGGTGGGATTTGAACTCAGGTCCTCCTGACTCTGGGGCCAGTGCTCTATTCACTGCACCACCTAGCAGCTTTAATACTCATATTTCTTAAGTAACCATTTGTTAATATTTAAAAAAAGAATATGGAGTTTGATTACTGTTATATTATTAGACCAGGCTACCATAAAATAATAGATATAATATTGTATTTGATGTTCAGAAGACATCATGGAATAGTAGATAGAATATTGGACACAGATATGGGAAAATCTGTGTTCAAATTTGGTCCCTAATACTTATTACTTGTGTGTCCATGTGGAAAGCACAATCTTTCTGGGCCTCAGCTTCTTAGAATGTGAAATGAGAATAATAACAATTGTATCACCTGTATCATAGGGCTGTGGTATAAATCAAAGGAAGCAGTCTATGCATTAGAAGCAGAGAGGTAGTATTGTAGCTACACTATATTCTATTCTATACTGTACTATATATTATACTATATTCAAGAAGACCTGCATTGAAATCCTGCTTCAGACATTTCCTAGTTGTATGATCCTGGGCAAGACTCAGAAAATCAATCAAATTCTGTTTCTTCATTTGTAAAATTAGAGATAATAATAGCATCTATCTCATGGAATTTTTTAAGGATGAAATGAAATATATATATATATATATATATACACACATATATGCAAATTATTTTATAATTTTTGATGTATTTTAGAAATGTTAGCTGTTACATAAAGTTACTATTTAAAAAATAATCATCTTTTTTTTTGCCTTTTTTGCCTTAAAATATTTCTGGGCGTTGTAGGGTTTAGTTTTTGAAACAAAACCCTAGTTATGTGAAGAAATATTATGACCAATTTCCCTTGCATTATTTTTTATTGTGATTCCTATTTGTTGGTTAAAATAACAACCAGTGTGGAGGTAGGTTGTAGAAAGACACGTTGTATGTGGTCAAAATTCAGTAACAAATAAGAGGATAAAAGAGATAAATCAAAGGTCTAGCATGCCTGTGAGTTTTAGACCTGAATATGGAAGTTCCATCAAAACCCATAGGATCTACCCATCACACTTTTAACATCTTGTAGGTATAAATAGAATACTCAGGCTATCTGTTATCTTTCTTGCTCACTACATGAGCAGCCTATCTGTTTTCACAATTATGTATTTACTTATTCATATCTTTTATATTGGCTTTTGCATACAAATCATCATCAATGGTAACATGTGTAGTAGACTGAACAGCACCTGGATTCCCTTTTATTGCCCCTTGAGTCATATAGAATTAAGACAAAAACCTAGACAATAACCATTCTTTCTTTAATTGTTTTCTGCTTTGTGGATTGCTAGGCTATTTTCCTCATAGTTGTTATGGATTCCATTGAGGGGTCTCTGCAGAATTCTGCATCTTGATGCAGTCCTCATAAGGTCATCTGCAAACAGTAACTTTCATAGGGAAACCATTTTCTGTTTGGATCACGTTCAGAACATCATGACTGTGGTAAATGCCTTTGGCAAGCAAATGTCTCCCTGCTTTATGCCTTATTGATAATCAGAGGATTGTTGAATAAAATTTATTGTGCTTATCAAGGAATTTTAAATGATCTCAACATGTGCTGGGGAGATACCTTCTTGGTGAAGAGCCTGACAGGCTATGTTTTGTTCTACTGAGTCTTTTTTTTTTTTTAAATCAGGAAACTGCATAAAGCAATCCTTTACATTCTGTACTTTTCCATCAAATCTATCATTATGAAACTATAAAATGCCTCTTATATTTTCATCAAATTTACCCATGATCCATGTATACATCAATTTTATGAAGACTTTTAAGGACTGAAAAAGTAGGCATACAAGTATGAAGTTACTGATTTATTTTCAGGTTTTTCCACTGGACTGCAGTTTAGGGGTAAGTCATGATACAAATCTTTCAATATCTTTCCTTATCTTAAATATCATGAAAATTTATAACAAGATTTTGACAATATCAGGATTAGCATGGTTGTCTTTTCGATATACTTCATCTGGTTCATCTGTTATTCGTAACTTCATCTTCTTCAATGACTTTTCTTTTTCCTCACGTAACACACTGGAGCCCAAGGCATTAAAATCCAGGAATCATTGTTTCACTGTCCTTAACACTGAAAGCTGTTTGCTATAGAAATGCCTAGAAATCTCTCTTACTTGTTTATAGCCCTATTTATTCTTTTATTACTTCTATTGGGATGAAATTTCATAGTTGAGTCTCACACCAAACTTTTTGCAGAATTCCTTCCTTACTCTATTTTCCTTGGTTTGTGATATAATACTGCTTATAATTTTTCACTAACCTGCTCAGTAATGCTTACAAAAATTAGTTTGTTGTCCTTGGCTGCTGTGAATTTGTATGTTGGTTGGTTGGGGGCAGTATCTCATATCTTTTTGGTCTCCTCATGATGATGAGTGCTTTCTATCATTTAAACATCATAAGTAATAATGTGAATTTGAATAAATATTATTATCTTAATCACTTTGCCACTTTTGTTGTTAAGATTTATTTTTAATAGGTCAGTTTGGAGCTATTGTACCTATCTACAATATATTCTTAATTGTGTTTTTTTTTTCCTTTCTTTGAGTTTGGCATTGATTTTAGACTTTTCTCTAACCAATTTAGGGCTGGGGAACCTGAAGCCCCTAGGTCCTTGGATGCAACCCCCTTGGACTGAGTCCAAGTTAACAGAACAAATCCTTTTATTAAGGGAATTTGTTCTGTGAAGTTTGGATTCAGTCAAAGGACCACATTTGCAAACTTAGAGGACCACATGTGGCTGCAGGTTCCCCAATCCTGAACTAGTTGATAATCTTTTGGTCACAGAGTTTGTTGATATAAAAATGACTTTTAGACTAGTAACCAGGTCTTTCCTGTATTTTAAAATGAAGTCAAGTTATTACAAGGTAAGATTTCATCAGAAGGTGGTTGTGAGGGAGTTATTTCTAGAAGTGCCCATGTTGTTCAAAAAAAATACAACAAAAAATTGTTTCAGAATAAAAGAAAAAGATGGCATAAATTTCTTTTTTATGGTATGGCTTGGTACTGTCCATATTTATTATCTTCAAACTCTTTTTTTAAATAAATTTTATGATGTATAGGCATTAAGTTTATGAGTGGTCTATATCTCTTTCAACTTTTGGATTGCTTATTTTCACACCACATTTTTCATGACAATCTCTCCCACCCATTTTCTCCTATTTATTTTATATTGAAGTAAATGAGTATCAGTGCCCATGTCGACTTGTCCTAGAAGACCTCTTTAGCTTCTTCATAGCATGTCTTTACTTCATCATTCTTGGGAACAGATGTTCATGAATAAATTGCAATTATTTAATGTGGGCTTTTTACTTATGCTCATCATAAAGGCTGCAAGCAAGATGCTTAGCTATTCCATGAAATTATATTTCTCATTGTCATCAGGGGCACTACCCCTCCAAGTTCTTTTATTTGTTTCTCCAGAGAGAACCTCTGAGCCTTATGTCTTCTGATTTCATTAATGACAAAATGATAAACACTGATATTGTTCAGTTCCTCCAAGATGACTTTAACCCATTCATATTGAACAGAAAATACACATATAGAGAATCAATAATTCAATGAATACTTTCAGATAATCTAATAAAAACTGTGTGATTCTCAGAGGCCTTTCTACATTTTATCATAATTGTTACATAACTTAGGAAGAATAGTAGATAGAGCTGTGCAATGGGTGTCAGGAAGAGCTGTATATAAAGTCCAACTTCAGATTCTTATTAACTATGCTACCATGGGGAACTCACTTAACCTCCATCTGTCGGTTTCCTCATTTTAAATATAGATTTATAATAGTGCCTTCCAGGATTGTTGTAAAGATAAAATGAGATAATATTTGTAAACCTTAAAGCACTATATAAATGCTAGCTATTATTAATATTAAGTGAAAGGGAACCTAGCCAAGATTGAGGGACATTTTGTATTTCACTTTCCTTCTTGATGAATTCTTTGGTTTCAGTAACCATTGATCAACCCACTAGGAATAAGGCTCTTAGAACTTAGCTAGACTGGTCTTTGAAAAACAAGTGTAATTCCTCATGTGGCTATAGTTGAAGACTTGCCAACTTGATTGAACATTATAAAAGAGATTAATTTACTCTGGCATAACTTTCAGTATGCCATTGTCACTTCCATACTGTGATGAGGCGTGAGAGTATGACTTTAATGACACATTCTAAATATATTGAGCAAAAAAAATATTAAATTCCTTAATCTGCTTTGATCTGAAAAAATACTAAAGACATGATTTGTTTCATTTGTTATTCATATTACCTTTTAATATAATTAATTAGAATTTGTGTAGTCCAAGTTTGAGTGAATTGTAACGCATACTTTGCTTTCCTTGTATGAATTGTTTTTACTGTGACATTGAATGATGTGGTACCCAAGTTGATGTTTGGGGATAACTTTTTTTTTTGTTCTGTACCTTTGCAAGTTTCTAAGTATGATAGACTATTTAATCTATTGTCATTTCTAGTACAGGCAAGAGGAGGCACATTTTGGGTTTTTCTTAGCTTCTTTCTAACCTAATATTAACACTTTTTTAAAACAATAAAGATTTGTGATTGATATGCCATCTCAATTTTTCCCATGCAGTAAAATTTATTTTAGGTTCTTACAATATGGCTTTGAATATGAATGGAAGAGGGAAAGATTTTTTTTTCTTCTTAAGATTTAGGATAGTATTATCACTGTGGCAATGTGTTTATAACCTTTATTACTCTGAAAACCAAAGAAAATACATATTGCTATTCCATTCATAAAAAAATATTTACTGAGGAAAGATTTAGCTAGATTCCTGAAGGAAAGCATCTGCAAAGGAAAACCTATTGTCTCTTTCACTTTCAGGACCACCTATCTTGTTGTTGTTATTCAATCATTACAGCTATGTCCAATTCTTCACGACGTCATCTGGTATATTCTTGCCAAAGGTACTTGAGTGGTTTGCCTTCTTCTTCTTTTGCAGATGAGGAAACTGGAGCAAATAGGATTAAGTGACTTAGCCAGAGGCACACAGCTAATAAGTGTCTGTGGTCAAATTTGAACTCAGGTCTTCCTGACTTCAGACCTGGCATTCTTTCCACTGAGCCATCTAGCTGTCCCTAGAGAAAAAATAGGCTTCTTTACTTGTTGTTGTTTGTAGAACTTCTAATTAACTAAAAGATGCTCTAACAGACATCAGACTCAAAAGAACTTTTTTTAAAATAACCTAAAAACAAAAGCAAGAGACTTTTAATGATTCCTCTTGAGCCATATAGGGATATTTGTACATACAACTATAAACCTCATTGAGAATATCTCAAGAATAACTCTCTCATATATATGTATGTTTATATATATATATATATATATTTATATATATATATATCTGTCTCTATATCTCTATCTCTGTTTCTATGTCCATATGTATATCTACATCTATATCTTCCTATAAAGTAAAATTTGAAGGACTTTTGAGTAGTCCTTTTCCATGTTTATCTATCTTGAAAAATCCTTTCTTAGATGCTATGATTGCAGATCTGTGATATTCCCTCTGAAGTTTTGACTGCTGACACCTGCTCAGCACAGTAGACAGAAACACACAAGCTATCCCTACCTCCCAGAACATGAAAGATGCTGGGAACCAAATACTGTGTTCCAGGCAATCTTCTAAGCACTAAGGATAAAAAAAAAAAAAAAAAGAAATATGGCACAAATGTTCAAGGACTTTCTCTGTAGATAAAAAGTCCCTCCTTTCTTAGCTGGCAGCTTCTAAACTACCTCAATTTCCAGTGTGGAATATAGTCTACCATTTGCTCCATAGGTAATGGTGTCCAGGAGGAATTACAGCATCATAGACCTAGAGTACAAGGAATCTCTGAAGCCATCTAGGTCAACTCCCTTATTTCACAGATGAGGAAACAGGATCATAGAGATGACATGGTTTGTCCAAGTTTACAACTACAGTAAGTTTCATCTCGTCTTTTTTTTTTTTTAAGGAAGCAAGGTAGGGCAATTGAGGTTAAGTGACTTGCCCAAAGTCACACATCTAGTAAGTATTAATTGTCTGAAATCAGATTTGAACTCAGGTCTTCCTGACTACAGGGCAGGTGCTCTATACACTGTACTGTGTAGCTACTTACTAACTTACTATAGTAAGTTTTAGAGGTTGGATTTGAACCCAATATTCACTCGCACCAGATTCCACCACTGTCACACACTGTCTTCCCCAACTTTTCAATAGATAGTGAAGAAAATCACTTTCTTCTTGTTGTGGTAACCCATTCTGTCCTGGATGTGGAATTCAAACGGATATGAATCTAGGTACCACCTCTGCCTCTAAAATCAGTGATGGGGTTGAGACTACACAGTCACCTAGTCATTGTATGCTGGGAGACACAAAAAAAGTGGGGTACATCTTCCTTTTGTAATCAATCTACTTTTCCATTTCCATCTGTCAATTTTCCTCGTGGTCATTTCTAGCCTTGAAAAATACCATCATCCATATTCCCAGATGGATTATGCCACCATTTCCCAGGAAAATAAGACAGGGAACTCACTAAGAACTGCTGCACTGTAGGCCTCCCCTAATGAGGAATATGAACGTAGTTTAAGTCTCTTTAAATTACCTTAATATCTGAACCAGTTGAGATAAAGCATCAATTCCTTGTAACTTTTGACTATGGGATTTTACTTTTGTCATGAACCGGTGAGTTAACATGTTAACAACAAGAATGTCAAGAGTCCCATGTCTAGCTTTCTCTTATTTCATTCCCTGAGTGGAAGTGAGAAACATCTATTATGCATTTTTACTTATTTTCACAATGTAAGAGATATGTAAGACAATAAAAAAAAGAAGGAACCACTAAGACTGATTCATTTCTGGAAAATATATTTTGCCAGCTTCATGTCCCCTCCCCCACCATCTCAATATGAAACCTTTAGATAAAATATTTTTTCAAGGCTTTTAAATGGATCCAGGAAAAAGAAATGACAATATCACAACAAAAATGAGAACAGGTAGATGCAAAAGAGTGAGCTCCTATTCAGGGCACTGAATATTTAGTGGGAGTCTTCAGTATATGGTGGGAGCTGCTTCCTGACTCAGCCAAACTGTACTCTTAGAATGACCCCCTGTGGCTGGACAGATCAACAGCAGAACATTCCACTGTCATTCTCCCCTCTCTTTGTCACTAGTCCAAAAGGAGCCTTTACTCTCACTACTACAAAGAGTTTCACCTAAATACTCAACAGATTTTCCTATTTGGGTTATTTATAAAGGAGAACTTTAAAGCCCTAGATGCATTCACTTCAAAAATAGATTCTGAAATATTTGGCTCAGAAAAGGAACTTGCTTATAGACAAGAGGATAAAATCTCAACATTATCAGGCTTACAAGGCTACAATGTCCAGTTATAACTCATCAGGCAACAGCCCATATTTTTAGCCCATTTTACTGAGTAGTGCAATGTCTTTAATATAAGAACTGTGTTTGAGCTACTTCTTGTCATAGGCTAACTGGGTGCCCTCAGGCAAGTCATTTACAGTACCTAGGCCTGTTTCCTAATTAGCAAGTTGACCTGAAGCAAAATGAGGAATTAATATCTGAGGTCTTTCCCATTTTCCCGTTTTATGATTTTATCATGCTTGTCTTCTTTCCTTTCCCTTACAGTGAGGCTATTTTTCATCACTTTCTTAATCATTGATGTTTGGGGTCTTATCCAAAGCAAAATGTTTGGTAGTACGAAACAGGAGAAATATTACTGCTGTGGTTGCTATATTCTATGTCCTTTACTTCTGTTTAAATATCAATTTAGTATTCATGATTCAACTCTAATGTCATGTCCACTTTAAAATTTTCCCTGATTTTGATACATGGTAAAAATTCAGCAAGCAGGGGCAGCTAGGAGGCACAGTGAATAAAGAGCACTGGCCCTGGAGTCGGGAGGACCTGAGTTCAAATCTGATTTCAGACACTTAACACTTACTAGCTGTGTGACCTTGGGCAAGTCACTTAACCCCTATGTCCTTGCCTTCCCCCCTCCAAAAAAATTTTAAAAAATTTAGCAAGCATTAGCAAAAAGTTAGTGAATATACAGAAGAGGAAGTAGTGATCACAAGGAACCAGCATGAACTCAATCAAGAACAAACCATGTTGAAACTAACTTTGTTTCCTTTTCTGGTAGAGTAAATAGACTGATATATCTAAAATCTGGAAAGCTGAAAATAGTGTACCCAGATTTTAAGCAAAGACTTTTACATGATTTCTTGTTCTTCTTGTGGAACAAATGTAAATGTATGGGCTAGGAGATAGCGGAATCAAGTGGTTGGGAAATTGATTGAATGAAAGCACCCAAAAATTGGTCATTAAGCATTCAGCTTCAACATTTGTTGTTTAGTCATTTTTTAGTCATGTCCAATTAGTTATGATCTCATTTGGGTTTTGTTTCTTCGTCTTTTTTGGCAAAGATACTGGGGTGGTTTACTATTTCCTTCTCCAGTTCATTTTATAGATGAGGAACTGAGGCAGAGTTAAATGACTTGCCCAGGATCACACAACTACTAAATGTTTGAGGCCAGATCTGAACTCGGAAAGAGGAGTCATCCTGATTCCAGGCAGCACTATCCACTGCACTACCTAGTTTGCTTTCACCTTAGTAGAAATTCACTAATTATTACCATTTATCTCCCCAAATTTCTCTTCACACAACTTCAACCCTCACCCTGCTCTGCTAAGATCTGTGCTCAACTGTAATGTTTAACAGTTTAATAAAGATTTGGAGAATGGTATTGATCATAAGTTTATTAAATATGCATAATGACAAAAACCTTGGAGAGAGAGCTAACATGTTGGGGGACAGAATCAGCATCCAGTAATGATTAAATAAACCAAAGTGTCATGATGCATTTAATAAGGTGGGATTTAAAAAGAAAGAAACTTTGCAAGTACATTTGAACAATACCTGGGAGTTTAAGCATACGAATCAATAGTGTTGTATGGCAGCCAAAAAGAGCAATGAAATCTGAAGTGATAATATTACTGTTATCTTTCTTGGTCAGGGCAAATCTGGCATATTGTGTCCCATTTCAGCAAGGAATTAACAAACAGGGAAGCTTCCAGAGGAGGAGGATCACAAAGGTAAAAGATCATATGATGATTACTTAATGAACCTGGCAAAAAGGAAGAAGGAATTGGAAAAGAGATTTCAGTTAGCCTATTCTTCTTAGCAGTCAGCAAAAGGAAGTAAGGGCAAGGAAGAATAGAGACCAGTGACTAGGTGTCAGCTGAAAAGGTCAGTGGTGGCAGCCCTGTCTGAAACAGAAGCTGAGGTCAATAGCACAGGTCACATACCAGATTCCTAAAATGGGTCAGAAGTAGCAGTGGCATTTAAACTGGAAGCCAGGTAAAGCCAGGTACAGAGTAGCAATTAGGATAGTGAAATCAAAGGGTCAGTACCAAGTGAGCATTGGACTGTATAAAGAAGCACAGCATTAGAGTAGGAAATGACCCTTACTTAAAACTGAGTCCAAAAGAGACAATAAGTAGAACAAGGCCATACAACCAGGAAGTAGCAGAGTAAAGTCTTCTGCAACCTATGAGATGGGACTGAAAAGGGGTAAAACTGGCTTTTAATGTACATAATGTAACTTTATTTAAATCAGTGCCATCTCTCAGAGTACTCAAGTGGGGAAACTATACTTGTGTTCCAAAATTCAGAACATCTGTAGAACTGCTTTTTGGAGATTACCTTTGGAGTTCATAAATGAGCCTTGTCTCATTAATTTAAGACCACAGAAAACAATCTTACCTAGTTTTATCACTTATGTCAGTCACTTTGTTTCATCTTAAATTACTCTTACCTGTTTTCAGAAAGCAAATAAATTATCAAGGGATTTGCCACCATTGAGGAACATCAAAAAGAAAATAATACAGTATCTGCAGAGCATATGGAAAGAGTGGCTCCAAGAATATCTTAAGCATTAGTGGAAAGATAACTAGCATGTGGCAAACGGGAGCTTTCTCTAGGGCACCAACATCTAGAATTTGCAAATCAGGGTGTATTCCCTCCCCAGGAAGGGCCACATTCTTACCATGATGCCCATTGTCCCCATATCCTCATTTCGTGGTATCCCATTGATCCAGTTCCACTCCGTAGTGCAGATAGATACCCCCAAGCAACTCTCTCCATGGTTCCAGTGTTCTGATGTGCCTCTCAAGGGTTCTGCTTCCTGTTCCCACCTCCATTTATAATAAAAGTCAGCCTGCCCCTGCTCTTACTACAACTTCACCTGTGATTGCCCTACTATCTGTCATTTACCCACAAATGTTTTTATTAAAGGTGAAAATCTCCTCTGTTATGGCTAAGGTGTAGTATTGTTGGAATACATCCTAAAATGACTATGTTGAAGGGGGCAATCAATAAACATTTATGAAGTGCTTACATTGTGTGAGGGACTGGATAATGTGTTGGAACAAAAACACATACTTGGCAGTATATATTTTGTGATACTTAACAACTGAAAAACCATTTGAAGAGGCAATGTGTTAATGGGTTTGGAGTCAGAAGACCTGGGTTCAGCTCTCTTACAAAAGTCCCATGTCTTCAGTCCAGTCATTCATTTGTTCTGGGCCTCAGTATTGTCATGTATAATATGGGAGGGTTGCACAAGACGAGCCCTAAGGTCCCTTCCAGTGTTAATATTCCATGAGTTTTTAATTCTTATTGTATAGTCTCACCTCATTCCTATGTTAAGTGAGCTCATGACTGATGCGATGTAAAATTTCTACAACTGATGCTTTTTCACTACAGCAACCTTGAACTTGAGAAACTTTTGAAAGAAGAGAGACACAAGTGAGGAATAATGTGTTATATTGAAACCACTGCCAGCTGTCAGAATTCCAGTTGGTGTCACCCCCTCCTCTCAAGAACTCACAGAAATAATAACAATAACTCACATTTATATAGTGCTTTGTGGTTTGCCAAGCCTTTTCCTCTTAACAGCCCATGGAGGAGGTAGATGAAGGATACAGCCCACAAATACTCTGGAAAAGACTCCTAACTGAATGACTCATATGAGGCTCCAAAGCATCCTGAAAGGTCTTCCTTGTAAACTAAATTAAAAAAAAAAAAACAAACAAAACCTCAAGTCGAAAGCATACTTACAATCAATTAACAAGAATTTTCCAAATAAAGAGCCTAGCAATAGAAGGGCTGATCTCCTGTAGTATTAAGTTCAAAGCCCAATGCTGCCAAGAGACAAGTAAAGCTGTTAGATGGGGAGTGTGCATGTTACTAATCCCTGAGAGACAGTGGAACCAGACCAAAGATAGCACAGTGAAGGCAGGCAAAAAATTTAAAAACTTGATTATGCAAGCTGCTGACAACCATGGGACCCCAATTAGGATTGGAATGTTACTGTGGAATGATGAGAATTGAAACCACCCCACTGCTGCTGACCCACTCTTCTGCTAATTATGTAAGTACCAATTGTGGCTTTATCACCACAGCGATGAAATCCCACATACCTGGTGGTAGAAAGTGTATGAAATGTGTTTCCTAACCGTGGTGAGGGGAGGGAGGAAGAGGAAAGCTATTTAAAGCCACAGGGCTGGATTTACTGCTATTTATCCTGTGTTATAAATGGCATCCAAGATTGCCTGGTGACTCTTAATGGGAATTGTGATTCTGAGATGTGAATTTATTTTAAAAATAACTTTCCTGGGTTTGAATTGTTCTCATTTAGAAAACCCATCAAAATTCTGTAGTTCTCAGCTATTTTCAAGTCTCCACAATTAAAAAGATTTATTAAAAATGCCTAGTTTAGAGAAGCCTGAAGGCACAGTAGATAGAGAACTATCTTCATAGTTAGAAAGACCTGGGTTCAAACCCTGCCTCCAATATATGCCCTGGACAAGTCAATTCAAGTTCTCAGTGCCCCAGGGAATTCCTTAAGACTTTACGTTGCAAAGTAGGGGCCAATGACTTGTATTAGTGCAGGGAATTTCTTCTTGTTGACCTGCTCTTGCCAGTTTGCCAGCTCACAATCTCTTCCTACTTTGCAGCTCCTTTGACAATTCATTTTAGCTCTCAAGACCTGTTTCATCATCTACAAAATGAGGGATTTGAACTATCTAAGTTCTAAGATTTCTTTTATCTCTTAAACTCTGATCCAATTATCCCAGATGATGTGCTTTCCTCATGTTGTTCTTTGGAGTCACTTATAGATTATATGCTGCAGTCTGTTCATATATTCACTTCTTCATTTGTTGCTTATTTTTAGTTCTTTCAATGTAATGATATTCCATGCCTCACTGCCATATATTTAAACCAGTGAAATTTTACTATTGAAAGTCTGGGTTTTTGCTTTCATCAGTAAAAGAGACTTACAATTTCTTACAAGCAACCCATACTGATCTACTTCTGTAGAACTCTTGACCCAGCTTCTTCTCCTTAACTGTACATACCAGATATGTGTCCTTTGGACAAGTTCTATGGGTTATCCGTGCAAATATATGTTGAAATTTGCATAATATATACTCTTTTTCTGCTGGGTCATTCCCATGTGGATATATAGGTCAAACAATTTTGAGGGTTTATAGAGCTCCTGAAGGAGGCTCTGCAGTGATCTGGAGCTTGATGTGATCAACATAGTCCCATCTCAAAGAGGAACATCTGGAGGACATAACAATCCATATGTAATCTGTCCTTGGCCTGGACTCTGTCTGGATCTCCTCCATCACAATGGTGCATGCTTTTATTAAACAATTATCTCCTTACTTTTATGCATTGCCTGAGTTTTATTACCAAAGAATCATTGAAGAGAATTAGTTCTGATATTATCTCTTCCAAGGAGTCTTGAATGGTCTTCATGATTGTTAAAGATTGCTAATATTTTTCTGCTTTTAAGGTGACATTTTGCTTTACTAAGTCAAATTCTTCTTAATGAACCACAAACAATGAGCATATTGGGATTTTCTTCTCTATATCTTTCAGTTAACTGTGAAATGGTAAAGATATGTTCCATTGTTGAATGTCACTTGCAAAAATTTACTTGTTTCCTTCTTGAGGCTATCCTTGATTTGTATATATAAGGCTCCCATGAAGACTTTGTATAGAGGGAAGAATAGTCATATAGGTTTGTAGTTCCTGATGCTCCATCAGATACCTTTTTTGGGAAGGGGGATGTTAATAACTTCCAAGACTTTTGTCCATACCTTTTCTATTTTCCTTTCCCCCATATAACTTGTATTTAAGTCCCTTGAGATCCTCATGGTTTTATTGTGTGAAGAATGAATCTCCTTTTTCTATATACACGTGGTCTGACCCAGCTGTTCTTACTTGTTATATTCTGTAGTTATTTTCTCTACTTTAGAAGCAGATATGAGACTGTGATATTAGAGTCCAAATATAGTGGTTCCACCATTCTTAATAGTCACTTTGGGGTAGCTAGGTGACTCAGCAGAGTGTCAATTCTGGAGGCAAAAAACTCATCTTCCTTATTTCAAATCTGCCCTCAGATAATTAGTAGCTGTGTGACCCTGGGCAAGTCACTTAACCCTGTTTGCCTCAGTTTCCTCATCTATAACATAAGCTGGAAAGAGAAATAGCAATCCACTCAAGTATCTTTACCAACAAAGCCCCAAATAGGGTCATGAAGAATTGGACATGCCTGAAAAACAACTGAATAAAAAAAAGCAGCTGTTCTTGATGAGGAAAAAACTTACCTAAAATAATTTTTTTTGTATTTTTCTCTTGTTTTTTTGTAAATCTTTTAATTTCTTTTTCTATTAGTAGTTTTCTGTCCATTTTCAAACTTGAAATGATTTTGCTTAACTAGAGATCTTATTTAGGTCAAGATTAGTTAAATTGTGTTAGACTGATTTTAGATATAATGCATGTTTTGCTTATTATTCCTGACTCATGCATCGAAGATATAAAATGAAGGCTACAAGAGTCACCTTTGTCAGTCAACTCAACATTTTTGTATTTCTTTCAATGTATGCCTTTTGATATTTTCACCTGCATTTATGGCAAGATTTTTATAGGATTTCAAAAAATGGCACACTGAATTTATGATGGTGATTTAATGCCTTCCTACCATTTGCTAAAAACCATGGTTTTCTGTCATTTTTTATATTCAAAGAGCATTTTATTTGAATAAGATTTTGATTTACATATTTCTGTAAACAGCTTTTACATATATCATATATTCATTAAATGTACCTACCAAGAAGATTGGGGTAGGTAATATTTATCTTTATTAGGCAAAGAAATTAAGGAACAAAGAGAATAACTCAGATGCCCATCGTTACATAGTTAGTGAACGCTGAAGTCAGAATAAGAGCTAAAAAGTCCTTATCTCAAAGTAAAGAGTTATGTTGCAGTGAAGAGTGTTAAAATATATTGTAGCCCAAATCTCTAAATTAATGCAATATTGTACCATGAATTAAAGACTCATAAAATCTCACAGTTGGAAGGAAGTAGTGGTATCAGGAAGCACGTGTGTGGGTGGTGAGGCGAGAACAAGCATTTATTAAACAATTACTATGTGCCAGGGATTATGTTAAGCCCTTTACAAATATCTCATTTGAAACTTACAGCAACTCTATGGACTAGAAGCTATTATCATATCCATTCTACATTTTAAGAAACTGACGCATTCCATGTAAATGATTTAGCAAGAATTACAGAACTAGTGTGTGTATGAGGCCTATTCTGTAGTCAGATCTTGCAGACTCCAGGCCCATTGATTACCATTGTCACACACAGCTGCCAGCTAGTCAACAAAGTAGAAGGGAATGATCCCTCACTTTGTGTCAAAGGAGCTAGATTCAAATCTCATTTCTGATGTTTGCTGTCTATGTGATCTTAGGCAAGTTATTTGACCTCTTTTAGTCTTAAATTTCTCATCTGTAACATAATACCTTAGAACTAAATGACTTCTGAAGTCTCCTAAACATCTAATTATATGATACTATGGTCATTTAGTCCAACTTCTACTGAAAAACAACATCCTTCTATGGCATACTTGAGAATTAACCAGTATATCCTTTTCTTAAAGACCTCTAGTGTTGTAATAATAATGAAATTTGAAGTTCCTTTTTTACTGCTAAGCTGAGAGGCACTTAGTAATTAATCAAGCCTTTGTTAAAGAAACAGAAGGTATGGACCCCTGTTGCTGATGTAACAGGAAGGGGTTGACTGAAACATGAAGGAGCTAATGCCATGTGTATATAAGAAGTCCCTGCTGGGTCAGACAGATCTTCTTGGAGCAAGCTTCATGGAGGCAAAAGCTGCTGCCACCAGAGAGGCTGAAGAAGAAAGGCCCCCCAGGCTGGAGAGAATGTTTTTGATTTTGGGGACCTGGGTGAAGTGATTTTGATTCTGGGAACCAGCTGGAGCTTCTGCTAAGGAGCTGATGAGTCCAAGGACCAACCAGAGCTTCTAAGAGCTGTCAAAGACATCCGAGGGCCAGCTAGAGCTGCAGCAGACTGAGGAAGCATGACTTTGATGATCATATTTTGAATGAGCCTATTTATGACTTTGTTAAACCTTAACTTCCGGGGAACAGAGACTGTGAAAGATTTAAGGTGGACTGGACACTGTGAGCTTCAGCATGGAAGAGGAAGTACTCTGAGAACTGGACAGGGACCTGGGAGCTGTCTACCTTTGAACCCAGGTGACAGTTTGGTGAATCCAGGTAGAACTGGGACCATGGAAGGGGATTCAGGGAATCCGAGAGACCACCCTGAGTCAAGCTGAAAGAAGACTTTACTGGCATACTGTGTACTGACTGAGAAATTGTAATTTACTAGTTACCTAGGGGTGGAGGGCATGTGTGTTTCCTGATGATGAATAGTGAATGATGCAATACAGAGCATCATAATAGCAACTGATTAGTAATTGATTGAATAGGAATTGATTTGTAACTTGGTGTGCCCCATGAGTGGAGAACTTTGATTATTGTACTTTGCGCCCATTAAACCTCCTTAAGAATAATTGAATGATTAACTAAATGATTGAGTGACACATAAATGTACTTTGTTCAAAACTTTGTGACCACCATGATGAAAACTATGTGGCCGTCTTAGTGATAAGTTGTTGTTAATACTGTAGTTTGATTTTATGTGATAAGTTATAACATTGTCAATGCTGTACCTTGACTTTTGAGAATGTTGTACCTTGACTTCTGTGAATGTTCTGCTCTGGTTTGT
The DNA here is from genome assembly GCA_028627135.1 of Pseudochirops cupreus. NCBI lineage: Eukaryota > Metazoa > Chordata > Mammalia > Diprotodontia > Pseudocheiridae > Pseudochirops > Pseudochirops cupreus. The sequence goes on along the minus strand of CM053583.1, from coordinate 119,397,369 downwards.
TATTGAATAAATAGAGTGTTCACTATGCTGTGTAATCAGAACCTTGAAAGCTTTTCATAGCAGCCTTCTTCTGGAAAGCTGCGTGTATAAGGAAATCACCGTTTACCTAAGTGGCAATTCCAATATGGGTTTTAAGATTTATAAAACACTTTTCTTACAATATCTATGTATGGTGAGTTAATAAAAATTATTCTAAAGGAAAAGAGTTGCAAAGTATCCTCTCATGCCAAAAGTCATACCAAAAGTGCCCTATAAAAAGTCAACCTCAATTGTAATATAGTTTTTGTTAACTAAACTAAATTTGAAATAATAACAACACAATTCCCAACACAGACACATAATCAATCAAAATACATATTTACTCTCCCTCAACCATCCTGATCACTCAATTTCTTAACCTACTTTCTTCCCATGTGTTATCCCTCCACCTGACCTCAGCTACATACAAAGGTAGTCATATCCTTGATCTTGCCATTACATACATATTATTATGCTTAATTACTTTTTGTGTGTTTTGCAATACACATTTGCCCTTTAATTAGAATATGGTTTTGTGTGTATATAAGTGTGTATATATCTATATCTATCTGTCTGTCTATCTATCTACATATATAGATATAGATGGTTGTGTGTATCAGCAAATATTATTATATATTATTATGGCATTACATATTATTTTGTCATGGTTTACATAAACACATTTGCTGACACATAAAAACATCTATATCTATATATGTAGATAGATAGATTTAGATATATACACACATACACTTATGTACACACAAAGCCATGTTCTAATTAAAGGGCAAATGTGTGTTGCAAAACACACAAAAAGTAATATATATGCATGGACATACATGGACACATTTTTGTTGTTCATTTCCAAATCATTGTGACCCTATTTGAGATTTTCTTGGGAAAGATATATGGGTGGTTTGCCATTTTCTTCTCTAGTTCATTTTAGATATGAGGAAACTAAGGCAAAGAGATATAAGTGACTTGGCCAGAGTTGTATAGCTCATCTTCCTAACTCTAGGCCTGTCACTATATCCAACTGTGCCACCATATATACACATATATGTAAGGATTGTATATTGCAAAACAAAAAGCCATATGTATGAATATATAAATATACATATAACCACATGCATGCTTATAATCATATATACATACAAGTACATATATACGACTTACTTTGTTTTACATTTCCTCTTTAATAAGAATTTCTTGCATTACTTCAAATCAAAGTGATTTTAATAAAATAATGTATGTTTTCCTTGAAAATATTTCTGTAATGATTACATTGCAAGTCTACATTTTTTTTTATAAAGGACTTGTTTGAGGGCAGACAATAACCATGATACATAAGTGAAAGCATTGCCACATGCACATGGTTATTGAACTAAAGTGGAGAATTCTCCTTTTCAAATATATGTTGCTGCTAAACTGCATTCTGCCGGAAGTGGATGGCCAATGAAAGGCAGCAGAATTCTAGTAGCTGCTACACAGATAATGAACTTAATTTCTTCCCTGGTCATCCTCACTATTAGCATCAGTAGTTCTTATTAGTTCAAGGGCACTAACAGCTATTTAAAAGTAATTGGGTTGTACTGGCTTTTTTAATGATTTTTTTCCAACAATGAAATAGTTTCACAAAAATGTGACCTTTAATGCTCCCATTCTGGTTGATTGAATATTCTTCTAGCTATATCTACTCTATGCTTCAATATAAGATTTTATTGACAGATCTTGAAGCAGTGTGCTGTGGAAAAAAGCTTCAGGTTTGGAGATTGGGGACCTGGAGTGAAATCTCATCTTTCACTTATAATTGTGTAACTTTTGACATGGTTCCTGACTTTTCTGAGGCAAGTTTTCTTATCCTTAAAATGAGGAGTTCAAATTAACTGACCTCTAAGGTCTCTTTCCAATTCTAAATCTATGACCCAATTATATTTTTCACTAATCATTTGAAATTATTTTGGCATATTCTCCTCTCCACTGACATTGCTACCACCATTGTTTAGGCTTATATTGCCTCTTGCCTGAACCAGAGTAATTACCTCCTAACCAATCTGCTTGCAGTATCTTCTCTCTGAAATAATAAACTTTTTTTTGATTGGATTGTCTCACTTTTATTTTTTTCCAGATTTAAATTGATTCAGTTCCACAATCTCTTAAGTTTCAAATTTCTCCTCTGGATTTTCCTGCCCCCCCTCCCCTCCCTGCCCATGATGGCATGCAATCAAGTATAGGATCTGCAAATACTTTCACAATGGACATTAGTCTGTTTGTAGAGAAGGAATATAACCAATGGAGTGAACAATAGACAAGTAGAAACAAAACCAAACATGAAGAACAATAGCAAGTAGATTGCTTCAGTCTCCATTTAAACTCTGTTCTTTGTAGATCTTTCTCTGAATATAGACATCTCTTTCCATCCTGAGACTTTTAGAGTTGTCTTATAACTGTGTGTTGCTGAGAAGTGTCCAGTTTATCAAAGTTGGTTGTCACACATATGATGTGTCTGTGATTGTGTACAATTTTTTCCTGGTTCTGCTGTTCTCACTTAGCATCAGTTTGTATGAGCCTCTCCAGATAAATATGAAGTCCATCTCCTCCATTCCACAATAGTATTCCATTACATTCATATACCACAACTTGTTTAGCCATTCCCCAATTGATGGGCATACCCTTAATTTCCAGTTTTTTGCCACCACAAAAAGAGCTGCAATAAATACTTTTGTACATATGGGTCTTCCTCCTACTTTTATTAACTCTTTGACATACA
>CM053583.1:119307385-119394081 GCA_028627135.1 Pseudochirops cupreus | reverse complement strand
GGTTCTGAGGCAGGTGCCTAGAAGTTCTGACAACAGCTGTGCAAAATCCCAGAAATTTTGGGCACAGCACTCTTCACTCTGGAAGCAGAGTTCTACCATGCTAAAGGCCTAAAAAGTCAAGTAAATGGCTTACAAGATGAGCAAAAATAGAAAGAAAAATTAGAATATAGTATCATACTTTGGTTATAAAGAAGATTAAAACATGGAACCAGAAGAAGAGAAGAAAGTCAAAACTCCTGCATCAAAACTCATACTGGTCTCAGACCACAGAGGAACTCAAGAAGGATTTTGAAAATCAAATAAGAGAAGTTGAGGAAAAATTGGGACGATAAATGAGAGTGATGAAAGAAAATCATGAAAAATGAGTCCAAAACTTGCTAAAGGAGACCCCTCAAAATATTGAAGAAAATAACACCTTAAAAATTAGACTAACTAAAATGGCAAAGAAGTCCAAAAAGCCAAGGAGGAGAAGAATGCCTTAAAAACCAAAATTGGGGAAATGGAAAAGGAAGTTCAAAAGCTCACTAAAGAAAATAATTCTATCAAAATTAAATTGGAGCAAAAGGAAGCTAATGACTTTATGAGAAATAAAGAAATTATAAAGCAGATCCAAAAGAATGAAAAAATACAAAGCAATGGCAAAAATCTCATTCATTGGAAAAACCACTGACCTGGAAAACAGATTCAGGAGAGATAATTTAAAAACTATTAGACTACCTGAAAGCCATGATAAAAAAAAAAGGTCCTAGACATCATCTTCCAAGAAATTATTAAGGAATAACTACTCTGATATTCTAGAAACAGAGGGTAAAATAGAAAATGAAAGAACTCACTGGTTGCCTCCTAGAAAAGATCCCCAAAAGAAAACTCCTAGGAGCATGTTAGCCAAATTACTGAGTTTCAGGTCAACAAAAAAATATTAGAAGCAGTCAGGAAGAAACAATTTGAGTATTCTAGAAACACAATCAAAATAACACAAGATCTAACAGCTTCTACATTAAGGGATCAAAGGGCATGAAATATGATATTCTAGACATGAAAGGAGCTAGGATTAAAAGCAAGAATCACCTACCCAGCAAAACTGAGTACAATACTTCTGGGAAAATATGCTCATTAAATGAAATATAGGACTTTTAATCATTCTTGATGAAAAGACCAGAGTTAAACAGAAAATTTGACTTTCAAATACAAGAAGCAAGAGAACCATGAGAAGGCAAACTGGAAAAAGAAATCATCAGAAATTTATTAAAGTCAAACTATTTACATTCTTACATGGAAAAATGAAAATTGTAAATTATGAGACTTTTCTCAGTATGAGGATAGTTGAAAGAAATATGTATGTGTATATATATGTAAACCACAGAAGGAAGTAAAAAGACACATTTTGTATCAAAAATATCTTTTCAATATGCTAGGTGGAGCCTAGTTGGCAACATAGAAGCAGGAATTTCTGTGAGCTCCCCGAACAACCACCTGAAATACCTATAAAATATAACTCTAAACAAATTTAAGAGCTACAGAACCCACAAAGTGACAGAGAGAAGCAAATCTCCCACTGAAGGCAGCCTGGCAGGTGGACAGGAAGGGTCCATTGCAGAGCACTGGGAGCAGAGCACAGTCCTGTGAGAGCCACATGGTTTTGGTCTCAGGGTGTCCCCAAACATCTGTGGCCAGAGCAGACTTCAGGAGAGCAAATCATCAGCAGGAGTGGCAGTATCTAGATTCTTCAACTCATAAATGCAAAAGAGGAAAAACCCCATTTGCCATTTTTAAGGTGTTATTTTCTTCAGTCTGGTTGTTGACTCGCATTTTATAATTTTCTTAGATCACTCTCATTTCTCTTCCCAATTTTTCCTCCACTTCTCTTACTTGATTTTCAGAATCCTTCTTGAACTCCTCCATGGCCTATAACTAGTTAATGGTTTTCTTTAAAGCTTTTGACACAGGACTTCTGACTTTGTTGTTTTCCTCCCATTCCTTGTTTTGATCCTTTTTGTCCCCAAAAAGAAATCTAAGGTTTGATTATTCTACTTGTTTTCCTGCTTCTGATTGCTCATGCTGCCAGTCGATTACTTGACTTTTCAGCTCTTTGCCATGGAAGAACTGCTTCCAGAATTGAGAGATCTTTGTCACAAATTGCTGGGGTTTTTACAGCTGCTGGTGTTATGAGTTAGGTGCTCCCTCTGCAGCTCCCACAAGTTCTGGCCCACTGGCCACACACCCCAGGACCTCCACCCAAGAGAGCTATCCAGATCCAAGCAGGTTAAAGCAAGAGCAATTACCCTCTGAATGGTTGCTTGGTACCCCTATGATCTACAGCCCAGGAGCTCTGAACACAGCCTCACTGGGCAGCAGCTTCAGCCTCCATGAGTCTGCTACCTCTCAGCCTTGGGGCATGGGCCAGACCACACCCTTCCTTTCTAACAGAGTACCCTACTGACCTTTTACTTGCTCTTTTGCATCAAAGTCAGTTATCACAGATATGATGTCTGTAATTGTGTAAAATGTTCTCCTGGTTCTGCTCACCTCGCTCAGCATCAGTTTGTATAAGTCTCTCCAAGTTATTATGAAGTCCATCTACTCATCATCTCTAACAGCACAGTAGCATTTCATTACATTCACATGCCACAACTTGTTTAGCCATTCCCAATTGATGGGCATCCCCTTGATTTCCAATTCTTTGCCACCACAAAAAGAGCTGCTATAAATATTTTTGTACATACAAGTCCTCCTCTCACTTGTATGATCACTTTTGGATATAGCCCTTGAAATCATATTGTTGGGTAAAAGGGTATGCACTTTTTTCTAGTCCTTTGGGCATAGGTCCAAATTACTCTCCAGAATGGTTGGATCAGTTCACAACTCCACCAACAATGCATTAGTGTTCCTTTTTCACATATCTTCACCAGTATTTACCATTTTCCTGTCTCATATTTGGTCATAAATTCTTCCCTTCTCCATAAATCTGACACATAAACTATTCCTTGCTTGCCCAGACTTCTTACATTATCAACCTTTATATCTAAGTCATGAACCCATTTTGATTTTATTTTGGTATACAGTATAAGACATTGGTCTATGCCCAGTTTCTGCCATATGATTTTCCTGTTTCCTAGCAGTTTTTGTTAAATGGTGAGTTTTTATCCCAGAAGATGGAGTCTTTTGGCTCGTCAGATAGTAGATTCCTATAGTCATTGACAACTGTGTCTTGTGCACCTAATCTATTACACTGATCCACAACTCTATTTCTCAGTACAAAGTAGTTTTGATGACTATTGCTTTATAAAAGAGTTTAAAATCTGGTATGACTAGGACACCTTCCCAAGAATGTATTTTCATTAATTCCCTTGATATTCTAGAACTTTTGTTCTTCCAGATGAATTTTATTAATTTTTCTAGCTCTATAAATATTTTTTTGTGGTTTAATTGTAGGACATTAAATAGGTAAATTAATTTAGATAAAATTGTAATTTTCATTATGTTAGACCAGCCTAATCATGAGCAACCTATGTTTTTCCAATTATTTATATCTGCTTTTATTTGTGTGAAAAGTTTTTTATAATTGCGTTCATATATTTCCTGGGTTTGTTTTGGCAAGTAGACTCCCAAATATTTTATAAGTCTAAGCTAATTTCAAATTAAATTTATCTTTCTATTTCTTCCTTTTGGACTTGGTTAGAAATATATAGTAATGTTGAGGATTTATGGGAGTTTATTTTATATCCTGCAGCTTTGGTAAAGTTATTTATTATTTCAACTAGTTTTTTTTTTTACTTTGTTCTGTAGGATTCTTAAGTATATCATCATATCATCTGAAAAGAGTGATAGCTTTGTCTCCTCTTGGCCTATTCTAATTCCTTCAATTTCTTTTTCTTCTCTTATTGCTACTGTTAACATTTCTAGTACCAAACTGAATAAGAGGGGTTATAGTGGACATCCTTGTTTCACTTTTCATCTTATTGGAAATGCTTCTAACTTATCCCCATTATAGATAATCCCTGCTGATGGTTTTCGATAGATGATACTTGTCATTTTAAGGAAGACTCCAATTATTCCTATGCTTTCTAGTGTTTTTAATAGGAATGGGTGTTGTATTTTATCAAAAGCTTTTTCTGTGTCTTGTGACATAATCATATGGTTTCAACTAGTTTTGTTGTTGATATGATTGATTACACTGATAGTTTTCCTAGTATTGAACCAGCCTTGTCTTCCTGGAATAAATTCTATGTGATCAAAGTCTATTATTTTCATGATAAGTTACAACAATCTTTTTGCTAACATTTTATTTTAAAAAAATTGCATCTGTATTCATTGGATAAATTTGTGTATGACTTTCTGTTTTGTCTCTTCACAATTTAAGTATTAGTATGATATAGGTAACATAATAAGAATTTGGTAAGGTTCCCTTTTCATCAATTTTCCCAAATTGTCTATAAAGTATAGGAATTAGTTGTTCCTTAAATATTGGATAGAATTTACTTGAAAATTCATCAGAGATTGGAAAATTTTTCATAGGGAGTTCATTGATGGCTTGGTCAATTTCTTTTTCTGAGATGGGGCTATTTAAGTTGTCTTCAATGATTTTTTTTTCCATTTTGCCAATTGTATTTTAAAAATAATTGGTCATATTTTCTTATGCCTCTCTAATTTGGCTTTTAAAATGCTTCTTAGCTCTTCTAAGAATGCTTTTTGCACTTGGGACCAGTTCATAATCCCTTCTGAGGTATCAGATGTGGGTATAGTGTCAGCGTTGTTCTCTTCTGAATGTGTGAATTTGTTTCTTCCCACTAACCATAATAAGATTCTATAGTCTTTGTTTTTTCCAGGGTTTTTTTTTTTTAGCCCATTGTGATTGCCTATTTCCTGGCTTTTAAGGTGAATCTCTGCTTCTGGGGCATAGAGGGCTCTGACCCACACTTCTTGTACTGGGAGATAGGGACTGGTTGCTGGTTTTGTGTCCTATGGCCTCTTCTTCTGTCAGTTAGAGGCTGTATAATGCTGCAGCTCACTTGGTGCTGAGCTGAAACTGGTTGGTGAGTCCTGAGACCAAAGATGAGGTAAGGTCAGGACTTTCTGTGTTTCCCCAATGGTGACATTGAACCTCACAGCATGAGATGTGGGGGCAGGGTGGTCTGGTTGCCTCAGGTTTTCTTCTCCCTGCCCCTGGGCTAGAACTCAGGAGTGTTCAGCTGCTGGTGGCTATTGCCTTGCTGTTGTCTGTGTGAAGGCACACCTGGGGTTCTGGTGTTGGTGCTTGCTGACTCCAGCGTCCCCCACCCCATCCCCTGGGATTCAGCATCTTTCACTAAGATACTTCTCATCTTGCTCTGGTCCCCTTTAGCCACAAATCAGACACAGTCATACCCTTCTAGTAGATCTCCCAAGATTCCTGCTGGTTCCACTATTTTTGGATTTTTTTTCCTGGAGCAATATACTCTGGGTTTTTCAATGTCAAAAGGGGAAAGGGTGAGAAGACCTACAGTTTACTCCACCCTTTTGGTACCTTGAAATTCAGGGAAATTATTTTTAATCATTTAGACTGTGGGCTGATAGTCCCAGAAGCAGCCCCTGAGCTTATCTCTCACGTAGCTCCAACAGACCTCTGTCCTTCAGTGAGGAGTTTAGGAATTGCCACTTCAGGGGATGAATCAGTTCATCTGGTTTTGTTCCAGTTCTGCTGTGGTCGAGTCTGTGCTAGTGTAGCCCCTCCACTGTACTCACTGTGCTCTTTGCTCCGCCTTTCTGGCACAAAAAATCCTACCCATCAATTTTCTTTATTTTTCTGGGCTGGAAATCTGCCACAATCTGTCTCTTAATTGATTCTGTCACTCTAAAATTTGTTCAGATTCACTTTTTAGAGGTAACTGAAGGAATTTATGGGTGAGCTCAGATGAGTCCTTGCTTTCACTCCATGATCTTGACTCTGCTTTCATTCTCAAATATATAGAGAATTCAAATTTATCAGAATACAGGTCATTCCCCAATTGATAATGGTCAATGATTGTGAACAGGAAGCTTTCAGATAAAGAAATCAAAGCTACCTATAGGCATATGAAGAAGTGTTCTAAATCCTTTTTGACTAGAGAAATGCAGATCAAAAACAACTCTGAGGCACTATCTCATACCTCTTAGATTGACTAATATGACCAAAACAAAAAATGAAAATGATAAATGTAGGAGAGGATGTGGGAAAACTAATTCATTGTTGGTGGAGTTGTAAATTGATTTAACCATTCTGGAGAGGAATTTTGAATTATGACCAAAGGGTTACAAAACTGTGTATAACCTTTGATGCAGCAATACCACTACTAGGTCTGAATCTCAAAATGATTATAAAAAAATATGAAAAGGACCTCTATGTGCAGAAATATTTATAACAACCTTTTTCATGATTGCAAACTATTAGAAACTGAGAATATGCCCCCAGTTCAACTAGGTTGAACAAACTGTGGTAAATAAATATAATGGAATACTCTTGTCCAGTGAGAAAATGATCAGGCATATTCAGAAAAGCCTGGAAAGAGTTGTATGAACAATGTAAAATGAGCAGAACCAGGAAAACATTGAACACAGTATCAGTAACGTTCTCAGCTCTCTTCAGCAATGCAATGATCCAAGACAAACACAAAGGATACATGAAGGAAAATGCTATCCACATCCAGATAAAGAACTCATGGACTCATTGTAGACTGAAGTATATTTTTTCACTTACTTTATTCCTTTTTATTATTTCTTTCCTTTTGATTTGTTCTCTTCTTTCACAACTATGACTAACATGAAAATATGTTTTACATGATAGCACATGTATAACTTATATCAAATTGCCTATCATGTCAGGAAGCAAGAAGGGGAGGGCAAAAAAGGGAATGAGAAAAATGGGACCTCAAAATCTTGTAAAAATGAATGCTAAAAATTGTCTTGATATGTAATTGGGGAAGGGAATACCATAAAAAAGTTAAGTTCCAACTAAGCAAATAAAGGGCATTGGAGAGAAATAAAAACATTTTCTTTCTTTACTATGCATAACTTCACTGACAGAACTAGATAAAATTGTAAAATAGAAAATAAACCCATACAAATCATTAGCATCTCTATATAATACCAGCAAAAAATATATAAAAAGAGAAACTCCTCTTAAAATAGTGCATAAAAAATGTTTATAATCTCTGAGATTCTATCTTTTAAGAAACATGTAGGAACTATGTAAATATCACTACATACCAGTACTTACAGAAACAAAAAAAAAACCAGATCTATATAATTGGAGAACTACTAATTGCTCAATTATGGATCAGTTAAGATCATAAAATGACAATGCTGCTTAAATTAAATTACTTATTCAATACTATGCCAGTCAAATTACCAAAGTCTTACTTTATAAAATGAGGGAAAAATAATAAAATTCAAATGCAGCCAAAAAAGATAAGTAATTTAAATGAAAAAAAAGTGGCAACAAAGGGAATGTAGCAGTACCAGATCTCAAACTGTACTAGAAAGCAGTGATTCTCAAAAGCAATTTGATATTGTTAAAAAAACCAAACAAACTATAGATGGCAGATTACATACACAACATACCAAATTAAATGGACCTAGTAGTCTAGGTCAGAACCTAGCTATTGGGATTGGGACACTGAAAAAAAGTATTAATTGTGTGCTTACTACGTGTAAAACCTTGTACTTAACTGAAGATGCAAATAGCAAAGTAAGATAGTTTCTGCCCTCATGGAGTTTGCACTCTAATGGGAGAGAAAATATGAATGGATGGTTTCAGCTACAAGTCAGATGGATGGCTCCCAGGGTTCTTAGGATGTGGCAGTAATGCCCCTTCATTTATTTCATTTACACTCATAAAATTATATCATTTTCTAATATTCAACCATTTGATATTTCCAAGTACTTCCATGGTAGCAGCTTCCTTTTCTGATTCTTCTGTAGCTGTAATGGTAGCATCTGTAGGAGTAGTTGCCAGACTGAATCCTCCACAGGAGATGCTTCCCAGAGTGATGGCTACAGAGTATGGGCTAGAAGCATTGATATTTCCAAGACTCTTTGACTCAGGGATTCTAGGGTATCTCCATAAGAATATGAGAGAAGATGTAGTCAAGGTGGTGGTGATGGTGGTTTGATTTGCCTGACACATGTTGCTTCCTGTCTCTCTCTCAGGTTATGTAGTTGCTTCAACTAGGCTGGATTGCCTGTTCCATCGGTGGTAGGGGTTTGACATATAATGAGGAAGACTTGCCTTTTCTGCATAGAAATTTCTTACCTGGGTGATAGCAGTTTAATTTGATTAAAAACTGCTGAGAAAATTGAAGAGGAATAGGGAAGAAATTGTATTTAGATCAGTACTTCATACCTTATACCAAGATAATTATCAAAAACAAGTAGCTAAATATGAAAGGTCATCTCATAAATTAATTAGGAATGTGGTCAAGAAGGGCTAGGAAAACAACTTGGGCAGGAAGACATAATGTGAAGAGAAAACAGGAATAAAGAAAAAAAAACAAATATTTTATTTCATTCTTATTCACTGATGAGAAAGATCTTGAAATTTTAAAAAAATGCTATTATATTAAGAGAGTTATCAATGCCAAGATGAAAGAGAAGTTAGTAAGAAACCACTGCACCATTTAAAAGGAATCAAGTCTCCAGGTCCAAGTGAATTAGATGACAAGTTCAAAAAAAAAAAAAGAACTTGTACAAATGATTATGAAAGTATTATTGGCAGTATTTGAGAAACTGTGGAGAATGAGAGAAACATCTGACAAATTGAGAAACATGATTCTTGTATTGTGTTTTAAATAAGGAGAAATCATGGACTCCAGAAATTACTGACCAGTAAGTTCAGCACTTACTCTCAATAAAATGCTAGAATGCCTAATTAAAATTATGGTTTATATATAGACACAAATATATTGGTAACTAAGAGGCAGGAGGAGGTCAGAGGGGGAAAAAAATTATCGTATGAAAGTAATTTAATTTCCTTTTCTGGTAAATGTGCCACACTTGTAGATCAAAGGGAAGTCTTAATTTGAGCAAGTTTTTTGACAGAATTTACTCAGAGTGTTCTCATGGACAAGATAGAGAATTCTAGACTCTATGATAGCAGATAGATTTGAACCTGGATGCAAAATATTGCCAAGTACCCTTAAAATTGAACATATATGTACATATATATATATATATATATATATATATATATATATATATATATATATATACACATATATGGCATGAAGTCTCTAGGAGAGTGACACAGAGCTTTGCTGGTGGTAGTATTAGCAATTTTGATGAAAAGACGAAAGGCATGCTTATCATGGAATCACAAAATCTCAGATGTGAAAAGAGATTTCAAAAGGCTACCCAGTCCAACTTTGAAAAGGTGTTGTTTTTTTTTTTTAATGAATTTTTTGCACAAAGTTAAGCAGTGTAGCCAGTGGTGTGCTGATAAGTACTGTAACAACCAGATAACCAATCTTTGGAAAAAAAAATGCATATATACATATGTGGATATGCAAACATACATAAATGTACAGCACACTTTTAAATTTAAACTGCATTATTATAATTTTTAAGACTAGAAATCAGTGAAAGAATAAAATAAATCTTGTTTTGTAGTACATACTACTTTTTCAGGTATAAATGCTGACACTGAAAATTTAGCAATTGTTCTGAAGCTGGTAAGAGTTGGCTCCAGCGTAACCCTTGATATAGCCCATTTGTTTACTATGAATCATCTTTTAAAAAGCAATTTAATGCAATTCAACAAATATTTATGAAATATCCAATATATGTAAGACACTGGCATTGCCTCGAGAACCAATGATACAAAGAAGAGATACCCCACCATCTTGGGGAATAAGCAAACTTAAAAAGCTAAATAAGAGATGTGGTATGAAAAGGAATGATCAGACAGGAAAACCAGAAGAGTACAGTGTTATGGAAATTAAGGAGGAAGACTATCCAAAAAGTGATTTTCTTTTTTATAAATGAGGATACTAAGAGCCAAAGAGGTAGATTTACTTGTTATCAGTCACATAGACAGAGAAAAAGCAGGGCTGGGCTTTTAACCTCAATCCCCTGACCCCAAATTTATCACTCTTTCTACTGTACCATGTAACATGGCTATATGTGGAAATGTGTAGATTATCAGTGAGTGATCTCAGAGAGATGGATTTTGGCACAGTGGCAGTAACAGAAGCCATACTACAAAAGATAAAAAATGAATGGCTGTAAAAGAATAGGAGGTCTTAAACTATTCTTTCTGGGAATTTTGAAGCAAAATGTGGGACAAACCATCCAACTGTATTTTGAGGGATAGTGAGGTGAGAAAAGTCTTCTGAATTAGTACATAACTGAGTATGTTTGTGAATTGTGAAGAGCAATCTCAAAATGTGAGATACAATGTTCTGGAAAGAGTATAAAGAGTATAAAGTTCAAGGCACAAGTTGAGGAATTTGAGTGCTGCTATAACAGATGGTCTCAATCTACATGGTAAAGTAAGAGATGAGGTCATCCCTGGAGAGTGAGTGAAAGGTAGGGGTAGATTTCGGGGTGGATGGGAGTGAAGAAGAATAGCTTGTGTTAGGAGTGTAAAAGGGAATCAACCAAAGATGAATAAAATACCTACCATGCAACACTAGAAGCTTAGTTGAGATTTGATAATGGAAATCTGTAGTGAATCTAGTGGGGAGAATTATGTGACTTCCTCTAATAACACATCTGAGAGTAGGAGTGGAGGAGACAGATGGCAGGAATGACCTAGAGTTTGAAAACAGTAGCCTAGGAAGAGCAGAGAGGTAAGGTGGAGGGGGCATTATATTTAAGGGAGAAATGGCTGAATGTAGGATAAAGACAAAGGAGGAAAATCAAAGTCAGAACAAGGATGATTGGGATTGAGAAAACAAGGTGTGATTGAAGAATCATTTAAGTATAATGATAAGGAGCAGGTTCAGAAGAAATAAATGCCATAGCAGAATAGGAAAAAGTACACGAGATATTTATTAGAAAATGGAATTACAGAGTTCATTATTTTAGAGGTAAAATAAATTGAGGAATGTGAAGATTATATATGACAACCTCTAGGGGTGATGGGAGATGATGATTATAGAAGTTTAGAAAGTTAAACTAAGAGATTGGGATGTTATAAGGATCATTAATATGACTATTAAAGTCACCAAGAATCATAGTGGAGAGGAAGTCTGTAGGCAGTTACAGAAGTCATTGAAGAAGATAATAAAATTATTTGGAAGTTACTTGATATTGATGAGAAGAAATTAAAAAAGAAAAACATACTCTATTCAGATGGCCTGAACTTCTAAGGAGAAGAAATGGTGGATATGGTTATGGTAGAGTTCTCTATTGGACAAGAACTTCCAGGCATATTTGAAGAGAGTTTAGTAGAAATTAAATATAGACCATCAGTTTATGCCACATACCATAATATTCTCAAATTGGTTGTAAGACGTGTATATTTATAAGAAAATCTAATTAAATACCTTTTACAATTCTGGTTTAGGAGAGAGGTCCTTAACCAAATAGGTTAAAATTAGGCGATTTTAAAACAAAATATAAAAAAAAAAACAACTTAGGCATGAACACATAAAAAAAAAGCAGTCTGATAGGATGATATACTTATGAGAAGGAAAAAAAAAGTCACAGGATGATAAGTAAAGCAAGCAGAACCAAGAAAATAGTATAGATAATGACTATCACAATGTATATGAAAAGAAAAAAGAACACTATGCAGAATATTATGTAATTATAATGACCGATAACATGTCTGAAGAAAAAAAGAGAAAATACTCCCTCTCTCTTTGCATATATTGGGAGACCAGTAAGATGGAATCTTGAATAAATAGTCAGACTTGCTTTATATTTTTCTAAGTTTTGTTGAATTAAGTTTTGTTGAATTACTTTTTCCTCTTTTTTAAAATCCTTGTTAGAGAAAGAGGCATAATACACGAGGGAGACGGATTGATCTATTTGGAAATGTGTTGGATCATAGGTCTAGAGGTGGAAGAAATTTCAGGGACAATCCTTGCAGTTTTCAGATGTAAAAAAAAAAATACCCACTGAAACCCAGAGAGGCTGAGTAAATTGTCCAAAGTCACATAGATTATAAATGTTCAGAGGAAGGACTCAAACCCAGGTCCTTATTCTCCAAAGTCAACTCTATAGATATTTATTTTCTGTTTTGCGATAATTATATCACTTGTTTATTGATGTTATTCCCCTACTGGGAATGTGAATAAATTGGAAATAACATTACATAGGATTTATGAAAGAAGATCAATGCTAACATGAGTGAGAACAGATCATTTCCTTGTAATATGCTCTTGCAATATGTACTATGTAACATGCTTTTTCAAATAATGTACTCTTCTTTCTCCTGAGTGACCAATTTCTCCCTAGCAATAGTAAGTTAAGCACTTAGATAGCTCACTTATTCCCCCAAGGGCATTGTTTACTGAATCGCTTTCTAACCCAAACTATAGCACAGGTTGGTGAGGTATCTAAATTATATCCTAGGGCATCCTAAAATTATATAGGTATATAATAAATAATATGTTATATTCTTGTAGAGAGTACTCATATGTAATTTAAATCTTTTTATATATTTCATAATTGAAATAAAATAGAAATCCATATTAAGAAATCATATTTAAGGATGAGGTAGTGTGGTGGGGTGGGTAGATTGTTGGGCTTGGGGTCAAGGAGACTAAGATTCACCTCTTCCCTGACACTTACTAGCTGTGACTTTGGGCAATCTATCATGTACCTCATTTTACTCCCTAGGACTTACCTAGGAAGTTATAGAAGGGGCTCGATATGTTTCAGCAGATTTAGGTCCCTCCCCAAAATGAAATCCAAGAGACTTTTGTGTATTTGAAAAATTTTAGAAGGCATACATCAATGTTATGCAAAATATGCCTCATAATAATAACTTATAGAAACATAATCACGGAGAAGGTCTTTATTCTTTCTTACTCTCTCATTTCTCTGTCCACAAGATGCAACTTCTAGGTAGAGAGCAAGGCTAGATGCCAACCAGAATTCTTTGATTTTTTTTTAGTGTAAAAGGAAAATGTTTTGTGTAGCTATACAATGGAAAAATGGACTGAAATTTCTGGGGTGTGCAGTGTGTGTGTGTGCGTGTGTGTGTGTGTGTGTGTGTGTGTGTGTGTGTGTGTATTCCAGACCTCTAATTTTGTTGGTGTGAGGAACCCCCAAACCATGGCAAATCTCTTTACTGTTGCAACTTGGTTATCTGTAACTTATAGTCCTAAAGAGTTTCCTGAGACAATGAAAGGTTAAATGACTTGTTCCAAGTCACAAGCCTGGTAAGGAACAGATGTAACCTTTGAACACACTTCATCCTGACTATCTCACCTGCCCTCTATCCACTATCTCAGCATGACTCATATATCTATTATTTCACTTCTTGAACTAATCTGTAACAGTATCAATTAGGAAGTTCCTTTCAAAAATGCAGCTTTTAATCCATTTATACCATTTAATCCATTTATACCATTTAATCCATTTATATGTCTGATTGTCACATAGGGAGATGTCAGAGGAGTTCCTTGATTTCTCCCGACCTCTTAATTTAGTGGTAGAGGACTCTAGCTCTTCATCTGTCATGCCTCATCCTCACCACTTCTTATAATACAATGCCCTGAAGATATCTTTCAGTCCTATTCTTCATTCTTTCCTGGCTTTATATTGGATTCACACACATTTTCACTTCTAAATCATATCTATAGTGTTCCCTTATTCTTTAGCATTCTCTGACTCATTAGACTCTGACATAAGAAATATCACAAACCTTCTTTGGGAAGATTTGAAGGTACTCTCTTGATAATTCAAAAGGCTATACACAACAGCACTCCTTATTTCTTTTATTTTAAAAAAAATATAAAGTCCTATTTAAATGTATCCTGGTTAAAAATAGTATCTCACTAAATAATTTAACATTCTAACTCAGGACTTCTGACTCCAAATCCAAAATGGTTTCTATTTTGTCACTGTGCTTGCAATTCATGAATTCAATTCATTGCATTTAATAGAAATTATAATTCATGCTTATAATTCATGATGTCATCTAAGCAGAGACAACTGTTTTAACCACCATGAACCGGGGGTGTGGAGTAGCATCTGATATGTGTCTATGCTGTCTATTGCAATAGCTTCACTTTTCTCTCTTCTTCACTTTCTCTCTAGGACTATGTGCATTATGACAAGTGATCCAATTGAGTTGTCATCCTAAATTTACACCCAAGAAGTGGTGTGTGACCACATTGACTTAGGATAATCAATAACTCTGTCCCTAGGGAGCTAGTTTTTTAGTTCATAGATTCAAATTTATAGTTTTAAGAAATAAAAATCTTCCATAAAATGTTGTCATCAGTTCCTGTCTTGGGGAACCTGTTATTTTGTGAACGATTGCTCTAGGTCTCTAATTGGGGTTTCCCTACTCTATGAAGGAACGAAGAAAAAAGAGATGATTTAACCACTAAATACAGGATCTATTTGTTTTTATTATTGTGATCTGAGAATTTGTAGTGAAACACAATGAAATGCTAGGGCAGTTAAGTGGTGTAGTGGATAGAGCACCAGGCTAGAGTCAGGAAGACTCATCTTCTTAGATTCTAACCTAGCCTCAGATATTGATTGGCTTTTTCATCCTGGGCAAGTCAACCCTATTTGCCTCAGTTTCCTCATGTATGAAATGAGCTAGAGAAGACAATAGCAAACCATTCCAGTATCTTTGCCGAGAAAACTCCAAAGGGGGTCACAAAGCTTCAGATATGACTGAAAATGACTAAACTACATCATCATATTTCAATTTCTTTTTTCTATTTCAATGAAAGTAATTATATAGAATGATAGATATTACATACTAACCTCTGCCCTGAAGGATGTGATTGCAGAGACACTCTGGATCAAGGGTGGGAAACCTGTGGCCTCAAGGCCACATGTGGCCCTCTTGGTTCTCAAGTGTGGCCCTTGGACTAAATTCAAACTTCACAGAACAACCCCACTTAATGAAAGTATTTGTTCTGTAAAACTTGAACTCAGTCAAAAGGCCACACAGAAGCATTTAGATAGTCACATGTGTCTTGAAGGCCACAGTTTCCCCACCCCTTGATCATAACTTTGATTACATCAAAGAAATCTTTGATAGCACAAATTTGGTAAGGCTTAATTATTCTTCATATATTCTTTTCTGGTGTTAGATTTTCACTGTTTTTCTCTTGGCAGTAATAAGGGGTATTAACCAGCATTGGTCATACTTTCACTTGTTGCCTATCTCACTAATCAAGGCAAAAGAGTTGGAATTTCCTTTCTTCCCCATTTCTACTTCCAAACTCACTCTCAATTAACATTGCTGTAAGGGAACTCTCCTCCTTTGAGGTACATTCATTCCATTCCACCTGGTCAAATTTCCGGCTACAGTTCAGGACACTCCCCTTCTTTCCTCAATGTGTTCACAACTGGCTCAATCTTTTTATCTTCCCTAATTTCTGCCCTTATATTAGGGGACTTCACTACACACACACACACACACACACACACACACACACACACACACACAGAGTGCACATATGTGTTTGTGCTACATATGTGGCTATATGTGTGCACATATACATACATGCATATGCACATGCACATAAAAATACACATATATACTATTCAAATTCTCTAATCTCCCAATTCCTCAGTTTATTTCCTAGGACCAGCTACATAAATAGTCATACCCTTCATTTTGCCATCACCCACAATGGATCAATCCCAAGTTCATGAACTCTGAAATTCCATTATCTAAATACAATCTGTGTCCATTCCACCTCTCCCCATGCCTTCTAATCCTAAAACTTGTTCTTTGTCAACATGGTGATCTCTATCAGTTCTTTTTCCAGGATGTCAACCCTTTTCTCTTTATGCTTTCCTTTCTTCTGCATCTTGAGAACTTGATAAAACAGTTAAACTCAACACTACCGTTTTCTCTTGAGTCCCTTGCTGCCTTATTCAATCATTGATCTTGCACACCCAAGAATCAGCCTTGGATTGCTCTCACCATTCACTGCTTCTGAACAAAGCTGGCAAAAATCACAAATCTTTGCAGACTGGATTCATTACAAATGCATGTTATATAATATCAATCAGGACCTCCTTACATCAAGACAACCTGTTTACACTTCAGTAATTGAATCACTATTCTATTCACCACAGCAATTTATACAAACCTTTTCATCCCTCCTCAGAATTCTTATGGCTCCCTGTCTCAGTTGAGAACCTTGTCTCATATTTCACTGAAAATACTGAGGCCATTTACCAAGAGTTCCATCTTCTCTCTTATCTCACATCAGTCAGATGCCTTGTGAAGTTATTTTTTCTTTCACCCTTATTATACAGAAAGAGGTGGGGTAGACCAGAGCAAACCTTTCTTCATATGCAAGTGATCTTATTTCATCCTTTCTTTTCTGGCAGACTACCCAATCTATCATTCTATTTCTCCACATCTACTGGTTGTTTGCCTGCTGCCTGCAAACATCTTATGTCAACTTCATCCTTGAAAACAAAACAAAACATAAAAGAAAAAAAAAGCCTGAACTTGATTTATCAATCTCTGTGAGCAATTGTTCCATATCTCTCCTCCCTTTTCTGACTAAATTTCCTGAAATGGAAGTTTAAAATAATTGCCTTCATTTTCTTTCTTCTTAATCTTCTAAACTCTCTACATGTTGATTTCTGCTCTCTGCTGTCCTCTATCAATCCAATGCCTCCACTCTGGTGGAGCCTGCGATTACCTCATATCTTGACTCTTGTCATAACTTACTGGTTGATCTTTCTACCTCATGTCTTTCCATATTCTAGTCCATATTACACTCACTTGTGAAACTGATCTTCTAAAACACAGATCTGACCATATCATTCCTATTCAATGAAATCCATTGGCTTGTTATAAAACCTCCAAAATGAAATAGAAAATTGAAAACCCTTCATAACCAAGTCCTTTCCTAGCTTTTCCAGACTTCTTAAGTCTTAGTCATCCCCATGTACTCTTCAATCCAGTGACACTGGTTTTCTTGCTGTTGATCACGTAAGCTACTCTATCTCCTGAGTATCTTCATTTCACTGGATATCCCCTAATCCTGGAAGTCCCCCCCCCCCCCCATAGCACCCTTTTGGTTTGCTTGGCTTTCTTAAAGTCCCAGACAAAATCCTACCTTCTACAAAAAGTCTTTATCAATCGTCATTAATGTTAATGTTGTTCCTATGTTAATCCTCTCCAATTTAGCCTCTATATATCATGTTTTTACATAGTTGTTTTCATGCAGTCTCCCCGATGAGACTGTGAGCCCCTTGAAAGAAGGAACAGTCTTTTATTTTTCTTTGTTTTCCCATCACTCCGAATAGTGACTGACATACAGCATCTATTATCTTAATAAATAGTTATTACTATTATTTTCTATATTTATAGACCAGAAGTATCTTTCTGGGAAAGTATTAAGTATGTTATTGACACAGTGAAATGAAAATAATTTGTTTTCCAGAAATGTTCTCCTCTTTCATTACTTTCATGTCAATTATTTATTATATATTCCTATGGAAGCCAAGGGGATTTCATTCTGAATATCTAAAAGACCACCTTGGTGTAATCAGTTAGAAGCGGCAGCATAGGCCTTGACTTCATTTAATCCTTTTAAACAAAATGTTTTTTTTTCCCTAAGCAATTTAACTGTCTCCAATTGCCAGTTTCTTTTGTCTTATCTTTTCTTTACTGCACACACAAACATACATTAAAACTGTCATATTTTTGTGGTACTTAATATTTTTTGCCCTTATTCTTAATGAAGAAACAAAAAGGTCCTTGGTACATCGTATCAACCCAGAAGGAACCTCCACCAACAAATGCTGCACCCCTGGTATATCTATCTACAACACAGACACACGTGTATGTAAGTGTGTGTGTTTCCATATGTACACATGTATGTGTATGCATGCATTTACACATAAAATACATATACATGATATACATATATGTACATATATTTATTTCACTCTAGAAATGAAATTTCATTCTATTTACCTAGATCTATTATGCAGCTACTAAATCAGTTTTTTTAAAGCTTACTTCATTTGTATCTTCATCAGAATTCAACTAAAGGAAATGTATTTATTAAGTTGGATTTCAGTCCAAAGGAGATGCTTCCATGATGTATGCATAGATCACTTTCATCTTAAACAGCATTTATGTACAAATAAGATTTAGTAAATATTCTTAATCCATTTGAAATGTCATAGATATAAAATCATATTTCTCTAGGGTTGAGAAATTTTGCAAATGATTTACTCTGTGTGTTCATGATTATTTAAACAAGCATAATTAATAGCTATGGTAACTTATCTTTGCCCTGAGGGCAGTGAGCTTTTTCATTCCTGTTCTGAATTCTATATGGAGGACATATATTGAGAGATCAAGTTAGAAAAATATCTGGCACTTAACCACCACAAATTAGAACTCTATAAGACTTTTGATAGGCTAAAGCAAACCTCTTGAATTAACAGAAACTTTAAGATTAAATCTGCATATTCAGATGGAATTTGACAGAATTAATTCTTAAATATGGGTTATATATGTATATGTGCATACGAATATGTGTATGTGTGTATGTGTGTGTGTGTGTGTGTGTGTGTGTGTGTGTGTGTGTGTATTCTTGTTGTCACACTCTTACTTACCACCGTCTATGGGCAACATAGTATCATGAAGTGTCACTGGTTTATCTACTTATTAATTGAGGAACCGTGGACAAGTCACTTTCCCACTCTGAGTCTCAGTTTCTTCATTTGTAAAATTACCTGTAAAATGAAAACATTGGATGAGATCTTCACCAAAGTTCCTCCTATCTTGAAATTTCTACACTTCCATTCCATTCTATTGCCTAAAATAGAGTACAGAAAAAAAAAGTTGCTGAAGGAGGCTAGAAAAGGTGTTGTACCTCATGATAAAAGATTTCTCCTTTAAAAATGATTATAGTAAACCTGACACTGATTAAAAAGCCAAGTGTCTTTGAACTGTCTCTTCTGTGTACTTTGATTTGCAATCTGACATTTTATAAAATAAAATATTCCAAAAAAGGTGGAGCACAGAAACTGCAGTCTCATCAACACAATACTGAAAAGTCCCAATCAGACAAATAACTGCAGTCATTATAATGAGACTTTGTAATAACCTTGTCCTGCGGGTAGATCCTGGCAAAGCATCCATTTGAATTCTTGGTGCTTCTGAAAATTTTCATTTGATAAATGCTGTGATTGGAGGGCTGCAGATCATAGCCCATTTTATTTTCAGTACTGCTATGATGTCTTAGAATAATCTTCTTAAATATTATTGGCAATTTCTGAATAATTTCACCACCATCCACACACTTCCTTCCTTTTCCAGATACTTCTCCAAAAGATTTAGATTATTTACTTCTCAGAAATACCTGATTCACAGGTTGGAAGGTTCATGCATGTGATTAAAGGCTGTGAAAAGTGCTCAGGAAAAAAATAATACAGAAGAAATAGGAAAGCCTACAGGTGGAATAGTAAAATAAAATAATATAAAAAATAAAATAAAAAGTCATATAAGAGGAATACATGAAAAATTTCTATTCAAGCAAAGTCAAAAAAAATCTCTTAGGAAAAAATATGTGCATATATGGATTTTCAGACTCAACATTTGACAGTACCAGAAAAGCAGTATTTTCCCCATCTAGAAGTCAATCATCATGAAGGAGATTTAAATGAACTAATATACTTTGGGAGTATATCTGCTACTGAAATTTCAATGATGAATTGGACAGTCTTAATTTCAATATTTTATCAGTTCAGAGATATAAAAATTGAAGTCACAACGACATATCAGTGGTAAAATATTAGATGCTAATGCATAATTCAGAAGTCATTTAATGAGGTTGTGGAAAATATCCCTCCATTATTATTTTACTATGGTTGAAAAGAGTACCCTTGGAAAAATTACAAAGTTATACTTTGGAAACTGACTTTCATCATTTTTTCATCTATTTCCTCTGAAATTAATCACTAAGAGACAAAAGTGTCATTAGTAGAAAAGGGAGGAATGTGAAATTGTTTTGACATCTAACTAGAATGTATTTTTCTTGAAAAGATCTCTTTTAGTCATGGGAAATATGAACAGGGGAAAGATTCAATTTCTTCTTATGGCATGAAATGAATCCTCATAGGGATATTATTGATGCTGTCAACACTCACAGTTCAACATGAGTTTTACTTAGGATTTTTTTAAGTGTTCTTTAGTTTTTAGTGCTTTTTTCTTTAGTGTTTATTATGCATGTGTAAATAATCCCTTTAAAGGGACTGTTTGCTACTTGTGCATTTGTTTATGGTGGATTTTATTTTTTTTATTATAGGATAGAAGTCATGAAAAGTCAACTTACCAAATTAAGGGCAGCAGATGGGTACTTCAGAGAAGAGCAATGAAACTTTTCATAACCAAATACAGCTATTTTTTTCTTGTGAAATTCCTGTGTCTCCAATTCTCCCCATTCCACTCTCTGCAATTACCCCCAAACCAATTTTTTCTGAAGAGTTAAACTACATTTCTGAGACTTCCTGATTTGTTCTAGTCTGTCAAATTATCATTCAATCAACTTTACTTGCAAGGATGAAAACAGTCAATGGAAATTCCAACCATCTCAGACATCTCTGTTGATTAGAGGTCAAGATAGAAAGGGTATCTTGATTTACCATTTTTTAACCTTTTAAATAAGTATTCACATTTTCAAATGTATGTAGCAATTTGAAAGCATGATACATAATTTTTTTGTGATTGAAACTTGTCAAGACTGATATGTTATCTTAATGTCATTTTCAGGAAACACAAAGGTGACATATACCAATAACTTAGGTCATAGCTATTCACCTGTTTTGGAAAAAGAATTTAAAAATTAGGTTTTGGTATACATAATTTTAAATTGTTAGTCACTGGGGATTGGGAAGGTAATTATCTTTCTTCATATGGGGTAATGTGATTTCATTTAGAAAACTGTTTTTAAGATACTTCAGACGTAAATACACACAGAAATGTTAAGCCTGTGACTCACATAAAAATAGTAAAAATTATTCAGATAATTTGGTCCCAATTTGGTAACTACTAGGAGGGGACACAAAGCAGATTTTTGTTATGCTGTAACTATATTACTTTTTCTGAAGAAAGGGGATTTTTGATAGATATGTGTTCTGCTCTTCCTTTCTCTTTCTCTATGTTGAGACAGATTCATTTCTGACAGCTAGGAAGCATAGTGGATAGAGTGCTGGTTTGCAGTCAGAACGACCTGAATTGGAATTCTTTCTCATAATACATAATAGAGATAGAACCCCGGAAAAGTTGCATAAACTCTCTCAGCCTTCTCTGTCAAAAGGATATAGTAATAATATCTGTCTCATATAGGTGAGGACCAAATTATGAAGATCAAATGAAGTGAGGGAGTCACAGGGCTAAAGTTCTGAATTTGTAGTCAGGAGAACCTGAATTTAAATGGTGCCTCAAACTCCAGCTGTGTGGTGCTAGGCAAATCACTTCAACATTCTCAAGCTTCAGTTTCCTCATCAGAAATATGGGAATAAAAAAAAAACCCACTGTCCTCACAGGAGTGTTAGGAGGATCAAATAAGATAACAAGTGTAAAGTAATTTGCAAACCTTACAGAGCTATATAAATATCATAATCATCATCATCAATCATCCCAGGATTGCAAATAAATGTTCTACCATGATTAGAGGTTTCAAAGGAATGACTTAAAATGTGATCACTTTGTTTACAATGGCAAAATATAAGTAAATGTTAATAATTATTTTTTGGAATCTATGGAGTTATCTACATTGCTTTTCATCATAATGCACCAAATGGATCTTATTTTTAGGTAGTACTACTATTTAACAAAGACAGTAATGATTTAAAAGGAAAAACACATTGGTTTTTAGTTATTGTTGGCAACCACTTAAGATATTATAGAGAAAGAAACTATGGATTAAAAAAATTTTTTTTCCAAGAGGCATATAACACTTTACATAGGGGGGAAAAAAAGAATCTTAAAGAATAGAAAATTTAGCATTTAGAAAAAAAAACAGTGTTTATATTAGAAGAATCTCTTTTTACAATATTACTAGAGTTGTGCTGCTCATCTGAGTCTTCTCAATATTACCAAGAGAGTGATTAAATGTTGAAAATATGCAGAAGTCAAATGTCCTATTTCTGCTCTAATTTCTTTTCCTTTTATAGGCTCTAGATTTTATTTGCTGCCCAAAAAACCTGTGCTGTTTAGGGACTGGAATTTATTTACAATCTTCAACTTTATAACTAATCTTGGATGGATTCTGAAAATTAACTTTTGGCACCCAGTTTGCAAGAACTGGAGCCAACTCACGATAGCCTATTGCTTCAGTTCAAAAGGCCAGGAAGCTCCAAGAAGAAAGAAAAGAAAGAAAAGAAAAAAAAAAAAGACTGGGCCATGAATGAAAAAAAAATCAACACCAAAACATCATTGTAACCCAAGAAGGGTTTGGATTCCAAAGAATTTTTTTCCACTTTTTCTTTCCAAAAGTCTTCATCCTGGTGCTGACAAGATTGTGCACCACCGTGAACAAATGCATGATGAGAGCAGCTGATAGTTGTGCAACACAATGCCACTACTTAAAAGCCTTCTCAGGCCAGTCAAAGCTGGTGCACACACTATTTATGCCCTGTAGCCTTAGCACAAATAGAGAGATCTCTAGGAAGACAGAGGAGGAGTGGGGATATGTGTCAGAACAGTGGGCAGCTGTTAGAACTCAGGGATTTATCAGAAGGGGAATCTCCTTTTTCTTTATTTTTTTCTTGGTTTCTTTAACCAAAAAATGTTTGCCCTGCTATCTCTGTTTGTTTCTGTCTCTGACTCTTTCTGTGTCTTCCCTCCCCTTCTCTCTGCATATTTATTAACTCTGAGTTTTTGTTCCCATTTTTTGCAAGAAATGAAAGCATGATTTTTGTCCAAATAGAGAGGATGATGAGAACCCCAGACAACATAATGAGAAAAATGCCACCATGATGCGTCTGATGGAGCAAGGAGATCTTTGTTTCCTCTGGCAGAGCAATTACTTCAGGAATCCTAGTGTTCCATAGCTCCAGGGAATTGTCAAAACACTCAGATGAGTTCTAATCCTTACTAACCTTCACTTAACCTATCTCTTATGGTAAATTCCACAATGTGTCTTAGCCATATTTCCTTTCTCTTGGTGCTTATGGATTGATTGATGGCCAAATTCTCTTGTCTTTTCTATAGTTTGAGAAGGATGCTTTAAATAACAAGATGTCATTATGCATTTCTTCTATTTTTTCAAAGTCTATTTGACTTTCCCCCAATTGGCTGTTATCCACACACATCTTCTTTTCTCTCTTAAACATTTTCTCAACCTTTCCTCCTGTCTTAAAAAATAAGACTTAGATAAGCAGAAGTTAAAAGATACAAAGAAATATTAGCAGGGATGTTAGGGCAAAAGCATGTAGCAAAATGTTCTTTTTTTTTCTTGTTCCTTACTAATTTATCTTTACTAAAATAAAGCCAATTTTGGTCAAAATAGGTCCCAAACCAAAATATTTGGAGTATCTACTTTAATATACTTTTAATGTATAGGATAGAACTTTATAAAATGTTAGAGTAGTTATAAATATGAATTGTTATATAACACATTAACTATTTTCATAGTTTTTGTTCACCCTATCTCCTTTAATTTTCATAATACTAGGAGGTAGGATGGATAACAGAGACTTACATAATCATTCAGATGTGCCCAGTTGTTCAGGCACACCCCGGGAAATGTACAGTGCTAATGTTTACCCAGGGATTGCCATCACACATGACCCAGGTTCTACGCAGGCCTCTGCTGGGGTATTCCCATTCTCCATCTTGTATATAATCTGGGCTTATTTGGCAGAGACATACATATTGTCTCTCCTCACAGAATAAAACAACTTGGTGATAGGAATTCCTTCTTTCATCCTTCATATGTGTTTCCTTAGTATGACATAGTAGGTACTTAATAAATGCATATCAGTTAACTCATTTTACAAATTGTATTATGGGGAAAAAAAGTATTGTGTAAAGGAAAGAATTCTGGATTTGGATTCAGAAGACTTGTTTTTCAACCCGCTGTGGGATATTGGAAAAGTAATTTAAACTTTGGGACACAGTGCCTTCATCTATAAAATGAAGGGCTTCAGGTGACCACTTCTGGCTCTAAATCTATGAATAATGAAATAAAGACAATGAGACTTGTTGAGATTAAATAAGATATCACATGGTTTGCAAATAGGGAAGCTGTAACTGGAATCCAGCTATTCTAACTCCAAGTCAAAGGCTCTTCTCATTCCACCACTTTGCTACTTGTTCTAGGTAGGGCATTATACTACGCACATGAACTAAAACAAGATGGCTCCATGGGGTACTCCAAATCATTTTGGACTGCTCAGCTTTGTTATGTAAATGCTTCATACATATTTGATTGGTGGACTTTTGAGCAGAGTTTTAATCCACAAATCACCCATGAAAGTTGACTTCAATTTTTTCTAATCATATCTCATTGGTCTTGCCAACTGAGCTATACTGTGAGTTCTACTAGGACAGGAATCTTTTATGCATACCCAAAGTGACAAATTGATTTTTAGGCACCTAAAAAACTTGACCAAAACTTTTGAATTAATTATGTGGGAAATTCCCAGTGTAGAAACTTCCTCCACTAATGCCCATTCACATTTATACATTATATATATGGACAATTGAATATCCTTATTTCTCAGAATTAGCTAACACTGTTTGGAAAGTTTTTGTGATTTAGAGACTAACTGAATTGAGAAGTTGGTTCTACAATGTGGACCTCAGTGGCAGCACAAATAGAGAAATCTTCACCAATGCAGTGGGTGGTGGGGGGTGTCAAGTCACAGTAACCAGCAGTCTGCCCAAAAGAAGCTTCAATGACTACAGCTGCAGTTCTCAAACTGTGGGTCGCAACCCCTTTGGGGTCAAACGACCCTTTCACAAGGGTTATAGGGATCACCTAAGACCATGGGAAAACACATATTTCTGATGATCTTAGGAACCTCTTCTATCCATCTCCAGGCACCTCCACCCACAGGCAGACATGCCCACATATGACTATTGAAGGGTCCCTTCATTAGGAAGCTCGATAACCACTAGACTAAAGGAAGATATTTTGCAGGTGGGTGGTGGGTTAGCACAGTTAATAAAGTATAAGTTACTTAAAAGGCCCTAAACTGATGCTTCATTGGTTGCCATGATTCTCTTCAAATGCTCAAGGCTTCCGGGAAGCCATATAAGTTTTATTCTCTTGTTTTAATTAAAGCCTCACAGACTCTATAGGAGGCCATGGAACAAATAGTCAAGATGATCCTGAACTGTCCTTCCACCCTTTGGATGTACTGTTTACATAATATTTGTTTACAAGGCCAGGATTGTTTCTGGAGGCATAGGGGCAGATCACCTGGTTTTCCTTAAAGCTTGTTTTCCTTAGTACCCTGGGTAAGCAAAGGTTGAGCATCATATAAATCAAGATATAGTAGCTACAACACAAGCTATAGATGAAGGGGTACTTAACGAGTAGCCCATGAATATTTTTTGATAACTACATTTCCATATCATTAGCTTCCTTTGAAATCTTAGGCAATTTATTTTATGCATTTAAAATATTGTAAAATATTTTAAAAATGATTACATACACTATTAAAATTTTCGAAGGGGTTTATGGAACAAAATTAACAACCCCTGTTCTGGGATCAAAGGACTGAGGTTCAAATTTGACCTCTGAGATTTAATGCATGTGTAAACTTGGGCAAGTCATTTGCTTTGTCCCTGAGCCTCAGGTTCTTCATCTGTGATGTGATGGGGTTGGACTTGATGGCCTCTGATGCCCCTTCCACCTCTATAACTTTGTCCTATGATCCAGGTTCAAATCCACCCTGTGAGGCTAGCTATGTTTCCGTACTTGATCAAATTATTGTGCCTCTTTTCCTACTCTAGATTTGTGATCTTGGGATCTCAGTGAGAAAAGATTAGAGAAAACATCTTCATAAAAGATACCTGAGGGAAAAATCAGGAAGCCATAAGTAATGGCATCACACATGTTTGAACTATTTAGCCACTTCCATTCAATTTACTGAGTTGTACTCTTTATCTGTAGAATCTGGCATTAGGGACAACAAACAATGGTTAACCCCAACCCTATCCAGGAAAAATAAAGTCAAACACAAGTTTTCTACCTGAGAGAACATATTTGCTAAAACAACATTAGCCTGGAAAACATTCCAAAATCTGTTCCATAGTCAGGTACCAGAGTTTAAAACAGAGATCAACAACCTAAAAACCTGACCTGATTCTATGGACATTTCCAAAAACATCAGAAGCATTCAGACTAGTATTCAGTATATATGGGGTATGTAGGGAGCCTTTGGCAGAAACAGTAGTCATCTCAGAGATGACTTAGGTCCTTGAATTAGGTCAAAACTAAGTCCACTTTTATCCAGGGTCACTTGGTTAAGCTGAGGAAGGACTGTTCACAGAAATAACCAGAGCAGCTAGGGGCACTGAGAGATTACAGCTAGGATCTACATTCAGCAAGCCTCACTGCTCACATCACTGGCTATCTACAGCATAAGGAGAAGACTGTACAAGATCAGTTCTTTGTTGCTCCAGGTTTAGAATGTGACACTACATTAGTGCAAAATTGATTTTAGAGAAAAAGAGCCACAGTCCTTAATCCTCTTTAAACACTCAAGACTCATATTTCAACATTGCCTCTATCACATAGAACTCTCTGCCTTCCTGAAATCTTGGCCTTTTTATTTGTAAATTTTACCTGGAGCTGATATACTTGCTGCCTGAGAGGTAAATGCAATGGCTAAATCAATGTATTTATGTAAGGATTTAAGCACGTAATTACATGGCTGAGTGAAAGGAAAGGGATGGATTCAATCATCATATTGTCTGGGAGGAAAGTATGAAGACCAACCTGGACATTCATGCAAGAGTGAAGATGGTTAATATAACTGTCAGTAAAAGGACCATTATTGACATAAGTGCTTCTGAAAGGCAGGTGTGGGTCCACACTATTCCTCCAAAATGAAAGGACTGGGGGACAATATATTGTCTACTTGAAAATCACATTTTATGAGATTCATTTATAAATCTGAACGTTCTCCTGTATTTTTCTTACAGTGAATCATGCTCTTCTCCTCCTTCCTATTCCACCTAAGACTGTTAGGAGAAAGAATAATGATTTAGTGCTCTGTCCAATGACTAATTATTATCCACCATTAAGAAAGACAACAGCTGCAATTTATGTCATTCCCTCTTTTGAATTTCATAAATCATCCCACACGCAAGTTTCAGGGGCAGGGAGAGCACAGTTTGCATGAACATATGAACAGATGACATTTTTGGGGAAGAGAGAAATCCTGACTCTCTGTTCCCATAGTTGCAGCTTTTAAAGACTGATGTAGGAACTGAATGTGTTTCTAAGATTTGAAATTCAAAAGAAGTACGCAAATTTTTCCTCTGGGGGAGGTCCCTTCTCCCAGAAAGTCATCAGATGGAAACTCTCTGGGAAAATTATTCCTCGGCAATGTCAAGCATTTTGGGAGGATGGCTTGTAGTCCCCTGGTGTACCATCATGCCTGTGCAATGGCAGGGATTTACTGAGGTGTTCTCCACAAAACTGAAATAATAAATCCGTTCATGTTACCTATGTTAGATGTAAGGTAGGTACCATGTTGAAATGATTTTATATCAAATAATAGTAAGTATAAATTGTTTTCTTCATTTTTCTGACATCTTTCCCCACAGGAATTTCATAATTCATCTTGAATATGCAGTCTAAAACCTATTTTCTTCTATCATTTATATATATATATGTATATGTATATTTTTATATTTACACACACATATATATTCATGTCATTATTATTCATGACCAGAATAACATGAATGATGTTAGTGTTTCCATATTATATTAACATTGTTATGAATTGCTGCTTTCTACATTAATGATGACTAACTTGATTTTCCTATGATGGCTTGGGACTATTATAACTCCATCTATTCATGACCCAGGCATCTCCTTTGGTGATTCTGAGAAGTTTGTTGGACAGAACACTTTGGTCTCAGCCCTAGTTGAACGCCCCCATGAAGGGAGGGATAATAGGGTCACACCCAAGTCAGCCCCCAGTCCAGAGGAGCCATAAATGATACATATAGTTCATTTTGTCAAATAACTAGCAGGTAAACCTCTAATAAAATAAATAAACCATCACTGCTTTCAACTATTGTTGTACAAATTTTTACTTACCTTGGAGAGCTAGGAAATAGTTATTTGCTGGTTTATATTTTAGGCTGCTTTCCTTGACTTTTCATGAATTTGAATCTAGCATCCCATGGGTTCATCTGTATTGATAAATCATGTTCAATCTTAACACATTATGAAGGTTGATAAGCTATTTGTACTCTAGTTTATATCTTTAGATGTCCCTGTTGCTCTAATTGCAACATGGAAAGAGACTGAAAAATGTTCCTCTTCTATATTTCCATCTGTACTTATTGTTTAAAGCATATATTCATGATGCTCGGTAGGCTTGGCTCACATAATTATGTCTCACATCAGATACAGCATCTACTCCTAGGAATGATAGGGTGGCTGTTTATGTAGAAAGGGGGCATGTTATGTTGGTTAATTTAGCATCCATATAATTTCTGAAGCTTAGACATCTAAGGTGAATTTTTCCATAATAACAGATTTTTCAAACCTCTCACAAAGGGTTCAACAAGATTCTTTCAAAAGTCCCACTGGATACTCATGGTCAAGTCAGTTACAGCAGGCATGACATTTACTGCTTAGGAGACTCAGTTACTTGTATTGCTCTATATCAGAAACCATCACATCTATTATTTTGATTTCTGGGGGAGGAGGAACACTGACAAGTTAGAAGACAACCAGGGCATGACCTGAATGGTGAGGCCACTGAAGGACTGACAGAAGTAACTAGAAATGTTCATCCCAGAGATAAAAAAAAAAATCTTATGGAAGATATGGCAATTGCTTTCAAAAATTTGTAGTCTTGTCATTTAGAAGAGGGCTTACTAAATTTTCACTGGTTGATCCTGGAGGACAGGACTAGAATTAAAGGACAGAAGACGTAGGGAAATGGATTTTTGTTCAATTAAAGAAAAAAGTCTTAAAAGTTGAAGCTATCCAAAACTTGAATGTGATGCATAAGGAGGTTGCAAAGTCACTGTCACTAGAAATCCTTCAGTAAAGGCTGAATGACAACTTATTCAGGGATGCTATAGGGGAGCCTCAAGATTCAAGCCAAAGTTGCTCCAGCCACCTGTGAGTCTGTTACTTATGATGGAATAAGAGAAGACTCAATAGAAATTTCCAGTTTTGTGGTAGACCTAGAGTCAGGAAGACTTCAGACATTTGTTATCTGTATGACTCTAGGCAAGTCACTTGCCTGCAGTATGCTTCATTTTTTCAATTTATCAAACGGGGATAATAATTAGACTTACTTCTCAGGGTTGCTATGAGGACAGCATAAAATAATATTTCTATAGTGAGGCTGTTCTCTAAATGTAGCATGAGAGGTGTTGTGTGTGGAATGCTGGCTATCATTATCATTCACCTTTTACCCAACAATACAATATACCAAGAGGCCAGGTAGGGGACAATATGTGGTGCTTCCAAATTCTTCAGTGATGACATTCCTTTATAAGGAGGATTTTTTTTATTAACATGTTTTGTTATCTTAAAAAAAAAAGAATAATAAGACCTGTGGCATCTTTTTCACAGGGTTGTGAAGATAACGAATTTTTTTAAAAAGTTACAAATTTTCAAACAATATTGACATACTAGCTAGGATCTTCATTTCGCAGATAAGGACACTGGATCTCTATGAGCTTAAGAAGCTTGATCATGAAAACTCATCTGCTATTACACAGAATTTGAACACCAGGTCTCCTAAATTACTAAGTCTCATAAATGGCTTACGAATTATATCAATCTTGCCTATACATGGTGAATGTATTCATATTGTACATAGTAACTTACCTTTTTTCTGTCTTACATGAGAGGGGGGAAAGCATTTGCTCTCAGTGTTTTTCTAAATATTTGAGGGACTAGAATCATGGGGAGTGGATGTAACACTGGACCAACAGTGAGAATTTTCTATTATTGCATATTTATATCTCTTACGTGCTGTGCTAGGTCCAAGATTAGAAATAATTTGATTAAAAGATAATAGGCAGACAAACAATCAAATAGAAAAACACAGCAAGATAAAAGCATTGAGGTTCCTTTCCGAAAAAAAAGACAAGGGATCATTGTATGTATGTGTATAAAGGAGGGTTTCAAAAAGGAAAGCTAATTGTTGGTGGATGCTTCACTGACTGTCAAGATTGGCTTAGCTTAATGACTGCTTACATTTACTCAGAAAAGATATAATTTAAAATGCTTTGTGTTTAAGGCAGGGACATATGGTATGTGAAAATCTAGCATATCCAAGTAATATCTGCTGACATGAAGAAGTTCTTTGGATAGTTATCATTGTTCCCAACTCTACAGATGTCAGTCAGGGCTATTCTCATCTCATTGAGGAGCTAGTTGGTTTGGGGACAAATAGCAGAGCACATTCTATTGAAATGGTAGATTCCAAATACACACACACATACACACACACACACACACACACACACACACACACAATTTTTGAAGACTTGGACCAGATCTAAGAAATGGCAAGCCTATCACATTGAAATGATTCAATTCATTCTCTTCTAAGTCAGAGAAAAAAAGAGAAAGTTTTACAAGAACTCCTGGCATGACCTCATATCAACAACAGGAAAGACTCTCAGCTCTGAATGTGGATAAAGCACCGAATGATAGCAGCTAGTGTTAGTATAACACTTTAAGTTTGCTAGGTACTTTGGAAGCATTATCTCGTTTATCCTCACAGCAACTTTGGGAGGTAGGCACTTTTATTATCCCCATTTTATAGATGAGGAAACTAAGGCAGAGTGGTTAAGTGACTTGCCCAAGGTAACATAGCTAGTAAATAATCTGAGACAGGATTTGAACTCTGGATTTTCTGAGCCTAAGATCTTACTCTTTGTTTTTGTTGTTTATAAAAATGGACTTGGGTAAACCATGTGTAATCTTATGCCTCTCCCCAAAGCAGCAGTCCCTTTTGCATTGAACTTGCATGTGCTAAGAATATACAAGATTCATTGATAAATGTCATTTCAGAGATAACTATTCATCAATCTCTCTGATTTTCCATATCAAACATAACATAAAACAGGGAGATCCTCAAAGATATTACTAACTATTACAGAGGATAGTTATCTTACAAAAAGTTCATATGAAAGTAGAATTACCTGTTGGGTAGGGTCTTCAGATATTCCTGTTTGCAGAGCTATATTCCTCAAACTCTCAAATAACACAGAGATTCCTCCATGGTTACTCAAAAGAGACTGCCTAACAATCTATACAGGAAAAACTAAATTCATGAAAACTGTTAATGTCCATACTATGACATATACATTCAGTTACTTAGTAACCAGGTCTAGTAACAGCTTTACAAAATGATAATGAATTGGTCACATAATTGAATAATTATTCAGTCAACTAACATTACCAAATACCTATTATGTGCCAAACATAGTGCTAAGTGCTGAATAGGAGGAAGACAATGGGTTGTATTCTGGAAAATTTCTCATGGTTTTTCATGACCCAAAATTGTAGCTTGGCATAAAAGCCTATCTGAAAACACCACATCTCTAAAAATTCCAGGTTTCAGTTATTCATAGGTCAATGGAGAGATACCTAGTGGGAACAATTAGATTTTAGCATATTTCTGGTGAACAAGAAACAGCATAAGGAAATGTATTTTATTTTTAAAAGAAAATAATGAATTGAAAAGGAGGTGGTCTGATCCTATAGAAAGCATGAGGAAGAGTAATCAGTGGATATCCAGAATGTTGTACTCATAGCTATTAATTATCAAAAGACCTGGATGAAGTTCTCTAACATGTTAGGAAGATCTTACAGAGGCAAAAGTCACAGAGAAGGTGAAGGAATGAAAGGATGGGTTACAATCTTCATAAATAGAGTCAACATGACCAGAGATCAATTGAATTATTGAGGTATTAAATTATACAGCATCTAATGTAGCATTTTCTTTATATTGGGGACTTAAGGAATGTTTGCAAAATTTAATTGTTGACTTTGGGATGAATAAGGAAGGAGTTGGAGGTAAGCACTATCCATCACTATCCATGGTAGTGATGCCCTTAGGAATTTTTTTCTCTCCTTGACTGTATTACTTATTTCAAAAAGAGAACTGTTTAAAAAATTACTATGTTAAAGCTACTCCTTTTTCTTTTGTTTTTCTAGCATAGGTTTCATCCCTTTCTCCCCTGTACTACTATGTCCTTTAAGGTTATAGAATGAAGCAAGTTCATTCTTTCTCTTGATAAGGTCATAAGAATAAACAAGGAGAGATTAGTAAAAGAAGTCAAGGCCTCTTTTTTGAGCAAATTGAATTCCCCTTCACTAGTACTCCTTTTTTCCCTGCCAAGATTAGGTATCTACACAATAGATAGGTAGCTAGCTGTGTGTCAAGGCAGAAAATACTTCTTCACACAACCATGGTTAATATTGTTGTTGCTGTGAGTAGTGAGAAGGTTTCCTTTATCCCAAGCTGCTTTCAGAAGAATGTCAATAGTCTCTAGTCATATGTAGAGTTCTAAATTGATGATTCTATCAGGGCATGTCTTCTTAAGATAACTGCTTTATAATCACACAGAGAACTTTTTCTTCTAATTATTCTTCTAGCCAAGATTAACTTTATGGATCAATAGCTGTTTTTCTCTAAATAGTAAAGATTTCACTGTGATCAAAACATAAAAAACATAAAGATATTTTCTCAAATTTAATTAACAAGTCCTTTAATAGTCATTTTTTTTCCCTCAAGGATGGACACGAATTTGCTACCAAAGAGTATTTTATTCAGATATAATAGGAATACTCCTATTATTATATATAATATGTAACAGAGTTTATATATATATTATATATAATTATATGTTTATATTATACATATATTTATATATAATAAACAATACTTGAAAGAGTTTTTAAAAATTCAATCCCAGCCACATTGTCACTCCAACATTCCAAGACTGATAAAATGTAATTGTGAAGTACTTAACAAAATAAATATGTATCCAGAGACCCAAACTCCATTGATATGTAACTCTCTCCTTATGCTTGCTACCTGAGTAAAGAGGAAAGTAGAATTGAAGAGAGTGGGAGAGAGAAGATACCAGAAGATTATCTTCTGTCTTCTTTGAACTTTCTTCAAGTCTCTGTGAGTGTCTTTGGAGTTTTAGTGCTTCAGGCTTCTGACTTCAAGAAAAAATAAACAATGACAGATCTACCAAAAGGTGTTAAATGAAAAGACTTGAAGAAGAATCCAACATGAAAGGAATGACCACTCTCCCTTATGTCTGTATCCTCAGCTTGCAACATTAGAGACTTTGGGGGATGCCACCTTTAGTAAGATTGAGGATTCCCTCACTTGGTTGAGTAGGGTTATCTCACACCCCATAGGAGAGTTCCTTTATTATTTCTTGGATTAATTCTCTTCTGTATGATTTCTCTGACTTCTCTTTTTGTTAGCAATTAGGATAAATGTGTTTCTTTGTTAATTGGTATGTGGGGTCATCATGTTCTTGGATTTGATGGGAAGGGTCAAATAGTAGATACAGAGCTTGGGGTCCTCTACTCCCAATTAATGAAAAGACTCAGAAGTTAGATTGAACCCGAAAACCACATCCCCTAGACTAGTAATATACAATGTAGAAGATAGATGTAATCCTAGTCCAGTACTCCTTCTCTCTGAGGAAAGCAGAATGCCCAAGCTTCTGGTCCCAACCTCCTGCTTCCCCTTCTGGCAGGAATTAAAGCCTCCCTTCAAGAAGAGTGGGGGAAGAAGAAGCCAGAGATGTCTATTCTGCTTCCTTCCAAACCAAATCCACACCAAATAAAAATATAATAGAACATAGATAATGTTAATATGTTGTTTTCTAAGTTAGTATGCAGCTCACAGTGATTCTTATGCACAGATTTAGTGGTCTCTGCTTCTATGTGAGTCTGACACCATTGATGTATATGATGTTTTTAAGCACAGAGATTTTACTTCATGCTTCAGGGGATAAGAAAACAGAATATTTTTCAGTTGTTTCCTTACTATTTTAGTGTGACCCCAAGAATGAACTACTTCTAACTCTGTTGCTGACAAGTATTTATGTGAGAGCCCAGATGACTTTGTGCTCTCATTTGAATTTTATCTATTCAAGTGATTCCCTAAAGACAATAAAAGGTACCAAGTAGTGTCTCCTGATTTGAAATCAACTGGCCAACAAGTAGTATATTTATTAAGTATTACAATGGGTTTAGCACTATGAAATTAGAATTAAAATAGAGAATTCCTTTTATTGCTTAGATCACCTGAAGACAGAAAAATGAAGATGATGGCCTCTATTGCTTTTTATCTTGATGTTTTATATCATTAGATTTATCTAAACCTCTGCATTTTTCCCTTCTGCTTTTCTTTACTTGGTCTCAGAAACTATGCTTTTATTGCTTGTATGTGTCACCTTATTTTCTCCTTCCCCCAGGCCTTCGTCTATGGGCATCACGTACGAAGTCACATCGTGCTTGTCTGTTGTTAATACCATATGTGTATAATTTCATGCCTACAATGAACACACTTCAGGCTTGCTGGTCATGTTAAAATGGAGCCCTATAATGAGTGATTACAAAGCACTTTCCAAATGTAAAATTCTAATCAATCTAGATTTTCTATCTTGAAAACTCTATTATAAGTCTATCATTAAGAAGATCAAGAAATCTATGCTTGATTACTCTGTTACGCTATTCACTATTTTATTCACAACCCTTTTTTTCCATTTTCCTTATTAATGCCATTACTGTTCTGCTTCACACGCTAAAGCACAAGAGACTATTTCAAGGTAATTTCTCCCTTGCTGTGATTACATCCTAATAGATAAATAAAAATGCCTATTACTGTTTTTATTACTGCATATTCACCAAACCATAAAACTCCTTTGAACTTCATTTTCCATCAAGTAAACATACAGGCTGAAAATTGCTGCATTGTTACTACTTTCTAAAATTATTTCCAGATAGCAATCTTTGCACACAATGTGAAAGGACCAACTCCAAACCAAAGCTTCCCAACACAATAGCTAAATCCCCATATGCTTCATTTTATTTCCACCTTGGATGACCCACCAAGAGAAGGAACAGTGCCTCAAAGATCATAATCAAAATGGAGAGTGCAAGATCATGCCACCGTGAATATGCCCTCTATGGGAATCACCAGGCACAGGCAAATCTTAGCAGCTCAGCTCATCTCAAGGCATAGACTAAATCTTAATAAGGGATGATAAAGAAGTCTGCAGTAAACCACAGTCTAAGAATATTGTGAATCATATGACTCTGAGTCAGAGTTGATTTAGGTAACGTCCAAGGAAACAAAATTTTATGAGTGGAAAGATCATCAAGTAAATATGACTCTCATTTCACATATGTCACTGGCCCTGTCCTCTTCTATTGTATTGTCTTTCAATGCCACCCACCATGATTGGAATGGATAACAAACATCTCTTAGGTCAAAAGTCTAGATTTGGAAGGGATCTCAGACATCACATAGTGCAATTTAGCAATTCTACAGATGAGGAAACTGAGGCCCAATATGGTTAAATGATATATACATCATTTTATGTGTATACAAGTTTGCATGAGTAATGTATATTGTACAAGGGTGCTTTCAAAAAAAGAAAGGGATTTTTCTACTTTTTTTTAAAGGCCCAGCTAATAAGCTGCTTTTAGAGGTGAGCCTAATGCCAGCATTTCATTACTTCAGATTTGATATTGTGAGGAAATGAGGCATTCACAAATCACTGAACAGTTAGCAAGGGGGAGATTTACTTTGCT
This sequence comes from Pseudochirops cupreus, assembly GCA_028627135.1. Classification (NCBI taxonomy): domain Eukaryota; kingdom Metazoa; phylum Chordata; class Mammalia; order Diprotodontia; family Pseudocheiridae; genus Pseudochirops; species Pseudochirops cupreus. The sequence goes on along the minus strand of CM053583.1, from coordinate 119,357,929 downwards.
CTAACACAGCAGGGAAATGTAGCAAGGATACAATGGCGCTTAACCTATCTAGACAAAGTTGCACCCATCTCCATATGGAAATATGTCTGGTTGGCAGGTCAGGGTATGATGACTCAGAATTTTCCACTTACCATTAGTTGGGCACTGAATATATGTGGGTCACATATTTTTATGTCCTTGGGTAACCAGGAAGCTGTGTTAAGGGAGGCAAAGGAAGATTAAGTCCCAAGGACAGCTTTGGTGCCTTTCAGGAAAAATTGATCTCTGTTGTGTGGTCTTACCATAGAAACTTTCTCCATACGATTTTGCCTAACACTCGCCAGGTGAAAATATCCTTCCTACAAGATAAAATAGAGTATATTGTTGGATGTCCCTTTTGCATTTTATCTCACTCCGTTTTTTATCATATTTGTTTTTGCACATGATTTATTTATCTATTAATAGTCTAAACTTATTAAGAACCTATTGTGTGAACGTGAAGCGTTTCAGAAAATATAAAGAGAGACATTTCAAACCTTCAATACTTTGATGTATCTGTGATCACACTGATGTTGTTGCTACAATAGAGCAAAGGTCACAGCCAATCTGAAGTTCATCATTATTTTTTATGCATGTACTAACATTTAAAGCTTCTGTTTCTTTATTTCATGGTGGACATAGCCAGAGGCCAGTTATTCACTGGTAAATGTATCTATGCCCCACTGAACTTTGCTAGTGCAATATATAATCCCAATTAATTTTGCTTGCATGGGGTATGCTTTCACATTTCTCTTGGCTCACTATCTCTGTCTCTCTGCCCACTTCTTTCTTCTCATAGTACATATATGTATGCATATGTACATACATATAAGCATTCATTAACCACCTACAACGCACCAGGCATTATGCTAACACTGAGAATACAAAGACAAGGTGTGGAACAAAAAGCCCTGCCTTCACTCACAACAGGTAGAGAACATATTTATTCATGAAGTAGTGTAGAAAATAGATAAAAATTTTCCACATAGAAAATTGATACAAATCAATAAGGGAGCACTGTTAACTAGAGAATGTCAATAAAGTCTTGGTGTAGAAAATGGCATTTACACATTTTGAAGAATATAAGGGATCCTTAGAAGTAGAAATGAGGAATGAGTGCATTCCAGGTGTGGGAGAAAGTCTGTGTAAAAGGAGAGAAGTTGGGGATGGGGTGTCTTATGTGAGGTCCAACAAACAGATCAGTTAACCTATAATACAGAGCACAGAAAAGGGGAGAAATAACACATATAATAAGATCTAGACTAGGTCTTGAAAGGCTTTAAAAAGTCAAACAAATTAGGTTATATTTGATGCTAGGGAGCAATTAAGAACCATTGGAATTTATGACATGGAGAAGTGATAAGGTTAGACATATACTTTTGGAAAATCATTTTGGCAGCTCTGTGTAGGATTAATGGGAGAAATTTGAGGCAGGGAATCCAAAAGTATATACATATGTATATTAGTGTCTAGACTTATGATTTCATTGATATAGTGAGCTTACTAGTGAGGAAATTCCCTCTATCAAAGCAGATTGGAAATGTATCACAAATAATAGTTCACTTGAGAATTGCCTAGGTGACTGAAAGGTTAAATGAAATACATACATACATACATACATACATACATAAAAATATAAAAACATAGATAGAGATAGAGATAGATTGATAGACAGATAGATAGGTGGATAGATAGATACATAGACAGATAGATACATAGATAGATAGATAGATACATACATACATACATACATACATATATACATACATATATACATAGATAGATACATAGATAGATAGACAGACAGATAGACAGATGTGTATATTCATTTTCTAGGGATCCATGTTGTCAATATTGTGAGTACCAACTCTGATAATGTTCCAGTGCAGATTGCAACCAGCCCATGTGCAATCTTCCTGAGAGACTCCTGTCTGTGCCTTCCCATGCTGAGTAGAGGCCTGCTTCTAGATTTTTCACTTTGAATGCATACCAATGAAGCCAATATGCTATCTACAAGTTATCCTTGGTCTCACTACATGCCCAACCCAATTGTGTTTCCAGTCTTATGTCTCCAAGACTATACCCTTTAAGCTGTTTCTCCTCCATAATTCATCATTGGTAACCTGTTATAGCCTACTCATGCCCTCGATGACACCTTAAACTGCCCTTTGGGTGACCCAAAAGTTTTATTCTTCAGAAGGAATATTATTCCATAATGCACAATCATACAGTATGACCAAAAGTCTATTGATGCTGTGATAAATAAGTGCCTTTTTTTCCAGAGGGACACTTGATACTGTTAGAAATACTGAGCAAATGTCCCAAAGCAATCCAGTCAACTCTCTTCTCATTATTTCATTGTACCCCCCCCTCCCCATTTTTCATAGGATATGATATTCTAAGACTTGCAGGTGTACAACACGGCTGGAAAAAAATATTGTAGTTAAAAATATAGACCTTACCAAAAAAGACCATGTATTGGGGAAGAGAGAAATCGCAAATAAATGTAAAAAGATAAAACTACTGTACCCATCCTTTATAAACCCACTTGAAATAAACAACAAAATGAAAAATAAGAATCAATTCATGGTACCCCAAAGAAGATAAAGTCCCAAAGAAGATAAAGTCCCAAATGAAGATAATAGTGAAATCCTAAATAATGAGTGGGTCAAAAAACAAATTATAGCAACAATAAAAATGTGAAAGAAAATTTTAATGGTGAGAAAATATACCGAAATTTCTGTGATCCAACTAAAGCAGTCTCTCAGAGGAAAAATTAGATCCCTAAAATATGCATTAACAAAATATAAAAATGGATAAATGAATTGAATATGATTTTAAAATGTCAATGAATAAGCAAACTCAAAATAAGTGCAAAAGAAGAAATTTTGAAAATAAGAAGAGCAATATACACATTGGAATTCTAAAAGACCACATATCTGATATTGTTGTTGTTGTTTTTCAGTTGTTCACTCATGTCTGATTCTTCATGACCTCATAGCACACCAGAGTCTTCTATACTCCACTATCTCTCAAAGTCTAAGTCCATGTTCTTTGCTTCCATGATTCTATCTATCCATGCCATCCTTTGCCATCCCCTTTCCCTTTTTTGACTTCAATCTTCACCAACTTCAGGGCGTTTTCCAATAAGGCCTGTGTTCTCATTATGTGACCAAATTTAAGCTTCAACTTTAGTATTTGACCTTCTAGTAACTTTATTATTTAAGCATTGACTGACTTTACCTCCATGCTGTCCAAGAGATTCTGAAAAGTCTTCTCCAGCACCCCAATTTGAAAGCTTGGATTCTGTGGCACTCACCTTTCTATATAGTCCAACTCTTTTTTTTTTGTTAATTAACTTTTGTTTATTTATAGTTTATATCATTCATTTCCATGAGATTGTGAGTTAAAAATTTTCTCCCCATCTTTCCTCTACCTACCACCCCAAGACAGCAATCCCATTGTATACCCCGTCCCCCAATCTGTTCTCTCCTGTGTCCTCCCCATCTTCCTTCTGACTTTCTGGTAGGTCAAGATGGATCTCCCTACCCCAGTGCCAATATATATTAATTCCCAGTTGCATGTAGTTAAAATATCTATCTATCTATCTTTCTATCAATCAATCTATCTATCTCATTCTCTCTATAAATATATATTGATTATATATTGGTTATATTATTACACTATATATCGTATTATATATCAATATATACATAGATTACAGAATTTTATATTTTAGATTCTTTCCCTTCCTCCCTTGTCACTCACCTGCACTGGAAAGACAAGCAATTCAACATATACTATACATATGTACTTATGCAGAACATCTCCACAATGGACATATTATGAAAGAGTGAATATATTTCCCTCCTTCCTATCCCACCTCCACTCCTTGTTCCATTCTCTACTTTGTCCCTGTCACAATACAGAAGTGTGTGCTTCTAACAACCCTGCCCCCGAAACCCTGCTATCCCCTCCATCACCCCCCCACTCATCTCCATCCACCCCCACTCTCCTGCAAGGCAAGATACCCAATTAAGAGTGTATGTCATTCCCTCTCTGAGCCAAATTCAATGAGAGTAAGATTGATCCATTAACTTTTGCCTTCCTGCTCTTTCCCTCCATTGTAACAGTTATCCCTTGCCTCTTCTATATGAGATGATTAAGCCCATTCTGTGTCTCTTCCTGTCTCCTTCCTCTCCCACCTCTAACTTTCACCTTTTAGAATATCATCTCTTCCTATTCAATTGATCTTGTGCCCTCTGTTTATGCAAACATATATACACACACTCAGATATGTATTCATATGCAGATATATACATACATATATACATATATACATATATATATATATATATACATACCTTCTATAAAGGCATATGAGTATGTATACATATATAAACATTTATATTCCCTTTACCTATCCACATATTGAGAAAAGTTTCATAAGTTACAATGATTGTTTTTCCATGTTGGCATGTAAATAGTTCAACTTTGATAAGTTCTTTATTATTTCTTTTCCATGTTTACCTCTCATGCTTCTTGTATTTGAATGTCAAATTTTCTATTCAGTTCTGTTTTTTTTTCCAGAAAGAACGCTTGAAAGTCCTCCACCTCACTGAATGACTATATTTTCCCCTGAAACATTATACTCAATTTTGCTGGGTAGGTGATTCTTGGTATTAATCCTAGCTCCCTTGATCTCTGGAATATTATGTTCCAGGCCCTTCAATCCCTTAATGTAGAAGCTGCTAGATCCTGGATTATGCTGATTGTGTTTACTCAGTATTCCAATTGTTTCTTCTTGGCAGCTTATAATATTTTCTCCTGGATCTAGGAACTCCGCAACCTGACTATGACATTCCTAGGAGTTTTTTTGGGGGGGGGGCGGATCTTTTTCAAAAGGTCATCAGTGAATTCTTTCAAGTTCTATTTTGCCCTCTGGTTCTAAAATATCAGGGCAATTTTCCTTGATAATTTCTTGAAGGGTGATTTCTAGAATCTCTATTGATCATGGATTTCAGGTAGTCCAATAATTTTCAAATTTTCTCTCCTGGAGAAGTCAGTACTTTTTTTCTTTTTTCTATTTTTTTCAGTGTTTTTTTCAAGGAGATGTTTCACATTGCCTTCTATTTATTCATTTTTTGGATCTGTTTAATAGTATCTTGATTTCTCATAATGTCATTTGCTTCCATTCGCTCCACTCTAATACTGAAGGAATTATTCTCTTCATCAAGCTTTTGAGATTCTTTTTCCAGATGGCAAATTCAATTTTTTAAGGCATTCTTCTCCTCATTGGCTTTTTGTGTTAATTTGTGTTATTGCCATTTGTGTTAATCTGTTTTTTAAGGTGTTATTTTCTTCAATCAGGTTGTTGACTCTCTTTTCATGATTTTCTTGCATCATTCTCATTTCCCTTTCCAATTTTTCTTCCACTTCTCTTATTTGGTTTTCAAAATCCTTCTTAAGCTCCCCTTTGGCTTGTAACCAGTTTACATTTTTCTTGGAAGCTTTTGGTGTAGGAGTTCTAACTGTGTTGTCTTCCTCCCACTCCAAGCTTTGATCCTTTTTTATCCCCAAAAAAGGAATCTAAAGTTCAATTGCTGAGCTTTGTTTGCTTCCTTTGCCTGCTCCTGTTGCTGGTAAATTAACTTGTTTTTTTTCTGTAGTTTTGAGAGATTCTGGAGCTCTAAAATTTGTTTATAGTCATGTTTTATAGATATTTGAGGTGGTTATGGGGGGAGCTGTGGAGATGTCCTGCTTCTATGCTGCCATCTTATCTCTGCCCCCCCTATAGTCCAACTCTCACAATCATTCATTGCTACTGGAAAAACTATACCTTTGACTAGATAGATACATAGATGGGAAGGTAAATAGATAGACAGACAGACATACAGATGGACAGATAGATAGATAGATAGATAGATAGATACATAGATAAACGGATAGATGGATGGAAAGATAGATAGATGTACATATGTATGGATTCATATTTGATAAAACTAAAAACAAGTTCTTTTGAAAAACTAAGAAAACATAAATCTTTAGCCTACCTGTTTTAAAAGAAGACAAAATTTCAAATCAACAAAATTTTAATGAATTTTTCAAAAGTTAGATGCACAAATCATACATAATATTACATGAAAATGCATCAGAAAGTTACATAACAAAATACTTTAAGAGATCTGAGGGAGAAGTTGTTACTAAAAGGATCAGCAAAGGCTTTCCCTCACCCCTGTTGGAATATAAGCTCCTTGAGGACAGGGTTTTTGCATATTTATTTTCTATCGTCTACACATTGCACATAACACTTACTTAAAATATTTGTGGAAATTGATTTTTTTAAATTGGCACAGTAAAATGTGGATTGTTGGAAAGAAAAGAAATTCCAAGACCATTTTAATTAAAACAAATCTGTACTATGAAAACAAATTTTAGCTGATTAATTTAAATATCTATTTTTTTGGACTTTAAGCTTTAGAAGAAAGAAAAAAAAATTAGAATCTCTAAAGATCTGGTAAAACATGTCATCCAATGATTAGTTTAGTGAACTCATCAGGTGTGACTGATTTGGGATCACAAAGCAATTGGATTATGCTTTGTATCATAATCAATGAAAAACAGCAAAAGAAACATAATGAAAAAAGAGGAGTTATATTTCTATATTTATCTCTATAATCTGTGAGGATGTTTTCTGCAAATCTCTTTTCACACACACACACACACACACACACACACACACACACACACACACACGCATACACCCCATGAGCCCAGTTCAACTCATTGGCCATCTATGAATAAAGGGAGCAGAACCAGATTGCTTCTGGAAAAAATGATCAATGTTTTGTTTTGGTATGTTTCTTTTAGGGATTTTAAGGCTTTTCTTGAGAGCTCCACATTTCTTATGTCAGCCTCGTTGTCAAGTTATATAGCAGTCAGTCATGGAATATTACCATCTCACTGAAAAGTTAGGTTTCTAGATCACCCAAAGAGCAAAAGAGAGTTACATAGATGACTTGACAGACACATTACCAATTTATCTTTCTAGACATTTCACATTATTCCCCCTCAAACACTCTACGGTCTAGTCCAATATAGGGCACTCTCTCTTCCACCTCCCTGACTTTCATCAAGCTGTCACATTGCAGGAAGGCTCTCCCACTTCCTTTCTGTCTCTTAGAATTTCTTTCACCATAGCAGAGTCAATTCAAGTGCTTAAATTTGGGGTTTTTTTGTGATACACTGCCCCCCCCAAAAAAATTAAATTCCAACAATCCACACACCTGTACTAAAATTATTTTCTATTTCTTACTGTATTGACATATATGCACATACATACATGTTTTATATATATATATATATATATATATATATATATATATATATGCATAAAATGTATGCATGCATATCAACATAGATTTTTTTAACCCCAGTAGAATATAAATTCCTGGAGGTTAGTACCTGTTTTCATTTTTTTTGTCTTTCTATCCTAAGCATGTATTATAGAGTCTGGCAAATAGTAGGTGCTTAATAAATGCTTGTGGAATTGCACTGACTGGTGAACTGTACAGAGGAAACAGAATAAAGGATATCATCCTGCGAGATGGTGGCTGGAAAAGGGAATGTGAAGGTCTTACAGAGGTGAGGTAGTCCTGAAAGCCCTGTTGCATTGCACCACATCCACCAAATGTGAGGAGACCTAATAAAAGGCTTCCAAAAGATTTACTGGAGGAGGAAGAGAATGAACCGGCTGGTAGAGAGGCAGACAGAGAGAAAGAACAAGAGAAATGATTAAAGCTTGGTCCACAGTAGCACCATTAGGATCAAGTCTATGTTAGTATGCTAGGAAAGTGAAATGATGATCTGAGATGTTTGTTAGTCAAAAAAAAAAACAAGGCCTATGGTCACATCTACACAGCATTAAAGGTAATGAACATCAATGTTAAATATCACAAAATTATCTAATCAATTTAAATTGGCTAAGTAAATGGTTTACTTAGAATTTTTCATTTTTAAAAAGTGTATCTCAGCTCTGTTTACGTGCAGTGGAAGGAAAGAGGAACATATATATCTGTATCCGTATCTTTATCCTTTTGCAATTTGGGGAAGTGTGAGGGTAATAAATAGAGGAACAGCCTTGGAAAGAGGGAAATCTAAGTCTAGGGTCTACAATTGGGATGTACCATCTATGTGACCATGAGCCAACTCTTGACTTCTCTTTCTTCCAGGTCAATGAGACTAAAGGACCAGACAACTGTCCATTTTTAACTTTTTAAAATGAGGCTTCATTGTGGAAGTGGGGCTTCTTATTTTCTGTTGTTGATATTTTAAAAGTTTTCTGTTGCTTCTTTGTACTAACATGGGAGAAGTTATATTTCTCAGAGTCACTTCCATGTGACTAATTGATTACCAGTATTGCTAAATAACACAAAACCAGTTGAGACTATTCCAATTAAATAACTAATTTAATCACTGCAAACAGTTATTTCAGACAATTGTGCTCTGTAGATTATGTCCTGGTGAATGTGGCCACTGTAGACAATCAATCCAGATAATTCAAGCAGCTCAACTAGACAATTAGACATGAATTACCTGGTTTAGCTTTTCTGCAAGGATAAAATTAACTGGGTAATTATTAGGTTTTCAGTTAGTTTGGCACTCCACAGGCACAACTTAAAATGTCATTTTTAGCCTAATGCCACATACATAAGTAAATCTCAAGCTCACAGTTCTCATCTACAATTCTCTTCCCATTTATCTTTATTTTTCATATGTGAAGGTTTCCAAATATTCTAAGTATAATTAAAACATTTCACACCTCAGTAAATTCTGTCTTAAAACCATGCATTCATTTCACATCACTGAACATTTTCTTTAATAATTTAACATTGTCATCTTGAGTTATCATCATTAAAAATGAAGAGAACATTAAATTTGATTAAATAAAAAGTTCGTTTAGCAGCTAAATAGTTACAATGGGTATTTTAATCCCAGTTTAAGGTAAAATATAAAAATTATCATAAATCTAGTGATATGATGCTTCTTAAATTGAAAACCTGTTATTCAAAAAACTTTTTTAAAAAGAAAACAAAACTTTTGATCTTGATATTTAATATGTAGAAATGTGTATGTGTATGATGGGGTGATTCTAAAAAATAGAATTGCATAAGAAGTGGTAAAAGGAAGAATTATATTATTAAAATGGGGCATGGAAGGAAGAACTAACACAGAAGAAGCAGGTGGGTGTGGAGGGCTAGTAACATTGGAACCTTACTTACATCTGGATTGAAGAGGAAACAATATGTACATCTTGTGGGGCGCAGATGTCTTCTCAATATGTAGGGATGTGAGAAACTGTGACGGGGCAGGAGAAGGACTTTTGGAGGGGTGTGTGGATTGGATCTTGAGAGGGGGAGAGAATGGGGTGAATTTTGGAGGGGTGGGTAAAAGGGAAGTGGAAGGTGGGGAGAGAAAACAAGGTAACAGGGACAGAGTAAGGAGAGTAAAATAAGAGAGAAAATAAGAAAGAAAATAGTAAAAATCAGATGCAAGGAAATTCAGAAATGGTAGCTATAAATTTGAATGTGAATGGGATGTTTTTATCAGCTCTCTTTGTGGTGACAAAGAACTCAAAATTGAAGGGATCTCCATCAATTGGCGAACGGCTGAACAAGTTGTGGTGCAGGTTGTGAAGGAATATCACTGTATTCTATGCTATAAGAAATGAGTTTGTTGATCTTAGAAATATATGGAAAGACTTGTATATGAGTGAAGCAAGCAGAACCAAGAGAACATTGTACAAAGTAACCAGAATATTGTTTTAAGAATAACTTTGAGCAACCAAGTCATTTTGATTATTATCAATACCCAAATTATCTACCAAGGACATATGGAATAATAGGTTATCTGCATCCAGAGAAAGAATTGATAAATAGAAGTGTGTATAGAATAATATTACATATGCTCATATTCCCGCTCTCCACCCTCCCCCCCCCCACAAACCCCTACTTATTTATGTGTAATGGTAGCCATCTCTGTGGGGGGAAAGGAGAAGGAAAATACTTACATGATAACTTTATTGTATATTTGGAGAGAATACCAAGTAGTACACGGTAGATTTGTAGTTTCATGTGCAATCGTTACTTTTTAAATTATGCTATTATGGAAATGCTTCTTTTGTTCCCTAAATTAAAAATAAAATAAATTTAAAAAATAAACTCCTCTGAGTTTTACCAATCAATCATTTTCTATTTCATATTTCATCACAATGAGTACTCACTTTCCATTCTTTGCTAATGTAAATTTTGCTCATATATATTATATAACAATAACCTATCATTTATATAATGTATAATAAAATAACATATACACAATTGTAATATAATTTGTATACATATTAATTCACACATAATTTTACATATGTACATATGCTTCTATACAATATTCATCTACATTTCATGTGTATGTGTAAGCATATGTGCTTATAGACACATGCACACCATAGGGTTTTGATTTTTTAAAATAATTTGTTGCTGTCCAGTCATTTTAGTAGTCAACCTCTTCATGACACAGTTTAGGCAAGATACAAATGGCATTTGCCTTTTCTTTTACACAAATTTAAATATTTTTTTTCTAATTTTATTTATTCATATCTTGGAGAACAAGGGGGATAAGATATTTCCTTCTAGCCTTTGAGCTACTCTTGTTCTTTCATGCTGAGGAATCCTGAGGAGTGTTTTTTTTTTTCCAAGAAATATCTTTTTTTTTTAATTCGACCTTCATGGCAATCAATCACTTGGTTTATGACAAGGAATGTAATAAAATCTAAAATTTTTGGTAGTCATTATTAGGATAATATTTCGTATAATTTTTGTCATCAAAGGCAAAGAACATCAGATGTGAAATGACGGCTGTCTAAAGGGATTTTCTCACAGCATCATTGTGAATTCAATGGTCTTTCTCTACTTGATGACAAAGCCATGGAATGCTTCTCATCAAAGACTAGATGTTCACTACTCCTGCTTTGATCTCTGAAAAGAGGATTGGGAGAGCACAGACCTTGAGACCTCTCTAAGAACTTTTCAGAAAGACTAGAAAAGCCATGTAATTTTTATGAAAAAAATTAAGAAATTTTCAGAAGCATAAACCCAATGTGAAAATAGTACAAATTATTGTTGAAATCTTTTGTTAAGTTTATTCCAAACAGCTGTTGCCTTCATTTTTTTTTAATGATTTTTACTTGGAGGTTTCAAAACTCAATTATTTAACAATAATGTAATAATTTTAATAATAGCTAGAATTTATATAGCACTTTAATGTTTCCAGTGCAATTTAAAATGAAGTATTTGATCCTCACAACAATTTTGGTAGGTAGATGACATTATTGTCTTCATTTTACAGTTGAGGAAAGTGAGGCACACAGAGGTTAAGTGATTTGTCCAGGATGAAATAGCTAGTAAGTGTCTGAGGTGGGATTTGAACTTGTGTCTTTCCTGGCTCCAGATCCATCTGCACCACCTAGTTGATTTAGGAGGAAGATCTCTATTATGCTTTAAGCATATGCTTTGGTGAATCTATGGGAGCACATGGACTATGTTTAGTAGGTTTGGCATGCATGAATGAATGGTAATTTGCAATTTTGGAGAGAATGACCAAATTGGTGTTCAATATTGTGTCATCACAATATTTGAAATTTATCCATAAATATTCAATTACATCCATCAATTCAACTCACCAAACATATTATGCACTTTTTATTGCAAAGCATTGGGTTAGATGTTAAGAATATGAAAAGAAAAACTTAAAATGTAGCTGCTTACATCTTACTGGGAAGAGACATAAGTACAACAGAGTCGATATGATTTAATTTGAGGTTGGAGAAAGAATTAACCAATAAGCTGAACTGAGAAGGCTACAGAGAAAGCTCTTGATCTGGGCCTCAAAAGGGGTCATAAGGATTACAAAAGATAGAGTTGAAATAATTGTGAATTCCAGGAATGGAATGTGGTATGTGTGAAATCAGAGACAAAATGCCAAATCCAGTGAGTAGGCAACTTTGTAGATGTTATAGAATGAATGAGGTTGAAAAACATGAAGCAATGCTGGAGAGGAATGCTGCAGACAGATTGCGAGGGAATTTAAATGGTTTTTTTTTAATATTTAATTTTGGAAATAAGAATCCACTTATGATTAGTGGGCAAAGGTATGGTATGGTCAAACCTGCACTTTAGGAAATCATTTTGGGGGATATGTGGAGGTTGGATTGTACATGAGAAGGACTGGAATGGGGGAACAAGTTATTATAATAATAATTTAATGAGAAATGTTATATATGGCTGACATAGCAATGATTAAGTTAGTAAAGGAAAGAGAAGAAGAAACACTGAAAAAGTAGAATCTATAAGATTCAGTTCTTGATTGGGTATGGAAGGTAGTGAGGAAGAGGAAAGAGTCAAAGATAACTCTCAGTGATTATACATTTTTAATATTAATCTTGAGTTTGAAAGAGAGGTCAGTTGAGAGAGAAAAAATAATAAGTTCTATATATGATTGCTATGGGACAACCACGTACAACAGTCTACTTGATAATATATGGGACTGAAATTCATGAAAGAAAGGAAAATCATGGAATAAGCATTAATTAAGCATGAGGATAGATGGGATTTCCAAGAGAGATGGTATTGAGAGAATTAAAAGAAAATGGTTTAGGATAAAGTTTTGGGCCATAAGTGGGCAGGTTAGAGTTGCTGAATGAAGACAACAGAATGAGAAAGAATAGCCAGATAGGCAAGAAAAGAACAAAATGAAATGAGTGTAATGGAATTCAAGGGAGGTAAAATTATCCAGGAGGAGATGGCCATTAAATTGTGAGCTCCTGGAAGGCAGGAATTCTCTGTTGCCTATTTTTATATTCCCAACATTTAGCATAGTGTCTGGCACAAGGTAGGCATTTAATAAGTGTTTAGTGAATGACTAGCTAGTTAACTGTGAAAAGCTTCTGAAATATCCAGAAAATCACATACTGAATAAAAGGAAAAGGATTTTTGTTACAAAATCACTGCTAAAGTGAGAAATGTGAGAAACCAAAGAACAAAGAGAACTTCATTTGTACAAGTAAGTTCAAGGAGTACCACAATGCCATATACCAGTGAGTTGCTGAATTATGAGTGCTTATTTACAGAGATCTTGATAAGAAAAGTTGGATATGATAGAAGAGGAAGATCTAGGGTTAAGAGAACCCCTAGAAGAAAAAAATTCAGACCAGGTGTTTATACATGATACAGACTGATTGTTAAACATCTTCCTTCTAGTCATATCACATTTAGTGACATTGAAAAAATTTCATGGGTCAGATTGGTCAAGGAAGTCCCATGGATGCTCACAAAGCACACACAAATGAGGATGTTATTGATTTTCATTGTTATTCTACCATGAAATATAGCATTAGACAATATGGCATTAGACAAACTGAAGGACAGAAAAAAGCGGCAGAAATACCAGATTTATTGGGAGGGGTCATAAGAAAAACATAGGAGATTGTATTCTGAAAGCAGACCAAGATAATGTTTAAAAGTAGGAATTATAGCCACCCTGAAGGTTGATTCCATAACATTGTAAAAGTGTACCCATGATCCAAATTTACATCTAGAAGTAAGACAGGGTCATTTACATGCCCAAGTAAAAGCAGGTAGTCTAGATGAAAAAAGCAAACCTATGACTAAATCTTATTGGAGAGTCAATAAGAATGTAAATCAATGGCTATTTATTATTAATAATCTATGATCCAAATACTATGTTAGGTTTGAGGGATGTAAAACCGAAAAGCCCTTAAGGAGCTAAGTACTATTGGAAGATATGGCATTTACTTAAGTAAGAAAATGAAAAATATTCACAAATACTAAGTAATAGGAAAAGGAGCATCAATAATATAGGGGAACAGAAAAGGCCCAAAGAAGTGTAATAGAAGTTTAATAGGTGGCACCCTAGCTGAACTATAAAAGGAGCTGAGAATTCCAACGAGAGCAGGTAAGGAGGAAGTGCATTCTGAAAGTCAGAAAAGGCCCCAGAAAGACCCAGAGCTATGTCACTATCTCCCAAAGCAAAAGGGAAAGGGAAAAAAAAATCAGTATAAAGGAGCCAGTTCCAATTCACCACAAGTTCTACTACCATCACTCAAAAGGGCTACGTTGGGGTTTCATTACTGTTTTCAATTCCAGTCACAATCAATACCTATTCTAAGATGTTAACATTCTGGTATTCCCTTGTTTGCATATTTTTGTGGAACATTTTCCAACTTGTTAGGTAATCATTTATTTTTTTTTAATTAGTACTTCAGATGTTGACCTTTTCTTAGGCACCTAGGTAGTAAAGCAGATCAAGAGCTAGATCTGGAGTAAGGAGGACTTGAGTTCAAACCCTATGGGTAAGTCACTTAACTTGTCCTTCTCAGTTTCCTCAATTGTAAAATGGGGAATTATATCACCTATCACACAGGATTGTCATGAAGATAAATGAGACAATCTTTGAAAAGCACTTTGCAAACTTGAAAGCAATTTGTAGATGCTGTCATGATTAGGGTGGGGCAGACATAATTAACTTATTTGTTACTAGCAAGTTTCATTTGTAATTCACTTTGATGGAAAAGCTGAAGCTCTAAAAATAGTGCAGGTATAGAGGCCCCTTTCTCTTTCTTTGTAAAAGTTAAATTCACTTAGATCTGATGATTTTGAGGATGCTCTCATCTGACATTTACTTAGTGCTTTAACATCCAAAAAGTTCTTTGCACACATACCTTATCTCACCTAAGCCACCTAACAACCCTGTCTATTGTGTATTATAACAATTATTACCCTCATTTTGCAAATTTTGCAAAAGGAAAGCAATTGAGAGAGGTTATATACCTTGCCCATGGTTAAGGAGTTCAGTTGAAATAACTTGTAGCAACTGGGCTTACTTTTCATTTTTAGCATTTTAGTTGGATCTACCATTGGGTAAAGTTTTGGTGGTGGTGGTTGTTATCACTGGTGGTGTGCATGTATATGTGTGTGTGCATGTGCATGGATATGCGTGTTTAGCATTAAACTCTCATATAATACATTTAAAACTTTGAAGACCCAATTTTATTTTTCAATTATGGTGGTTACAAATGTTGAGATGTATAAGAGATTTATTATCAAGGGAACAAAAGTCTTATTGAACAGGTCAATATTAAATGACTCGGAGCATTAGTGTCTGATATCTCTTTTGCAGGAAAAATGAGAATCATATTTAAAATTATGGGGAAAATTAGGCAAACTTCAAAACAGCAATAAAGCCTCCAATCTTCTATGCCATTGTCTTTTCATGTTTGTTTGTTTGTTTGTTTGTTTGTTTGTTTTTAATTTTCCAGGGGATTTATGTTCCACAATTTTTTTATTGATTTGTTTGTTTACTTTTAGTTTACAAGATTCAGTTCCACAATCTCTTGAATTTCAAATTTTCTCCCCTTTCTTCCCCCTTTCCTCCCTCCCACAGAGGCATGGAATCAAGTACAGTATCTGGAAATACTTTCAGATTAGACATTAGTCGGCTTTTATGGAAGAGTTGTAACCGTTGGAACGAGCAATAGGAAAGAGGAAACAAAACCCAACATGGAAAAGAAAGAGAGCATGTAGTTTGCTTCAGTCTGCATTTAAACTCTGTTCTTTCTAGATCTTTCTCAGAATATAGACATCTCCTTCCATCCTGAGTCTTTTAGAGTTGTCTCATAACCTTGTGTTGCTCAGAAGAGTCCAGTTTATCAAAGTTGGTCATCACACATATGTAGTGTCTGTGATTGTGTCCAAATTTATCCTGGTTCTGCTCTTCTCATTTAGCATCGGTTTTTATAAGCCTCTCCTGGTAAATATGAAGTCCATCTAATCAACATTTCTTATATCACAATAGCATTCCATTATATTTACATGCCACAACTTGTTTAACTATTGCCCAATTCACAGGCATCCCCTTAATTTCCAATTTTTATTTTTTTTGCCACCACAAAGAGAGCTGCAATGAATATTTTTGTATATAGGGTCTTCCTCCCACTTCTATGATCTCTTTGGGATACAACCCTAGAAGTGATATTGATGGGTCAAAAGGTATAAAATTATTTATAGCCCTTTGGGCATAGTTCCAGATCGCTCTCCAGAATGGTTGAATTAATTCACAACTCCACCAACAATGCAATAGTGATCCAATTTTCCATGTCCTCTCCAGCATTTGCAATTTTTCTGTTTTGTCATCTTAGCCAATATGACTGGTGAGATATGGTACCTCAGATTTGCATTTCTCAAATCAATAGTGATTTAGAGAATTATTTCATATGCTTATACATATCTTTAATTTCTACCTCTGAAAATTTCCTGTTCATATCCTTCGACCATTTATCAATTGGGGAATGACTTGTATTCTTATAGATTTGACTCAATTCTTGTTATATTTTAGAAATTAAGCCTTTATCTGAGACACTGGTTGTAAAAATTCTTTCCCAATTTCCCCATTCCCTCTCAATCTTGGTTTTGCTGGCTTTGTTTGTACAGAAACTTTTCAATTCAATGTGATCAAGATTATCTATTTTGCATTTTATAATGCTCTCTAACTCTGGTTTGGTCATAAAGTCTTCTCTTCTCCATAAATCTGACAGGTAACCTATTCCTTGCTTCCCCAGATTGCTTACAATATTTGCCCTTATACATAGAACGTGCACCCATTTAGACTTGACTGGTATACGGCATGAGATAACAGTCTATACCAGATTTCTTCCATACTATATTCCAGTTTTCCCAGCAGTTTTTGTCAAATAGTGAGTTCTTATCCCAAAAAACGGGGTCTTTGAGTTTGTCAAACAGTATATTACTATAGTCATTGACTACTGAGTCTTTTGTACCCAATATATTCCATTGATACACTCCTCTATTCCTCAGCCAGTACCAAGTAGTTTTGATGGCTGCTGTTTTATAATACAGATTAAAATCTGGTATGGCTAGGCCACCTTCTCTAGCATTTCTTTTGATTAATTGTCTTGACATTCTGGACCTTTTCTTCTTCCAAATGAATTTTGCTACTATTTTTTCTAGCTCTATAAAGTAATTTTTTGGTAGATTGATTGGTATGGCACTAAATATGTAATTTAATTTAGGCAAAATTGTCATTTTTATTATATTAGCTTGACCCAGACAAGAGCAATTGATGTTTTTCCATTTAGTTAGATCTGACTTTATTTGTGTGAAAAATGTTTTGTAGTTGTATTCGTATAGATCCTGGGCTTGTTTTGGCAGGTAGATTTCCAAATATTTAATAATGTCTACAGTAACTTTAAATGAGGTTTCTCTTACTATCTTTTGCAGTTGGACTTTGTTAGAAATATATAAGAATGCCAAGGATTTATGTGGGTTTATTCTATATCCTGCAACTTTGGCAACATTGTTCATTATTTCAAGTAGTTTTTCATTTTATTCTTTAGGATTCCCTAAGTATATCATCATATCATCTTCAGAGAGTGATAGCTTTGTCTCTTCTTTGCCTAATTTGATTCCTTCAATTTCTTTTTCATCTCTTACTGCTATTGCTAACATTTATAGTACTCGATTTAATAAGAGAGGTGATAGTGGACATCCTTGTTTCACCCCTGATCTTACTGGAAATGCTTCTAGTTTATCTCTATTGCATGTAATACTCGCTGATAGCTTTAAATAATTGCTACTTATTATTCTAAGGAAAACTCTATTTATTCCCTATACTTTCTAGTGTTTTTAATAGGAATGGACGCTGTAGTTTGTCAAAAGCTTTTTCTGCATGTATTGAAATAATCATATGATTTCTGCTATTGTTATTGTTGATATGATCAATGATACTGATGGCTTTCCTAATATTGAACCATCCTTGCATTCATGGAATAATGTATTATTCTTGTGATAAGTAGCTGTAGTCTTTTTGCTAATATTTTATTTAAAATTTCTGCATCTATATTCATGAGAGATTGGTCTATAATTTTCTTTCTCCATTTTGTCTCTTACTGATTTAGGTATCAGTATTATATTTGTGTCTAAAAAATAATTTGGTAGGACTCCACCAATTTTCCCAAATTTTTTGTAGAGTATGTGGATCAGTTTTTCTTTAATTGTTTGAAGGAATTCATTAGTAAATCCATCTTGCCCTGGAGATTTTTTCCTAGGGAGTTCACTGATGGCTTCTTCAATTTCTTTTTCTGAGATTGGGTTATTTAAGTAATTTACTTCCTCTTAAATTAGTCTGGGCAACTTATATTTTTGTAAATATCCATCCATTTCACTAAGATCGTCAAATTTATGTGCATGCAATTGGTCAAAATAATTCCTAAGTACTGTTATAAATCCCTCTTCATTGGAGATAGATTCACCCTTTTCATTTTTGATACTCAAAATTTGATTTTCTTCTTTCACGTTTTTTTCATATTGACTAAAGATCTATCAATTTTATTGTTTTTTTTTTCATAAAACCAGCTCTTAGTTTTATTTATTAGTTCAACAGTTTTCTTAATTTCAATTTTATGGTTTTTTCTTTTGGTTTTCATTACTTCTAATTTAATATTTAATTGCAGATTTTCAATTTGTTCTTTCTCTAGCTTTTTCAATTGCATGTCCATTTCATTAGCCTCCATTTTCTCTAGTTTATTCATGTATGCATTAAGGGATATAAAATTTCCCCTAAGAACTACTTTTTCTGCATCCCACAGACTTTGGTATGATGTCTCATTATTGTCATGCTCTTGAATGAAGTCATTGATTGTTTCTACAATTTCTTGTTTGACCCACTCATTCTTTAGAATTAAATTATTTAGTTTCCAATTAGTTTTTTTATCTATCTTTCCATAACCCTTTATTAAATATGATTTTTATTGCATCATGATGTGAGAAGGATGCATTTAATCTTTCTGCACTGAAATGCGATCTTTTTATGCCCTAGTACATGGTCAGTTTTTATGTATCTGCCATGTACCGCTTAGAAGAAGGTATATTACTTTTTATCCCCATTCAGTTTTCTCCAGAGATCTATCATGTCTAGCCTCTCTAAAATTCTATTTGCCTCCTTAATTTCTTTCTTGTTTATTTTGAGGTTAGATTCATGAAGTTCAGAGAGGAGGAGATAGATGTGCCCTGCTAGGATAGTTTTGTTATCTATTTCTTCCTCTAATTCCCTTGACTTTTCCTCTAGGAATTTGGATGCTATACTGCTTGGTGCATATATATTAAGTAATGATATTGCTTCATTCTTGATGGTACCTTTTAGCACGATTTAGTTTCCTTCCTTATCTCTTTAAATTACATCTATCTTTGCTTTTGCTTTATCTGAGATTAGGATTCCTACCCCTGCTGCTTTTTTTTTTTTTACTTTTGCTGAGGCATGATATATTCTACTCCATCCTTTTGCCTTCACCCTGTGTGTATCCCCTTGTTCAAATATGTTCCTTGTAGACAGCATATAATAGGATTGTGGTTTTTAATCCATTCTGCTATTCACCTCTGTGCCAGGTGGTTGTAGTCCTTCATTGTTTCCTTGGTTGTAGTCCTAGCTCTTTTGCTTTATAAAATATCAAATTCCAATCCCTTCAATCTTTTAATGTAGAAGCTGCTATGTCCTGTGTAATCCCAACTGTAGTTCCACAACAGTTGAATTGTTTCTTTTTGGATGCCTGCACTATTTTCTCCTTGAGGCTCTGGAATTTGGCTACTATATTTCTTGGAACTTTCAATTTGGGATCTCTTTCAGCAGGAGATACATGAAGTCTTTCGATAACTATTTTACCTTCTGATTCTAGGTCCTCAGGACAGTTTTCTTTGACAATCTCTTGGAGGATGCTGTCCAGGATGCTTTTCTCATCATGGCTTTTTTGTAGATCAATAATTCTTAGGTTCTCTCTCCTGGATCTGTTTTCCAGGTCAGTTGTTTTTGCAGTGAGATATTTTGTACTTTCTTCTAATTTTTCAGTCTTTATGTTTTGTTTGACTGACTCTTGCTGCATCATAAATTCCTCAGCATCAATTTGATTGATTCTAATTTTTAGTGAATTATTTTCCTCAATTAGTTTTTGAAGCTACCTTTCCATTTTTAGGGAGGTATTTTCTCCAGTTTGATTTTAGACCTCCCATCCTAGTTCTCCAATTTTACTTTTTAAAGATTTTTTTCTTCAGTGAGATTTTTTTCCAATTTGGTCACAGTAGATTTGAATTTATCTCCTACCTCTCTAATTTGGTTCTTAAAATCCTTCTTGAGCTCCTCCAAAGATACTTTTTGGGCTTGAGGCCAATTCACATTTCCTTATGTGGTCTCCAGTGTGAGTATACAGTCCATGTTGTCCTCTGAATTTAGTTGTTGTAAAAGGATTTTAAGGGCCCAGACAATGATGCAGGGCCAGTTCACTCAGAGGCCTAACAATGATGTGGCACACAGAGGCCCAGATGACTCGGCACATGGAGGCCTGCAAGAGGCCTGGTCACCCTGGCTGCAAGTTGATCCATCAGCCACAAGGGCTATTCCCAGGCCTATCACTACAGGGAAGGAATCAAATGGAGCTGGATTAGAGACAAAGGCAGGGACAGCAGTAACTCCTGGGACTACCAAACCACAGCCTGGAAATTTAAAAAGCCCCTTACTGAACTTCCAGGGGACAGAATGGCAGAGTGAACCTCTGCAGCTACAATCCGCCCCCTCTGACACTGAAAAGAGTAATTATTGCCCCAGAGAAAAATTTTAAACAGTAAAGGCTTGGGAACCTTGGAAGGAGGGCATAGGTAAGGTCCTGCCTCAAAATGGGTAAAAATAAGAATACAAAGACAAAGACTCTGGAATCTGATTGCTGTGAGGGGGAAGAATCAAATTCAGAAGGAGGCAGTATTGACTCCACATCCACAGCTGAATCTTAACAGGGATTATGAACTGGTCTCAAGCACAGAAAGCATTCTTAGATGATCGCCAAAAGAACTTTGAAATCCGAATTAGAGAGGTAGAAGATAAAAATCAACACTTCTTTTAAAATCAAAATTGTGAAATTAGAAAAAAAATTACAATGAAGAAAACAGCTCCCTAAAAAGAAAAATGTGTGAACTAAAAATGAAGTTTGAACATATGGAAAAGGAGCTTCAAAAACTAACTGAGGAAAATAATTTGCTAAAAATTAAAATCAACCAAATTGAAGTTAATGACTCTATGAGGAACCAAGAGTCAGTCAAACAAAACATCAGGACTGAAAAATTAGAAAAAAGAGGTAAAATATCTCAATGGAAAAAATAACTGACCTGGAAATAGATCCAGGAGAGATAATCTGAGAATTATTGGTGTACCAGAAAATCATGTTGAAAAAATGAATGTGGACAGAATCTTCCAAGAGCTCATCAAGGAAAACTGCCCTGAGATCCTAGAACCAGAGCATAAAATAGAAACTGAGAGAATTCATTGGACATCTCCCGAAAAAGATCCCAAATTGAAAAGTCCACGAAATGTTGTGGCCAAATTTTCAAACTATGAGGTAAAGGAGAAAATACTACAAGCAGCCAGAAAGAAACAATTCAGATATGACAGAACCACAGAGAGGATCACACAGGATCTGGAAGCTTCAACATTGAAAGATTGGAGGAACTGGAATATGATTTTTCACAAGGCAAAAGTGCTCAGGTTACAACCATGGATCACCTATCCAGTAAAACTGAGCATAATCTACCGGGCAAGGAGATGGTCATTCAGTGGTATAACAGAATTCCAGAACTTCCTGATGAAAAAGCCAGAGCTCAATGGAAAATTCAACCTCCAATTACAAGACTCAAGAGAGACATAGAATGTTAAATATGGAAACACACACACACACACACACACACACACACACACACACACACAACTTGTTATTCAATAAGAGCAAACTGTCTACATCCCTATATGGGAAGCTGATACCTGTTAATATCCTGAATTCTATACCTTTGGCATGGTCTAAAAGAGATATAGATAAATAGAGTGTATGAGTATAAATTACACAAAATGATGATTAAAAAAAAGACCTTATTAGGGGCTGCAAAAGACTGCAGTGGAAGAAGAGGAAAGAATGAAGCAGAAAAGGGTAAATTATGTGACACAAAGAGGCATAATAACATTACAGTAGAGGGAAAGAAGGGAGAGAGATGAGCATTATATGAGCTTTTCCCTCATTGGTTCTGGTGCAAGGAAGGAATAACACAATAAGTTAATTATAGGATGCTATTGAGAACAGACATAAAACTTATCATAGTGGAGGGAAAGAGGGGAGAGAGAAGAGCATTGCATGAGATCTATTCTCATCAATCTTGGCTCAAGGAAGAAGTAACATACTACATTAAGTATAAAAATCTATAATATTTTACAGGCAGTAGGAGAGGGCGAAGGGCCAAGAAAAGGGGGGGTGTTTAGAAGGAAGAGAAGAAGTATTAAGGGGGAAGGGTAGGAAAATGGAGGGGGCTGATAAGAAGGGAATACTGAGTGAGGCAGAGGCCAAAAGGAAAACTCTTAATGAGGGAAAGGGAGAAGGGGGTGGGAAAATAAAAGCATAGACAGAGGAGGGAATAGGATGAAGGGAAAGACACATATAGTGATTGTAACTGTGAATGTGAATGGGATGGACTCTCCCATAAAACAGAGGCAGATAGCAGAATAGATTAAAGCTCATAATCCTACAATATGCTGTTTACGAGAAACACTTCTAAAACAGGGGGATACACACAGGATAAAGGTAAAATGCTGGAGTAAAATATATCATGCTTCAGCTAAAGGAAAAAAAAAGCAGAAGTAGCAATCCTTATCTCAGACAAAGCAAAAGCAAAAATAAATCTAATTAAAAGAGACAAGGGAGTAAGCTGTATCTTGCTAAATGGCACCATTGAAAATAAAGCCATATCATTCCTAACCATTTGTGCACCAAGCGGCACAGCATCCAGACTCCTAAAGGAGAAGTTGAGGATATTAGAGGAAGAAATAGATAGCAAAACTGTCCTAATGGGGGACATCAATCTCCCCCTCTCTGAGCTTGATAAATCTGACCTCAAAATAAACAAGAAAGAAGTTAAGAAGGTAGATAGAATCTTAGAGAAGATAGATATGGTAGACCTCTGGAGAAAACTGAATGGGGATAAAAACAAATATAACTTCCCTTCAGCAGTACATGGCACATATACAAAAACTGACCATGTACTAGGATGTAACAGTGCAGAAAGACAGAAATATTAAATGCATCATTCTCAGATCATGATGCAATAAAAATTATACAATAAAGGGACATGGAAGGATAGACCAAAAACTCACTGGAAACTAAATAAGTTAATCCTGAAGAATGAGTGGGTCAAACAAGAAATTAGAGAAAGAATCAGTAACTTCATTCAAGAGAATGACAATAATGAGACAACATACCAAAACTTGTAGGACACAGTAAAAGCAATTCTTAGGGAAAGTTTTATATCCTTGAATGCATACTTAAATAAAAGAGAGAAAATGGTGGTCAATAAATTGGGCATGCAAGTGAAAAAGCTAGCAAAGGAACAAACTGAAAACCCCCAATTAAATACTAAATTAAAAATAATGAAAACCAAAGGAGAGATTGATAAAATTGAAATTAGGAAAACTATTGAACTAATAAATAAAACTAACAGCTAGCTTTATGAAAAAAAAGCAATAAAATTGATAGACCTTTAGCCAATATGATTAAAAAAAAGAAAGAAGGAGACCAAAATACAAATATCAAAAATGAAAAGGTTGAATCTACCTCCAATGTAGAGGAAATTAAAACAGTAATTAGGATTTGCTTTGCCTAATTCCATGCACATAAATTTGACAATCTTAGTGAAATGGAGGAATATTTACATAAATATAAGTTGCCCAGAGTAACTGAAGAGGAAGTAACTACTTAAATAACCCCATCTCAAAAAAGCAAATTGAACAAGTTGTCAAGGAACATCCTAGGAAAAAATCTCCATCACCAGATGGCTTTACTAGTTAATCCACCCAAATATTTAAAGAAAAATTGACTCCAATATTTTATAAACTCTTCAGAAAAATTGGAGGAGTCCTACCAAATTCTTTTTATGACACAAATATTGTACTGATACCTATATCAGGAAGAGACAAAACAGAGAAAGAAAATGACAGACCAGTTTTCCTTATGAATATAGATGCAAAAATTCTAAATAAAATATTAACAAAAAAACTACAGCAAATCATGACAAGAATAACACACTTTCATTAGGTAGAATTTACTCCAGGAATACAAGGGTGGTTCAAGATCAGGAAAACTATCAGTTTAATTTATCATACAAACAACAAAACTTTTAGAAACCATATGATTTCCTCAATAGATGCAGAAAATGCTTTTGACAAAATGCAACACTCATTCCTATTGAAAACACTGGAAAGTATAGGAGCAAATGAAGTTTTTCTTTAAATAATAAATAGCATCTATCTAAAACCATCAGTATGTATTATATGTAATGCAGATAAGCTAGAGACATTTCTAATAAGATCAGGGGTGAAACAAGGATGTCCACTATCACCCCTCTTATTCAGTCTGGTACTAGAAATGTTAGCAGCAGCAATCAGAGAAGAAAAAGAAATTGAAGTAATCAAATTAGGCAAAGAAGAGACTAAGCTATCACTCTTTGAAAATGATATGATGATATACTTAGAGAATCCTAGAGAATAAAGTGAAAAACTACTTGAGATAATGAATAAATTTGGCAAAGTTGCAGGATATAGAATAAACAGACATAAATCCTTGGCATTCTTATATATCTCTAATCAACTATAACAACAAGAGATAGAAGGAGAAATTCCATTTAAAGTTACTGTAGACATTATAAAATATTTGGGAATCTACTTGACAAAAGAAAGCCACGACTTATATGAACACAGCTACAAAACATTTTTCACACAAATAAAGTCAGATCTAACCAACTGGAAAAACATCAATTGCTCATGGCTGGGTCTAGCTAATGTAATAAAAATGATAATTTTACCTGAATTAAATTACATATTTAGTGCCATACCAATCAATCTACCAAAAAATTACTTTACAGAGCTAGAAAAAATAGTAGCAAAATTCATTTGGAAGCAGAAAAGGTCCAGAATATCACAACAATTAATGAAAAGAAATGCTAGGGAAGGTGGCCTAGCCATATCTGATTTTAATCTGTATAATAAAGCAGCAGTCATCAAAACTACTTCGTATTGGCTGAGGAACAGAGTAGTGGATCGATGGAATAGATAAGGTACTTGAGATTCAGCAGCCAACTGTTTGATAAACCCAAAGACTCCAGTTTGGGGAATAAGAATGCACTATTTGACAAAAACTGTTGGGGAAACTGGAACATAGTATGGCAGAAATTGGGCATAGACCAATATTAACACCATACACCAAAATTAAGTGGAAATTGGTGTATGACGTAGATATAAATACTGATACTATATGCAATCTGGGAGAGCTAGGGATAGTTTACTATCAGATCAGGGCAAGACTTCATGATGAAACAAGAGTTCGAGAGCATTATAAAATTCAATATGGATAATTTTGATTATATTAAATTGAAAAGCTTCTGTACAAATAAAGAAAATGTTACCGAGATTAAAATGAAAATTGTGAAAGAATTTTTACAACCTGTGTCTCTGATAAAGGCCTCATTTCTAAAACATGCAAAGAATTGAGTCAAATCTATAAGAATACAAGTCACTGCCCAATTGATAAATGGTCAAAGGATATGAACAGGCAATTTTCAGAGGATGAAATTAAAGAAATCTATAAGCATATGAAAAAATGTTCCAAATCACTACTGATCAGAGAAATGCAAATCAAAAGAACTCTGACGCACCACATCTCACCAGCCAAACTAGCTAAGATGATAAAATAGGACAGTGATAAATGCTGGACAGTATGTGGAAAAATTGGAACACCAATGCATTGTTGGTAGAGCTATGAACTGATCCAATCATTCTGGAGAGCAATCTAGAACTATTCCCAAAGGGCTAAAAATAAGTGCATACCCTTTGACCCAGGAATATCACTTCTAGGGCTCTATTTTAAAGAGATCAGAGAATTGAGAAGAGGACCTGTGTGTACAAAAATTTTTATAGCGGCTCTTTTTGTGGGGACAAAGGGATGCCCATCAATTGGGAAATGGCTGAACAAGTTGTGGTCTATGAACGTAATGGAATACTACTATGCTATAAGAAATGAGGAGCAGACAGACTTCATAACAACCTGGAGAGTCTTATATAAACTAATGCTAAGTGAGAAGAGCAGTACCAGGAGAAATTTGTACACAATCACAGACACAACGTATTTGTGAAGACCAGCTTTTATAAACTACCCTCTTCTCAGCAATGTATGGTTATAA
Source organism: Pseudochirops cupreus (assembly GCA_028627135.1). Classification (NCBI taxonomy): domain Eukaryota; kingdom Metazoa; phylum Chordata; class Mammalia; order Diprotodontia; family Pseudocheiridae; genus Pseudochirops; species Pseudochirops cupreus. The sequence continues at coordinate 119,331,512 of CM053583.1, read as the reverse complement.
GCCAACACCAAAAGACTCATGATCAAAAGAGATATCCACATCCAGAGAAAGAGATGTCGAGTTTGAATGAAGATTGAAACAAAGTACTTGCTGTGTTTCTTTTTCTTGTTTTGTTTTGTTTCCTCTTTCCCACTGATCATTCCATCAGTTACAATCCTTCTTTACAACGTGACTAATAATTCATGTGAAGACATTTTTAGATTCTATATTTGAGGATATGCCACCACAATGGGGTGGGGGGGAGGATAAGGAGGGTGAGAAAATCTTAAACTCAAGAGACTTTGGAACAGAACATTGTAAACTAAAAGTAAATAAACCAATATAATATTTTTAAAAAGGATTTTATGGTCTGGATCTCAAGGTCTTGCTTCTTCTCCATTGTGATTGGCTATGTCCCGAATTTTTAGAGTGGATATCTGCATCTGTGGTGCAGATGCATTGCACTTATCAGGCTGGGAGGTAGGGGTTTGGTTGTTCACTTTCTGAGTTGTAGCCTCTTAATGTCTAGACAGAGACCAAGGCCAGGACTCTCAATGTTTCCCCTTAGTTACCCTGAGGCTCCACAGAGTAACCTGTAGGGGAAAGGTGGTCTGACCACTTCAGGTTTCCCCACCTGTATCTCCGGGCTACAGCTCAGGCAGGCTCAGCAGCTGGAGGCTGGCAGGGCTGGTGTCTGCAGATTCTCCTGGTGGTACTAAGGCACAGGTGGGCTTGTATTGTTATTGCTTGCTTGCTCAACTTCCTCCCTCCCTGGGCTTGGACTCTGTACTGCCTCACTACCCCCTTCCTCAGTGATTCCCAAGCCTGAGACTGTTTCCACTAATTCTTTTTTTTACTCTGGGTAGGACATTTATCTCTGGGTTTTCTGGGTCAGGGAGGAGAAACCTGAGCAACTAGGTTTTATTCCAACATCTTGACTCCTGGAAGTTTGGATATGTAATTTTTAAACATCCAGGCTGTGGGTTGATAACCCCAAGAGAAGCTGCCATCCCTGCTCTGGGCCCTAAATTTTCTCTTACTGAGCTCAGACGATCTCTGCTCTGTGATGAAATGGCTGCAAATCAGTCTTGGGGTGGGTGAGTCTACTGGCCGGGGCTCCTCACTTTGCTGTAGTCTGCTCTCAGGCCCACACTGGTGCAGCCCCTTTGTGCTCTGCATTTCCCCTGTCCAGTATGGGCAGTTTCCTGGGCTGGGAATCCACAACGCTCTGTCTCCCAAAGGGTTCTGTCACTCAAAAATCCATTCAAATTCACTTTTAAAATTTTAGAGACACAATTCTTGGAGAAACTTAGAAAAGTTACTGCTTCCTTTCTACGATCTTAGCTCTGCCCATCTCCTTTTCATGCTTTTAATTAAAACTGCTAAAGTAATTCTCACCATGTGTGTGTCTATGTGTGGTGGGGGTATTAGGCAAACTTACAATGTAGTAAAGACTCAAAAATGTCCTAAATTTTATGATGCTTACTCCTTAGGTAGATAACATTTGTGATATTTTGGATCATTTTTTAGAATGTAAATTACCTGAATGCAAGAATATTTTGTTTTTGTCTTTGTATTCCCAGTGCCAGGAACATGACAAGCACTTAAACAATGCTTATTGAAAGAAAATGAATTGTTCTGTATGACAATTTTCTGGAAAACACATATGTAATATGAAGTTATAAAGATAGGTAGTTAGTGTATCAGCAAGCACCCTAGCATACCCAGGACGGTTACTAGCATAGGTTCTTAGATCTGATTTTCTAAAGGAAAGCAACTCAAAATGAGTTAACAATCTTACTTTAATCAATCAAACGTATATCATTCACCTAGTTCAAGAGGAAAAGTCAACACCCTGAAATTCAGGGGATACAAACAGAATAAAAACAGAAGTTACAAGCAGTCAAAGAAACAGATTAGCAGATGGGCTTCTAACATCTGACCATTACATCCATACTTATTCAGTTATCAGAGCGGGAGGCACCAACATCTGGGTTTTTCAAACCCAGGGGGCTCAATGCCTTCCCAGAGTCTCATCTGGTCAAATCACACAACTCTTCTCTAAGTGAGCCCCAAAGCAAAAACTCACATCTGGGCATATATATAGCCTTCTCTTGGCTTGGAGGATGTCACAGCCCTCTTAACCCACTGCCCAATCACAAAGCTACAAGGTATAAGCATTCCCGAAAAACAAGCCTCCTGCCACAGGTTCCATGTGACCACATTCAGCCTATCAAGGGGCAGAGTATACTTTCAAATCAGGGAAGGTTCTCAGAGTCAAGGAGCCACTTTAGCAAAGGGCCTAGGGGCAGGGAAGATCTTCCCATTCCCATAACAGCTAGCTAGGTAGCTAGGCATAGAATCTGGGAATACAGTGAATGAAAGAATCTCAACTCTCAAGGAGTTTACATTCTAACGTGGGAGACAAGTATATAAATTCATACAAAATGAGTTGTCACTTGGAAGTATTGGTTTTCTCCCAAAGTCTGCTGGCATCTCCAGAGTGATGATTATTTTATTCTTTTTATTTTCAGGGATAGTACATAGTAATAATTTACTAAATATTTGTTGATTAATTGATTTCTTATAATTTTCAATGTTTATCATATATTTGACACAGGAATAAAATGGAAGAGGGAGAAGAAGGAGGGAGGGAGAAGAGAAGGAAGTGGAGAGTGAGAGGTAATTCATTGGCAGCCTTAGAGAGAACAGTTTATCCTTAGAGTGATGGGAGGAGAAAGTCAGATTGTGAGGGACTAAGAAGTGACTGGGAGGTGAGGAAGTGAAGGCAAGAAGTCTAGATAACTTTTTTTCCTAAAAGTTTAACTTGAAAGGAGGAGAGAGATAATCAAATGATGGCTTGAGGGTTTGGCAGAATTAAATGAAAGGTTTTTAAGGATGGAAAACACCTGGGTAGGAGGAAAGAAGCCATTAGATAAAGAGAGATTGAAGATTAGGGAAAGGAAATGATCAAAGTGGCAAGTTCTCTGAGGAGATAATAAGGATTAGGACCAAGGGATAAGGATCTCCTTGTCTTGGCAAGAAAAGCTGCCTTCTTTGTCAGACATTGTATCAAAAAAAGAGAAAATGGAGATGAATTCAAAAGGATTTTTAAATATAGAGGTGGGAAAAAAAGACAGGGTTCACGATAGAGTGCCTTGGCTCTCAGTAAAAGAGGAATCCAAATCTTTTGCTGAGGAAAGAAAAATGTGACTTTATGAGAAAATATCTGATGCAAGCTATCTTGATTTCTTTTGTGTGGATACTGCCTCCACCAATGATGCACACATCTTCCATGACTTAGTAAGTCATATTAATGCATAGCTATGGCCAAAAAGATATATTACCTAGTGACCAGCCTTCTATTGATTTACCCAATAAAGACATATTGATCCTCAGACAACAGATTACAAGGCTCTCACAAGAAGTTTCCCACCCCCAAAGTTGACGGGACTTGACAGAACTTTACCTCTGTTGGAATAATGCATAAGAATCCATTCAGTTCCATCTTATAAGTCATGGAATAGGATGTTAGTGATGATCTTATAACTGGTTTTCTGAGTTTCTTTTACTTTAGCTTGAACCACTGAATTAAACTGGATCATGCTCAATTACATTCTCCAATTCAGCTTTTGATTACTGCCATTAAGCCCCATCCACCTACCAGTTGACTATTTCCTGAGTCACATTGGTTGAACTCAGCCTTGACACTATGTTTTTCTCTCCTTTTCTCATCCCTTTGTGACTACTTTTATTCAGGTGTCACTGCCATTCTCATTTATCCTTTAATGTGTATCATTTGTCATTTTCCATGGCATCTATGTCTTCATTTCTAGGCATCTCTCTTCCTGCTTCTGGATACCGCCATGTGTGTATCTCCCAGATTTGGGATTTTAGATTTTGATATTAAGTATCATCATCATCATCTCCTCCTCCTACTCCTCTACCTTCTTTTTCTTCTTCATCTCCTCTTCCTTAATATTCTTTGCCTCCTATCTTTAGCAATGTGTTCCTATAACCTTCTCCTTCCCTGACTTTCTCATACCAAGGTATAAATAGTTAAGCAATTTTTGTTTCATTTCTAACACCCAATAGACACAGAACTAAAGTGTTCATCCACTCATTATTTCATAAATTCATTTATTCAATAACAGCTATTGATCATACACTGAGTCGGAAATATTGTATTAAGTGTTAGAATTACAAAAGTAAATTCAAAATAAGCTTTAATCTCAAGTAATGTATAACTTAATTTAGTGTTAAAGATGGATTTAAGATAACAGAAAATGCTCCCCTAATTTAAGATGTGATTCCAACATCTCATAGGAGTGATATCTCCTAAGATCTCTGCCATATGAACTGGACTAAGTTAGTTCTTTCTTAAAAGCCAGGGAAACCTCACCTAATACAGGACTGGTCCAGTGTACTGGGGCATGAGCCATTGACACTGATTCCTAGTCACCAGAGTATAAAAAGTCCAGTCCATGAGGAATAAGTACCCTTCAGATTGAATGGGTGTCTTCGTGCTAAAATAGCATCAAATAGACTGAGGAGGACAATAAAGAGTACTCAAGAAGACTCTGAGATTTGAGCTGGGTGATTAGGAAAATCATCATACATTTAACAATAGAACAAACAGAAGAGGCTTTAATTCACTTCATTAAATACCTACTATGTGCTAGCCATTGTGCTTGCCAGATTGAAGTACAAAACTGAAATAGTCCCTGTCCTCAAGGAGCTTATCAGTATAGCCAGTAGTCAGGGGTACTGCATACCTATTTACATATATGGTATGCATAATAAAAATATATCTTATATGTACACATATAGTATGCATACAATATGTACTACATAAATGTGTTATACATATGCACACATATATACATATATGTGCATATATGCTTGTAAATCCTTTTGGTTTAAATATGTTCAATTTGGAATGTTGGAATTTTAGTGGGAATGTTGATCAAGAACTTGGAAGTGTATGAATGATTATAGATACTTATGAAGCATGTACAAAGTGCCAACCATATTAGAATTTGTAAGCTTTGGAAATAGCAGAGATTATCTAAGTCTAACTGCCTTATTTTATAGTTGAGGAAAATGAGACCAAGAGAAATGATGGTCTCTCTATGATCACAAAACTAGTAAATAGTAAAATTGAGATTCAAACTCCTAACTTTTCACTCTGAAGACAGAGCTTTCTATCATAAAAAACAGGATCTCTACTTACAGGGTAATACTTTAAACCATAGACATATTATATGAAAAGCCACCACATATGTATCAGGTATCACACATTATTTCCAAGCCTTTAGCCCAAAGGGGCAGACTAGGTCACATGGTAAGACTTTCAAGACACATGTGCAATCTATTGTCATGATTATATAACATAAAGGTCCAGAATAATGATATAGGCTCCCTCATAATAGAGTATTACTGTTGGTTCCATCTTATCTTGCTTGGAATAAAACTTTTGCCTCACTTCCTGACAAACAGCTCCTAATCATGCCACTTCCACTCCAACCATCATCTCACATTCCTCCCCAAGGAAACTTGAATGTCATGCCACAAATAACCTTTGTCTCTGATAGGTAATCTCTTGGTTTATCCTGCCCAGAACCCTATTTCCACTTCACTCCATGGCCATTGGCTCCAAACTATGTTATGTATTTTCCTACTTCACTCTCCCATTAGAATATAAGATCATTTAGGGCAAGAACAGTATTTTTTTTTTGTATTTATATCCTTAGCACTTATGATGGTTCTGGAATAAGGTAAGTGCTTAACAAATTCTCTACCTAATGACATATGGCCTATTCATTATTTGTTTTTCCAAATTGTGACAGAATTCTCCCCACTTCACTGATTGGCTAGAAGTACTCAGGTTCAACTTCAGTGAAATTACAGACCCTATGTAAAACAGTGTTGAGAAGAAGTATGGTCATTTGGATTTGAGAGATTCCTCTCTCCCACGTGAGTTTCTGTTACAACTAATATAGGTTGATCTTTGTGGGGAATTGGGCAATATAAAGAGCTGTGCTCATCAATATCTTATGTATCCTTCCTGTTATGGAATAAAATAACTAATGTTTTATTTTCTACCTACTTCAACGACTCCATCTAACCAAAATACAACTAATTTCGGAGCAGTGTGTATCTGGTACTGAACAACTTACTAGGTTAGTAGATAAGATTACCAAGGGATAAAAATCCAAATTTACTTTTTCCACGTCTGAGGTTAAAATCCTAGGTTGTACTCATATTTTGGAGTGAGAAGAGGAGGAAAAGGAAATAGTAAAAGAGATCACAAAGAATGGTCATGCAGATAGCATTCAAAGCACTTTTTTTTTCCATTTTGGAGGTGGGAAGGCAGGGCAATTGAGGTTAAGTGATTTGCCAAAGGTCACATGGCTAGTGTTAAGTGTTTGAGGCTGGATATGGACTAAGGTCCTCTTGACTCCAGGGCCAGGGATCTATTCACTGTGCCACTTAGCCTCCCCTCAAAGGATGTTTTAAAACAATCTCAAGGAATCCAAAGAAAGAGAAAGTTCTAGAAAGGAGCAATGGTCAACAATATTTAATACTACAACAATGCCAGGAGGATGAAGACTGAGGGAAAATGATGAAAGGACTTATCAATTAAGAATGGCCTTCTAGCCAAATTATAATATATTTATGAAGTAAAGGACATTATGGGTTCCCCTTTTCCTACAGTCTATAAGTAAGGGTTGAATGACACCTCTTGGGCTGAGAATTTTTTTCAGGTGTAGGTTAGATTAAATGGTCACTGAGGTCTCTTTCAATGCTGAGATTCTGTAAGTGAGTGAAGAGGAAGTATGAGTAAAGCGTTTTCATTATATTTTTTAGAAGCATGACAGAGGAAACTTTTGATTTACAGTATAATTCACATTAACCTTAGACATTTGCTAACCATGTGAACTTCGGCAAATCACTTATCACCTCTGAGGTTCAGTAGCTTCATCTATACCTAATTCCAATTGCTTTTGTTGTTGTTCAGGCATCTGAGTCATGTCTGACTTTTCATGACCACATTTGGGGTTTTCTTGGCAAATATATTGAAGTGGTTTGCCATTTCCTTCTCCAGTTCATTTTCTAGATAAGGAAGCTGAGGCAAACAGGGTTAAATGATTTATCCAGAGTCACATAGTGAGTAAGTGTCCGAGGCCAGGTTTAAACTCAGAAACTTGAATCTTCTTGACTTCAAGCCTTGTACTCTCTCCACGATGCCACCCAGCTGTCCATATCTAATTCTAAAACTTGTCTCAAATGAGATAATTTAGTAAAATGCTTTCTAAATCTTGAAGTTATAAACTGTAAAATACGCTACTTATGTACTTTTGTTGGGGGATGGACTGAATGACTTTTGAAGTCCCTTCCCACTGTGGAGCCTTTAATTCTATGCAGTACTTTGGAGTTTATAAAACACTTTCCTCATAAAAATCCAGTGCAATATAGAAATATAAGTTCCAGGAAAAAAAAATGACTTTCATTCAGGTGTTTAACATTGTGTGTTCTTTCAGATATTTAATAAGTTAAATTAGATCAATTATTTAGTAAATCTATTTATAATTAAATTAATTTTAAAAGAGAAAAACAGACTAGAAAACTGACGCTGCCAATTGACTTTGTTAGGCTGTTGTGTTGTCTCTGACATTTTTTCATCTCCAAATTTCCCTCTGAAGTAACATTGATCAATAGATACTATTTATAAAAGAATATCAGTGACAGAAATAATTTATCTTGTTTGTTGGTGTTCCCTCAAAATAGATACAGTTTGTCCCCATTCTATCACTTTTATCTTCCTTTCATCTCCCAAGTATCTTCTTCCTTTTTTTAAAAATCAGAGCTTCATCACTACAACCTTTATTGCCCACAAAGTTAAATATTGTATCACTCCCAAGCACATTATAAGGTCTTTGAGATCAGAGATTGATTTCTTTTTGTCTCAGACTTTCCAGTGCCTGGCACAATGCATTGCATGTATGTAAAAGTCACTTAACAGTTACTGAATTGAATCATTAAAATACATTATAAGGAGTTTTGGGGGGACTGCAAAAAATGGCTTTACTCATGGAAAAGAACCCTTTTTTTCCAGGAAGGCTGTCCTAGATAGCAAGAATCCCACAACCAGAGTCACAAGTAGAGTGGTTTAATCAGGGCTTTACCTCAGGGTCCTAAAATTTAAAGGAGACTGACAGTACATGTGCTCTCTCAGCATGTAGAAACCATCTGGCTTAGCATAAGGTTATTAAGAATGTTTAGTTAAGATATGAGGTTACCAAACAGAGTACGTCTCCCTAGATGATGCTCTCCCAAACACCACTTGATTTTTCTCCTTTCCCCCAAGCAGCAGACTTTCTAGTACTGGTCTCCCTAATAGTCCTGAAATATATCTCCCTTCATAGGACAGCATTCACCTCTTGCTCTGAAATCTTGTGTTCTGAGGCCAAGGTTCTTTCAAAGTGCCCTCCCTGTACTGAATTTATTTTACTTCTTCGATTAGATTTTTTTTTTTGGTGGTACTTGCTCCAGGTACCAGAATTGCTAGTATTATAAGCCTTTCCTCATGGTTATTGCCATAGAGACTTGATAGAGCAGGAATACTAGCTGCAAAGTCATTGAAATTATTAGGTCTTTTGCCCTCAGAAGGGAATTTCTTTTGCAAAGGAGCTGCCTGGTCATGGAAGAGAAAAACATGCACCAACTTTCCAATGGAAAGCATGAAAAGCAAGAAGAACTGACACCATAAAGCATGACAAATCATGCGTGACGAAAAGAAGATAAAAGCCATCAAGAACAAACTAGAATTGAGAATAGAATGGGACTGATAATATTATCAGAATCATGTCTTCTCCCATTTTTCCCCTGTTTACCCAACCAAACAATATACTTCCCATTTCCCCTCTGACTAGAGGAAGGAAGAGAAGTGGTTCACTGCCTACAGACCAGTCCAGCTGCAGAGGAAAACTGTCCAAAAAAATATTTATTTGTATGTATATGCCATTTGAAATGGGTATTGAAGTGTGCAAATCATTTGCTATGATTTGTGTCCAAGTCCCTAAGCCTGGTTTGTAACTGAGAGAAAAAGAACACAAACCAAATGACAGATTTTCTTCCACTCACCTGAAGGCAAGGTGAACTTCTGTTTTTTTTATCATTTTTGAGAGAGTCATGCTGCAGCCTGAGAGTGAACCTGGAAAAGATTTAGCAAGGAAGTGAGGGAGATTCTGGAATGATTGGAGAGTAGGTCAGAAAATTCCTATTCTTCAAATTTCCTTCACAGACAGTCAGAAAATAGCCTCAAAATCAAAGTGGAGAGGCAAAAACAAAGGATAAAGCAGTTGTCTTCCTAAGACAACTTGAGAAGACCTCAGGAAAGACAGGATTTCCAGAGGCTGAGTTTGGCTTGGGTAAAGTGCAGACACCTCAGTTTGACTCTGTTAAATCAATAAACAAGTCCTGAAGGCAATTCCTTAGGGAAGCAGACTAGGCCCCAAGAACTTTCACCTAAAGAACAGTACGAGGTTCAGATTGCTGAGTACAGGAAGATTGAAGGACATCTCCCCACACACATACACACACACACACACACACACACACACACACACACACACACACAAATGCATACACGCTCACACAGAATCACACACACCATTTTCTGGATATAGCAATCCTGGTCTCAGACAAAACAAAAGCAAAAAAAAGATAGGCTCAATTAAAAGAGACAAGGAAGGAAACTACATCTTGCTAAAAGGTAGCATAGAAAATGAAGCAATATCAATACTTAACATATGTGGACCAAGTGGTATAGCATTCTAATTCTTAAAGTGCATTAAAACCTCAAAATCAAGTGAAGAAAGGTATAAATATTAAGTGAATTATTTTTAGATCACAATACAATAGAAAGTAGATTCAACAAAAGGCAGTGGAAGGACAGATTAAAAATGAATTGGAAACTAAATAATGCAATACTAAAGAATAAGCGGGTCAAAGAACAAATCATAGAAAAAATAATTTCATTAAAGAGAATAACTACAATGAGGGAACATACCAATATTTATTGGATGCAGCCAAAGCTTAGGTGAAAATTTATTTCTCTAAATTCTAGTATTAACAAAATAGAAAAAGAATAGATCAATGAATTTGGCATGTAACTAAAAATTTTCTAGAAAAAGAACAAATGAAAAATCATCAATTGAGGACTAATTTGGAAATCCTGAAAATCAAAGTTGAGATTAACAAAGTAGAAAGTTAAAAAAAAAACCTATGGAGCTAACAAATAAAACTAGGATATGGTTTTATGAAAAATAAAAAAAAGATAAGCCATTAGTTAACTTTCTTTTAGAAAAAGAAAGAGGCAAAACAAATATCCAGTATTAAGAATGAAAAGAGTGAAATCACCAATAATGCAGAAGACATTAAAGCAATTAAATATATTGTCCAGTCTTATGCCAATAAATCTGACAATCTGAGAAATCAATGAATATTTATGAAACCATAAATTACCTAGATTAACAGATCAGGAAAAAGAATGCCTAACTAACCCTATCTTAGAAAAAGAAGTTGAACAAACTATTACTAACCTTCCTATTAAAACATCTCCATAGTGATGGAGCCAAGATGGTTGAGCAAAAGCAGGAACTTACTTGAATTCTCCCCCAAAACCTTACAAAAACCTGTAAAATACACTAAACAAATTCTAGATCTTCCAAATCCACAAAATGAGAATGAAACAAATTTCCACCCCAAGACAACCTGGAAGGTCAAAAGGAAAGGTCTGTTGCACCAGTCTGGAAGAGGAGCAAAATCCAGGGTGGGCCAAGTGGCACAGACCAGGCTGGAGCAGGCCTCAGGGGATTGAATTACAGGCAGCAGTGACAGTTTCCAGACTTCTCATCCCACAAATGCCAAAGACAACTTAGAAGGGCAGTGGGAAATCTCTGTTTGACCTGGGAGAGCAGGAAATGCATTCTGGCCCCAGCCCCAGGACAGCTGAAGCAGCAGCAGCTGAAGTGGTGGTGGCTGCACAAGTGGCAATAACAGCAGCAACAGTGGCTACTTCTGGACCCTCAGCCCACAGATTGTGGGGACTTGAGCTGCTGGCCATAGTGGGTTTGCAGGGATCTCTTTGTTTGCACAGAGTCAGGCTGCTCTTGCTTTGTTCTCCTTGGATTTGGGTCACAGTGCTGGGTAGCAGTCCTGGGCTGAGAAGGAACACTGATGTGGTAGAGCTTGTGGCTATGGTAGAGAGGGAATCCTCTTCATAAATTCAAGGCAGAAAAGATTGCTTGTGGTCAATCACAGAGCAGAGAACAGGCCAGGAAAAGAGTAAATACCTCTCAGATCATACCAGCTTTGAAAAAGATGTTAATGACTCCTAGAATCATCTCTGAAAACAGTGAACAAAACCACTGAAGTACACCCTCCACATTGGAAGAAGAGTTCTATCTTAAAAAAGAGTTAAAAACTCAAGTATATGGTTGGGAAAATGAGCAGACAGCATAAAACAAAGAAACAAATAAACTATAGACTATAGAATCTTACTTTGGTGAAAAAGAAGGGCAAAATACAAAACTGGAAGAAGATAAAAAAGTCAAAGCACCGGCATCAACAGTCTTAGAGAAAAACACAAACTGGTCAAAGGCCATATCAGGGCTCAAAATGGATTTTGAAAATCAAGTAAGAGAATTTGAGGAAAAACTGGGAAAAGAAATGACAGTGATGCAAGAAAATCATAAAATACAAGTCTACAGCTTGCTTAAAAAAAAAAACACTTCCAAATACTGAAGAAAATAATACATTAAAAAAATAGACTAACACAAATGGCAAATGAGGACCAAAAAGCCAATGAGGAGAAGAATGTCTTAAAAAGCAGAATTAGTCAAATGGAAAAGGAAAACCTCACTGAAGAAAATAATTCCTTAAAAAGTAGAATGGAGCAAAAAGAAGCTAATGCCTCTACGGGAAATTAAGAAACTATAAAACAGCACAAAAAGAATGAAAAAAGAAGACAATGTTCAATATCTCATTGGAAAAACAACTGACCTGGATTAGCAAGGGGGAAGGTAGAGCTAAGATGGTGATGTAGAAGCAGGAAAACTTTGCAGCTCCCCCCATAACCACCTCAAATACCTGTAAAATGTGACTCTAAACAAATTTTAGAGCTCCAGAACACACAAAAGTACAGAAAAACAAAGCTTCTGATGGAAGCAGCCTGGCAGGGGGGCAGGAAGGGCTCATTGTAGAGCACTGAGACCCTAAAGCAGGCCAGACTGAAAGTGCAGCTTGGCACTGGGGCAGCCAGAACAAGCTACAGTTGAAGCTTTCAGGAGAGTGGATCACCAGCTGCTGTGGCAGTTTCCAGAATTAACAATCCATAAGAAACAAGGACAAAGTGAAAGATCAGTGAAACTCCGCTAAATTTAGGAGAGAGGCGGGTCTGTCCATCTGTACCCAGGGCAAGAAAGCAGCAGAAGCAGTAGCCCTGCAGTCCTCTCCATGTGGCTACTTCAGAGCGCTCAGCCTACAGATTGGAGGGGGGCCAAGTGATCATTCAGAAGCTAAGTGCTCTTGCCTTAAGCTGCCTGGATTGGGATCATGGTCTTGGGTGGTGGTCCTGAGGTACATGAACAGTGAGCCAAAGCTGGTGGGGGCTGTGGAGACAGCAGCTAATATCTCTAGCAGCTGGGAAAACCACAGCAATTTGGGACAAAACTCTCCCTTCTGGAAACAGAGTTCCACAGAATTGAAAAGTCAAGTAATTGACTGGTAACATGAGCATGCAAAGGAAGCAAATAAAGAATAGTAATCCAACTTTACATTCCTTTTTGGGGGACAAATGGATCGAAGCATGGAACAGGAGGAAGACAACACAGAACTCCCGCACCAAAAGTTTCCAAGAATAATGTAGACTGGTTACAAGCCATAAAGGAGCTTAAGAAAGATTTTGAAAACCAAATAAGAGAAGTGGAGGAAAAATTAGGGAGACAAATGACAACCTTACTGAAGAAAATAACACCTTAAAAATAGACTAACTCAAATGGAAAAAGAAACCCAAAAAGCCAATGAGGAGAAGAAGGCCTTAAAAAGTCAAATTTGGAGGAAGGCCCCGGACACCCAATGCAGCGGTGCAACCCATCAGGAAGGCCCACAGATCCAGCACGATGGCCCAACCCACCAGGAAGTCCCTGAACACCCAGTGCAGCAGCATGACCCACCAGAAAGGGCCGAGAGACCCAAGCCTGCTGAGAGGTCATTGTTGGATATGGCCTGCTGACTCACCAACCACAAGGGCCACTCCTAGGCACATCAACACAGGGCACGGATGAACTGAGCTGGGTAAGAGACAAAGGGAAGGCCCACAGAAGGGGCATCAGCTACGCACCAGGGACCACTCCTTCACAGCTTGGAAATTTAAAATGCCCCTAGCTGAAGATCCAGGGACCGAGATGTCAGACTGAACCTCAGCTGCTCCAATCCGTGCCCTCAACCCTAAAACACAGTAATTATTGCCTCAGAGGAAAATTTTAAGGTGTAAAGGCTTAGGAACCCCAGAGAAAGGGCATGAATATGGTCCTGCCTCAAAATTAGAAGAAAGCAGGCTAGAAAGAAAAAGACTCTGGAATCCTATTATGGTGAGAAGGAGGAATCAAACTCAGAAGGAGAAGTTATTGACTCCACACCCACAGCTGAAGCCTTAACAGGTACTATGACCTGGTCTCAGGCACAGAAAGCATTCCTAGATGAGCTCAAAAAGAACTTTGAAATCCAGCTTAGAGAGGCAGAAGACAAAATCAACACCTCCTACCAAAACAAAATTGTGAAATTAGAAAAACATTACAATGAAGAGAACAGATCTTTAAAAAGTAAAATGTGTGAACTAAAAAGGAAATCAGAGCATATGGAAAAGGAGCTTCATAAACTAACTGAGGAGAATTATTCACTAAAAACTAGAATCAACCAAATTGAAGCCAATGACTCTATGAGGAACCAAGAATCAGTCAAACAAAACATGAAGACTGAAAAATTAGAACAAGAGGAAAAATATCTCAATGGAAAAATAACTGAGCTGGAAAATAGATCCAGGAGAGACAATCTGAGAATCATTAGTCTACCAGAAAATCAAAATTAAAAATTAGCTTGGACAATATCTTCCAAGAGCTCATCAAGGAAAACTTCACTGAGATCCTAGAACCTCAGGGGAAAACAGAAATTGAGAGAATCCACCAGACACCTCCTGAAAGAGATCACAAACTGAAAAGTCCACAAAACATTATGGCCAAACTTCAGAATTATCAGGTAAAGGAGAAAATACTACAAGTGGCCAGAAAGAAACAATTCAGATATCACAGAACCACAGTGAGGATCACATAGGATCTGGCAGCCTCAACACTGAAAGACTGGAGGGAGTGGAATATGATTTTTTGCAAGGCAAAAGAGCTCGAGCTATAACCAAGGATCACCTATCCAGCAAGACTGAGCACAATCTACCAGGGAAGGAGATGGTCATTCAGTGACATAACAGAATTCCAGACCTTCCTGATGAAAAAGCCAGAGCTCAATGGAAAATTCAACCTCCAACTACAAGACCCAGGAGAGACATAGAAAGGTAAATAAGGAAAAAACTCACACACATAATTTGTTACTTAATAAGTGCAAAATATTGACATCCCTATATAGGAAGCTGATACCTGTTAATACCATGAACTCTATACCTATGGCAACATCTAAAAGGGATATAGACAAACAGAGGATATGGGTAGAAATTATGCAAAATGATGATAAAAATCCTTATTAAGGGATTGTAATGGAAGAAGAGGAAAGAATGAAGCAGAAAAGGGCAAATTATGCTACACAAAGACAATATAGAAGAGGGAAAGAAGGGAGGAAGATGAGAACTATATGGGCTTTTCCCTCACTGGTTCTGGTGCAAGGAGGGAATAAAACGACTGGTTAAAGATAAGACTCTATCAAGAAGAGATGTAAAACTTATAATAGAGGGAAAGAGGGGATGGAGAGGAGCACCACACGAGATCTGTTCTCATCAGTCTTCATCTGAGGAAGAAATAATGTACAGCATTGAGTATAACAATCAATCATATCTTACAGGCTGTAGGAGGGGAAAGGGCCAAGAAACGGAGGGGGGATTAGAAGGGAGGGAAGAAGTAGTAAGGGAGAAGGGTAGGAAAAGGGAGGGGGCAGATAAGGAGGGAATACTGAAGGAGGTGGTGGTCAAAAGGAAAACTCTTAAGAAATAAATGGGGAGGGAAGGAATAGTCTACCTGTCAGATTTATGGAGTAGGGAAGACTTTATGACCAAAGAAGAGTTAGAGAGCATTATGAAATGTAAAATGGATTATCTTGATTACATTAAATTGAAAAGTTTCTCTACAAACAAAGCCAATGTAACCAAGATTAAGAGGGAAGTGGGAAACTGGGAAATAATTTTTATAACCAGTGTCTCTGATAAAGGCCTCATTTCTAAAATGTCCAAGGAATTATGTAAAATCTATAAGAATACAAATCATTTCCCAATTGATAAATGGTCAAAAGATATGAACAGGCAATTCTCAAAGGTAGAAATTAAAAATATCTACAAGCATATGAAAAAATGCTGTAAATCCCTATTGATTAGAGAAATGTAAATTAAAACAACTCTGAGGTACCACATCTCACCAGCCATATTGGACAAGATGACAAAGCAGGAAAAAGGCAAATGCTGGAGAGGATGTGGAAAAATTGAAACACTAATGCATTGTTGGTGGAGCTGTGAACTGATACAACCATTCTGGAGAGCAATCTGGAACTATGTCCAAAGGGCTATAAATAATTCCATACCCTTTGACATAGTAACAGCACTTCTGGGGTTATATCCCAAAGAGATCATAGAAGCAGGAGGAAGACCCACATGTACAAAAACATTTATTGCAGCTCTCATTGTGGTGATAAAAAACTGGAAATTAATGGGATGCCCATCAAATGGGGAATGGCTAAACAAGTTGTGGTATATGAATGTAATGGGATACTACTGTGCTCTAAGAAATGGGGATGAGATGGACTTCATATTAACCTGGAGAGGCTTATATAAACTGATGCTAAGTGAGAAGAGCTGAACCAGGAGAAATGTGAACACAATCACAGACACATCATATATATGATGACCAACCTTGATAAACTGGAATCTTCTCAGCAATGAATAGCTATAAGACAACTCTACAAGTCTCAGGATGGAAGGAGATACCTACATTTAGAAAAAGATCTAGAAAGAACAGAGTTTAAATGGAGACTGAAGCAACCTATGTGCTATCACTCTTTTCCATGTTTAGTTTTGTTTCCTTTTCCCACGGTTCACTCCATTGGATACAACCCTTGTATACAACCAGACTAATATCCAAACTGAAAGTATTCGCAGATTCTATACTTGACTACATGCCCCCATGGGTGGAGAGGGGGAGAGGGAGAGGAGAAAATTTGAACCTCAAGGGACTCTGGAACCAAATCTTGTAAACTAAAAGTAAATAAACAAATCAATTCAAAAAAAAAGTCAAATTTGCCAGATGGAAAAAGAATCCCAAAAGCTCACTGAAGAGAATAATTTCTTCAGAATGAGAGTGGAGCAAATGGAAGAAAATGAATTTAAGAGAAATCAAGATAATATCAAACAGATCCAAACAAATGAATAAAAAAGAAGGCATTGTGAAATATCTCACTGAAAAAACCACTGACCTGGAAAATAGATCCAGGAGAGACAATATGAAAATTATTAGACTAACTGAAAGCCATGATCAGAAAAAGAACCTAGAAATCATCCTTCAATAAATTCTCAAGGAAAATTGCCCTGATATTTTAGAACCAGAGGGCGAAATAGAACTTGAAAGAATTCACCAATTTCCACTTGAAAAAGATTCCAAAAAGAAAACTCCTAGGAATGGTATAGCCAGGTTCTGGAGTTCCCAGATCAAGGAGAAAATATTACAAGTTACCAAGAAGAAACAATTTGAATATGGTAGAAATACCATCAGGATAACCCAGGTTGTAGAAGCTTCTACACTGAGGGACAAAAGGGGCTGGAATATGATATTCCAGAGATCAAGGGAGCTAGGATTAAAACCAAGAATCACGTACCCAGCAAAATTGAGTATAATGTTTCAGGGGAAAATATGATCATTCAATGAATTGGAGGACTTCCAAGCATTCTTGATGAAAAACCAGAACTGAATAGAAAATTTGACATTCAAATATAAGAAGCATGAGGAGGTAAACATGGAAAAGAATTCATAAGGAACTTATCAAAGTTGAACTATTTACATGACAACATGGAAAAATGACAATCGTAACTCATGAAACTATTCTCAGTATGAGGGTAGTTGAAGGAAATAGAAATGAAATGACATGACTTGATGAGTCTTAACAAAGTTACCACAGAGTCCAAATTAAAAGTTTTAAGGAGCTTTAATTTACCAGCTGGGGCTACTCCATGCCAATTAAAGGAGGAGCAGCCTCAAGTTTGGGGGTGGAGAACCTTTTATACATTCTTTGGTTTACGTATCTAACTAACACAATTTGTTACTAAGCAGGTTGTCGTATAGATACAAACAAGCGATTACTAAGGAAAGTGGAGGGGGTGAGTGGAGGGAATCTGCAAGGTAAGCAGAGGGGCACAGGGCATGACAACCGAGGAAGGAAAAGATAGATTACCCTAGGCTGGCCTCCCAGGTAAAGATAAATCACTCTAGGGAGGCTTCCCAGGATCACAGAGTTTCACTTAGCTAATTATCATAATGTTTCACTTGGCTGTATACCATAGAGTTTCACTATGCTGATTACCAATTTCAGAAAATATTTCTTAACTATTTCTTGACCATAACAGAAATGTATTTACATATGTATACATACACATATGTCTATATAAGAGGGTATATATGTGTATGAAAAAATATGTGAGTGTGTATATATATGTGAGATAGACAGGGGGCATTGGAACAATTGAATAGGAAGGGATGATATTTTAAAAGGTGAAATTGAGAGGTGGGAGAGAAATAGAAAGAGAGGAGACAGGGAGAGACAGAATAGGGTTAATCATGTTACATAGTAGAGGCAAGGGATAACTGTTAAAATAGAGGGGAAAAATGGAGAGGCAAAAGGGAATGAATGGTTCAACCTCACTCTTATTGAATTTGGCTTAGGAAAGGAATGACATACACTCTAAATTGGGTATCTTGCCCTATAGGAAAGTAGGCAGGATGGGGAACAGAGGGAGGATGATGGAAGGAAGGGCAGGTTGGGGGAGAAGGTTGTTAGAAGCACACATACTTGTGTAAAGGGACAGGGACAAAGTAGAGAACACAACATGTGGGGGGCAGGATAGGAAGGAGGGAAATATAGTCAGTCTTTCAAAATATGTCCATGGTGGAGATGCTCTACACATGTACAGCCTGTATTGAATTGCTTGTCTTTCCATTGGGGGTGGGGGATGAGGGAGGTAGGGAAAGAATCTAGAATTTAAAGTTCTAAAATCAAATGTTAATATATATCTATATCTATCTATCTATCTATCTATCTATATCTACATACACACACATATACATAGGGGGCAGGGTGAGTTGAATATGAAGGAATTATATCTAAAAATAAAATTAAAGGGTAAGAAAGGAATATACAGTGAGAAGGAGAAAAGGGGAGGTAGAACAGAATAAATTATTTCATGTAAAAGAATCAAGAAAGAGCTTTTACATTTGAGGGAAAGAAAGAGGAGGTGAAAGTGAATGCATGAACCTTACTCTCATAGGATTTGGCTTAAGGATGGAATAAAATACACACTCAATTGGATATGGAAATCTATTTTACCATAGAGGAAAGTAGGGGGGAGGGAATAATAAATGGGGAAATGATTGAAGGGAGGGCAGATTGCAGGAGATTGTAGTCAGAAACAAACATTTTTGAAAAGGTATATAGTCAAAGGAGGGAACACAATCAATGGGCAGCAAAACAGTATGGAGGGAAATATAGTTAGTCTTTCACAATATGACTATTTTATTATGTTTTGCATAAATGTATACGTAAAACTAATATTGGATTGCTTGTCTTTTCAGTGAGGATAGGTGGGGATGAAAGAAGGGAGAGAATGTGGAGCTGAAAATCTTTAAAGTTGAAAACAAATATGTATATATATATATATATATATATATATTTCTAAAAACACAAAACAAAATTTCCCATGGCCTGATGGGTTCAGGAAGAATTTTACCAAATATTTAAGAGACAATTAATTCCAATACTATATATACTTTTTTTGAAAAATAGGTGGAGTTCAACCAAACTCTGTTTATGATACCAATATGGTGCTGACACCTAAACCAGAAAGAGCTAAAACAGAGAAAGAGAATTATAGACCAATTTCCCTGTTGAACTCCAATGTAAAAATTTAGAACAAAGCACTAACAAGGCAATTTAAGTAAATATATCACAATGATTATGCAGTGATCAGGTGAGATTTATACCGGGTATGCAGAGTGTACAGCCAAGCATGAGCAGCTTTCCAGAGGACTGCTGCTGTGAACAGCTTTCAAGGTTCGGGTTATATAGTAGAGCACGCTCTCTATTTATTCAGTAACAAGTCAGAGCAAAACATTTACAGAAAATAAAGGTACATTATTCACCATGTCACAGCTCAACAACTTAACACTAAAATGGCCACGTAGTTTTCACCAGAGTGGTCACATAGTTTTAAACAAAGTACATTCATTTAGTCATTCACAAAGTACTTAATTCAATAACAAAGTACAAAACTCAAATTCCTCCACCCATGGGGTGCAATTAAGTTACAATTTCATCAGTCACTACTCAATATCCTCTTAAGGGGTAGAGGAAAGTCCAAAGGCCTTCCACTGCTAAGTCACAAGTGAGATACAATGTCACCAGTTACTACCTAGTACTTTCTTAAGATGTGATGGAAAGTACAATCCTCAGTCCAACAGTAGCAGCCCAGGCTCCTGATACTCACTGAGGGAAATTTCTCTCTCTCTCTCTCTCTCTCTCTCTCTCTCTCTCTCTCTCTCTGTCTCTCTCTCTCTCTCTCTCTCTCTCTGTCTCTCTGTCTCTCCCTCTCTTTCTATTAGTAGCTGCTCTGCCTCCATGATGCTTGCCCCAAGATATTCTGACTCTTCCAGCTGGGGGTTTTCCTTATGGTATGAGCTCCTCCCTGTTCAGTCCCTTCCTGTTGCATCAGCAACAGGGCTTTACACCTTCTCTTTCTTAACAGAGGTTTGATATAATTCATTTGAAACTAAGTAGTAAGTACTTGTTAGCTTGCCAATGCAAAGGGATCTTCAAATTTATTACTATTACACAGAGTTGATTCAATCTTAGGTGAGCCATCATCATAAATGACTAAATCAGTAACACTTAGAAATATATATGCTGAAAAAGTTTTTGACAAAATACAGCACCCATTCCTATTTAAACACTAGAGAGTACAGGCATAAAGGGAGAGTTCCTTAAAATCATAAACAGTATCTATCCAAGACCATTAGCAAGTGTCATTAGTAATAGGGATAAGCTTTCTAGATACCTTCTGAATAAGATAAGGGGTGAAGTAAGAATGCCCATTATTATCACTATTATTCAATATTTCACTAGAAAATTTAGCTATAGAAATAAGAAAATTATGAAAGGATTTAGAATGGGCAATGAGTAAATGAAACTGTCATTATTTGCAGAAAATATGATGGGATATTGGAGAACCTTAGAGAATCAACTAAAAAAATACTTGAAAAAAGTAATGGCATGCATTTGGATTACTCCTTCTCCCAGTCCACACTCCCTTCTATCATCCCTCCTATATTCCCCCACCCTGACTTTCATGTAGGGTAAGCTAGATTTCTATACCCCATTGCCTGTATTTCTTATTTCCCATTTGCATGTAAAAACAAATTTTTAACATTGTTTTTTAAAACTTTGAGTTCCAAATTTTCTCCCTTCTTACCTCTCCATCCCCCTCATTGAGAAAACAAACAATCCATTCAATATAAGTTACACAGGTGTATTTATGCAAAACCCTTCCACGGTAATCATGTTGTAAAAGACCTTTTGTGGTTGCAGCCCTTTTGTGGTTGCAAAGTTGCAAGATATAAGACAAACCCAAGTAAATCATCAGCATTTCTATATATGTCCAACAAAGTCCAGCAGCAAGAGAAAGAAAGAGAAATTCCATTTAAAATAATTGTAAACTATGTAAAATACTTGGGAGTCTATCTGCCAAGACAAACCCAAGAACTATATGGACAAAATTACAAAACGCTTTTCACACAAAGTCAGATAAAAACAATTGAAAAAAATAATAATTGCTCATGGGTAGACTGAGTGAATATAAAAAAAAGTGATACTTCTACCTAAGTTAATTTGTTCATTCAGTGAAATAGTAATAAAATCACCAAAAAAATTTTTTGATAAAGCCAGGAAAAAAAATGACACAATTTATCTAGAAGAACAAAAGGTCAAGAATACAAAAGAATTAATTAAAAAAATGCAAAGGCAAATGGCCTAGAAATACTAGATCTCAAACTATATAATAAAGCTGTAATCATCAAAACTCTGATACTAGCTAAGAAATAAAGTAGAAGATGAGTGGAATAGATTAACAGAAGCCACAGTATTCAATCACCTTAGTAAACTAGTGTTTGATAAATCTAAAGACCCCAGCCTTTAGGATAAGAACTCACTATTTGACAAAAACTGATGGAAGAAAAAAACTAGGAAAAAGGGTAGAAACTAGGTATAAAGCAACATCTCACACCATATACCAAGAAAAGATGGAAATGGGAACATGATTTAGATGTAAAGGGTGACATCATAATGAAAAAAAAAGAGCAAGAGATAGTCTATTTGTCAGATCTATGGAGAAGGGAAGAATCCATGACCAAGCAAGAGATACAGAGCATTAAGATATGTAAAATACACAATTTTGATTTTGTTAAACTAAAAAGCTTTTGCACAAACAAAATTAATGCAACCTATATTAGAAGGAAAACAGAAAGCTAGGAAACAATCTTTATAGCAAGTGTCTCTGATAAAGGCCTCATTTCTTTTTCTTTTTTTTTTTTGTCATTTTTACATATAGTTTATTAAGTGCTGTCTCCTAAAGGTTCAGAGAATTAAATGTCCTTTAAATCAGAGAATCTGTGTAGGTCGTCAATGCCAAGTGGCCATTGTGCAGCAGCACTCTTGTATTTTCTTTTTTTGTTTGCTTAAATTAAATTTATGTTTATTTTTCATTTATGTCATTCATTTCCACAAGATTTTGAGTTACAATTTTTTGCCCCATCTTTCCCCTATCTACCACCCCAAAAGAGCGATCCCACTGTATACCTCCTCCCCAATCTGCTCTCTCCTATATCCTCCCCCATGCCTACTTTCCAGTAGGGCAAGATGGATCTCCGTACTCCAGTGCCTGCATATCTTATTTCCCAGTTGCATGTAAAATAATAATAATAAAATTTAAAAACAAAACATTCTATTTTAAAACTTTGAATTCCAGATTCTTTGCTTTCTTCCCTCATCACTCACCCTTACTGGGAAGATAAGCAATTCAATATAGGTTTTACGTGTGTAGTTATGCAAAACATTTCCATAGTGGATATATTGTGAAAGACTGACTATATTACCCTCCATTCTATCCCCCCCCCCACTTGTTCTATTTTCTACTTTGACCCTGTCCCTTTTCAAAAATGTATGCTTCTAACTGCCCTCCTCCACCCACCCCCAATTTGCCCTCCCTTCTATCATCTACCCATCTTATCTCCTTCCACCCTATTTTCCTGTAGGGTAAGATACCCAATTTATATCCCCCCCTTTATGTTATTCCCTAAGCCAAATTCAATGAGAGTAAGGTTGACCCATTACCTTTTTCCCTCCTGTTCTTCCCCTCCATTGTAACAGTTTTCCCTTCCCTCTTTTATATGACATAATTTACTCTTTTCTGTCTCTCCCTATTTCCTCTCATTATATTCCTGTCTGACCTCTCAATTTCACCTTTTAAGTATCATCCCATCCTATTCAAATGATCCTGTGTCCTCTGTCTACGTATATCTTTACACACGTATACACACAAACACATCTATATTCATACACACATATACACTCCTATATAGACATATATGTATGTATACATACATACATACTTACATATATACATACATTAGCTCACACCCACATACACACACATTTATATTCCCTTCAAGTATCCTCATACTGAGAAATGTTTCATAGGTTGCAATTATTGTTTTTCCATGTAGGCAAGTAAATAGTTCAACTTTGATAAGTTCCTTATGATTTCTTTTCCCTTCTTAACCTTCTCATGGTTCTCTTGCTTCTTGTATTTGAATGTCAAACTTTCTATTCAGCTCTGTTTTTCTCATCAAGAATGCTTGAAAGTCCTCAATTACATTGAATGATCATATTTTCCCCTGAAACATTATACTAGGTTTACTGGGTAGGTATTTATTCTTGCTTTTATTCCTAACTCCTTTGACCTCCAGAATGTCATATTCCAAACCCTTCAATCCCTTAATGTAGAAGCTGCTAGATCCTGGGTTATTCTGATTATGTTTCCACAATATTCAAATTGATCCCTCTTGGCTACTTGTAATATTTTTGCCTTGATCTCGGAACTCTGAAATTTCGCAATGATATTATTAGGAGGTGTTTTTTTTGGTTTTTTTTTTGGGGGGGATGGGGAGGATGATCTTTTTCAAGAGGTGATTGGTGAATTCTTTCAATTTCTATTTTTGCACTTTGGTTCTAAAGATATCAGGGCAGGGGGCGGAGCCAAGATGGCAGCGTAGAAGCAGCAACATATCGCAGCGCTCACATAGCCACCCCAAAATACCCATAAAATAGGACTCTAAACCAATCCTGGAACTCCAAAACGCACACAAAGATAGTTCCCACTAAAGTCAGCTCGGCTACGAGGAACCATATCAGCACTGCAAACCGGAACCAGCCTGGCCTGAAGCTGCGGCTGTGCCCCGGGGGCGGCAGGACGGGAATTGCTGAGAAGCTTCAGGTGAGCAGATTAGCGGCAGCTGTGAATGGGATTTGTGAAAGGGGGAGATAAGCAGTCCGGCCA
>CM053583.1:119281559-119306885 GCA_028627135.1 Pseudochirops cupreus | reverse complement strand
GGGGAGGCCTGATGAAAGTTCACACTTCTGTAGAGGGACAGGGACAGGGACAGAGTAGAGAGTGGATGGG
Organism: Pseudochirops cupreus; assembly: GCA_028627135.1. NCBI lineage: Eukaryota > Metazoa > Chordata > Mammalia > Diprotodontia > Pseudocheiridae > Pseudochirops > Pseudochirops cupreus. The sequence continues at coordinate 119,306,815 of CM053583.1, read as the reverse complement.
GGGGGCAGGATAGGAAGAAGGGATATGTAATCAGACTCTCACAATATGCTCACTGTGGAGAGGTTCTGCGTAATTACACATGTTCAGCCTGTATTTGATTGCTTGTCCTCCCAGTGGGGGTGGATGATGAGAGAGAAAGAGAAAGAATCTAGAATGTAAAGTTCTATAATCAAATGTTAAAAATATATATGTACATATATACACAATTATTATTATTATTATTATTGTTAACTACATCCAACTGGAACTTGAGATACACAGGCACTGTGGTTGGAAGATCCATCCTGCCCCACTGGAAAGTCAGAGGGGTGAGGGAGGAAGACATAGGAGAGAATAGATTGGGGGTGGGGGGATACACTGGGATGGCTGTTTTGGGGTGGTGGGTAGGGGAAAGATGGGGAGAAAATTTGTAACTCAAAATTTCATGGAAATGAATGATGTAAACTAAAATAAAATAAAAAAAAATCAAAAAAAAAAAAAGAAATGAAGAGTGTAAGAATAAAAATAACCAAAAAAAAATCTTAAAGCTTTTAATATACGTGTGTGTGTGTATAGTGTATGTGTACATATATATATATATATATATATACATATACATATATATACATGCTTGCATATATGTATATGTGTGTATGCTCACACACATATTTTAAAACTCCTTAAAAAGATATCCTCTTCTATCATGATATATGGAGAGTGCTCTAGATAAAACCTTCAACTGAACTTTCAGTCTCCCAAAGTTAATTTCAGATCTGACCAATTCCAATTTTGAAAGTCATTACATTTATAGTTAGCAGACAGTGAAGGCATGGGGTCCTAATGAAAGTCATTTTGATATGTAAGTGGCAACTTTCCAAGCATGAAAAATATGTGTGAACTTTAAAAGGAAAAAAAAAATAAGAAGAGATTTCATGCACTGATTAAGTTTAGCGTTTATTTGTCATCCATGATCAAATACCACCTTCTTGACAAAGTTAGCCTTTCCCAAATTTGCACAATTTTGCTTCTTTCCCTTACCAAGCTTTCTGTCAACAAGCAGCATTTCTGCTACTCTTTGTGTGACCAGTTCTTGGAGGACTCCGGGGGGGGGGGGGGGATAGGGGAGGAGCAGAGAGTACTTACTAAATTCCCTGTGTGCTGGTTGCTATGATCAATTTTTTAAGATGGAAGCAAAGTCACTCCATCGGCTCAGTTGGCTGACCCTAACCACTGTAAATGGCTACATGTAATTAATATAGGTAGATCAACATAGCTCTAGGTTTTGAAGTGAAATTTTATCTTATTGCTGGCACCACTAATACTAACTTGATCCTTATCTGTCTAAGAAAAAACATTCCTTCGTAACAGGCCTGCATAACTCTTTACAACTTGCACATACCTCTTGAAAATTATGAAAGGCCCTTTGTATCCAAACCTGGGGTAAACAGGACATTCAAGAGCTCTTGGAGGTATCTCTGGTTTGGGTAGTGCGATCGGGTTAATCTGTAAATTGTACTCTGTTTCAAAAATCTATAAAGAGAAACATAGTCTGCAAATATTCTTTTCAATTCTCTGTTTATTCATGGCCAAATAAAGCCCTTTAAAGAACAAGAAGAAAGCTCAATGAAGAGTATATTGTGGAAGACCTCTGGTCACTGGGATTGTGGTAATCCATGCTTGTACAGTTGAAAAAGGACTACACTCTTGGTAAAATTCACCGGACACTACACTCAACTCTTACACTATATAATTGTCTTCTCTTTGAAATTAAGGGCTTGGCCCAGGTCAGGCATTCTTTAAAATAAACTCCAGTTCTAAAACCCTATGGCTATGAGATTCACCTCCCCCCCTCCCCAATGTTTCTGTAGTTAGTTTTCTTAATTAAGAAATATCCTAGATACTCCTAAAGTATTTCTTCATATATTCTTTTCATTCTTCCTTATAATTTTAAGGGGAAAATGTTGTTTCTTTTCTAAAGGCTAACTATCCTAACTTCATTCTTGATTTTATTCTCTTCCTTCTTTCTATGGAAGCTTGCTCCTTTCAGTCAATCCCTTTCTGTCTGTGTTCAAACATGGATGATCTAGAGACAACCTTTGCTTGACTTTCAGGCCTCCCTGCACATCTGCACATTTCTTCTCCTATCTTTCTCTGACAACTTTCTTAAGTGGTCATTCCTGTCAATATTTATCAAAATTCTGCTTCATTTTTTCATGACCCTTTTCATTCATAATACCACCTTCTGTCTTTATCTTTCATCTCACCCATTTACCACTGATGATCATCCCCTCCTTCTTGGCTTAACAGGGACAACATTGAAGTGATATGCCAGAGGTATGGTATTTAGTCTGTATTCTGCAAATAACTAGTTATGTAACTTTACTGTGATCAGTAATTTAATATCTCTGTGTTTCTGTTGGTGTGACTTTTCTGTGGAATTAAAGAGCTATCCCAGACACACTTAGCATGGTGTCTGACGCATAGTAGGCACTTAATAAATGATAGTTCCAATGTTAGCATTTTTCCCATTTCTTCACCTATTAAATGGATTTGATTAGATAAATTCCAAGGTCCCTTCTAGCTTCTAAAGTTCTGTTATTCTTAGAATTTTGTTCTCTGGCTTTTATGACTTTAAAGTAGGTGATTATTTTCTTTATCTGCTACTTGTCTGGCTACTTTGAAGACTCTTCTTCCTCCTTTTGTCCCTCTAAATGGCGTGTATCTTGAGACTGATTCCTTGCCTCTTTGCTCTTCATTTTCTAGATACCCCCAAATTGTTTTTGTTGTTCATTCTTTGTTTTCAAAGAGGACCAATGACATCATAAGGGTGAAATCTTCTCTTGCAAGTGAATTGGAGTTAAGTAAAGCAGGGCTATGCAATCAACAGCTTCACTCTCTCCTCCAGAGTCATTGGAGTCCAAAGGCAAGATGTAAGTCAGAATGACTGGTGATGGCCCCAGATACAGTGGGAAACCTTGGCCTTTTCAAGCTAACATTTTCCCACCCTTGGATATCACATCCCCTTCTTTGGTTCTACCCATCATCACCATGTGTACTGCTTTTAAATGGATCATTTTTGTCTTGGCTACTCCTTTGAGCTCTCATCTCGCATTCCCATATTCTGATAAGATATTCCCATTATGAAATCCAATTAGTATCTGTAATGTCATGCACTAGCAGCTTTCCAGAAGAATGCTACTGTGAATACCTTTAAAGGTTCTGACTACACAGTATAGTGAACACTATTTTTTCCATAACAAATAAAAGGAAAACATTCACAGAAAATCAAGGTACAGCATTCTCGATATTATAACTTATCACAAAAAATCATAATATAGTATTCACAACAGCTTATCTTTAAAATGGCCACATAGTTTTCACCAAAGTGGTAACAAAGAACAATCATCTGGTATCCCTAAGGAGGTTTGCCTCCTTAATCGGTCATTCAGTCATCTCAAAGTAAAATACTCAAAGTCTTCCACTCATGGGGCAATTAAGTTAACTCAATCAGCACTTACTCAGCAATCAATTACTAAGCATCATTAATCACTAAGTACAATTATTAGAAAATACACAAATGCTACACCCCTAGGTCACTAGTAAACCACTTTATCATCACATCATTCAATATCCAAGGAGAGGTCTTGTCTTCATCTTGATCTGACGAGGCAAGTTCTCAGCAATCTCTGTTCCTGGGGAGACAAAGCTTAACAAAGCCACAGCATACATAGCCAGTGTCCTCATCAATTCACTCTCTGTCTGGAAAACAGTCTCAGGACCCCTGAAAACATCAGCAAGACCCTCTTCCATGATTTCTGTAAATGTACAACAAGAAAATCCTTCTTCAGGGCTTCTGAGCCAACAGCAAGATTCCAAGATCTCTGCAACAACAGCACTGTCCTTCACCAGCAGATGAATCTGGCAAAACAACATCAAAACAGACATAACACGGGTACCATAACCATGCTGCCTCAGTCCTCTGGCAATTTGGCTGTCCCTAGGACCCAGAAGAAATCTCAGCAGACTCCCAGAATCAAAATCACTCCTCCCAGGTTTTCAAAATTGTTTTCTCCAGCTGGGGGAGGGGGGCAGGGTGAGGAGGTCTTTCCTCTTCAGCTTTCCTGGCTGCAGCAACTTCAGTCTCCATTATTCTTGTACAAAGAAAATTCTGACTCAGTTCTCAGTCCAGCAGTGGCAGGCCAGCCTCCAGATGCTGCTGAAACTCTCTCTTCACACCAGCAGAACAGATTCTGCCACCAGATTCTGGTCTCAAGAAATTCTGACTATGCCTCTCTGGGCCTTTTTTTATATACACACAGCATTAGCTTTCTGTTTCAGCCAACCCCTTCCTGTTATGTGAGACAGGAGACAGGAGTTCTTACCTTCTGTTTCTTTCACAAAGATATGATTATTTACTAAGGGCTAAGTACCTGCTTATTTGCCAATACAAAAAAAAGGGTCTTCAAATTAAAATTAATTACCACTACAGTATGTCAAACTTATCACATACAACACTAAATTGATCCATTTTGTCAATAGCAATATTAATTTTCTAGTCACTCAGGTAGGAATGCCTGGGGTTATATTGCACAGAACAGATATCTAATATATATCCAAGGAATCACTAAGCCTTATGGAAACTTCCGTCTTTGACAACTTTTCATGACTGTCTTATTTTCCATTTCCAATGCCACCATTTTCATTCAGGTTCTTTTCATCTTTGCTCCAAATTATTACAATAATCTGCTCACTTGTCTCCACATTTCTAGTCTCTCTTCTCTGGGCAACAACCACAAACATTTATTAAGTGTTTACTGTGTGCAGCACCCAATGCTAGGCATTGAGGGAAAGAAAAGTCCAGGAAAAAAAGTTCCTCTTTTATAGGGTTTACAGTCAAGTGGGGGGCATTATAACAGACAATAACAAACACAGCAAACCATCATCTAGGTGAAAATTAAATACTTAGTAAAAAATTCCAAGCTATTTTTTTAAATTAAATCTTTACTTAAATTAGCCTGAATATTCTCTATTCTTACAACCACTCCTACTGAGAAAGAAAAATAAAAATAAAAATAAAATCCTCAGAACAAATATGCATAGTCTAAGAAAAGAAATAATTCCCACATTGGTTATGTCAAAATACACATGTTTTATTCCTCATCTTGAGTTTATCACCTCTTTGTCACAAGGTGAGCAGTATTTTTCAACATAGTTCCTTTGGAATCATAATCAGTCAATAATCAGGATCAAAATTCTTAAGTCTTCCAAAGGTTTTATTTTTTTTTTCCTTTTTACATGGTTGTTATTTTCTTAAAATAGAGGTTTAAGCATTTCGCTTTCTTGCTCAAATATTTTCTATGGCTTCGCAACATCCCCAAGATCAATTTCCAGATCTTCACCTTGGCATGTAGGGCCCCAGATGATCTGGCATTTATATGGCATTCCAATACTATTGCCCACTTTTCTTAAAAATGGATCATCTACTTCAACATCTTTCCTTGCTATTCCTTAAACATGCATTTTTCATAAAGCTGTAGCATCCACAGCTCTACCAGGAGGGATGTCTTTTGATTTCCAATTATGATTTTTATATACCCAAAGTACAAGACTTCATATTAGTCCTCTTTAAATTTCTCTTCATTTGATCCAGTCTAATGTCCCAGTCTTTCAAAGTCTTTCTGTACCCTGACTTTGTCATTTGGTGTATTATCTATCCTAGGTCCTAGGTGGTGAATATATATTTTGAAATCTGCTAGGTAGTTCAAGTTAGATCTCTGGACCTGGAATCAGGAAGACTTGAGTTCAAATCTAACCTCCGACACTAGTTTTGTAACAAGCTGTCATTTAACTCCTGCCTGTCTCAAGTTTTCTCATCTGCAAAATGGAAGTAGTAATAGCACCTACCTCTCAAGGTTGTTGTGCAGATAAAATGAGGTAATGCCTTTAAAGCACTTTGCAAAACTTAAAGCAACATAACCTCTAGCTATCATTATTATTATTATTAATATTATTATTATTAATCTATGCAAATTTGATGAGAACATACTCTATTTTTTTATCCAAGACATCAATAAAAGCAAAAAGAAAAAGTTAAATGCACAGTGCCAAACCCTGCGGTACTGTATGACCCTGGAGATCTCTGTGCCAACACTGAACCATTCACAATGAGTTTTTGAGTAGACCACCTAACAAACCCATCAGACTGTGGTATTTTCTAATGCATATCTTTCCACCTACTCCACAAGAATACTAGGAGATGTTTATTCAAAACTTTGCCAAGATTTAAGTAAATTCTCTCTAAAGAATTTTTCTTATCTCCTATTTCGGTAATTCTGTAAAAAAAGGACATTAGTTTAGCATGACTTAAACAAGTTCTTTGTAATCACTGAATCTTTTATTTCTAGACATTTGCCAACTATGCATTATTGAATTACCACAGGAATTTGATGTCAAGCTCATTTTCCCTAGTTTGAAACTGATGATCATTTCCTCTTTTTGATAACTGGAACATTTGTCCTTTTTCAACCCACTTCCATTTTCCATAATCATTATATTATCAATGATAGCAGGGCTCCGCAGTCACATTTATTGGAGTTTTCTCAGAACCCAAACATGTGGTTCATCTGGGCCAAGTAATGAACTCATCACAGTCGACTAGACAATCTCTTACTATCACCTTACCTCTCTTGGGCATCTGTTAGTCATTTCTGTCATGTTATTTACAATGCAAAGTTCATACACCTAGAGAAAGGAGAGGGAAGCAAAAGCCTTCAATCTGATGTCCGTTATCATCGTCCAATACATCTAAAAGAAGATCCCAGGACTTCTTTGATTCTCCTTTTTCACCCAATAAAGTTTTTTTTTTCCAATATTACCCTTTTTGTTATCTTTATCTACCCTTGTCACTCTCAGGACATTTTGATATTTGGTACTTCTGACATTATTTTGGGAGATTGTTCCATATTCTTATATTCATTTTCTTTTACCTGAACTTGCTTCCATCTTCTGTATACTTATTTAAAAAAAAAAAAACTAAATCAGTTAGTGAGCTCTTGGTACATGTACATTGGCTCCTCAGAAAATTCCTCAAAAAATAAAAAAAAATCCCTCTTTTCTTCTTGTTCAGAATTGTTTACTCAGAATTTTATTGGGTGAATAACAGGAATCAATATTTTCATAGCATCTAATGTGTTTCAGTCACTGCACTAAGCACTTTAAAATTAAAATTTCATTTTATCCTCAAAACAACACTGTGAGGTAGGTTGGATGTTATTGTTATCATCATTTTACAGTTGAAGAAACTGAGGCAAATGAGTTAAGTTATATACCCAAGATTACACAGCCAGCAATTATCTGTGGTTAAATTTGAATTTGGGTCTTCTTAACTCTAGGCCCTGGCAATCTGTCACTGCATCACTCAGCTCTCTCATACATGTCAGATTATACCTGTTTTGTTTTCTTTTTCCTCTGCTCTATCACAAACTCTGGGAGGTAATGATTACTTTTCTCCAGAATTCCCATAACTTCTAACCCAGGAAGTATCTCCTCTAGTAAAAGGAAGAATAAACTCCAGGATACAATTTTCACTAGTTCCTTCCATCTTTTGAAGAATAGAATTATTACTAACAAGTTCTTAGCTGCCTTGCTTTTGGAAGAGTGAGCAATTATCATCAGAATAAATGAGGTCCCACATCACTACTATCACGGCTCTGTACCAAGTTTGGGAAATATTTCCAAAACTTCTCATCTTTGCCCTCTTTTTGCACAGTAATAAAATACAGTGGCAAAAATGCATTTATTATTTACTCTTTTTATCTTAACCTGAATATTCCGCATCTCTGCTCTTTAACTGTTTTTTTTTTTAGGTTTTCCCATGTGAATATACCTTCATATTAAATCGAAAGATGTTCAATCCCACTTCTGCTTTTAATCTATGATCTTCCTTATGAATAACATATGCCTCTCTAGTGCCATAGTCTGGTAATGGGTCCCATCTCACCAAAGCTCAGGGATACATACCTCTGAGGTCCATTCGCCTCCATGCGTAGTATTTTTTTTTCCTCTTTTATGTTGCCAAATTTTGGGGCAATTTGTATAAAGACATCTGAGGTAATGAGTTTTACTGTTGGATCATTTCTTAGGTGATCTTTCCTGTGACTCAGATGCTGTTCTTCCTTAATTGTTGTGGGATGATATGGCAGTGGTCAAGTTAAGACCTAGGTTCAAACCCTGTCTCAGATACTCAGTAGTTGCAGGATTATGGACAAATCTCTTAACATCTCTTAGTCTCACTTACTCAATTTGTAAAATGATGATAATAATAGCAACTACCTAACAGGAATTTGGTGAAGATCAAATGAGATTTGAGATAGAGAGGTTTATAGATAGAGAGATGACTTTGAAGATTGTAAAGGTTTATAAAATGCTGTCAATTTTTATAATAATTACTTCTATTACTACCTAGTTAGGGACTTAGTTTTCTTATCTATAGAATGAATGTATTAGAATAGAGACATCTAGATGGCAGAGTTAATAGAGCTCAGAACTGCCTATATAACCCTGGGCAAGTAACTTAAATTTGTCTGACTTATTTTACTCATGAGGAAGATAAGAATAGCGTCTTACCTCGCACAATAGTGAGGATCAAATGAGATGATATTGATAAGACTCTTCTAATATATAAATTATTATTTTAATTATTATTAATTTCAATGATTATTAATGCTCTATTAATTTATTTTTTAAAGAAGATATACACCGGGTAAAACGATGGCAGAGGATGAAGCATCATGCAAAGACAGTACTTATATACCAAGATGGTAGCCATCTAGCTGATGACAGCTGGTATCTGGGGGTAGGGGTGGGGGGAGAGTTGAGGTATGCAATTGAGATTGAAAGTATGTGGACTCAGAAATAATTACCAAAAAGGTCACCTAATTGGTGCTTAGGTAGCATTAATTTGATCACTGAATTCCATTATTTCCATGGAAACCACATTAATTCCTTCATACACTTCTAAGTCACTAACTTGAATAGCTGCTCTGAATTGAGAGCTAGAGTGGTCTTTTAATGAGAAAGTCAAAGCTCTGCCTCAGACACATATAACCATGATAAAAGACTACTCACTTAACTTCTTAATTCCCAGGGAACTCTGTAAGACTATAAGTTATAGAGGAATTGCTGATGTGAATCTTTGGAGAGTTTTCACATTAAAAATTTATTATACCAAAGCAATTACAGGTCTAGGGGCAAAGGAAAGAAAAGATAACAAAAATAACAAAAAAATAGAATAATAGGAAAGAAAAAAAAAGTAAGAAAGATAGATTATATTCTTCCTACTTCTCTCTCTCTCTCTCTCTCTCTCTCTCTCTCTCTCTCTCTCTCTCTCTCTCTCTCGCACACACACACACACACACACACACACACACACACACACACACACCACACCACCCTCTGGCCCCTCACATGCAGCTGTTAGCAGAAATTCCTCTTCTCCCTGATCATTTATATAACTGTACACAGGAATTTTAATTCTCAAAGACAGTTGATAAAGACTTGGAGTCTGTCAATATTTGCATACATACAGTAAATAGATAATTTTGATATAGTATAATCAGTTTCTTTTGTAATCTTAAGTATTTTACTTTGCATATTTAAAGATATGTAAAGGGAATCTGAAGATCTTCCCTGCCCCTCGGCCCCTTGATAGGCTTAAGTGAATATGAGAACCTTCCCTGATTTGAAAATATACTCTGCCCCTAATAGGCTGAATGTGGTCACATGGAGCCTGTGGCAGGAGACTTATTTTTTCGGAATGCCTACACATAGTTACTTTATGATTGGGAAGTGGGTCAAGAGGGTTGTGAAATTCTCTGATCCAGGAGAAGATTATATATACCCTGATGTGAGGTTTTGCTTTGGGGTTCACTTTGGGAAGAGTTGTGTGATTTGGCCAGATGAGATTCTGGGCAGTCATTGAGCCTCCCAGCTTTAAAAACCCAAATGTTGGTGCTTCCCTCTCTGGTAACTAACTAGGTATGGATGTAATGGTCAGAGAGCTGCAAGCCCTGTCTGCAGGTGTGTTTCTCTGTCTGCATTTTTTTTTTGTCTGCTTGTAACTTTTGTTTGTATTCTCTGCAGTTCAGGATGCTGACTTTTCCCCCTGAACTAGGTAAATGATAGGTTTGATAAACATAAGACTGTTAACCTCTTTTGAGTTGCTTTCCTTTAGAAAAGCAGATCTAAGAACCTGTGCTAGCAGTCATCCTGGGTATGCTAGGGTGCTTGCAGCTACAAGATATCTTTCTGAGAAGATGTCCACAGGCTTTCTCAGGCAGCCAAAGGGCTCCACCATACAAGAAAGATTGAGAACTCCTGCAATGAAGGGACCTTTAAGTAGTATCCTAGCTGATCTGGACAGTTTCTTCAAAGAAGAACCATAACAATACCTTGGAATCTGCAATGTCTCAAACTACTTTAGGATTTAGTGCAAGAAGGGACCTTAGAGATCATCTAATTTTACAGATGAAGAAACTGAGGTTTGGAAAAGCAAAACCTCTGACTTAATTATGTTTCAAAACTTGTTCCAGGTCCCTTGTTGAGAAATAGCAGCACTAAGGTTAGAGAATCATAAATAGAGAAATGGAAAGGGGTAGAGAGTTAATCTTAAAGTTCACTAATTTGCCCATGATCAATGAATGACAGCACTGGGACATGATCTTGGGGGAAATATGATACCTTTTCCATTGTATCAACACTACTTTTCCCATTCCAACTTGTTACTTCAATGTCATCTTCTAAAATTATACAGACATGATTTTAGTTTAGGTTTTCTAGCAACTGCTTTTAACCCAGATAACTAGGGACTGATTTCTGAGATAACCAGGATAAGCAAAGATAGCCAATGGTCTCTAATTTTCATTCTTGTGGCCCTAAGCAATTCACTTGATCTTTTGGTATCTCATTTGTACTACTTTTAAAATCAGCACCAATATGTATCTATATATATTTATATATGTGTGCATGTGTATACACATATATGTCTGTACACACACACACACACACACACACACACACACACACATATATATATATATAATATACACACATATACATATATCTTATTATGAAGATTCTTAGGTGTTGAGGGTAAGGGTTTGCATGACAGCTATTAGGTTTTACTTAGCAACATGATATAAAAGACCAATGTATTTTATCAGTGTATTTTACCATTGGACTTAAGGTTAGAAATTCCATCATTCAAATTCTGCCTCAGAAACATACTGACTCTATAACCCTAGGAAAATCACTTAAATTCTCTGGGTCTCAAGTTATCTATAAGAAGACAGAGTCAAACTAGATGACCTCTATAGCCCCTTATAACTCTAAATTCAGTGCTCCTGTTGTAGCAGGGCATGCACAGAGCTGCTCTGCCTGCTTCTGGCTATGCATACATAATCTCTGTCCTGGTCCTATTATTCTATAATCACATTGGTCCCTCAGGTCTCAAGGAATCTGTGCTTCTCTTCTTTCAGAGTTGTGTCGTTTCCACTCTACTATAACTCACCAAGATGTGCAGGGTTTTTTCCCATCCCTTAGGCCGTTTCAGTGTTAGGGTCAATAAGAATTCTCTTATTCCTCAGAGTTGCCTTTAACTCATTCACTAAGCAGGTGCTATCTACAGAAGAACAGTCAATACTGGGGAAGGAGAAGAGTTTCACTGCCCAGCAGTCCCTACCTACAACAAACATAGCTATCATTGCTCCCTCCCTATTATTCCTCCAAGATCTGGTATCAAGCAGGGGGAAAGTGAGAAATCTGAAAGGCCTTAAGACGAATTCCAAATTGAACTATATTTTCTTCCTGATTTCCGCATACAACTCAGCTATGGATAGAGAGGGATTAGTGAAGGAACTAAGTTAGGAACTTCAAAAACTGTCCCCCTGTGAATTTCTGATGCTATTTCATTCTTTTAATGAGTGAGGTTAAATAAAGGTTAAAGTTTCAAGATAATAATGATTTAAAATATATATATATCTCCTATCTAGCACATCTATTAAAACATTGAACAAAAAGTCATGAGAAGTGGAAGGCCTATAAATCAGTCTGCATAGTAGCTTTCAGCATCCACGTTAAGGGGATAGAGGTGCCATTTTTGACTCCAATTGAACAAATAGGGTATAACTAATCAAGTCCTGAAGCTTTCTTTTTTTTATGATATTTGAAATCATCCCTGCTTTATTGGGGGATAGGAGAGCACTTTACTGAAACTTTCAGAGCAGCAGAATAACCAAATGGGGAAGAGTATGAGCATTTATTTATCATCTACTAGGCACTAAGACTTGTGCTAAGCATTTTTTGCAAACATTATTTTATTTGATCCTCGCAACAACCCTAGGAGGTAGGTGATATAATTATCATCTTATTTTTGTAATTGAGAACAACGAGGCAAATAAAGGTTGTTGCCAGGGACAAATACCTAGTGGTGTCTGAGGCTGGATTTTAACTCCAGTTTTGGGAGTTTTTTGCTTTTTAAAGGAGCAATTGGAGCTAAATGACTTGCCCAATGTCACACAGCGAATAAATGTTAAGTGTCTGAGGCCATATTTGAACTCAGGTCCTCCTGACTACAGGGCTGGTGCTCTATTTACTGCACGACCTAGCCACCCTGAATTCCAGTCTTTCTGACCCCAGGCCCAGCACTCTGTTTGTTCTAGCTGCCTTTTAGTATATTTATCTCTTTTCAAGGTTGGGGTCAGTCACTATGTCTTCCTTCAAGTTTCACCTGTCCCATATAACTTTGGTGTTCTCTCCCTCCTAAAATATTCTGAGAAATCTTTGTCTGAATTCTTCTTTACTCCCAATACTATATTAACTTTTTCTGTTTTCATGTTCTTACCCCACTAAAAGAAAGCAAACTACTCAAGGGAAAGGATTTTTACACATTTTTTTTCTAGTCTTGTTCTCTCCTGGGCCCAGAATAGCACCTGGCACAGAATAAATGTGTTGTTGTTTTTTTTTTTCATGTTATGAGTATTTTTACATAATTTATATATATTTATATATATATATATATATATATACATATACGTTCTTCCTACATCCTACCTAATGAGTCATCCTTTATGACAGAGAAGAAGATGATAGTTTTGAAAAAGAAGAAGAGGAAGAGGAAGGAGGAGGAGCAAGAGGAATAGGAGGAGGAAGACTGAAAGAGGAAGAGGAAGAAGAAGAAGAACAACAACAACAACAACAGCAAGAGCAGCAACAATACATTTAGGTAAGCTGACTAACGTGTCAATCAATCATCTGTATGTGTACAATATTCCATACCATAGTCTACTATTTCTGCAAAGAAGGAATACAGTTGCTTTCTCCCATCTATTCATTTGGGAAATCATTGGTCATCATAATTCCACAGCATTCAGTTTCAGGGTTATTATTGCTCTAATTTTTCTATTTAGATTATTTTCATAATTACTGTTTGATGCTATTTTACCGTTCATCAGTTCACTGAAATCTTTCCATGCTTCTCTAACTTGCTAATATCCAGCATTTTTATGTTCATAGAATAATAATCAAATGTATTTATACATTTCTCTAACCATTTTCAAATTAATGGCTATCTTCTTTGTTACAATTTTTTTTAACACTTCATAAAAATGCTGCTATGAGTGCTTTTGTGCATAAGAGATATTATAATTTATTGGTCTATTTATGTAAAAGCAAAATTTCTGAGTTAAAGTGTATGGACATTTAATCAACTTTCTTTGTTCATTACAAATCATATTACAGAATGTTTGCAAGGATTCATAATTCCACCAACAATGTATTACTGTGCCTATTTTTCTACCACCCTTCCAATATAGTTATTCCAATTTTTATTCATTTCTGCCAATTTGCTGGGTATGAAGAAAACATTTGCAGTTATTTTTGTTTGAATTTCTTTTATCATTGGGAGCCATTTTGGCAATGATTTGGAGCAATTTTTCATATGGTTGTTAGCTATCTTCATTAGAACTTGGCACAGAGTAGGCACTTAATAATTATTTCAATGTTACCTTCTGCAAAGGGTCTTTCCCAGTCCCTCAGCTGCTACTGTCTTTCCAAGCTATCTTAAAACTTGAATATATCTCATATATACCCATTTAAGTGCATATTGTCTCTCATGTTCCTTGAGAGTTTTTCCATTTTCCTTTGCGTCCCCCATATTTAGCATTAATGCTTGGCACATAGTGAAAGTACTTGATGAATGTTTGTTCATGGATTGGTTGTATCCCAATGCTTCGATACCTTTATTCCTCTCCAGGTTGCACTCCTGACTTTCCTGAACTTTCTCCATATACCTCAGAAAATTAACCTTGGAAGTTTATTCTTCCCCTTGACTTTACATATTGGTAGTAACTTCTTTCTTCTGATTGGCTAATTTCTACCAAAATCTCCATTTTTAGGGGGACATCCATGTCAGCCATGTTTTCATTCCCCTACAGGCTGCACTCACCCCAAATTTTTCCACCTGCCTCTCACATGGATTCTTCCATTTTCCCTAATACCTGCTTTTTAGCTCCCCTTTATAGGTTGTTTTCCTCTTTTAGAAGGTAAACTCCTTGAGGGCAGGGACTATATATATATATATATATATTTTTTTTCTGATTATGTTTGTATTCTCAGTACTTAGAGTGTTTGGCACATAGCAATCCCTTGATAAATGCTTCTTGACAACATTCGACTTGACATAGTCTTCAAGAATTGCGACAGCCAAAATTATTTATTTGCTGGTGATGAACCTCTTTGAACTTAGCTAGACAGATCTTTACATGACAGGAAGACATGTAGTCAGTCACTTAGTGCACAGTCAAAGCCCTTTGTTGCATGATAGGACCTGCTAGAGCTTGGTCTCCATCACCAATGACTTTGAGAATACAGTGATGTCTCCAGGTAGCAAAGAGATATCCAAAAATGATTTTATTGGAGTGTATCATGGGACTTTTACAGTAGGAAAACACAATAGAAAACAATGATTTAATGATTATGAGACTGGTAAAAATTTTACTATTTTAATATTAAAATAAAATAAAATTCTGATTTGTTTTATCTGAAGACAAGGATAAATACACTAGGTGTCCTAATTTTTCAATTGCAAGAAAAACAAAAACCAAAATTCTAGCCTAGCAGATGGCTTCTAATTTGGCAAGTCCCTAAATGACATGAAGATACTACTACATGTGTAGTTCAGAGTACTGTAACTACAAAACATAACACTAAAATCTATTCACTGAAAGCAACTGTAACAAAGGCACCCAAAATGTCCTCTCATAAAAATTATGGGCTTTTTCTCCTGAAATTGTCTTCTAATTAAATTATATTTCTTTGATGTCCAAGTTTTTGTTTGTGTGTTTGTTTTTCATGTTGTCACCCCCATTAGAATGTGAACTCTTTGAGGGTAGGGACCATGCTTTTCTTTTCTTGTCTTGTCCTGTCTTTATTTACCTAAAGTACCTTACAGTGTCCAATTTACCGGGTAAGTGCTTAAAAAAGTGTTTGTTGACTGTCTACGTTATAGTCATTTATTCATGACTGAGTTAAAGGCATTATGCTGGGCATTGTGAAGTGTACAATGTAAGTATAACTTGATTCTTTGCCCTTCTTGAAACTTGTGGTCTTTGAAAGTCTAGACATTGATCTCATTGTACATTTCAAAATGGTCTGGACTCCCATATACTCTTCTGATACCAGAATAGACAAAGATACAAACTTCCTAGAAGGAAGATTTTCACCAATAACACTTCAATAAAGGAAGCAGAGTAATTCCAAAGAGTAAATGAGTTTTTTCAAGGGAATGCTAAGCAGGTGCCTGGAGCTAGCTTTGAAGCACTCACATACTACATGTTTAAAGGTCAGAGAGTCTTTTCCATGTAATTAATGTTACAAAAATGTTCTGCCATTAATAAGAAAACAGGAACTCAGACAATCATGTACATTCTCAAAAATAACCCTTAAAGCATAATGATACATTTTCTCCAGTTAGAAAAAGTCAGAAAAGGTCAAGGAGAATGTATATGTTTTTTTCCATTGTGTGATGACATAATTGTTTATATTCCTGAGCAGATAAACACTATGGGCCCAGCTTGCTTAAACATTTCCCCAGTTGTTCTTGTTTTTTTCCCCTGTTATCATTTAGAAAGTCAGAGTCATGGAATCCCAAGCAGCATCACAGTTAGAGATAGGAAACCTCCCAAAGGTAGAAAGGTTCTTAATGGCTCTGATTAGCACCCACAAGGTCCAGACGTTTGGTGGAGTCTCATCTCCTCCCTGTGGGTGTGTGAACCTCAGCTGGAAGTCCTTTGAGAACAGGATGAACAATACTATTTCTGTTGTCCTTTTCCACTTGAGCCAGAAATACACAGGAAAATAAATTCTCATGTGTTTTTGGCTGGTTTTATCAATCCCTCTACACTTCCACACTTCTCCCTCCTGCCCAGACTTCTGATTTGTTTCCAAGAGAATTTATGAGCTTTAGGCAAGAAATGGCTCATTTATGTAATGACTCTGTCAAGTAACTGTTAGAGAGATATTAAAAAATGAGTAAACTAGAAGTAGAAATCTTTCTAATTGTTTGGTTCAAATTTAGGACAATAGGTGAAGGGGTTGAGCTCCAATAAACCTAGTTCCTGCTAGCTCCAATGCTTGGTGATTCGATAATTTTAAGATTTTAAATTTAAAGCTTAAAAGTGTCATCTAGTCCAACCTCACCCCCATCTTACAAATGAAGGAACTGAGGTGCAGAAAGGCTTGTTATCTCAATGCCACATAGCTAGTAATTAGCAGATCTGGGATTGGAACCAGATCTACTCTCTTCAAATGAAATCCTCTTTCAAATTCACCGTGTTGACGCTCAGTTGCTATAGAGGTATAATTTCTGATGTTCATTTCTATTGTCTGCCCTTTTAAAATTCATTGTCACTAAGATTTGAAGGAAAATATACAGATGCCTTTCCATTTTATTTACTCAAAGAACAGGAATGGAGACATAAAATATACTTGCGTTTACATCCTGACTGTTATTTTTTAGCAAGTCTCTAAGGTTCCATTCACCTCTGAACCCTTTAAGTTTATGCAGCATTTGAATAGGCTCATAGAGTCACAGAGTCAACTAGGTGGTACAGTGGAGAGAGTGTTAGACATGGAATCAGGAAGACCTGAGTTCAAATCCAGTTTCAGACACTAGCTGTGTAACCCTGGAAAAGTCACTTAACTTTGCCTGAGTTTCGTCATTTGTAAAATAAGCTAGAGAAGAAAATGTCAAACTATTCTTGCACCATTGCCAAGAAAACCTCAAACAGGGACATACACACGTGTGTATGTATGTATATGTGTCTGTCTGTCTGTCTATATGTATGTATATACATACACACACACACACACACACACACACACACACACATATATATATAAAGTACTACTATCCCCTATCTATAGATGAAGAAATTGAAGTTCAAAGATGCTAAATAATTTGGCTATCACCACACAGCTAGAAATTATCAGAGATGGGATTTGAAACCTAGTCTTCCTTACTCCAAGCCCAATACTCTATCTAATGTGTTAACTATGCAGAGACTGAATAGTAGAGCTTTGTGTGAATGGGTCTATGACATTCAGATTTTATAGAAGTCAGATTTAAGATTAAAAAGATTATTAAGAGTGCAATAAAAATAGGTGAATGAATCTACATATGCATACATATATACATATGTATGTATATACATGTGTGGGTACATATATATATATATACACACATACATACACACATATATAAATACATACACACACAAATAATGCAACTAGGTGGTAAAATTGATACAGCACTGATCCTGGAATGAGGATAATAATGACATTTATCTCCCAAGATAGCTTTTCTGAGGTTCAAGTAAGATAATAATTATAAAATACTTAGCACACTTCCTGGCACATTGTGAACATCATATGGCTATTGATTGTTATGATAGAGTTGATCATATTATCAATGGTTGTATCATTTAATGACATTAAATTGAATTGAAATATTACTACTTAATGAAAACCTTAAGTTAAAATCTGGCCAATTGGCCTAGTCTCAAAGGCCTTCCACATTTCATAGATTAAAAAAAAATCTTGTGATTCTACTCTTTTCTCACACATCTAAGAGCACTGTTGTTGTCAGAATGAGAAAGTGCCTAAAAAAAGGATCGATTCTTTTTTAACTTTGACCCCAGTCATGGGGCTTCCGGCTTTTTCCTGACACTTCAAAGCCAAACCAGATAGAATGGCTTAAGTTACTATTTTGGCATTGTCTCTATTTTAACATGAGTGTCACTTCAGCAAAAGGTCTGTTACCACTGAATCTTTGCCTATAATAGTGGTCAGCTGAGACCTCTAGGGCCACACCCTCTCATTTCATAGTGGCCTGATGGCAGTAGTTCTGTTAGTACTGCTCTGAAATTTTTCCTATATTCCCTCCCTTCCTCTTTGTCTTCCCTTCTGCACAGCCTCCACACCCACCACACACACACACACACACACACACACACACACACACACACACGCATTGTCCAGGCTCATTGGACCTTTAGGAAGGTCCAGCCCATTGCTTTCCAGTAAGTCACATGACTATTGTTAGTTCTGAAACTCCATTTAAACTGTTTGTGTTTCCTTTCCAGTATGCTCCCATCAGCAACATGGACCACAAATAGATCCCAGCAATTGGAAAGCAGCAAATGCCTGAATTACCATGTTTTCCATCAAACTTAGATATCCTTGACTCATACATCCTGTCTGAGCTAATGTTAGTTTCCTGATTGCAGTGTGTCTGGAGTCTCCACAAGTGCCAGAGCTGTCCCCAAAGGGTCACTCCTACTTTCAAGTAGCACTTGGGCTGCTCCTGACCTTGATCTCCTTCTCTGACTCCACTTGGGAGTGGGCTCCAATGCTTTTTTTCCCCCAGCATAACTGTCTGCTCCTTTGCTTCAAGTTACCCTACCCAGGCTTGTTTGCCCTGTATTTCGGGGATAATATGACTCAGAAATGCCTCATCCTATGACTTCAATATCTGGTTCCCCAGACTGAAAAACTATGAATTCCTAGTTACTTAGATGTTTCCTACGGAGAGTGGGACACCCAACTTTCTTAACCCAGTATTATTATTGAATAACATAACATGATAATTAAATATCTTTATAATTAGAGGACAATACAGCACAAAAACCTAATTATGCCACAAGAAATGTAATCTCTCCTACACTTTCAAGAAATATTGACTATTGTGTCTGGTATATCAAGTTCCTGAGTTTGGAGTCCAGTTTGGGTTCATAGGATCGTGGATTTAGAGATTAATTTGTCCAATACTCTCATTTCACAGATGGAGAAACCAAGCTCCAGAGAGTCAAAGTAATGTATCCATGGTCACTCGTTCTTAAGAAACAAAGCCAGGATTTGACCTTTAGTCCTCTGGTTACAGATCTGTTACCAGTTTCAAAATAATGCACAACATATCTCTGAAGCATATTAAGTTTCAGGATGAAGAATGGTAGGAGGATACTGAAAAAGAAAGTTGAATGTATTTTGCCCAAGTGACTAAACTCTTTCCTTGTAATGAGTTAGGTGCTTAATACAAGGATCATTAATTCTTTAAGATGAGCAAGATAATATTTCATTGATACTGTTCTACTATCAAGTATTCAAATTGGCTCTTATTATTTGATCCCCTTAAATTATTATCCTTAACTTATAAAAATTCCCTTTACTATTAAAATTCCATCTATTTCATGAACCTGTATGTTTAAATATATTTCCTAATACTGATCATTTGTTAGTGGAATTATGGGTTCATGAGACAGAATGGCATTCCAAATGAAAATTTATTTTAGTAATTTCAGGAAACTCTTCTAAAGAAGGTGGAGTTCATATGAATAGCCAGTCTGTACAATCACCCCAAACTTGACACAAACTAAACATTCTTAAGTGTTGAAAAAATTCAAAGACATGCTATTGTTTGTTTTTTCTTTTTGCCATGGGCTCCAGAACTTCCTGGCTCAACTTAGGACAGGAAAGGCAAATACGAAAATATTGCCGGAAAATCTGTTCCTGTCCTATGGTCTTCTGAGCCAAGCAGAAACCAGGATATAATCATGATTCTTAGGAGTTGTCTATGCAGAACATACAAATGATCAGGGTGCATCCAAGTTGTTCTTTTTAGTCTGCTCAACACTGGTAGGAAAAAAAAATTACTTTTCAAAGGGGAATTTTCTGGAGGATGAAGATGAAGGATACATAGTAATCTGATCTTGATCACTTATTAGAAGCCTAAATGGCTTAAGAAAATCTTCCTCTGGAAAAAGAAAGTAACCCACAAAAACTTCTATAACAAGGGTTCTAAACTTTTTTTTTTCATGGATTTTGGTTGGCAGTCTGGTAAGTCCTTCAGATACCTTCTCAGAATAATGTTTTTAAATGCATAAAATAAAGTACATAGGATTACAAAGGAGGCCAATTATATTGAAATACATTTATCATTTTTTTTAAATTAATATATGTCTTAAGTTAAGATCCCTACTCAATAGCCTTAAAGGGAAGCTCTTTTTATTCAGGATTCGCCTCCTCCTTGATTTGAAGATTCAGTTACATATTTCTAACATATTGAAGCAAGATAATTTTACCAAAGATCGTTTTCCAAAAACTTTCTCTCTTCAATCATTAACTGTTTTTTTTTCTTAATTCATGACATCATTCAGATTTTTGAAGTCTTTTGTTTCCTAAAATAAAAATAAGTTACTCTTCTTGCCAGCATACTCATATTTCTAAATTTTCTAATTCCCAGTGGCCTACGAGGTGAGAAGCAGAAATAGAGTGGAAGCTTTATTAGCTAATATTTAGAGTAACAGCACAGTCTATAAATAGAGATCTACCACCAGAGTGAGGAATATCTGGTTTCAGTTTCCTTTTCTAACACATACTGTCTCTGTGGAACCTGGGTAAATCCTTTAATTTTTCCCTGACACAGGTAGCTCTGAAAAAGTATAATTTGTAGCGGTGATAATCTGCACTGATGCGAGCTCCGCCCCCCCACACACACAAAAATCACAAGTCCAGGTAAAAAGCAAGAAAATAAAGAGAGAATGCTTCCATGACTAAGTATATGTGTCTATGTGTTGATGCACATGTATGAATATGTGTATTTGAGAAAGAAAGAGACACAAAGACAGAGAATGAGACACATACAGAGACACAAAGACAGATACAAAGAGAGAGACAAAAAGACAAATATTTGTCTTTTTTTCTTTTTAAAAATGAGACTAAGTCAAAATAGGAAAGGGTCTTATTTTCCTCATTTAAGGAATAGGTAAATTAAATTAAAATTAGGTATAACAATTGTCTCCTCATTGTATTTTCATCCAATCAAAGTAGATACTCAATTTCCCTTCATTTAGCTTACTGCAAATATTTCATCTTTCTTCACTATCTTCCTAGAATATCAAGTGCATTGTAGGTCATCTGATGACAGCCTGTCAGCATGGAATCTTTCTGGCTTAAGAGTAAACTCTTTTTTTTTTCATGAATATTCCTTTCCTCTACGACCTTTTTGTTTTGATTTAAATATTATACTGTACCCTATGATCTTACTTTCTTTGGAGCTATGTCCTTCTAGCAAAGCTGGCTCTATAGAATGCATAAAGTACTCTGCTGACTGTACCATGTGATTTAGAGAATGCCAAAGAGGGTCTGATCCCAGATTTCTCTCCTATACACACCACAGAAACTTAAATTCTATTATTAAAATAATTCTTTAGAATTATTTTAAATTATAACTAACAAAAATAATACTTTAAAGTTTATAATGTATTTCATTTAGGCTTCACACAAAACTTATGTAGTAGTTACTGCAAGTATAATTATATCCACTTTACAGGTGAGAAAACTGGTCAATATCAGAAAGCTGGTAAGTACCCAAGACAGCAGTGAAAATCATGTCTTTCTGACTCCAGGTTCAGTGCTCTACTTAAGAGGATAGGCTGCTCAAATTAACAGGCCAATATTCCTGGAATGGCTACAATGTTGAATGAATCAACTTGTTAGTTCCTTACCTGATCAAAAGAACTTGGAAGGAGCAGAACACTGAAGATCTTTGGAGGGGAATAGATCAAATAAGAAGTTAAAGAAGGGAATAGTAAATGTAGAAATATATATATTGAAAAAAACAAATTATGAATTCTTCAAGTTTTAGCTTAGGTCAGTGCTGCCTAACATCATCCTTGGATTCCTTAGCCCTCTCTATGTCTCAATCACTTTGCTCCCTTCTGTCATCTAATATTCTCTTCTGTTGGAACATTATGAGTCATCTTGTCTTTAGAGGAGTCCACTTTGAGTAAGTATTCTGTCTCTACTAATTGCTATTCTTTCTATTGCTGCTCCTTTTCCCTGCATTAATCATATTAAAATTTCTTTTATGCACTTCAGTTATCACATGCTTTAATAATTTCTTCCTTTGATAAGCATCGTTTTGGGTAATGACAGATTGGATAGGCCATTTTGGAAAACTGAGGAGCAGAGCTAGATGAATAGTCATTTTTCCCCCCTATTCCTCACAAAAATGAATTGGGGCTGGGATATATGCATTTGGGAGAGCAGGAAGTACAGAAAACAAATACACATGTGGCTAAAGCATGGAAAGGCCTTCTGGAAATTCCAGACAACTGAAGACAAACTGACTTGATGTTTCAGAAAGCCACAGTTACTAAACACCTCATCCAGAAAAGAAAAGAACAACAAGAAGTTGCACTGTTATGCCTGACCCAAAGGGCTTAAAACAATCCATCTGAGATTTCTTGGGCTCATAAGTTCTGAATCACAATGGAACCTCCTTCAGATTCTGCCTCTCTTCAACTTAACACATTGACCAAAAGCAGAGGTTGGTACAGTGATTTATTTCTTGTAAAATGGAAGTGTTTTCAAAAATTTCTCAGCTTCTTACACTTGTCTCTCCTCAGTGTCAGGGGTGGAAGTATCTGAGAATATGTCAAACAGTTGCAGACTCTCTCTCTCTCTCTCTCTCTCTCTCTCTCTCTCTCTCTCTCTCTGTATGTGTATATATATGTGTGTGTGTGTGTGTGTGTGTGTGTGTGTGTGTATACTTTGTGTTTGCAACTTTAAGGTAGCTAGTCACATAGGTTATAAGACATAGAATAAAAAGACAAAACATAGTCATAGAGAAAATCTTGAAGCCTGCAGAATGTGCAGCACCCTTCATTCTTGTAATTACATCAGCATTGACTCTGAAGAAGGCAACTGTCTTTGGATAACAACTTCCCAAAGGGCAGAGCTAAGATGGTGGAGTAGGGGAAGCATTCTAGTAAAATTTCCCCGCAATACTCCTTCTGAACAACTTTAAAATAACACTATAAATTTAATTCTGAAGCAACAAAGCCAATAAATGTTGGGACGAGGCATTTTTCTTTTCAACCCAGAACAACTCAAGAGATCAGAAGGTCTCCTGGCATTGGAGTGGAATCTGGCCTGGAACACAGCACAGTGGTAAGTAGCAGAGGCAGCAGCAACAACAGTAGTTGTAGCAGTAGTAAGCACTCTCACAACCCAGAAAGAGATTAGGGTACAGGGTATACGACAAGTCACACTGTTGCAGATACATTTCCCATTCCTAGTTCTGCACTGCAGTTCCAGAGAAGAGAGGAGTTCATATGGTCTTGAGGAAGGGTGGCTCTGGTAACAGTTTCAGGGTAGGGAGAAGCACGAACACTTGTGATCACAAGAGAGAAGGGAACCTACCTGGGCGAGAACCAGAATGTGGACCAGAAGAACAGTGATCATACCACTCCTCATATCATATAAACTTGCGGACACCAAAAAGTTATGGATAACCAGAACTGGCTGTGAAATTACCAGGGAGGAAAAAGACTGAAACTTGGGACAGTGACACTCCCTTTCCCAAGGCAAGCACAGCACAACTCTAAGCATAAAGTTTGAACTCAAGAAATAAGCTAGAAAAATGAGTAAACAACAACAACAAAAGGATCTGATCATACCAAACTATATAGTTACATTGAAACTTAAGACAGAAATTCACAAGGAAATAACTACATGAAAAAATCTACAAGCAAATCCTCAGAAAAAAAATGCAGACCATACACAAGCCTATCAGGAAGTTCTAGGAGAGATAAAGCAGGTTTTTAAGAGCAAGAAATATTTTAAAAATTAAATATGAGCATTAAAGGAAAAAAATGGGAGAATAAATGAAGCATTGCAAGAAAATAATGAAAAGATAATGGTTTGGTAAAAAAGGTACAAAAATGCTGCAGGAAATTATTCCTTAAAAATAGTAATGGTCAAATGATAAAGGAACTACAAAACCTGACTGAAGAAAATAATTCCTAAAAAAATTAATACTGGTTAAACAGAGGTGAATAACTCCACGAGATATCTAAAAACAAAGTGAAAATTAAAAGAAATATGGAAAATGTGAAATGCCCCATTAGAAAAAAACTGAAATAGAAACTAGTCTGAGGAAAGATAATAATTACTGAACCACCTAAATGTGATAATCAAAAAAGGGCCTAGATATTAGATTTCAAGAAATCTTAAAGGAAAAATATGCAGATATCTTAGAATCAGATGACAGAATAGAATTTTGAGTATACCAATTACCTCCCGAAAGAAATCACAAAACAAAAAACTTCCAGGAATATTATAGCCAAATTTCAGAGCTGTTAAGCCAAGGAGAAAATGCTTCTCGCAGTCAGAAAGAAATTATTGAAATATCACAAAAACATGGTCAGAATCATACAAAATTTAGTATCTATCAGTTTCAAGGAGCAGAGTACTTGGAATATGATATTCTGGAAGGTAAAAGAGCTAGGATTACAACTAGAATAATGTACCCAGCAAAACTGAATACAATCCTTTGGAGGAAAAAAAAGTGGAATTTAAAAAAAAGAGCCATTTCTTAATTTATAAATGGTCAAAGGATATGAACAGGCAGTTTTTAGAAGAAGAAATCAAAGCTATCAAAAGACAAAATCATTAATCAAAAATTGAAAATGCAAACCTGAAGTACTTCCCTATACCTATCAGTTTGGTTAAAATGACAGAAAATAAAACTAAAGGGGGCGGAGCCAAGATGGCGGCATAGAAGCAGCAACATATCGCAGCTCTCACATAGCCACCCCAAAATACCCATAAAATAGGACTCTAAACCAATCCTGGAACTCCAAAACGCACACAAAGATACTTCC
>CM053583.1:119263422-119281059 GCA_028627135.1 Pseudochirops cupreus | reverse complement strand
AAGAACTTAGAAAGCATCCTTCAAGAAATTCTCAAGGAAAATTGCCCTGATATTTTAGAACCAGAGAGGAAAATAAAACTTGAAAGAATTCACCGATTACCTCTTGACAAAGATCCCCAAAAGAAAACTTCTAGGAATGTTATAGCCAGGTTCTGGAGTCCCCAGATCAAGCAGAAAACATTACAAGCTGCCAAGAAGAAACAATTTGAATACAGTAGAAACACAATTAGGATAACCCAGGATCTAGCAGCTTCTACATTAAGGGATCAAAGGGCCTGGAATATGATATTCTGGAGATCAAGAGAGCTAGGATTAAAACCAAGAATCACTTACCTAGCAAAATTGAGTACAATGTTCCAGGGGAAAATATGGTCATTCAGTGAGATGGAGGACTTTCAAACATTCTTGCTGAAAAAACAGAACTGAAAAGAAAATTTGACATTCAAATACAAGAAGCATGAGAAGGTAAACATGGAAAAGAAATCATAAGGAACTTATCAAAGTCGAGCTATTTACATGCCAATGTGGAAAAACAATAATTGTAATTTATGAAATTTTTGCAGTATGAGGATAGGTGAAGGGAATGCAAATGCATATATACATATATATACACATATGTCTATGTTGGAAGGTTTATATATGCGTATGAACACATATCTGATTATGTGTATATATGAGAACATAGAAGGCATAGGATCAATTAAATAGGAAGGGATGATACTCTAAAAGGTGAAATTCTTATATGGGAGAGGATTAGAATAAGAGGAGACAGAGAAAGACAGAATGAGGTTAATCATCTCATATAGAAGAGGCAAGGGACAATTGTTGCAATGGAGGAGAATAACAGGAAGGCAAAAGGGAAAGGGTCAATGTTACTCTCATTGAATCTAGCTTAAGGAAAGAATGACATAAACTCTAATCTGGGTATCTTGCCAAACAGGAGAGTAGGGGGGATGGGGATGAGAGGGGCGATAATGGAGGGGAGGGATGAATGGGGTGGGGATTGCTGGAAGGGACTTCATCTGTAAAGGGACAGGGACAAGGACAGGGTAGAGAATGGAACAAGGTGGGGGAGTAGGATAGGAAGGAGGGACATATAATCAGTCTCTTCCAATATGCCCACTGTGGAGATGTTCTCTGTAATTACACATGTACAGCCTGTATTGAATTACTTGTCCTTCCAGTGAGGGTGGGTGATGAGAGAGGAGGGGAAAGAATGTAGAATTTAAAGTACTATAATCAAATGTAAAATATACATACTTATATAGATATATATATATATATCTATATATGTATGTATATATACATATATATGTGTGTGTGTGTGTGTATATATATATATATATATATATATACACACAGTATCATTATTATTAACTACATTCAACTGGGAATTAAGATATACAGGCACTGTGGTAGGGAGATCCATCCTGCCTTATCAAAAAGTCAGAGGGGCAAGGGGGAGGATATAAGAGAGAGCAGATTGGTGGAGTGGCTATACAGTGCCATCACTGTTTTGAGGTGTTGGGTAGGGGAAAGTTGGGGAGAAAATTTGTAACTCAAAATCTTGTGCAAATGAATGATATAAAAAAGAAAATAAATAAAATTTTAAAAAACAGATTAGATTGGTAGTCCATTGACATGTAAAATTTTGGTTGCTACATTTGGTTATCTTCCACTTATTTCTTTTATCTTAATTTTTATGTCCATTCTCTTTGAAATCAGAACTCTGTCTCTGTGATGAGTTTTACTTATACTGCTGTGATACTACTCTATTAACACAGTGTCTCCTACCCCCACTTCTCACCCCAAACCTGGAAAACATTCTGAGGGAGAAATAAAAGGTACTATGTGCTAGGAGCATCAAACAATTACCACTCCCTTGACCATTATCTCCCCTCAGACACTGATGGAGACAGACCAAGATTATGTATTTGTGTATTCAAGAGGCTTGGAAGGGCAGTGCCACACAGACTACCAGACCTGCTTCAATGATTGCCCCCAAAGTCATCAGGGAGGGGAGAAATGATTTGAGAAAAGAAGCCTGCCTTCCTCATAACCACAAGTAACAACTGCTGTCCATCTACCTATAGGTGAAAAGGCATGAAGGACCATTGGAATGACAGCACCTCCAGACCAACTGTCTGATATGCTTCTAATATAGCCCTTAAAGTCATCATTGGGCAAAGCAGCTTCTATAGAGTAAAGGCCAGCAATCCCCACCAATGGCCAACCAACTGCTATCCAGAGGGGAAGCAAGACAATCTAGCTAAAGCAAGAAGCTATATTGAAGGAGAAACAAGAACAACTTATGCAGGCAAGTGAGACCACCAACATCACTTTGACTACAATCTGCCCTCAAACACAAATGGAGGTAGCTCTTGACCATCAACCCAAGAAAAGCAATACTTCCAGCTTAGTGCCTACAGATGTAATCTGGGGAAACAACTCTGCTGGAGGTATATCTTAGCAACTGCTCCTTCTGGTACTATAGCCACATCTTCCAAAGATCCAGAGAAGACAGCTCTTGTTACCCAAATCCTTGGTACAGTCAAATGGTTCAGGATCAGAAATTGTTATCTTATGATATTAACATCTGCTTTGCCACTGCACTTGAAAGAACATGGGACCTTACCATCTCCTTGCAATTTCCCCATTAGAATATGAGTTCTTTTGAAGGGGGGCAGGGGTTGTCTTTGCACATAGTATACTCTTAATAAATCATTCATTCATTAATTCATTTTATCTTTTATTTCATTTACCTGCCTATAACAAAGTTCCTTATTTATTTAAATTGGTCATTTCTTTCTCTGTTTTTATCATTATCCAATATAAAATAAATCTGATTACATGAAACTGAAAAACATTTATATAAATAAAATGTATGCTCCTAGTAATATGTGCATATATATGTATATATTTGTGTTTGTACATATAGATACACAAATGCACATGTGTTTGTGTATCCAAAAGAGGTTTCCCCAACAGATAAGTGATCAAAGGATTTGAAGGAACAGTTCTCAAAAGAATTATAATCAATTAACAATCATATGAAAGAATGCACCAAATCACTAATAAGGGAAATATAACTCAAGACAACGCTGTGTTTCACCTAACAACCTAGATCACACACACACAAAAAAAACCGGAAATAATCAAATTTAGAAAGTTTGTGGGAAGACAGACACTCTGGTACATTGTTGTTGGAACTGTGTATCAGTTTTGGAAAGCAATATGGAATTCAAATAAAGTCACTTAAAATGTCAATATCAGAGACTCTATTAAAATGTATCTATTTCAAAGAAGTCATTTGGAGAATTGGAAACAAAAGTAAATGTTCACATATTGGAAAGTGGCTATTCAAATTGGGGTGTCTCATTGTAGAAAATATTACTGTGCTATAAGGAATAAAAAAGATGATGAATACGTAGAAGCCATGGAAAATACAGACTCTCTGGACTAAAGTACGTAAAATTTAAAACAAAATGCAATAATGACAAAAACATAAATGGAAAAAAAATGATGGCACATGCACAAAATCCAAAGAGAGTATTTCAAAAGTATATTAAAAAATAAACAGTTTGGAAAAGGAGATTTGAGAAAACACTCTCACTTATTTACACAGGCAAGACGTCCAAGTGTACGTTGCAAATATTTTCAGACTTTTTTGATATAAGAAAGAATTGCACTAATTTTTACTTATTCTCTTTATTTATTTATTTGATTATTTTTTAACTGGTTTTCAGAAGAGATGCTGGGAAAAGTTGTGGTGATAAAAATCATTTTAAAAAAATTACTTCTCTTTTGAACCATGTAAGAATTGTAATTTTGTTATTTTGATTTGGCAGGAAAGGCGGTTTGTGTGTGTGTGTGTGTGTGTGTGTGTGTGTGTGTGTGTGTGTATTCTTGTACCATGATTTAAATTTTAGTTTTTTTTATAGCATATTCCTTATTCGTTGCTTAACCCTTTTTTGCATTTTCCCTCAATTTTTCTTTTGCCTTAATAATTCTATTGATTTATCTGATTTAAGTTAGACCCCTTATTTGTTGGACTTTTGGCAATTCCAGTTCTCATATTCATGGTTATGCATTTCTGATTTTCTGCCTCATTTTTTGGCCCTATCATTCATCGCTTTACATATTCCCCCTAAAACCTCCTTATATAAGGAAATAGGGGATTCTGTATTAGAAATCTGCATACAATAACTACCTGCTGAAAGGATGAGCCCTAATCAGGTTTCTGGTCCCTTTTTCCTTGGCTCTTTCCTTTCTAACTTTCTCTACATGGTGATCTACACGATCCACATCTTCCACTTCACCTTTCTTGGTTGTTCTCCCTCTCCATATGTCTGGATTGAGTAAATTCCTGTGACCTAAAGAAACATTTTTTTCTAGTGATCTAAGAAATTCTATCTTCCTGTACTGTTATTATTGAGTAATATAAGCATATTTCAATCATCCTTGGTTTCATTGATGTAAGTCTTTCTATGAATGGAGATCACAACTTCTCTATACTTTAGGAGAAAGTCTTCAAAAGTGGTCAGAATAATTTATTGCCTGTTTTCCATAACTATGTAAGACCATAAACCACCATTGAATAGGTCCTGAATTCTTAATGACAATGACAATGGAATGCAAACTCTGACATATCCAAGGAAGCTGGGGAAAAAAAAAGACTTTGAGTGCAGATCTGCTTATGGAATGTGAATCCTTGTTGATGAAGGTTCAACCTGAAGGAAGGTCAGCACCCAGTGATTTATATTGTGTCAAGTTTGTGTCCTTCATCCCATGTTTGAAATAGCAATTATCTTTGGAATATAAATTCCTTTACCATTTGTTTTGAGCATTGGGTAATCATGCTCACTGTGGTTAAGACATTCAAGTGGGAGTATATATAATAAAGAAAAGCAGAAACAGCACCTTGAACTAAGCCTAAATGAAATATTACCTAGTCAGGAAATTTATTCAATTAACTACCATATCAAATAAAATGTGCAGAGGCTTAAGGAATAGAGCAAATGATATGAGAGTTCAGAGAATGAAATAGTGATTACTTCTAACTGAGAGTTTAGGGAAGACTTCAATGAAGGAGGTAGGCCTTGAAAGATGATTGAGATTTCAACAGGCCTGGACTGGAATAAGGTAAAAGGAATGGTGTGTATAATGGAAAGACATGGAAATTACGGCTGTGTTTCAGAGGAAAGTGAGTAATCTAGTCTCATTGGCACAAAAATATATTCATATGTAATTCTGAAAAGTCCATAGGACTCAAATTATTGATTGCCAAGATTGCCACCCTGAATGGGCATTTGACTCAGAAAGCAAAAAAGAATTATGAAAGGCTTTTTTAAAGTGAGGCTACATGAGCAAAGCTACTCAAAAAAAAAATAAATTTAGCAAGCATTTGTTAGGTACTTATTAGCTGCAAAGTACTATTCTGGGCTTTTGGGATACAATGAGAAAACAGAAAAGCCCCTACTTTTGAGGAGTTTGTATGCTAAGAGGATAAACATGTACACAGATAAGTGATCAAGGTCATTTGAAAAGGAAGACAGGACTAAAACCACGGAGGTGGTTAACAGCAAAGTCAGAACCTAAATTGTGTCATGAAAAAAGTCACTGATTCTGAGAGGCAATGCTGAGACTGAATATATTATATTTAAGAGAGAGAGCCTGTGTTGTTGGGGATGGAGTTGTGGATTTGCTCCTCCAGAAAGTCTCTAAGGATGGCAATAGTTCACAATGATGGATGTCAATTCTTACCAAAGAAATATGTTTGAGAGCTGGAGGGTAGGATGTGACCAAAAATTAGCTGTCTTTTATATACTGCAAATAGAATTAGAAAATGACAAAATCTCAGAGTTGGAAGATTCCTCTGAAGGATAGAGTCCAGATAGTACCTGAAACCAGAATTCTTTCTACAATATGCTCATCATCAAGGCTTCTTAAACATTTTAGGCAGTCCATTTCATTTTGGGGTATCTTTAATTATTAGGAATATTTTTTTCACCTTTATGTCAAATTGAATCTGCTTAGTAACAAACATTTCAAAAAACTGATTACTAACACTTTTCCCCCTACCTTTCCTAATGCCTCCCTTCCCAGTAATACTAACAACAAAACCAGAGAAGGGTTTCATTGACAAATATAAAAAGTCAACCTTTCTAAGTATTAGACCTTATACCTTTTCAGTGTCTACAAAAGGACAGAAATTGCCTACAAAAAGGTACAGCCCAGATAAATTTTAGAAGCAACTTGTGCCATATCACTTCAGCGGAGACTTCCCATTTTATATAACTGGTCTGGTGATCACACATTGAATTATGGGCTTATTTCTATCCCTAGTTAACCTACCTCACTAGATCTTTGTATCTTGTACCCACAGACACATCAATCTGTACATATATTCTTCCCTCTGTCTCTCACACACACGTTGTATTCGTCTCATTTTGGGGAATTCAGTAGGAACCTCTGGTAAGCAATCTGTTGGAATGTCATATGGTCACCCCAATGCATTCTTTTGGTTGTTTTTCAAGCCTTTCCATTATCTTGCAGCCCTGGGTTGTTCTATGTGCCACACTCCAGTGTGTGATATTCAGGCCACCTAATTAGTGCTTTAGAATCTTCTAGTGCATTTCCGGTGAGATGGGTGTAGTTTTCATTTCTGGTCAATTTTCCTTGGGTTCATCTCATACCCTCAGTTATATGCCAATACCACACTTTCAAATGGTGACATGTATGAGTGTTGTAGTGGCATGTGGTTACATTTATCCACATGTGTCAATCCTTAGCAGCAATGGGTTAGAATTCATATTAAAAATGTGTTTAGTTCATATTGGCCAGATAAGGAAATCGACTTGTTGACAATGATCAAATATTGAAAATTAATGATACTCACTCATTGCCTTCCTCCTGATCTTCTTGTCATTCTTCTTAATATCATAGATTTAGAGCTATGGATATTTCTTAGGGTTTATCTCCCCTAGCTCCTTTCTTTTCTAAATGAAGATCCTGAGCTTCAGAGAAAGATTTGCCCAAGGCCCAGAGCCATAAATAGGAATTTTTGTGCTGAGAGGAGGAGATAGGTGACCTGAGTTGCAACTGCCCATGGAATATGATTCCATTGGTGTTGTCTACATTTTTCCACCCTGTGGAAAAGCCTTAGTTGCCTTGTTCTATTTATGACTCAGTCATCACCACACAGGTTTTAAGTGGAAGAACCAAGATTGCAGATCTGATACATATTCTGCTGTGCTGATTTGTATGCGCAACAAATAAATAAGTACATAAAATAACTAAATGAATAACTAAATGAATGAATAAATGGATAAATAAATAAATTTTAAAAATTATCAAAACCAGATAATTCTAGTTCAAAGCATCTTTTTTCCTCCTGAACTTTGCCCACATGTTAATATTGGTTTTCCTAATTTCCATTTCAAAAATATGCATTACTGTCATTCAATTAAAAAACATTTATCATCTGCCTTCTATGTGATTTCAATACCTGAAATATCATTTTGCTTTTTTTCCTATTCTTACTCATCTTGGAACAAAAAATGCCAAAAATGACCAAGGATAAAACACACCACCAACTGGCACAATTTAGCTTAATGTCAATTAGTCTCTGATTATTTCTTTACTACGTCAGCAATCAAGAGGACAACATTTTAAAAGAGCATCAATGTAAATCAACATGGGAGGATAAACGTGGAGAGTCAGGACAGTATTTTGGATATAGTCTGCCTTGGAATCAGGAAGCTCTGGATTCCAGTCCCACCTCTGAAATGTGTTTTATGTTAGATCTTGGAGAAATAATTTTAACCTTCCAATACTTTAACAACTCTTTAAGACTAAAAGAAATGAGGATTTACCTCCAATAGTCTCCTTTATCATGGAATAATGAGTCTTATACAAATAATTTGATATTTTATTACAAGAAATCTGAAATACAGAAAAAAAAATCCTTACCCCCAAGAAAAATGCTATGCATATAGGAAAGGAAAGGGTGAATAAAAAGGTTAGGACTGATCTTACTTTTGCTATTTAAGATTAAAAATAGGAAATATTTTAGAAGTCCATATTTTGATTTCAAAGCTAAGTCATGTTATATCCAATGACACTGAGTGGAATTGTCTCATTACTCAAGTGCCTGTAAGACCTTCATAAACACCATCAGTATTATCTGAACCCTCCAGGATAATTGCATTGTCTTTTTGTTTTAAATGCTGTACTGTGCCAGCCTCATAGAGTCTAAATTGTGAATAGTAAAAAAATAAAAAAAATAAATAAATAAAAAAATAAGATCTTAAATTTATCCCACCCCAGCTTTGAATAACTGAAAATGTGTTTTGTTGAATCCTCTGGAGAAGTAACTTCATTTACCATGGGATCTCCTATTGTTTATGTAGTTGGTGAAAGCATTTGACACTAATGATTCCCAGACTATATCAAGTCTAAAAAAGGAGGAAGGAGAGGGAGAAGGGAGAGATATTGAAGTTTAATATTCATAGTGTTAAAAATTGGATAAATTTGGCAACACTCTTTTTTATCCTCAAAATGTACAATGGGATTAATTTAGGAATTTGCCACAGAACTAATGAAATACGTCAAAACTGTTGTCCAATTCAAAATTGAAAATATTTCAGATTCTTTCACAGAGAAAACTGACAGATTAGAGACAAAAACAAAGCAAGAATACTCATGTGGTCCTTCCCATTCCAAATCTGTTTCTATTACATCTGGCTTAATTATCCACGTACTCATTCATATTTAGCCTTCCATAAATGTTAATATTCCCTCTGAAATCACAATCACTCTTTCAGTTTGCATATTTACCACTGCTTTGTGCACTAATATATTTTGCTCAACCTGTAACAAACTAGACACACGTCATACCTAGGGTCAATTAATAACCGAGGCATTTTAATTTGTTATGCCAATTTAAATGGATATTTTAAATGATTAGAAACCAATTTTATTTTGGTGACACCCAAACATAACTGATAAAGGCCCTGGGAGATACTTCTTGGACAGAGATTGCATCCTCAAAAAGATTCCTTCAAGTTTACACTGATTTTAATATTGACAAAATTACAAAAATTTAAGCTTGAAGAGAATTCAAACTACCTTGTAATTATATTTCTCTGTGTAAGGAGTATCCTTCATTGGACTATAAGCTTCTTGAGAGCAGGAAAAGTTTCACTTTTGGCTATATCCACAGTTCCTGGATTAGGGCTTTGCACAAAGGGAGTGCCTAGTAAATGTTGTTAATCTGACACAAAGGGATAGTTTCATTGAACTTGATCTTATTGAAAATAGAGATTTTAAAAAAGGTATTTTTTAAATACTAGGAAAAAAAAAGAAAAAACCTTTTGTTTCCGTTAATTTTACGTGTAATGTTAGATGGAAGAAAGTCACCACTTGTTTTCTGTCTTTTCTTTTTTTTTTTTTTAATTTCACATTAACATATTAACTGGATTTTTGTTCAGGAAAATAGGGGGTTATTAACAATTTTTTCATATAATGGCCTGTCCAAGTGGAACTATGAGAAAAAAAAATAGTGCCTTCAGGAGAGAATGACTAAGCATGAAGCTAATAGAAAAGACCAGAGGACTGAAGTGACTGACAGCAGGTACCTGTTTACTCATAATTAAACCAGGCCCCAAGGCCCAGGAAGAAATACAAGAGGTAAATTGATTTTAGTGCATCCAGGAAGCCTAAAAATTAAGGATAGGCCCTAATGGATAGAATAAGATGGATAACCTCAGCCTCTAAGCCAAAATGTTTTTCTGGGCAGCAAGGGAACCTCAGGAACACCTAGAAATGCATATGAGGAGAAGAGGGGATCAAAGCCAGGTAGATACTTCTATATTCTCTCTCCACAGCAGAGGAATGTACCCCTTGTTTTTGCCACTCATCCTGGGAATTTCAAACTTAAGTTTAAAACCTATGCCAAAATAGTGGGATGAGAAAAAAGGGGAAAAAAAATAAGTTCAGGAAAAAGAAAAGGTATGATAGTGCAAAAGACATGGGAATAGGAGAAAGGACTATCAAACCTAACGTTATGTTGATACTGGAAACTCAAGCTGGATCATAGTGTTTCATAGGATGAAAACAAGAGTGATGTTCTAAGAGAATAAATAGGAAACACTTGGGCTTGAAGGGGTCCATAGGGCAAGGTGATATCTACCAGGTCTAAGAGACACCTTTGCTGGTATGATCTGGGGGAAATCATATGCAGATAAGAGTCCAAAATGAATTAAAAAGAGTGCCCCTGTAAAGGTGCCACAGCTGTTTTGCATTGCATTATATGTGATTTTTCTTTTTTTCCCTTTTTCTTGAAAAATATTTATTGTTATATCGGGTGGCTATCTGGGAGGTGGGGGAGAGAAACAGGAAGAAACTCATGTAATATAAAAACAACAGATATCTATGCAAAAATAAAAATAAAAGGACTAAACAGGAACTGAGGGGCTCATCAGGCCCTTTCTTTATGGGAATCTATGAAAGTAAAATGCAAACTACATTTCCAGTCAATAATCCCAATAATGATGAAAGTGAAGGACGGTATCAGTGTCACTAAACTAGCTGGAACTCTCTCAACTTACTCTACTTCTCCCAATGCCTATTATTTTTAATTATTTTTAACTATATACAGGACTATCTGTAAAAGCCAGGTCTTTCAAATGCCTCCCTACCAACCCCAAACTCAGCTCCAAAGGAATAAAATAAGATGTTTAAGGAGACCAAAGTTTCAGGTTATAGATGATGACAGCAGTTTCTGCATTCTTGGATTCAGCCACAGAAGTAAATGGGGCATCAAGGCTATCAACATTTGAATTCATGGGCACCAAATAAATACCCAATGATCCAATCTTTCACAGATGCTGCAGAGTAAAACTCAGATAGATGCAATTTGTCAGGATATTTTGGAGGTCTTAGGTATATTCCAATGGTGCTTGGAATGGGAAAAGCATAGACTCTACTGGGCATGAAAGACTGCCTATCAACTTCATTACAGATTTCAACTCTGGAAGTTTGAGTTCTTACTCATAACACCCACTGACCCCTCAATACCAAGAAGATCAATTTGGCTTTAAATGATCCTTCCCAACCCCTTCCTGCTTCTGCCTTCACTTTCTCTTTTCTGTAATTTGGGCAGAAGACAGATGGCTTAATCTCACATTCCTTCATTAAGTATAATGGCAAAATGAATAACTTCATAACTCTTTACCTGGGTTGAAATAATTCTATAAGGGTTTAAATAAAAATAGCTAAGGGGTAAAGGAGAGAGGAGTATAAGACTTGGTGCCAGGAAGAAATGAATTGGAATACTGCTTCTATGACTATCTAGTCAGTAGTTGTATGACTCTCAGTAAGTAATGACTTACTCTTCCAGCCTCAGTTTCATGATCTGTAAAATGAGGATAATAATAGTACCCACATCACCAGGTGTTTGTGAGGATCAAATAAGATAAAATGTGAAAAATGTTTTGCAAATCTTAAAGTGCTATTTAGCTGTGTGGATACTTGGAAGGCATCTGACATGCATACCATGTCAATGAACATGATGTCCAGATGATCTTTGGTCATTAGAATTTTCTCTAAAAGTTTTTTGACAGTCACTCTATTTGCAAGAGCTTCCTGCTAAGTGCCACACTGCTTCCCAAATTCCCCATAAGATCAATGGTCAGGTCTCCTTGTTTTTAATTTAATTTAAAAAGCTTTAAGGGCCTTGTTGGGGCTAGGTCTCATCACAAGCAATGGGAACAGAAAGACAAAAGTGATGCCTGCACTTGCCCTTCAAAAGTTGACATTTTATTTTTTAAATTATTTTTTAAAAAATTACGTATATACTTCTAGTTTACTACACTCCTTTTCACAATCCCTTGAGTTTCAAATTTTCTCCCCCTTCCTCTCTGTAATGCCATGCATGAGCAGCTTTCCAAAAGAATGCTACTGTGAACAGCTTTTAAGGTTCTGATTACACAGTATAGTGAACACTCCATTTATTCTATCACAAATCAAGGCAAACATTCACAACAAATCACAATACAAAATTCACAACATTACATCTTATCACAGAAAATCACAATATACTGCTTAGAACAGTTTAACATTACGATCACATAGTTTTCACCAAAGTGGCCACAGTATTTGCAACAAAAAACAAAAGAATGATTATCTGGTATTCCTAAGGAGGTTAGTCTCCTCACTCAGTCATTAAGTCATGTCACAATACAATAATCAATCTTCCACTCATGGGAGAATTATAGATTAAATTAATCAGTCACTTATGTAGCAGTCACTAAGTATCATTAATCATTAATGAAATCGTTAGAAAATTACACAAACCCTCCACCCCTCAGTGTCTAGTTAACTTCAATTTCATCACACTTTTAATATCCAAGGAGAGGCCTTTTCTTCATTTTGACTCACGGTGGTCTCTCAGATTCCCTGGATACCCTTCTATGGTCCCAGCTCCTATCTGAATCCACCAAATAGTCACCTAGATTCAGAGGCAGACAGCTCACAGGTTCTCATCCAGTCCTCCAGGCAGTTCTTGGTACACACTAAAGTTCACAGGGTCCAGCACATCTCAAAACCTTGACCACTTCTGTCACCAGGAACTCAAGGATCAACCAAGCCACAAACAAACAAAATCTTAACCTGGTCATGCTTCTTCAGTCCTCCAGCAGTTCAGCTGGCCCTGGGACCTGGAAGGAATCTTGGCCTTCCAGGTGGCCTTCCAGACTGCCCTCTCAGACGTCCAGGCAGCCTTCCAGGTGGCAGCAACTTCAGCCTTCATCAGATTCTGGTCTCATAGAAAACTCCTACTCAGGTCTCAGTCCAGCAGCCCAGCTTCCAGATGCTGTGAAAATTCTGCTCTCTCCACCAGGAGCCACCAGGATGAAAATTCTTGATTCTGATTCTCTGTCTCTGAAACT
Source organism: Pseudochirops cupreus (assembly GCA_028627135.1). NCBI lineage: Eukaryota > Metazoa > Chordata > Mammalia > Diprotodontia > Pseudocheiridae > Pseudochirops > Pseudochirops cupreus. The sequence continues at coordinate 119,268,109 of CM053583.1, read as the reverse complement.
CTTCTTACACACACACACACACACACACACACACACACACACACACACACACGTACATTGGCTTCCTGTTTCAGCCAACCCCTTCCTGTTATGTCAGCAACAGGAGACAGAATTCACACCTTCTTTTTCTTTCACACAGGAGACATGATGAGTTTCTGTTTTTTTTCCCAGAAGTAGTTACTAAATTACTAAGCACCAGTTACTAAGGGCTAAGTACCTGCTAAATTAACTAACATTACACTCTCCTCCCCTTCCCCATGTAGCATGCATTCAAATATAAGATCTACAAATACCTTCACATTAAACATTAGTCAGATTGTAAAGAAGGATTATAACCAATGGAGTGAACAATGAGAAGGAAGAAACAAAACAAAGCAAAGAGAGAGAGCAAGTAGTTTGCTTCAGTCTGTAGTTCTTTCTCTGGATGTGGATATCCCTTTCCACTATGCATTTTTTTAGTTGTCTTCTAATCTTTTAATGCTGAGATGAGTCTAGGCTATCAAAGTTAGTAGTCACACATGATGTGTCTGTAGATGTGTACAAAGTCTTCCTGGTTCTGCTCTCCTCACTCAGCATCAGTTTATATAAGTCTCTGCAGGTTTTTATGAAGTCCATCTGCTCCTCATTTCTTATAGCACAATTGTATTCCATTATATTCATATACCATGACTCGGTTAGCTATTTCCCAATTGATCAGCATCCCCTTGATTTCCATTGCTTTGCACCACAAAAAGAACTGCTATGAATATTTTTGTACATGTGGGGCCTTTTCCCACTTCTACGATCTCTTTGGGATACAGCTCTAGAAGTGGTATTGCTGGGGCAAAGGGTAAGCAAAAAATTGACATTCTATTGATGTTAGCTTATAATAATAAAATAATAATGACTTATTAAACAGTAAAGCCAATAGCATTTACACAACTACTCCATGAGGATACTTTAAAATAGTAGAGATTTTAAGTTTCCAAAAAGTCTTCAGTTCATTATTTAGTTCTGTATTTTAGTTTCAGTTTTTTTTCTATTGCCCAGACTTCATTTGAATCTATTGAGCAGTTTAAAATATTTATACCATAAAAACACAGAATAAAAAATAATTTCAGAAGCATTAAGGTTAGCTATTACATGTGTTGGATTTGCCATTTACTATTTAAGAAGTATCTCTAGCAAGCAAAGTGTTTTACAAAGTGCAACACTCTATTTCTAGATCTGACTCAATTCAATTTATGGTCAAAATCTTTGTTGTGAACTCCCACCTATCTAAATGAGAAAGATCAATTAGTTGAAAAATTTATTTTGTCCAAACTAATATTCTGTTAGAGAGGCAACCTACAGAGCTCACTCATCACCTGGATATACATACATCTTGAATACTGCAAATAGATAGTACCAGAATTGAATGGAAAGAGGGGAGTGGGGTAGATTGTCTTTGGGAAATTTTATAGTTGTTGTTGCTGTTGTTTTTAAAAAACCCAAGATTTTCTCTAAAAATAAAGGCCAATATCCACATAAGTCAGGTAGCTGGATTAAAAGGTTTCAGTAGTCTAGGTCAGTAAGCCTTCAACTTGTTTGGTCTTTGAACCCCTTTACACTCTTTACAATTATTGTGGTCTCTTGCTCTCCTTCAAGAGAACTTTTGTTTATGTAGATTATAATGTGATATTTATCATGGTAGAAATTATAACTCTTTAGTAAAATCATGGAAAATTTTGACCTTCTGGACCATTTGAAAAGTTCTCAGGAAGCCACAGCTAAGTTATTTCCATGGATCTATCAAAGTCAAGATAAGGGGAGTAAAGGGGACAGGTATGAGAGAAGTTGTTGAAATTGAATTTATAAGAGTTTGCAATTGATTAGATATTTAGGATACAGGAAAGTGAGAAATGAAGTTCAACTCCAATGTTCTGAACATGAGTGATTGGAAGGATGTTATTCTTCTCAGTAGAAATAATGAAGTTTGGAAGAGGGGTTAGTTTGTGGGGATGGGTGATGAATTTTGTAGTTTTCAGGTTGAGTTTGAGATGTCTATTGAATATTTACTTCAAAATGTCCAATAGACGCTTCATGAGAGTTCAAGAATGAGAAAGAGATTAGATATTTAAATATGAAAATTATTTGTTAAGTAATGGCAATTAACACTATGCGATCTCATAAAGAGAGAGTTTAAAGGCGGAAAAATGTCCAGAAAAGAACTTGGGATATAACTATAGTGGAGGAACATGAATGAAGAACTAAGAAAGGACATTGGGAAGAAGAGGTTAGACAGGCAGGAACACAATGAGGAAAAAGCAGTTTCATAAAAATAAATGAATGAATGAATGAATGAATAGATGAATGAATGAATGAATGAATGGATGGATGAATAGATAAATAAATATCTTCTGCATTTCTTTCCTGATATACTAAAGAAACTAAGATAGATTTCAAAACATGGAAGAATTTCTTATTTTTTAAGTAAAAGCAAAAAAAAAAAGATAGGAAAAATGGAATAGATGGTAAAGATTCTTTCTTCCAGAAATAATCTTAACTCTCTTGACCTATTTTAATACAAATTAAGAGAGGTTTGGAATTACCTCACTCCAGATATACTCACCAGACTTCCATGTACCTGGCATAGGCTATGTTCTATCAATTTATTTGAATACCTACTTCTTAGACAGTTACACCTCTGGAAGAAAATGGATTACTTCCAAAAGAACATTGCTTGCAGATACATTATTTCAGTTAAAATCTTGCCCCATTTTTCATAATAATTACCATAAAATTTTACATTTGACTATTTAGAATCTTTAATTTTTAAAATCAAATCACCACTGAAGCTTCTATAGTGGGCAAATCAATTGTTCTGCCTGGGCATCAGTCTTCTTACTTGTAAAGGAAAAGGATGAGAGAGATGCACAGAGAGAGAGACAGAGATTGAAGATGGCTTTAAGGATCCCTTCAAGCATTATGTCTATGCTCCAAGGATACTCTACTCATCTTTTACCATCATAAATCTGAAAGGGGCTTTAAGGAACATATAGCCAATCACCATTCAGTCTACATTTTATAGAGAAAACTGAGGTCTTTGAAGGGCAAAATGACTTACCTACAGTCACACACCAGAAAGTGGTATATATGGTAGTTAAACCAAGGGCTTCTGCATCTAAATTTAATGCTCTTTCCACAGTATCACACCAACTTTCATTAAACCCAATTCAAATAGCTCAAATGATGACTTATTACCAAACAGATGGGGAATATGGATATGGTATACAACCAAAAAAGATTACAAAATTCCTTTCATGGATTGATTAATTTTGATGATAAGGATGAAGCTTCTGAAGAATTCAGATATATCATATTTCTCACTTTTGAGTAAGATTAAGAGAAGTTAGGGTCAAGTTTTTATAAAGTTTGCTGTCGGCCAAGATGGTGGCGTAGGAGCAGCAACATATCACAGCTCTAACATAGCCACCTCAAAATACCCATAAAATATGACTCTAAACAAATTCTAGAACTCCAAAATGCACACAAATATACTTTCTGCTAAAGTCAGCTCAGCTACAAGGAACCATATCAGCTCTGCAAGCCTAAACCAGCCCAGCCTGAAACCATGGCTTTGCCGTGGAGGCAGCTAGACAAGAGGACCTGAGGCCCAGATGGAGCTTCGAAAGAGCGGATCTGCGGCAGCTGTGGCAGTTCCCAGAATTAGGTTAGTGGAGCTTGGCTAAATCAGGGAAGAAAAGCAGATCCTGCCAAACCGCCTCCAAGGCAAGGAGACCACAGAAGTGGAGGTCTTGCACCTGCCTCCACATTGCCACTTCAAAGTTCCCAGCCTGCACACTGCAGTGGGACCAAGTAATTGTTCAGAAGACAAGTGCTCTGGTGTTGAGCAGCCTGAAACCAGATTGTGGTCTTGGGCAGGGGTCCTGGGTTTTTTTTTTCAGTGAACCAGAGTTGGGGAAGGACCCAGCAGCCTCCTAAAAGCTCCAGCAGCCTCCTAAAAGCTCTGGCAGCTGGGAAAACCCCAGCAATTTCAGACAGAGCTTTCCCTTCTGGAAGCAGAGTTCCACAGAGGTAAAAAAAAAAAAAAAAAGAAAAAAGAAAAAGAAAAAAATATTCACTGACTGGCCAGCCATGAATAAGCCTAGGAAGCAAAGTAACAACAGTGACCAAACTCTAGATTCTTTCTTTGGGGAAAAGAAGGATCAAAGCAGGGAATGAGAGGAAGACAACACAATCAGAACTCCCACACCAAAAGCTTCCAAGAAACATGAAGATTGCCTACAAGCTAGAGATCAACTTAAAAAAGATTTTTAAAACAAAATGAAAGAAATGTAAGAAAAATTGGTAAGAGAAAAAAGAATGATGCAGGAAAACATGAAAAGAGAGTCAACAACCTGACTGAAGAAATTAACACCTTAAAAAAATAGATTAACTCAAATGACAAAAGAGGACCAAAAAGCCAATGAGGAGAAGAATGCCTTAAAAAGTCAACTTTGCCAGATGGAAAAAGAACCTCAAAAGCATTCTGAAGAGAATAATTCCTTCAGAATTAGAGTGGAGGAAATGGAAGCAAATGACTTTATCAGAAATCAAGAAACTATCAAACAGATTCAAACAAAAGAAAAAATAGAAGGCAATGTGAAATATCTCCTTGAAAAAACCACTGACCTATAAAATAGATCAAGGAGAGACAATTTAAAAA